>CM074721.1:243652527-244852527 GCA_037306005.1 Rhinophrynus dorsalis
GATGTAGGGGGTACATTTTTTAATTCCCAAATCAGATGTCAGGCAGATCAGTGGGGCTCCACAATGCAGCTCTTGTTAACTCAGCAGGTCTTTCCCTAAACGAGAGGACCTGTTGAAATGGCACTATGAAAAGTGTGAAAACTGAAATTATTTATTGTTCTGAAATCCAACCCAGTCTTAAGTCAGTTAAGTACTGAGGCTGCCAGCAGTATACATTTAGGAGAATATCATATCACATTATGTGTCATTTTAATTTGGGATAAGATAAAGAGAAAACACACTAAAGGAGAAAAATATATATGTATAAAAGCACACTGTTCTGATTCTGGGGCTAACCAGCTGCACTGTTGGGGTGAGATAAACATATACATTGATTTCCATGGAGCTTCAACCATTGAATGCTAGTTTATTTGTTCCTGATGGTGCATTTCTTTTTCCTAATAATTGCACCAAGTTTCTTTTTTACATAAGGTGCCATAATAGATTAAAGTGTCCATCTTGAAGCATAATTAAATTTTAATCATAATTAAATGGTGTATAGTATACAGTATAGAAAGATCAGATTGTCAGTATCGGTATTGCATGCTTGAGGCTGAAATAAAGAAGAAGTAGCATTTACTAATAATCCCCCGGGTTACTTTACGATGTACAGAAAATTATAATTCCTCTATGACTTTTTAAAGGCAATATTCATCAAGCTCAACCTACCACTATTTTGAAATCTTTAGTACACATTTTTAAATGTCATTGATTTATTTCTGAAAATATTTTCCTTCTTTTATTACCAACTCACGATCTGACAATTTTTATATTATGATGACTTTTTGAACATCATACCCTTAGTTAGGAAAACATTTTCAGGGTAGCACTCACAAATTACCTTTGCAATGCGTTGAATACCCCTCTGGCACTCAAAGGGTTAACCGAGCTGGTAAAAAAAAGTGGCCACTCTACTATTTTGTTTTGCAAGATATTTGAAACTTTATTACCAAAGGAAAAAAAATCTAGTGGAGTATGTTTTAATAGGTTTGAGCCCTTTGCATTTTTTGTGATAATGTCCCTTTAAGTGAAGTGCAATAAGTGTAGAAATAGACACAAAAATATCAGTTGACAATGAAATAATAAAATCCTATTCAGGGCTTACATCTTAACTGTTATTTGATGTCATTGCTGTTCAATGGCATATAGTACATACAGTAATATTCAGGTTTAAATCTTGTGAAATTGATTTAAGAATGCTATAGCATGGAGATGCAGATGCTATATTGATTACTCTATATGCCTTCATTTGTGACACTAATGTTAGAACAATTATACTGTGACAGTCCAATTAATACCCTGCTCACTCTCTTTAATTTGCATGCAAGTTGTTGCAAATGTCTGTCTATTTAAGACTTAATCTATGATGACTAGAATGTAAAATTTTGGACCAGTGCTGTACCCAAAATTTAAAGAAAGTATTAACCCTTTGCAATGTGCTGCATACCCCTCTGGCAATCAAAAGGGTTAACTTATTGCAATAGAATGTTTTAAAATGATTATATGGGTTATATCTATAAAGCTTAAGTGGACCAACACCACAGGGAACAAATACATGATGCTTGATTCTCAGTTACTTTTTGGCTAGAAATAAAAAGCTCTGATTGGTTACACATTTGATGATACATTTGGTAGTAAAAAAGTAGAGGAAGGGAACAGAAGAGAGATGGCCCTTGATAAATTATTTATTGATATGGAATTCACTGACCTCATGTTATTTATTTAGTCCTTATTTATAGGGATAGTGGAGGGTAGCGTCTCAGTTCCAATCATTTAGACAATACATTTATTAATGGGGGGCTATGTATGGATCCCATATTAATTATTTAAATTTCCCTCCCCCAGCAGAAGAACTGAGTTAGGGTTTATCTATAACATATTCAAGTGCAAGGAAACAAGTAATCCATCTACCTCCTTTTCACCTATGTATTTACTAAAGCATTACTGTCTTACTCCAGTTAGGAGGTGCAGCCAGTCCAGAATACAAAATTCCACTTTTGTACCAAGGTACCAATGGATCTCTTTCCAGGCAGATCAATATACTTTGATGTCAAACTGAGTTAATAACTGATGATTGCTTATCTTAATATTCTAGCTTATTTTGCTAGTTTGATTTGTTAATTAATATTTTTTCTACAACCAGAAAAATGTAGTCTTGTCATTTTTATTTTTTCATGATTCTGCCAATTATTGTTTGCACTTAGTTAGTGGAGTTGTCATAAAATACCCCAAAATAAATAAAAAAAAACACCCTATATGTGTAAGGGTACAGGGTGTCAGGAACTGCTTGCTCCCTCAGTCTGTACATGCACAGATGAATACCCGTGTCCCTTTGACTGTGAGCCCTGTGATTGTCACAAGTCTCACATTAAAGCAGACCTAGCATTCCGAAAACAGTTTTGTCTATTAATTAGAAATGAAAAGTTTACTTTACATTATGTTTTATTTTGTTTCTAAGATAAACCATTTTCTTTATTCTTATAGAGGTCTTATCACCTTTCCAAGACTTTCCCTCAGTGGGAGCTTCCAACCTAGAAGAAATTATGTGATTATTTATTCTTATAAATGTATTCCACTCCTCTGGTGGAAACTGGTTTTGCATACCTCCCAACATTTCAAATTGCCAAAGAGGGACACTTGTGCTTTAGAGGGTGTTGCTGGGGGCGTGACTGTTGGGCGGGGCATTACCGAGAACTTTTAGGCTATTTCATGACTTATTGACACCTCCTTGTGTAATCTAATAAATGACTTATAACAAAACCAAAGTATTTTATTTACACAGACTACTTTATAAACACATATATTGATGTTTAAACAAACTATAATGTGAGTTATATGGCTGTAGAGCAATGTGATACAGTTATATACACACCACATAGTCTGTTCTCCTAAAAAAAGGGACATCAGGGTGGGAAAGAGGGACAGAGGGATTTGGGTCTTAAAGAGGGACACTTGGGAGGTATGGTTTTGGCAGCCTAAGAAAGTAGAGCAAGTCAGAGAACAAAGCTCTGCTGCAATTAGATTCTCCACTTATATGTCAAAATCCTCTGAAACAATTTACATATTTGCCAAACAAAAAGCACAATATATATTCAGTTTAAACAGATACATTTAATGAGATTAAACACTCGGCATGTAACGGTCCACTTTAAAGGAGTAGTAAACTTTTTTTTATAAAAAAAATATATATTATAGGGGGTTTCTGGCTGAGTAAAATAAGAGTACTCCCACTGCTGATAGATGCATATTTCCAGAGTTATTAAATTTGTGTCTTTTCATATTAACTGTGCCCTCTAGTTGCCAGATTCCAATTAATTATGCTTTTACATTCTGATGGAGAAGAAAGTAAGTGACTTACAGTTCTCCATAGAATGTGATAGAAACTGCCTGTCACTTTCTGTCAGTTAGAACAATCAGGAAGTAAACACAGTATATTCACTTCCTGGTTATTTGAACAGTGGGAGTGACCTTGTTTTACTCAACAGGAAAAGCTCTATAACATATAGGTTTTCTGCTCCTTTAAGATCTATTGCTTAGATAGTCCTCCTGGGAACTGATTCGCTTGGTTTCTAGTGGTAAGGGAAGCCAGACTGCCATTGATAGCCTGACTTCGTCACTCACATGCATGTCTATGTGCACAGGTGCAAGCTATAGATCCACAATGTAGTGATGCTGTGCTGGGTTTACAGTTCATTTTAAAAGTTTCAGTGCTGAGTAATGGTGGTGCATTTTACATAGGTGAGTATCACCTCATGTGAATGCACCAAAGCCCAGGAACCTGCAATTTTACTCTTTTCTCTCTGACACTCAAAGGGTTTAGGATCTTAGAATGACACTGTATTTGGAATGCAATGTATTTGGCACCAATCTGGCACATAAATGGTTAAAGTGGAGCTGTCACTTTGTAAGGCATGACTGTATTGTCTAATTTGCATAAACTGACAAATGAATAAAGCTTGATGTCTCAAACTATTGTCTAAAATAAAAATGTATAATAAAAATAATAAATTAAAATGGTTAACATAAATATAGGTGATTACGAAAGATCTTTTCAAATCACCTATTTTTTGCAGAGTGACAGTTTAACTTTAATTATAAAATAGCAGAAATATCTCTCGCCAAATCCCAATTGTTCAAATCATTAATTCAAATTTAAATCTCAAGAAGCATATTAAAAATGCTAATCTCAAGGCATATTTCTGACAATTAACAACACTGTCAGTTGAAACTAATCTGTGCTTCTCAGATCCTCATGTTTTGTACATCAGTGCATGAACCATCTTCCATGTTCTAATTAATTGTACTAATCCCCCAGTTATGAGTAAGTAATTTAGGATATATATAAGGGCTGTATTTTTTTTCTTTCAAAGAAAGAAAAATTAATTCCAGAGTATGACCCACATACACTGGAGTCAGTATATTAATTAACTGACTGAGTAATATCGTTTCACAGACACATACATTTAGCGGGGAACTGATCAACTGTGGTGCGCCTATCTCTATAACACAATTTATGTGGTCATTTATATGTATGTATATATATATATATGTTATTTTATTTTTTTTGCACTATATTTTATAAGAAAGTTGTCCAAATATATTAATAAAGAGGCGACTTATACTGCTCACACATATTCTTACTAAAGCCAGGTGCATAACACTCAGCAATAAGTTTAGGCCACTCAAAATCTTGTAACAAAAGAATTAATTTACTTCCGTGAACATTAATATAATTCGTAAAGGTAATGTGCTGCACACTAGACTTAAATATACATTTATTGCCGATGACTTCATCAGGGACAAAACAAAATAAACAACCTGAACATTATCATTTTGTTTAAGTCTAGTTTACAGGACACTACCTTTAAATAATATATTAATATTCATGGACATAAATAGATACTTTTATTACTTAAAGTTGAAAGCATGATCCTTTTCTCAAGCTTTACTTTGAAGTACTATCACATATAAACAATTGGCCTTACCAAAGTAAAAATCTACAGCATGTAATGTGTGTGTCTGTGAGTGTTTGTGTGTGATATTCAAATGCCCTCTACCTTGAGTTCCAAGGAAAATAAGAGGGTCAGCACTCATAAGTATAATAATTGAATGACCCAACCCACAACAGTTAAAATGGTGCACCTCGGGTCCAGTCTTAATCCATGATGCTACTACATACTCTGGCTTGGAGCCTAGGGGTATAGCTTAGATGAAGTCTATTGCAGAGGGTATGCATTGTCGCACAACCAGCACAATAGATGATTCCCATAAAGTGCTTAGTGAAGACATTCAGTTGGTGATTACAGACTTTAGTCAAGAAGTATCCTAACTACTGTTAAGAACCAGCTATATGAATATTCGAATGCAGAAAGAGGCTCTGGAGGTTGAGATGCATTCACTGAACCTGACATACCACTCCAATCATAATGGAGACCTCAGCTACACATTAGAGGACACAAAGAACAGATAAAACTTAAATACATCTTTATCAGAGATAAACCAGTATGGGCTTCAAGGGTTAAGGATCAGAATTAATTTTACAATAACCCAATAGCCATTTTCTTGGACCTTGCATCCATTATGCTTAAAAATGATATGTCTTGCATCCACTCTACAAGTTTTCTACAAAGTAACCAAACCCATATAGGTGGATGCTCCAGTTTGGCCTATACCTCACATTTGATGGGCAGACTTACCAAGTAATATCCTCAGAGAAAGGGCTTGAGCTCTTATTCCAACTATTAGAATTATGTGCCTAACAACAGATGTTCTGAATGATCAGGGGAAGAACCTAAACTTAAACTAGACCATGTGCATCTGTTTTCTTTGAGAATTATTGCTTCATGGACACCTATTAAAGTGTTAAATATGTTAAGCTATGTTTGAACCTCTTTCAATATATGTCATTGTTTCATCACATACACCTAGCCAAAGGTCTAGCTTATGCCCTCGATTCAGTTAGGTCTGATGGCTAAAAATCAGCCAATGGCATTTTTTCAAGTACGGTAAGCTATTCAGTTACCTATGGCAATAAAGTTAGCAGCATTTTTTCCCACAGAAAATAATAAAAACACAGCAAAATGTAATTCAATTCCATGTGTTAGCCCTAAGATCCGATAAGGGACACAATTTATTGTAGGAAATTTTGCACCCAATATTTGTGGGCGCAGAGTCCCTTATCAGATCCCCAGTGGATGTATTGATATGAAGCCTTAAGCCCTATATCAATACATACAAAGCACTCCAAAATTGTGTCCAGTGTTAGTAGAACTAACCCTATGAGGTATAATTTATTCACTGGTACTCGTTATTTATTTTTTTTTTAAATCATCGGTGGTGGTTTTGACAGCATAACCCACTGGCACTCTTAGGGTTAATCCACAAAGAGTTAACACATGTCCCGACAAATAAAACACTTACAGTAATCCTGATGTCCAGTGGGGTCCTGGTCATCATCTTCTTCAATCTTCTCTTCTTTCTTTGTTTCATTTAGTTCTGTATCTGTTTAAATAAAAAAAATATAGCCCCCCAATGATGTGACATTTAACCCTTTGAGTGCCAGAGTGGTAGCCCTCTGGTGCTCAAAGGATTAAAAATAGGTGGTGTCTTCTTTTCTGATTAAAAAATAAAATGTTTTTTAATTAATTCTTTTCTCAATAAAAGTCTTCAATGTCCCCCCTTTGCCTCCCCCGCCACTGTCGCCACTGATAGGCATTTGCATTGGCACACCTCCCCATTTCCCTACCTTTTGGGCCATTCCCCGAGTCAGATTGACGGAATTTTGAACTGAGACTGGCTTTTATTTTTATATAGACTCAAGACCTTAGTGTTTTTTTCTGCCAAGGGGTTCGATACTAATAGCCTCATTAATTTTTTTAAGCCAACGGCGGTGGTTTTAAGAGCACAGTTTGCTATTCTATTTACTGTGCTGTCAACAACCACCTCCACACAAAAATGTCCAACTGGCACAAAATATGCACCCATTGAACTTCACGTAAAAAAAGGAGAATTTGCTGTCCTGGTCCATGCACTAGAAAACCGGTTTCCAAAACATACTTGAAAAAATATTAACACTACCTGTGCCATTGGGGTATGCAACCCATTGTAGAATGTTGCATAACCCACTGGCACTCATAGGGTTAATCCACAAAGAGTTAATACATCCCGACAAAGAAAAAATGTAAAGCATTCCTGATGTCCAGCGAGGTCCTGGCCATCTTCTTCTTCAATCATCTCTTTTCTTCTTTTCTGTGTTGTACAAAAATTACCCGCTCGAAGCTGATTGGCTGGGAGGTGTGAAGCACACATCCCTGCCAATGGTTGTGAGTCCTTTTGAACAGAGACTGCCCGTATATAAAGGCTCTATTCAAAATTCCCTCACAGTGGAACGGGCATCAGCCCATCAGGTACAAAGGGTGGGGGGGTTCTGTTAATTTGCCCTTTCTCCATCGCCACCATTAGCGGTGGAGAAAACAGTGGAGCCTTATGTATTGCAATACTTTATTTGGACACTTCTGTTGACTTTGTTTGGGAGCAAATATCTGGATTTTTTCAGATGTATGGAGCAATTGATTGATTATGTTGACATTCTCAGTCTACGTAACCCTGCCATCTGTGCATAGTTTAACCCTTTCAGTGACAGAGAGGTATGCAACGCATTGCTCTGAAATGTGTTGCATACCCCTCTGGCACTCAAAGGGATAAAGTATGCACATATGTCAGGGTTATGTTTTTTCCACATCATTTAGTATGAATTCTTTTTTAAAGGAATTGAATTGCATCTTGCTGCATTTTTATTATGTTCCTTGGGGCAAAAACGCCTCTGGCTTTGACCGACAGTTTTTTTTTTTTTAACAGCATTTTCTCACAGCACAGGTAATTGAATAGCTTACTTTGCTAGAAAAATACTGTTGTCTGTTGTTTTTAGACGTCATATCTAAGTGAATCAAGGCCTTTGTCTCTCTTCTTCTTCCCCACTCTTTTTCTGTCATTCTCACTTTCTGTCTCTTCCCTTCTCACCTTCCCATTTTCTCACAGCCCCATCAATTTTCTCTCCAGATATCCCACCCTCTATCTCCTGTGCTCTTCAGAGCTTCTGATCCACTCCCTTCCTCTTGCTCAGTCCATGCACTTTCATGTCCCTCTCTCCTCCCTGCCACTGTCCATAAGCAGTTTGTTTCAAATGGATTTGGATGGATCCAACATTTTATCTGGCCGCTTCCCCCAAAAGATTTCTGTTAATTATATTAATGCCAATATCTATTTTACGTCATCAACATAACATTGGGGACGGAGTTGAAGTCTGGTTACCTATAACTCATAATTTCAAAGATATGCTAAAATTAGATTTATAATGTAGGATTCAACATTTTATATGTATATATATATAAAATATATATACACACATTGTATACATACATTATACACACACTTACATTATACACACACTATTGGACCAAAATAAATAATTATATAATCATAATTTATTACATCCAAACTTATTTTCATATTGTATTCAATTTTTCTCTTTTCATAAATGTCCTTTATGCTAGTTGTTTGAACAAAATGCCTTTATCTTTTAGTTACACTGATAGGTTCATTAGATTTGTACAGGCTGATACTTGCAAAACACAATTAAACATAATGAAAAATGGTCCCTTTCTAAAGAGAATCTTTTCATTTGCTAATTGGTTTCAGTGCTTTTGTCATGTCTGGAAGAATGCTTGATTTAGGTGTGACAAGTTCATTTAATTTCAATTCTGAAAAAAGCATTCATTTTTAGTAGTCTGTGAATAGCTCTTTGTTGAACTGCATTTTAATACTCAAAATGATTGAAAAATGCATATACAGGATGGAACAGAATGTTATTTATTTATGTTTATATGTATGTAGTATTATTATTGATCCTTTTGTGTAAAGTAGCTGAAACAACAATTATTTACCAAAAAGTAGGAAAGTAATTCACATAGACATACAAAGGGTATGATAGATTATTCAAAGCAGGTCTTATGTACACTATGATAGGAATGTTTGGTACACTTATTAACAGATGATTTACTAAAGATACGTCCAACCTGTTGCAAACATTGCATTGAAACCATCTCTAGTAATCAGTGATGCCAAATCAATGTTAGAGCTTCAAGGTATAATTTATCAGTAATGGCTATTCATAAATTTCTCTGAAATGCAATAAATAGGCCAGAAAAAAATGCATCTGATAATTCAGAACTACCATTTGAAGTCAGTAATTGCATGGAACAGATGCCTGTAAATATAATAGGCTTGTCTGTAGCACTTTGATAAATGGCCAGATATGGAAAGTCTCCAGATGTGCTCCAGAGACTCTGGTTTTCAGAGTTAATTACTGGGTGTCTGGGGTAGAAGTTTATTCCCTGGGTTAGTGAGTTCCTTTGTATTACACAATAATGTATCAAGGTGAGGGCGCAAAGGAGTGCTCAGATCTTAAGGTGAAGCTGTCCTCCAGAGCATCAAGAACCCACTCATGGTATGGGAATGAGCATCTGGGGAATCAGCCAGAGCCAGGCGAGAGTCTCAAAACAGCAGGATCGCTCAACAGAAGATATTATGAAAACCTGATCACTCAAATCTGCCTACCAGATGGCTTCTTTGGGTATTGGGTAGTCTTTTTGCAGGGTCACTAAAGTGGTCTCTGTCCCTCTGTGCTGCGAATCCCCTTGTGAGTTGACTCGTCCGACGTGCTTTGCAATGCGGTGGAGACAATCTCTCTTGTGCAGGGTACTTGTTTGGAACTCCGTGCTGGGTTCTTTTCAACCTTGAAATCATTAAGTCCAAAGTGTGTAGAGTTTGATCTGATCTATTACTTGGTCTAATTCGATGCTCTTCGGGGCAATAATACCCCTTCCTCAGGAACTCCAAGTAAATTGATTTTCTATTTGAGTGATCAGGTTTTCTTATTATGCTCTGTTGAGCGATCCTGCTGTTTTGAGACTCTCGCCTGGCTCTGGCTGATTCCACACATGCGCATTCCCATACCATCAGTGGGTTCTTGACACCTTAAGATCTGTGCCCTCCTTTGGGCCATCGCCTTGATACATTATTGTGTAATACATTGTATGTTTTCACTATTTAGCTGCTAGTTTCCTGTATAGCATTCACAAACTGCAGCTTGTTTCAATACATTTTTTATACTATAAGATATTTTAGTTTATTTTATCTTTTCTACTATTTTAACTGTACACCTCTAAAGTAGCTTGTTCACTTTGAGGTTTTGTACATTTTTATTGCATTTTGCAGTGATATATGGCATGCCATTTTATTTATATTAATACATTATTTTGATTTAGATTTTCAGGCCCTTCTCATTGATATATGAGCATACTGTTGTTCTCTTAATTGATATATATTGCTACACTTAGATATTTGGTGCTCTGTCTCCCTCCCTTCTTTTTTTGCAAGAACTAGAAAGAACCATTAAACCCAATTTATCAGAAATCCTTAGGGAACTTCCCTTCTGTAGTCTGTTTTGCCTATAAATACTCTTCTCATTCCTCATTCCAGTGTGCGATCTAAGCATTCCTGTAGTGGTTTACCGATCTAGCTAGTGTCTTCATGTTTCTAGATCTTTTTGCCTGTACCACTGCACCTCTCTCATTCTGACCAGACTACTCTTTGCCTGCCGACTTGGTTTGGATGCTGCCCATTTGTTGCGGACTCTCTTCTTATACAACTGCTCTTTTGCCTGTCTGTTGTCAAGCCTCCTGCTGGCCTAAGCAGGCTAACACTCTGATGCCTCCTGCTGACATATTCTGGTGTTGCAGCTTGTAGTATATCTCTTCCTGGAGAGTTATTCTGTGGGTAAGGTCATTCCCTGCTCAACTCTTCTGCTGGCTTCTCTATACTGTGTTTTTATACAGTGTTTTCTTCCTGTATGGCCATGGCCGTGGTTTGACCTTGCCAGGGGTATCCTCATTCTCTAATGACACCCACTAGCGCCGAACCCTAGTATTCACTCTCCCCCACTATATACAACTAGTGCTTCTCCTGGTGGGTTATCCTAAGCAGACCACTAGCTCCTCTGGTGGGTGCTATCCAGCCTCAGTATCAACCTAGCTGTTGATATCCTACTCCCACAAGCTCTGTTCTCTAGCATAGATTGCTAGAACTCATTCTTCGGTGGGCTTCCTAGCAATTCTGACATGATCAACAACAGCAAAAACGTTTATTCACTATTGCTGTGTTTATGAACTGGCCTTTGCTAAGGTAAATGAGGCCTGAGACCAGAAATCCTATATTTAGAGCTGAAGATCACATTGTACCTCAATTGTTAGTAGATAGTAGCAAAGATATTGCCAACATTTTAATTGTTGATAATATAAATGGGCAAACTGATATGGGGGATTTCCAGTTACCCAGGCTCCAACTCCATATTTTTTGCCCCATCAGCTGTTTTTGGACTACAGCTCCCTCTGACAGCCAAGGGTAATATAGTCCAAAAACAGTGGATAAGGACTCATGTCTGTGCTCGAGTAGCTGTAATGGCATCTGCAGGCAGAAGTAAACAGAACACATTCTCGGGATTGTTATTGCATGTTAAAGAAAGGAAATCCCTTTCACCCAGAGAAGCTGCTACAGCTACTACCCATGTACATGTCAGGGTACTTCCACTGCTGAGTGATGTTTTATTCAAAAGTTAGACTTGCATTTTTTGGCTGCAGTATTTCCATGGCCTATAATATTGCAGTGGCAGTGTCGCTAAAGAATACTATGTTAACAGACCGCAGCTGTCCATACACTGATGTAGCAACTGCACTACATACAATTTCAGGCCATTTAAAGGGATTGTAATACTTCGTTTTATCTTTTTTATTTTGTAGGCATTAAAAAAACATGAAGAACGATATAAGTCTTATCTCTCAAACCTTTATGGTTTAAGAGATATTCACAAGCAAAGTTTACCTTTTACCTAGTGTAAGCCATATCTTCTCAGATGTGGAATCTGGTTGACAGATAACAGAAGGGGACAATCATCTTCCTATGAGAACAATGAAAGCCCTGTCCCCCTTGACATGTTTTTCAGGTTTTTCCCTTATCTTAATTGAAGATTGAACCTCTCTGCAGTCTACCTGGGCACCTCCCTTCTGATCTGGCTGAACAGTGTTACATCAGTAAAAGGGGCAGGAGAGGAATATTTAATCGTTGAATTACTCTTGAACTACAACTCTGTCAGAATTAAAATAACACTCTCCAAAGTCCAAATATTAAGATGATTAATTAGAGCTGCTTTTATTATGAAACATTACTATCCCTAGCCTTGGTTTACTCCTCAGCACCCTGTAATATTGACTTTTTCCATAGTACTACCCCTTTAAGTTACTGCATACAACCTTTTATCTCTTGGGAGCCAGAGATGTTTCCAGAGCATTGAAACGTACTGGAGACATGTCCGGCAAGTAAGCTTTCCTACATAATTAGATGTTGTTAGTCAAGGATTTACACTCTGTGATGCATAAAAAAGTTTTTTTTTTCATGCTAATAGCATTAACAACCATAATCCCTGTAGTCAATGCATCTGTTCAGTTTTTCTTTATTTCTTTATGTTTTTTGTTGTGAAGCTTATTTTGAGCATTTCAGGCCTTATGTATAAAGGAAAAGTACATCGATTCTGGAGCAAATGGCACCATAGGGGATGATGAAAATCCCCATAGATTTAAATGGGAGTTTTAACCCTATGTTATACTAGCAGGCTTCCCAATTCATTAATTTGCAATTCATTGAATATCTCTCCAGCATTCAAGGGGTTAATAGCCCATTTGAGTCAATGATCATTTGGGGATTTGTATGTCTCCCCCTATGATGACATTGGTTTGCTCCAGAATTGGGGCACTTTATGCATAAGGACCTTCCACTCTCATATTGTGAGTCGGCTACTAGGCAGCTGTCATTGGTGTCTTTGTTTTTGACAGTGATGCTGTGCCATATTTTCCTATCCTAATTTCATTGGTGTGGTATATTTTCTATAAACAATTATGTTTTACTTATTCAGGATTATTTTGTATTTGACTGGGTTTTTTATTCAGCCATGGTCTTAGCTTATTTATTCATATAAGAGATGCATTAGTAATTGTGAAAGCTGTTATCACCTTCTCTGATGGGTTGTTTCTTTATCAACCACTGCATGCAGAAATCTATTTAAAAAGTTATATAGTATTACAAATAAATGGTCAGTTAAATTGAGACCGCTATTTTTATCAATACCAAATCAAAATATCTGTTTCCAGTGATATCATAAGCATGTATTCATTTATATGTATCCCAAGTTAAGATTACTTAAAAGGAGTATAACAAACCTACAAAGAAAAATGGTTTATTATTTTCTACATATTGTGCAACCAAAGGGTCCTGTATATTCTAATGTAAATCTAAAGTACATTAAAAGTGTTGCTTTTTTTTTTTCCTTTTTGCAAATCGATGGAAAGTGTACTACATTATACTTATGATTTAACATGTTAATTTTGCCCATGCCAATGTTTATGATTATTTCTTTGAATTAGCATTTCATTGGGTAAAGTAGCATATAAGTTGCCATTATCTCTGGAATTGCCACTTGAAAACAGAGTAAAATCTTTGTGCTAAAATTATATTTTTATGACATTTTTCTCTTCCACTTATGGGTCCTAGACAACATTTTTAAAGAGCTCTTCCTGTGGTTTTATAAACAGCTATACACAGCCATTTGGCCTATGCTTGTGTATTTTAGCTTTTTATGAATGATAAGTATACTGTATTATAAGTGAAGTAAAATAACAAATAGGAGTTGCACTTCTCTGTTTAATCAAAAAGAAGTGTTCTAATCTCATAGCTATTATCTGCTCCAAGTCTTATTAGCTTTTTAACAAGCTTGTTAATCAAATGTATCCAAATAACCATTCATGGCCACCTATACATCTATGAGAAGTGCATGTTTATAACAGGTTTAGAGGTTTTGTGACAAAGACAAAATATCTGTAAATACTGAGCAGGAGTATATAATCTTTAAATTAATTGGAAACCTTTTTATTTATATGTTATTCCTGGTCCCTTTAAATTGTCCTTTGAACACAAATAATGGCTGTTGCTCACTTTATTATGACTTAATTACAAAAATATAGTGAATAAATCTTTTTAATAGTCTCTTAAAAAACAACTTGCTTAGAATAAAGATGGCAGACTTTAGTCAGCAGTGAATTATATATCAGATTAAAATAGTGAGGAGCTTGTTATTGCTAAATATCTTGCTTTCTTGTTTCTCATCTTATGGACTCAGTATTTTTATGTTTTAATGATGTTTGCATTTCATTTCACTATAATTTTCTGAATTTTTTTGGCTTTGATTATTCTACTAATTGCAGCCATTATAGTCTGCTTAAAATTCTGACAAGTCTGTATAATAAACTTAGTCAAAAAACGTAATAAGCCAGTAGATGCTAAGACTTAGGCATTATGAAAATACATAATGTACTAGACCATCTAAAAAATTAATGTTTTGCTGGATTTATTGCATGTTACACCTTCGTACATTTAATCCCTTTTAGTTCAGATATATTTTGGTATATCCCTTGACTCTGGATAATTAGAAAATATCTGTATATTGCTTCATATAATCTACTTTTTTGATTTGATCATTTACATAGAATCAGAATAGGGGGGTTACTATTATAATTTCTTCCTGTTATGCCTCCAAGGGGAGTGCACAGAGGTGTAACTATGGGGGGGGGCAGAGGATACAGTTATTCAAGAGCCCAGCATACAAGGGGTCCTGATGGTTCCAGGGCCCAGTAGGTTATAGTTATCCTGGTAGATTAATATATGTGTATTAGTGGCCCAAATAGTTACTGCACTTGGGCCCTTGACAACTAGATACATCACTCGGGGTGCAGTGGTGTAGTGAATGGACATTCTGGAATGTTGCTTTCTGTTGAACCTTGGTCAACATGCTATACTCATAAAGCACAGAGGAAACTGATGTATGTATTGTAACTTTATGCATGCTATGGTTGAGGCATTCGGGGCTTGCTCACTTTAAAATGTTATTGTTGGCTAAGTGTATGTTCTGGTATGTAGAATTATCATGCTTTCGTATATAGTCATACCCTGAAATGCAGCTGCAGTTGGACGTTAACACCAGTGGAGCTATACTTGTATAATTTTACAATCCCCTTCAATATTTTCATGGAGTGAAGCTGAATTCTTCTCCGGCATATAAACAAGGCTTGACATCCATGCTGGATGCCTCAATAGGCAGAGTAGGCAGCTGCCTAGCGCTCCAAATTTTAAGGGGGAGGGGGCGCACTTGTGCAGGGCATACTTACATTCTAAATTTGGGAGTGGCCAAAAACAATCTCAGTGTCCCTGCACCAGTTTATATACCCCTTCACATGCTATTATTTAATCCCTGTCTCTAGCAACCTAAGGATTATTTTTTTTTCCCTTCCATGTTATAGGCCAAAAATATTTTTGGTGCCAGGAAACAGTGGGTTGAATCGGGGGTGGAGTCATGTGAGGAGTGGTGTGTGTGGGCAAAGCTAAGGGCACCAAGAGTGCCTTGCCTAGGGGGGTGCCTGGAATGTAATTCAATTTCTGGCCTTGCTTGATATACTTTTGAGAATTATTCTTTTAACCCATTGTAACAACTTTTAATATAATCCTGCCTTCTATTCTGTTAATCTTACAAAATTGTATGGGAGGGGATTTTCCAAACAGCAAATTATGCGTGCTTCATGTTTCCCCTGATATATAATAGGCAGAAACAGAAGAGAAGGCAATAGAATAGCACAGAAACAAGGGAAGAAGTAATGCATGCAGAAGGTCATCTACAGAAAGTTATTGAATAGGATGGACCTATTGAACAAAGAAAACATGTGAAATGAGAGCTTATAAAGGTGTGCAGGTGCAGACTATACATTTTATAAATAAGAAATGTGTGTGTGTGTGTGTGTGTGTGTATATATATATATATATATATATATATATATATATATATAAAGAGAGAGAGATTATCAATGAGAAAAATACATCTGCACAAAACTAGTGTATTCAAAACAAAGTGAAACATGTTGCACAAATATATTATATATTCTCCTGAATTCTATGTCTTTGTCACAGACATCACAAACTATCTCACTTTTTGTCACCAACATCACAAGATATATCACATTTTAATTAGCTGCAGATGTCAGTGGTGTGGTAAAATAGAGGAAATTGGAAAAAAACATTATCACAGTATCTCTTACCAACTAAAACTGCAGGAAGCCTCTGTTATATTGTGGTTATTTTCTGGATAAACCGGCATGAGAACTGAATTATTCATTGTAGCATTGTCTGCTAAAGGATACATCAGATGACTATTGATGAAATTTCTGTAATAAGTAAAAACTAACAAAGACATCTATAAATAGATGCAAAGAACACAGAGCTCTAAAGTAATGAATATTATAGGACTTATACCATTAGATGCTGTTGTTTATTTGCTGAAAGAAGAGAAAACATTTTAAGAAATATATTTTAATTTATTATGAATCAACTGCAGACATAACATACTTTTCAAAAATACTTTTCATGGCACCATACATTTGGAATATTATGTCTGAAAGCAAACTTACTGTTATAAAAGCGTGGCACTCAAAGGGTTAATATAAGCAAAACATAAAACCAAAAGCATCTTAGGTCTGTGCACTCACAAGAAATTCTTCATCTTTTTTTCTTTCATTTACTCTGTTACAAGCAGTTACATCTTGAATTCTGGGCTATATCGACTTAAGACTTAAAGGGATAGTAATACTTCGTTTTAACTTTATTTTATTTTGTAGGCATTAAAAAAACATGAAGAATGATATGTCTTATCTCTCAGACCTTTATGGTTTAAGAGATATTCACAAACAAAGTATCCCTTCCCTGTTCAACCAGATCAGAAGGGAGGTGCCCAGGTAGACTGCAGAGAGGGACAATCTTCAATAAAGATAATGGAAAAAGCTGAAAAACTTGTCAAGGGGGGAAGGGCTTTCATTGTTTTCATACAAAGAAAATTGTCCCCTTCTGTTATCTGTACTGTCATACAACCAGACTCACATCTGAGAAGAGATGGCTTACACTAGGAAAAAGGGGCGGGGAGGGGAACTTTGCTTGTGAATATCTCATAAACCATAAAGGTTTGAGAGATAAGACTTATATCATTCTTCATGTTTTTTTAATGCCTACAAAATAAAATAAAGTTAAAACGAAGTATTACTATCCCTTTAAGCACCATATAAATAATTATTGTAGAGACATCTTTAGCAGCCATGCAGTTAAGGATAATTGACACCTCCTAAAAACAACCCATCTCCACTTACCTTACTTTGGCTAGAAAATCTTAATGCCCCCTGGACGTTTTCCCTTGCTTTTGTTTCAAGAGATAACATCTTCAGTCAGTAATGGATGTGATATTCATGGAGGCGGACATGACCTTAAACTCTGCTCGCTGCTCATGGTAATCATAAGTATGCTGATACACTATTCCTTCTTCAGTTAAAAAAAAAGTTGCCTACAGCTGTCATGTCTGTGGACATGCTATTCAATTCAAGACCGATCGAAAATGTTATCTCCTGAATCGAGGAGGAAGGAGAAAATTAAGAGGAACCATTAGGATTGTTGGCCCATAGTAAGATAAGTAGGGAGTTTTTATTAGGATGTGTTACTTACCCTTAAGCTCACCAGGAATAAGGTAATGATATGCTACAAGAAAGCACAGTCTACAAAGGGCAAGGCAGATTTCAGGCCAAGCCATGGCCGGCTTGCTAATTTCTATGTAACAGGTGTGAGGGTGTATAACCTGTAATGGCTAGCAGTGTTTGTCACATGCAAGAAGCAGATGTATTTGGTTTAAAATAAAAATTATATATATCTATATCTATATATAGTATTGCCAGTGTCCATGTTCTAATTTGACTAAATCTTCACCCTGTTTTATGAGTCTCACATAATCCGATGATGTCCCAGGTTATGTGATTTAGCTGTACAATTTCTCTGTGCATGAAACTGTACTCATAGATCGAATGTTAAGTGTTCCAAAGTCTAAAGACCAAAGGCAGCCTGGTAGAACCCGGTGATTTTTAGCGCCCTCTGCCATTAAGCTGGTCTTCCCGTTGCCATAGGAAGTAGCTCACACGCCTCCGGGGAATGAAGACCATTGTTTTAGTTTTAAAGCCACGCTGAGGGAATGGACCATATTCTGCCACTCTGTTCCAGTGCGGGTTGGCAGATTTTAGACCAATTTAGTCTAGTGTATTATCTTTGATCTGTCCACCATGATGTAACTTGCCTTCTTGACTTCACTGACATTAAAGGGATAGCAACACTTTAGACGTAAAAAAATATTTTCATTGCAGGGGCTACCCTCCTGAGAAAAATAAATGTACTCCTGCTGCTGCTGAGTCATGTTTTATTCAAAATTTGCTGCATCTTAAACTTGAATTTTTTTTAGGTACAATATCTCAATGGCATGGAATTGTACAGTGGTACTGTTGTTACACCATCATATGGACAGCTCTGGTCAGTTGACTGTAAACCTACATGGGATGGTGTAGCAACAGCGCCACTGTAACATTTCAGGACATTGAGATACTGCAACTAAAAAATTCCAGTTTGAACTGTGATAACTTTTAAATAAAACATCTCACAGGACAATTCATTTTTTTATATATATTTGAAGTATTACTATCCCTTTAAGCATCCATAGAGGCTTCACTTGGTTGCCTAAGATTAAAAAACCTGAAACACTGTTTTAACCATTTGAGTGATAGGTGGGTGTCCAGCGTACTTTGCCTCATATTTTATCCGATTTATGTGCCAGTTTTCCTCACACTAAATTCAGTAGCAATTATAATTTAGTCTAAGCGTCTTTCTTTGTCCACTTCTAATTCTTCTTTAAGGCTAATTGATATGATTTTGTTGTCTCTGAGTTCACTTCTTCTCTGAGTGACCTGCCATATGCCTCTAGTGATCAATTGCAGGTTTGTTTTTTCATATTTTCTAAGCTTGGAAATTCTATGCCAGATCCTGTCAGATTCTTTCCTTCCCAATTATGAATTTCCCAAATAGCAGCTCCTTACTTCAGATTCTGTACATCAATAACTGAGCATTATCCTGCATTAGATGCAGAAGTGCTTTGAACATAATTACTGAAATAACTTTTTTTTTTCTGTCAGCTTCTTACAAAACAACCTCCTTATTTTTTGTTCTAATACTTTTCACAAATCAAATGGCACTGTACAACAACAGCTTGTGGGCTTGACATGGACTTTGCCATGTGAATTATAATGATCTCATGGTAATTCACACTGCTGCTGTCTAAACCATCTTTCTATATTTTGTCATTTTCTTTTTTTAAATCATGTAAATATGCCCCGTCCTATTTACCACACGCCATTTTTGATTACAAGAATGCTTTTAAAAAGAAAAAAATGTTATTGTTCTGCATTAAATGACAGGAAGGATATGCTTAATTTGCCCTTGGATGTAAAAGATGTCTCTAAGGCTGGGTTAACATACAGGTTATCACTCGGCAAGGCATTTTAGGTGCCTTTAGCTCTGCCCATAGCAATATCCCCACTCCTCACATGACCCACCCCAGTCCCATCCACTGTTCCTTGGCACGAAAAATGTTTTGCTTATAACAAGCAAGGACATAAAATGCTTTAATCCCTTGGTTGATGGCAAGCTCTCCAATGTATTGCTTTTCAATGGAGATCTATCTAGCATCCAAACAATTAAATAATAGCCTTTAAACATGTGCAAAAACTGAGGCAGGGACATTGAGATTGCTTCAGCCACTCCTACAATTCAGAATGTGGGTGTGGCCAGCACAGCTATAAAAGCATGTGCTCTGATTTGTCTTGTTTCTGAATTCTGAGACAAACATGAGACACTTTTTCAAGTTTGTGTGAAAAAATAAATCATAGAGGGAAAAACTAATGGTTTAGAATTTGCATTAAGAATAAGAGAATTTGAATATATGATAACCACAGACTCATCATCTGTAGTTGTCTCTTGTGTCCCTGAGAGAAAAGAACTTTACTTTGAAGCCTGTTTAATACCTGTTTAATATTATATGGAGTAACACACATATGAATATAAAAATGAAGTCCTATTTACATAGTAAGTAGTAGGTGCACTTTCTGATGCTGCATGTGAAGATTCTCTAAAGCTGTGAGATAGAATTTTGCTAATGTTGCATATTTTTAAATAAAATTTCCTTTGCTTTTTTTTATCTATAACAGTTTCTTTGGAGGAAAATGAAGTCAAGTGAGAGTCGTCGTGAGGCATTGGCAGCACCCCAGACAACTATTGTAGCACCTGCAGTACCAAGCAATGCCACTGAAACCGTAACGCCTGGAGGAGCAAAAGATAATCATTTTTCTAAGCTGAAAGAAAGGTTCATGAATGAGCTGAACAAAATTCCATGTAAGTAAACGAGGATAGAAGCCTTCCACTTATTACTAATGGTAATAATATTGTAACATTTTCATTATTTATTTTTATGAGGCTAACATATTAAGAAAAATACAAATGGTCAGAAATTACTGTGAGATTGCAGTAATATCTATTTTCATTTGTATTCAAATTACTTGTTTAACTAATGGAACATCATGCTAATGGAGGTTAAGAATAACTAACTCTATATTTCTCTGCATTTTGGATTATAAAACGTTTACTCCTTAATGCTGTTCAGCAAGATTTACATTTACATTCACTAATATGACTTTATATCTTATATCCATAGTTTTCAAAACATATAACCTATTATATATATATATATATATATATATATATATGTATATGTTATTATGTTAATCAAAATTGTAAATCCATTTTGGTGGATATTAAATTAATAAAGTATGTGTAGCTTTATTTAAATGGCACCATAAAGTGTACGCAATACCTTACAACGGTAGTATGTTAACATAAGTTGGGTTAAAGTAAGTGTCACTATCACAAAAACAATAAGAAAGAGGTCTCTGCCCCAAGGTGATTACAGTCTAAATGGATAATAGGAGACAGCAGGGCATGCGGGTGTCAAATGCTGTGAGTTACAGTACTGATATAAACAATAGCGAGTGCATTGAATTAGTGCTCCATAAGATAGGATTTAGGGTAGATTTAAAGATGGAGGCAGTACCTGATCACTGCTGGCTCTGGACAAGTTGTACATTATATCAGCTTTATGCACAAAACTGACAAAATGTATCAATATCTTTATAGAGGAAGCCAGAAATTATGAGGTTCTTTATCTATGTGGGATTGTTTACATGGGTGCCTATGCTGCTGAAACACTGGCAACTTGCACATTTTTGTGAATTTGATCTCTCTTGTAGTTTACTACTGGTTGTTTCTATTTACAATCTGAAAGAGACTTGCATTCCTTACAATCCATTTGGTCTTTCGTAAGCCTATTGTTTGTTGTGAGGAGGTATGACCTAGAGTACATTTCAACAGTGATATAAAAATAAACAGATATGTCTGCCTGTTGTATAAAATATGCCTACTAGGACTCTAATTTATTTAACAGAAGATATAATTGATTGTTGATTAAGGACACCTACCCAGGTACGCTCTTATGTTCTGCTAATTAATAACCACTTATTCCACGGGATACAAAAACAGGTCATGTTTTCAGTATATCCAAGGTTGATCACAAGTGGGTTATCAGTGTCTCAGTAATTTTGATTTATTAACCTGCGTTTAATCCTTATCCTTATAACCTAACCTATTGCTGTTTCCTACTGACAGCTGTAAAGCTGTCAGCAGGAGATTCATGTTGGTCGACACGAAACAGCAAACTTTAAACGCCCGTATCTCTTAAACCATAGCGGTTTGAGAGATACTTTTTTTTGCATGTAGATCAGCTTTTTAAGCTCTTCTAAATGCAAAAAAGTTTTTTTAGACATTACTAACACTTTAAGGTACCCATAAACAAGGTGAATTTCATTGTACCCGACCAGCTATCTGATTGCTGTGGTTTGATCTGTTGAGGCTACACACACAGCAATCTGATTGCCAGGTAATCCAAATTTTAAAGCAGTGCTGACCGGCCAGAGATCGCCAATCTCGGGCTAGATTCTATTGCAGGTGCCTAATGTTAACACCCATTTTATCAAAGATTTTCCTATTGAAGTCTATGGGGAAAACTGGAGCT
The DNA here is from genome assembly GCA_037306005.1 of Rhinophrynus dorsalis. Lineage (NCBI taxonomy): Eukaryota > Metazoa > Chordata > Amphibia > Anura > Rhinophrynidae > Rhinophrynus > Rhinophrynus dorsalis. The sequence goes on from CM074721.1 coordinate 243,674,756, forward strand.
AAAAAGCAGTGATAAAATTATCACCTGAAATAGAATCCAGCCCCTGGTCAGCCCAACTTTATTGATGTAGCCCATACACAGTGAGTTAACTGGTTAATCTGGTCGATTTCAACCAGGTTTGTTTGAATCAGCCAACTGAGGTGCAGTATGTATGTGTACCTATAGAATATTGTTTGATTTTAAAGTCTTCCACTTATCAATCAAAGATAAAATCAATGATAGAAACATTTTGTAGCTGGAAGACTTTGTTACATATCCTTTATAATGATGGTAGAGTTTGAATGCTGAGCTCATATATGAGGGTAAAGGGTCGGGAACCTTCACCACACATATATAAATAAAATTGCAATTGCTTCTTGAGTTCTAGAGTGGTGTCCAATCAGATGTTTCATAATTCATGGATGTCCCTCTGGTATTCAAGAGATTAATATTGAATGTATTAGTATGTTGCATTATTCCACTAATGCAGGGTAGTCAGTTTTTTAACCTCCAACAGTCCCCATCATGCCCACCCAGCTGTTGGTGCATGTTGAGTAAAAACAATTAGTAAAGTAATTGAAATGAAAATAATACATTTAAGTATGACTAAAATATAAAATTTTGTGTTTTTAGTTTAACAGATTTACAGAATAGGTGTTCCCAGACTTTAAAGGGATAGTAATGTTTTAAAATAAAAGCAGCTCCAATTAATCTTCATAGTATTTGGGCCATAGAGCGTATTACTTCAATACTGTCTGAGTTGTAGTTCAAGAGTAATTGATAAAGTATCCCCTTCCCGCCACTTTTACCTAATATAAGTCACCTCCCCTTAGATGTAGAATCTGGTCTTGAGACCAGACAGGTTGCAGCAAGGGACAATCTTCTTATTGTGATCATAAGGAAAACCCTGCCCCCCCCTTGACAAGTTTTTCAGGTTTTTCCCTTATACTGATTGAAAATTGTCCCTCTCTGTGATTTACCTGGACACCACCCTACTGCTTTGAGGTGAGCAGTGTTACATCAGTAAAAGGGGTGGGAGGGGGATACTTTATCATTCAATTACTCTTGAACTACAACTCTGACAGTATTGAAATAATACTCGCCATAGCCCAAATACTATGAAGATTAATTAGAGCTGCTTTTATTTTGAAATATTACTATCCCTTTAATGACATGGGATATACTCTTCTTTTTCACCAGAACACCAAACCAACATGCATTAGCAGTCCCTTGTCATCATGTTCAAACATGTTGCACAACATATGTTTGTTTATATTGACTGTTTACATAAAAAAAACTGGACCGAAGCAACATACACAATATTATAAAAACAAATCTGTTAAAAGCAAGTAATTCTTTGACAATTGAACTGTATCACATAGGACAAATGACTTTGCAAATTTCCAATAGATTTTAACCCTGTGAGTGCCAGAGGGGGTATGGAACGCCTCTGGCACTCAAAGGATTAATGCAGCTTTTAACCACTTGAATGCTAAAAAAGGTATCCAATGCAAACACTTATCACAGTCTACCAGTAACCAATAAAGGCCTATGTTTAATGGACAAATTCTGGTGAAAACCAATTGTACTGTAGGGGAGAACTAAAATAAAATTGCAATTAATTAAATGGGTATTTTAAACCCCAAATCATTGCTATTTTTTGGTATTTTTGTTCTACCCTATAGTGTAATTGGCTTGCCCCCAAATTTTTCCACTCTTCTTTTTAACATAAGGCCCTTAGTGATCTACAGATTACAGTCTATCTTTTGTGCACCCCTGCATTACTCACAGTGAGATGGGATAATCTCATCATGCAGTGATGCAAAATATACATAAAAACATCAATTTTAGCCATAAAGGCATTTGTTTCTGATAGAATGCATTTGTAATGAATGTGAGGAATTATGTTGTTGGCTGCTTTTTTTTTAATTGTAAACTGCTTGCAAAGCAATGCTGAATCAATGTAACTTTATTGCATCCTGCAGCAAACATTTTGTTCAGATATTAGTTCAGTTGTTATATTCTGTATGACCCATACAGCATGGTGAAATTACAGGCTTGACCTTACTTTCACTTTCTGAGACTTTAAGATAGATTTGTTATTATTTTCTTCTTGTTTTGAAATCCTGAATCCTAAAATATAGACTTCAGAAAAATACCTTAAAGTAATCTGTGACCGATCAACCAAAAAGTGAAACTTTATAAGGTAAAGGTTTCTTTGTTCGATATTTTAAATGATTGTACTGAGAGAAATGCTTAAAAAACAAAAATAAAAGTTTAAAAATGTGCTCCTTGTATATTGGTGTATATTCAGAAGATATTCATTCTTTGAATGAAATTTCATGTGTTATAATAACAGTCCCGATAACATCCATCAGGCATGCTTTTATAAATACAGGACAAGATCTGGCTGCTGATAGATGCTTCTTATTCAATGTGTTAAAAGCTGAGCTTTTCATATTTTCACTAAACTACCTTTTTAATACTTTTCCAGTAGCAGTCAAGGGCAAGACTCTCGTTTTTGTTCAGTATGTAATTTGTGTAAACTTTATAAGTTAGTGATTTAGGTTCCTTTCCTTTGCTGTGATAAACTGGTTGTCACCATATTTTTGCATTTTTTCATGTAGAAAATAAGCAGTTAAAGTTGATGTACAATAAAGAGATTGTGATGATTTTTTTTATTTATTTAATTGCACTATAATGTGTTCAAGTGTGACTATATCAGTCACACTCCTTAATATTCACTGATTTAAAAGTTATTTAGTATTTAATAACCTGCCACCTCTTTTCCTGATGTTAGCCTGTTTTCCAATGAAGGAGGTTGACCTCAAGATCAAGCAGTTGCCATGACAACCCACCTAGTGTTCACTCACAGAGAGACACTACCAAGCTTACTAAGCATCTGTATGTCCTCAGGATGTAGTTAAATTGTGGGTGGGCTGCCATGGCAACTGTTCAACAAATTATTCAGGTGCTTCTCTTCAGAACAGACTGATTTCAGGGAAAGGGGTGGCAGGGAGAATATTAATTGCTAAATAATGATTTAACTATTGAGTTTTAAATAGCATTAATTACAGCAATCTCAGTCTTTAATAATATACAGGGCACTGAAATATAAAAAAGTACTTGGATGGGGCACATTCTAATGTTAAGAAGTTCCTTTGATGCATCTAAATGTAACAGGGGAGTATTAAGCCTTAAATGTAGTTAAGCTTGTTTGTTTGTGTTAGTGCTATGTAGGACAGAGCAATCAAATTGCTTGCTCTGTTCCTTTCTGTATTTCTATATATATAAGTACTTCCATACTGCAATTTTTCCTTGGGTGGATCATAGAGATAAGTGAACTGCTTTAAGTCCACTCTTTGCATGCATTTGAATTTTCTCCTGTACTGAGACATGTTGGAAAATTTTGAACATTATTTTAACCAATAGGATCATATGATATAAAAAACCTAATACATAATCTTTGTGAAGCATGCGTGTCAGCAGGAATGTATTTCTATGTAGGTAGATCAGTGATTCTCAACCAGGGTGCCGTGGCACTTTGGTGTGCCACGGGCATCAACTTAGGGTGCCCTGTGTTTTCTAGAAAGACTAACAAAAATGGATTTTTAAATAAAGATTTATAGAAATTGTTATGCACAATATGTTTAGTTATGGTATTATAATTATAAGACCTAATAATACTGTATATTTATGTATTGTACCCTGCATTATTCCCTTGATAAAGTACATTAAATATGTTAGGGGTGCCACGAATGTTCAAGATTACGTGTTAGGGGTGCCCCGAGCAAAAAAAGATTGAGAACCACTGAGGCAGATGGACGAGAGAGTGCTCTCTCATTCTCTGACTCTCCACTCACTTTCTTTTTTTCTCTCTCTCTCGTCTTTGTGTTTCTGAACTGTTTCTCTGAATAATGGACCTTCAGCAAGCGGATCCAGGAAACTGTTTACTCCCCTCCCTATAACAGCTAAAACACTGTTACCATTGTCTGTATATGTTTATTTGTAGTTTAGTGCTGTTACCCATAGGACCAAATAAACCTTGTGAGGGTTATTTTGCAACAGAGAGGTAACTCACTGAGGTTTATAATCTGTTCAGGCTTAGTGTGCCAATTAACTCTTAGAGGCTACTTTAATTGTTGGGCATTTTTTTTCCAAACACACATTATTATATAGGATTTTTCTTGTATTGATTTTTTTTAATGGGGTAAGGGTTTTGATATTATGGTTAGCACTACTGCAGTAATGTTAGGATACCATTTCTCAGATATTAGGGCTAGTGTTACAAAATTGGGATTAGTATTAAACTAATAGGGGCTGTGACAATAGGATTAGAACATTATTATTAGGGTTATTATGGTAGCAGTTATATATCAATGTCAGCTTTCAATTGCTAAACACTTTGGAACAGAATGACAAATTTGAATGTCAGTCAGCACAAACCCTGCAAATTTAGTAAATCCCTGTGCAATATTTTTTGGATAGAAAGTACTAGAAAAAACAGTAGTTTCTCATGTTAAATTGAATGCAGGTGTGATTTCTTTATTAGACCTACAGCAAAATTTACTAAATAGATGTACCCCTGATTTCACTCATAGGCCTTATTCCCTAGCTTGACATCTGTCATATTTTGCGTCAGGGCTTCAGTATGTGAGAGTGGTTACAAGTCTACCTTTTTACAATATTGAGTGTCTGAGGGTGCATGGAAATCTGTATGTGCACACACTGATGCACAGTTTTGAACTTTTGGTATCTTGTGTGGTGCAGGTTCAACACCTTTAGCCTCCAACTTGGCACTCAGTTATTAAGTATCCATGTTGAAGAGTTGATGCTGTCTTTGCTTGATCATGTTTGTAAATCTCTGTCTTGTTATTTGTTTCTGTGTGCCTTTGCCTGCCCTGAATTTTTTCTATCTTGTTTCTGTTTGAACCCCACCTTCCATGACCTTCTACCTAACCTTTGATGACTGACATTATTTCTGAGTCTGCTTTTGATGCTAATCATAGTCCAATTTATGTTGGCTTCTGCTATTTCTCCAACCTACAAGTATCTCCATCCTGGTCTCATTCTGGCTTAACTGGGGTCAGACATTTGACTTTGTGGTCATCAAATTTATCTGTTTACGTAGAGCCACAGCAAGGATATACTTGTGGTTGGCTATGGTCTCCAACATTGTTCCCTAGCTATTCTCTTAAGCTACTACTTAGCAGAGACCACTCATCTTAGCTCATGTTCTAAGTCACATGGCTGCAGGGAGCTGCTAACAGTTTCCATCCTTTCACCAAATGCTGACACCTGGATTATATTGCAGTTGATAACTTTGTCAAAGTTTTATATACAAATATCTTCATAGACTTCAATGACAATATTTAAATAAAGCAGCTGATAACACTTGTCAACTGCAATGTAATTTAGGCCATAGATAAATATTATAGGTTACTATATGCTTTAATTTATATTGTAAATAAGTTACAGTTTTGCACATGTGCAAAAGGTTACGCACTGAAAGGTTCACAATTCATGTACTGAGCAGACATTCACTTATGCAACACATGCCACTACAATGCACGGAATGTTCCATTGAACTCAGTGTATGATATTAGACAAGGAGTAGTACAACTTACAGGGTAATGTGTTACTTCACATACAGTAGGAAACTGGTAAAGTAGAAGTGATACATTTATTAGTTTCTAAGTGACTCTAGGATGCAAGCGAGCTTGTAATGCATATTATGCCACATTACACTTCACAAAAAATATATTTTGGGCCCTTTGACAGCCCAAAATGACTGTGGCACACTGAGGGTTAACACATACATTCCATATCCATCTCTGGCTGTGTCTCTACACATTATTTTACTGGAACAGAAGAATAACAAATCTTGTGCCAGCTACAAACAGATGCCTCTACTGGAGACAATAATGAGAAAGAATTTACTTTCAGTGGAATTTAAATGTAAAACCAATTTGTGTAAGTGTATAACCTGTTATTTATTTTGTAGTCAGACTTCATTCTAAATATTCCTGAAGAAGAAATCTAAGCTGTCTTGAAAGCTTGCATCCTAGAGACACTTAGTTAACCAATAAAGGTATCACTTTTACTTTACCAATCTCCTGCTTTTTCTACGACTGATACGGTACTTACTATTGCCTATGTTCAAATACAATGTAGTGCATTACATAGAATTTGTTCTATGTGTAATAGGAGCCAGAGTGCAAATGATAGAAATGGGTTTTGATAGTGACTCGATTAATAAAATGGTTTATCGTGCTTTAATCTATTTTGAAGATACACAAACTAAGTATAGTGATTTCTTCAGTATTATCAATCAAGCATTAATTCAATAAAAAGCCAAGAAATGTCAAGTTCAAAAAATAATCTATCACTCAATCCAGTGATAAAAAGTTGAATATTCTGTATTTGAATGAATACATTCTACTGTATTCAATTGAAAATAATGAAAATCTATTAACACTAGAGTTGTAATAAAATGCTAGTATTTAGGTGCTTATTGTGTTGGTAAAGGTTGGAAAAAAATAGTGGAAATTAAAACAAAACTACTAAAAAAAAAATGTAACAAAACTTACGTTCTCACGCAAATGAACAAGAGCTGAAAAATTGAGTTAATGTTTTGTGAACATGAACTCTTCCTCGTCCCTCATGGTTTACAAATAAAATGTAATGTTTAATGTTATTAATCTCATGAATTGTGTAAATGTTCATACCATCTATAATCTTATTAACAAAAAATGTACTTTCCTGTTATCCAGAACCATTTTCAAAACTAATTCCTGTTGTTGTTATTTCCTATCAGAATCTTGAAAAATATTATGATAAAGATTATGTTTCAAAATGTTTTGAAAAATATTATAATAAAGATTTTGTTTAAAAATGTTTGAAAAATCTTTTGAAAATGGTTGTTTTGAAAATGGTTCCGGGTAACAGAAAAGTACCCAAAAAACTATGGGATATAGTTAACCGTTTATGGACCAGGTGACACCATTGGTCTTCAAGGTGAAAAATGTAACAGTGGCTTTAACAATAGTGAAAAGTAGTTTTATTTTCTACATTTGCATATCATTGCAAATGAATATTATTAGAAGGATTCAGGAATGATTAACCCTTGGAGTGCTTTGCAATGCATTGCATACTCCTCTGGCACTGAAAGGGTTAACTTCTTGGATGCTACAGACACATTCAACTTTGAAGATATCTTTAGCATCCAAGGGGTTACCAAAACATCTTAAGTTAGTGTGAAATAATTACACAATTCCAATAGGCAGCAAAAGGGGTTAAGTGTGTGTAATCCATTGTATCTTCTTCCATATTATTCTCAAGCAGTCTTCCCCTCGTTCTAACTTAGACATACTATCAATAACTCTTTTAATGAGATTTCTTCACAAATAATTGTAACATATTTATCTAAGAGAATAATTTATCAAATGGTCTATAATATCTCACAGCTTGATGAATTATCCCCATGGAACATCATAGTACTGGATCATGACTTCCCCCATCAGTGTATATCACCTGATTGATGAATAAACCCCAGTATGTTTTAATACTCAACTCATACAGGAAAGATTGATTCACTTAATACAATCTCTTCTATTTTTTATATATAAAGTTAAACATTATATATATTAATTATCTAAAGGTTTAAACAATGTTTTGTATTTGCAATCACAACTATTTTCAGTATAAAATTTGATGGAAACAATTTGCAGCATATGTCTTTCAAGCATTATCATGTAGGACTTTTATAAATTGGGATGAATAATGCACTGTGACCAATAATGACAGATAAATTAGAATATTAATTGATTTTCATCCTGAGATAGATCTTGGCAATCTGGCAGATGCCATGTTTGCAGAATTGATAGCGAGCAGCTTTTCTCTGTCACATAAAATTCCCACTTGCTAAAAGAGAGGCTCTGTAATAGCTATCGCTGGCATGTCATTAACAGGGACATGAGCAGTGACCAGCAAGGACAGAACGCAATCTGCATTTTATTACCTCAATCGAGACATATGGGGCCTTATTCATCAAGCAGTTCAGGAGCAAGCTAACTGCGCCTTAGGGAACAACTAAAAATGGGGGGGGGGGTAACCCCTTGAATGCTAAAGGTCTCTAGCATTCAAGGGGTTAAAAGCTCCGTTTAAATCAGCGGGAATTTGAGAGACTTTTATGCACCCCCCCCCCCCCCCGGGTACATTTGGTTTGCTCCAGAATTAGCTTGATGAATAAGGCCTATGTGATGCATGATGAAAATGTATAGAAGAATAAACACATGAACTATTGTTTAAATTAACACACATTTATTTTATAACCAGGCAATATTAGATCATTAAACATAACAAACTGTCAGTGCATCCCATTTCATTAGCTCACATAACAATTCATTAGTCAGAGCTAAACCCCAGTGCATCAAACCAAACTAAAACTAATTGCATAAAGCTGATGTTGTTGCTTTTAATGTAAGATATTAAAACAACACCATCAGACCATGGTCAGAGCCAAATAATAGGCTACATCACATTTCTCTATGCTCAGCTTGTATGTACTCTGCGCTCATTATACTGAGAAAGAGGATGTGGTGCCCATAGAAATGATGCCTCTGTATTACCTTATTTCCTATGAGGCAACAGCAGAAATAGAACTAGACAGTGGAGGGCCCCTGTGCAAGGAAAATGATTGCCCATATATATTCACACATACATAAACACACATGCACATGCATCCTATATAATAAAACACTAGTCATGTTTGTCAGAAGCAGTCATACACAGTAGAGACTGCCCACGTTTAGGCAGTCTCTACTGCGTATGACTTCATCGCGTGGAGCAGTGAGGCAGCATCAGTACGCAGCGCAGGACCGGAGCAGTGAGGCGGCGTCACTACACAGGGCAGGAGCAGAGCAGTGAGGTGGCGTCAGTACACAGGGCAGGACTGGAGCAGTGAGGCAGCATCAGTACACAGGACAGGAGCGGAGAAGTGAGGTGGCATCAGTACCCAGAGCAGGACTGGAGCAGTGAGGTGGCGTCAGTACACAGGGCAGGACCGGAGCAGTGAGGCGGCGTCAGTACACAGGGCAGGACTGGAGCAGTGAGGCAGCATCAGTACACAGGGCAGGACCGGAGCAGTGAGGCGGCGTCAGTACACAGGGCAGGACTGGAGCAGTGAGGCAGCATCAGTACACAGGACAGGAGCAGAGAAGTGAGGTGGCATCAGTACCCAGAGCAGGACTGGAGCAGTGAGGCCGCGTCAGTACACAGGGCAGGACCAGAGAAGTGAGGCAGCGTCAGTACCTAGAGCAGGACCGGAGCAGTGAGGGATCGTCAGTACCTAGAGCACGACCGGAGCAGAGAGGCGGCATCGGTGCACAGGGCAGGACCGGAACAGTGAGGTGGCATCAGTACGCAGAGCAGGACCGGAGCAGTGAGGCAGCGGCAGTACGCAGGGCAGGACCGGAGCAGTGAGGCAGCGGCAGTACGCAGAGCAGGACCAGAGCAGTGAGACGGCATCAGTACACAGGACAGGAGTGGAGAAGTGAGGTGGTATCAGTACCCAGAGCAGGACTGGAGCAGTGAGGCTGCGTCTGTACACAGGGCAGGACCGGAAAAGTGAGGCAGCGTCAGTACCTAGAGCAGGACCAGAGCAGTGAGGCGGTGTCAGTACACAGGGCAGGACCGGAGAAGTGAGGTGGCGTCAGTAGGCAGAGCAGGACTGGAGCAGTGAGGCGGTGTCAGTACGCAGAGTAGGCCCGGAGCAGTGAGGTGGCAGCAGTACTCAGAGCAGGACCGGAGCAGAGACATCACCCGGACCTTGGCCCATGTACATGGGCTTTTACACTAGTATAATATATTTTATCTGCTTGTATTCTGGAGGTGTCTCCAGTACTGGATTTACATCCCAGGTGTCCTTAGGCAAGGCCACACACCCACTCCGTACGTGACCCAGCCCACTGTCCCATCCAATGTCTCCCTGATACAGAACATTCCCATAGCCCAACTTTTACTGCAAATGGAAAAGGCTGCTAGGTCAGCAAAGGTAATTATAATGGGAGATTTCAACTACCCTGAAATTGACTGGAGCAATATGACTTCAGGCACAACAAAGGGAAATATTTAGTATGATAAATGATAATTTTATGTCCCAACTAGTAGAGGAGCCAACTAGAAAAGAGGCCTTGCTTGACCTAGTGCTCTCAAACGATTCTGACATTGTAAACAATGTGCAGGTAAGGGAACATTTGGGCAGCAGTGACCACAATATTGTATCCTTTGAAGTTTGTTATGAGAAACCCAATAGCAAGAGTTTAACCAAAACATTCAATTTCAAAAAGGCTAATTTTACAAAGTTAAAAGAAGCTTTAAAGGATATCCAGTGGGATGTAATTTTCAAAGATAAAAATGCACAAGAGTCATGGAATGTATTTAAAATGCTCTTGGGCAAATATACACGTCAATATATACCATTGGGGAATAAGCACAAGAGAAGTAAAGCAAAACCAATGTGGATTAATAATGTGGTTAGCAGGGAAATGAGAAATAAAAAGCAGGTTTTTAAGGTGTTTAAGTCAAATGGGTCAGATGCATCATTTAAAAAATATAAAGAATGTAATAAAATCTGCAAACAAGCAATTAAGCTAGCTAAAATAGAAAATGAGCGAAACATTGCAAATGAGAGCAAGAAAAACCCTAAACAATTCTACAAGTATATTAACAACAAAAAAGTTAAGGTTGATATTGGTCCTCTTAAGACTGAAACAGGTGAATTGATTAGTGAGGATAAAGCTATGGCTGACACCCTAAATACGTTCTTTGCTTCAGTATATACAAAGGAAGCAGAAATGACAAGCTGTGGGCAAACAGACAAAACCATGGAATTTCCTCCAACATCTACATGGCTTACTGAGGACAAGGTCCAAAAGAGACTGGAAAGGGTTATAGTGAATAAAGCGCCTGGACCTGACGGTATACACCCAAGGGTACTTAAGGAACTTAGTTCAGTAATAGCAAAACCATTATACTTAATATTTATTGATTCACTTTCATCAGGCATAGTGCCCTGTGATTGGAGGAAAGCTGATGTAGTTCCATTGTTTAAAAAGGGAGCAAGATCCAAACCAGGAAATTATAGACCTGTGAGCTTGACTTCCATAGTGGGTAAGACACTAGAAGGGTTATTAACTGACAGTATTCAGAACTATGTGAAGACAAACAATATCATTAGTAGGAATCAGCATGGTTTCATGAAGAACAGATCATGTCAGACTAATTTACTTGCATTTTATGAAAGAGTGAGTAGTAATTTGGACAGGGGAATTGCTGTTGATGTAGTATACTTGGATTTTGCAAAAGCCTTTGACACAGTGCCTCACAACAGGTTACTGCATAAATTAAAAGGCTTCAGTTTGGGTGGTGTTATCTGTACATGGATTGAGAACTGGTTAAATGATAGATGGCAGAGAGTTGTTGTAAATGGAACTTTTTCTAATTGGTCTAGGGTTATAAGTGGGGTGCCGCAGGATTCAGTCCTGGGCCCAATGCTTTTTAATTTGTTTATTAATGATCTAGAAGTGGGAATTGAAAGTAGCATCTCAATCTTTGCTGATGACACTAAGCTATGTAAGGAAATACATACAGAGCTGGATGTTTTTTTCCTACATAAGGATTTAGATAAACTAAGTGAATGGGCAGAAAAGTGGCAGATGTCATTTAATGTAGATAAATGTAAGGTTATGCATTTGGGTTGTAGAAACAAACTTGCTGCATATACTCTAAATGGGAAACAACTTGGGAAATCCTCATTAGAGAAAGATTTAGGTGTACTGATAGACAATAGTCTTCACAGCAGTGTGCAGAGTCACTCAGCTGCTGCAAGAGCAAATAGAGTACTAGCCTGCATAAAAAGAGGTGTAGAAGCAAGGGATGCTAATATTATCCTACCTCTGTATAAATCCTTGGTTAGGCCTCATCTAGAATATGGAGTACAATTTTGGGCGCCTGTTCTAAAAAAAGACATTGCTGAACTGGAAAAGGTGCAGAGACGTGCAACAAAACTGATAAAGGGATTGGAGGATCTGAGTTACAAAGAGAGACTAGCCATACTGGGTTTGTTTACATTAGAAAAGAGACGTCTAAGGGGTGATATGATTACCATTTACAAATACATTCAAGGTCAATACAAAGAACTATCCAATGAATTATTTATTCAAAGAGCTGAGCTAAGAACAAGAGGTCATCCATTAAGACTTGAGGAAAGGCGCTTTCGACTAAAACACAGGCAGGGATTCTTTACAGTAAGGGCGGTAAGGCTATGGAATTCCTTGCCTCGGGATGTTGTGCTTGCAGATAATGTAACTGCATTCAAAAAAGCAATGGATGCCTATCTAGCACAGAACAATATTGACAGTTATGACAGATGGCTTCAAAGTAAATAGGATATTGAGCCGGGGAACTATTTGACACACACACACACACACACACACACACACACACACACACACACACACACACACACACACACACACACACACACACACACACACACACACACACACACACACACACACACACACACACACACACACACACACACACACACACACACACACACACACACACTGGAAATTGCTCCAGAGGGCTTTTTTGTTGCCTTCCTCTGGATCAACAGGAGTGTTATTGGCATGGGCTGGACTTGATGGACGCATGTCTTTTTCAGCCTTATCTACTATGTTACTATGTTACTATAGCATGTAACATACAAGTATAAAAAGCAGCTTTTGCCCTATTGGTTGTTAGAGATATATCTAATGCATTGCTTTGCAATGCATAGGACACCTCTAGCATCAAAGGGGTTATATAATAGCCATTAAAAGTGTATATAAACTGGTCCTGGGACAATGAGATTGCCACACCTACAACTCAGAATGTGGGTGTGGCCAGCACAGCTGAGGCACCTTTCAAATTTGCAGCTCTAGGTAGTTGCCTACTCTGCCTAAAATGAAATCAAACTCTGGGTGTCTCCAATTCCTCAGTTTGTTTTTTCCAGTAATTCCTTGAACCCAAATTGTTGCTAATTTTAACACATGGTTAACTGGTTCTGGATTCCCTCTTCTAAGCTTTAACTGTACATTTAACCATTTGAGTTCCAGAGTGTTATCTACAGTATTGAAGAACAATATTTGGGTATCCTTTATAGCACTTAAATGTTAAATTATTCATACAGGAGACAAACCTGAAATTTCAAGCGTGGGGTTTCTAAAAAAATATTGTACTAGAAAGTTTTGTACTATGGCACCCAAAAACATCTGTCTTTATACTGACTAGAAATTAGGAATTTGTGTTCCTCTGTTTTTGGAATACAGTTCCCATTATCCTTAGCTGGGTAATAGAATTATAGTATAACAGCAGTTTAGTGATGCAGGTTGCCCAGCTCTTGTAGAAACATATCCACAACAGCAACACATATTTTCTTACTACTAAGGAGCTAAAGCTTTGTGTCTTTCTGATCAGATAGATAGAAGAAGAATGCAAGTGGGGATTCCAAGCAACTAGAACCCCCTCCTCAGTTTTTCAATGGTCAGAGAGGGTAAGGGTTAGAGGAAATGAGTGAAGGTAATTTATATTTTTTTTAACTCTGGAGTGGACAAGTTGGATGGAAATAAAAGTGAAAAGTACGGCACAGAGAAAATGGGGATGGAGAACAGAGAAAGCTCATATATGCAGCTCATGTGTACAATATGGTTTTGTGTGCCTGTTGCTAACTTATCTGCCCCTCCCCCCGCAAATGTTTCCGATCCCCATTCTTTATCCTTCAGTTCCCTTGCTAGGGGTTCTTTGACCAGAGGGATTTGGAAACCCTGGAGTGCTCAATGGACCCTGTTAAGGCTAAGTCCCCCCCCACACCCACACCCACCCGTGTCAGTTAATTGGGCTTCAGGGAATGGAGGGAATCAGAGAAGATCTGGTGGGCCAAGTCTGAATTTCTTTGAATTTCCCTTTCTGAACACCTCAGTTCCCTGAAGCCTGATTAATTGACAAGAGCATGGGGGGTAGACTGGCAACAATAGCAGTATGTGGAAAGGAGGACATGTAGATTAGACTTCATGGGGCCTTCTTATCAACAGACTTCCAGTGGTTTCTGGTATTAGTTTTCATCTCGGGTATCCCTGACCAAAGGCACCAAGGTGCTTTAACTCAACCAAGGGTCACAGTCCCACTCCCCACATGGCTCCAACCATAGAGCTTCACCCACTGTATCCTGGAATTGAAAATATTCTTAGCCTGTAACATAAGAGAACAAAAATATGCTAAACCCCTAGGCTGCTAGGGGTTAAATTACAGCTAGTAAAGCGGAATGTAAACTGGTAAATAAACTAGCCTCTGTGAATAAGGGGCATTGTGATTGCTCTGGCATCACCGATAACTCAAAATGTCGGTATGATCAGCACAGCTGATTCATCCTTCAGAATTTGGTGGTCTCAGCAGTTTCCTACTCTGCCTAATGGTATGTTTCACTTTGAAATGTTATAAAATATACTGGTTCGGCAGCATATGTTTTGTACTTGAAGTTACAACAAAGTAGATGTCTCCTAAGTCCATATGCCCAGTAAAAAGCAATTATGGGCCAAATCTGCTGCACTACAGAGTGCAAATATTCCCATTTATTTTAAACTAGTGTAAAAGCCCGTGTACATGGGCCAAAGTGAGTAAACAGTGACAGGGGGAGCACAGAGACTTCCATGAAAACACAGCCCGAGAGCATGGCTCTTTGGTAGAAACAAAATGAGCAAGCTGTCGTTCCAGGTGCGGAAGCTGGACTCATCCAAACCGTTACCCGTTTGGTGAAACATGCAGCACTGGCAGCGACCGATTCGGGAGCCCAAGATCAAGTCAGTCTCAACTGAGCATGACTGCATCGGACAAACATACAGCTTGCCTTTTATATTATAGGATGGGACTTTTTTTCTTTTGAATTGTAGAGAGGTCTCCAACTCATTGTTTTGCAATGCAGTAGATATCTCTCTACCATTTAAACCAACTATAATTTGGGTAATTATACATTTGTTTCTTATAGTGCATTTGGTTTGCCCCCGGCATTTTCTTTTCATTTGTGAATATAGCCATAATTGTGAAATCTAAGAACAGTTTTGTTTTAATTATCAAATAAGCCTGTAACAATGCAAGGTAGTATTGTATCCATTCTGTCTGATCCCAAGACATACACTTGGCAGCACAAGCTGTACTCACCACGTTCTTTGAGGTCCAGGCCAAACTAAAAGGAGGTTTCAAGCAAGGAAGGTAGAAAAATTGAGTCTGCAGTGGGGAATTACAATAACCCCAATAGCGTAAATAACTATAAATATAAGCTTCCCATTGATACTGGCAGGATTCTCCCTAGCTAATATGGCTTCATTGCTGTCTTGTGCTCCATCACCACAACCCCCTCCCCCAACACACATGCCACCAGCACCACCTGCAATTTATATTTCAGGTGCACTATGATATTGTCATACTAAGCATAGACTGAGTGGTGCAGGCGATAAATAAGTTGGCACAAAAAAAAAAAAAAAACAAGATCAGCTAAGCAAAACCCTGCTGGTTTCAACAGGAAGATTTTTTTATATTTACTTATTTCAGCAGGGAGGACTTGTACATCTAATCACTGGTCCAGTGATCTGAGTACCAAGAACTGCATTTATCAGTTCCTGACCATTAGCTAGGACCCTGGGCTGTCAGAAGTAACCAGGTTACAGCAGCTCCAGTATGCACAGCAGCATGTTGGAACATGTGCATTTGTAATTTATATGTGTATATTTGGCACAATCCCTCTTTAAGATCAAAATTTCAATGTTCCTCTTTTCTACCCTGGTGTACCCCTATTTAGGAGATCTGAATGTGCGGCGTGTAGATCCACATAGCTGTACAGAACTATATCTCACATTATTGTTTGTTAAAACTTCAGTATATTCTTTTATGAGTTGGCCACCTAAAACACTTATTTATGTCCCACCCATGCACACACACCAGCAAAACCACTGAAAATAAAAGTTGCCCCTCTGTGGGTATTTGAAATGTTGGGAGTTATTAATTAATGCGTTTTACAGTATTACTGGAAATTCCCAAAATGGCAAATATCAAAATTTACCATACTGAATTTTACATCACATGACCTGTTTTAAAGGGAGAGAATGTCAGAAAAAAAAGTATTAACTATATGGCAGATGCAATTAATAGAGTGTACTTGCACTTATTTGTATCTCTCAAACCGTTATGGTTTGAGAGATATAGGAAAATAAAGTTCTCTGGTCCTTCCCCTTTCTGCTTGACAAGCTGTAAAGCTGTCAGAAGCAGATTCTGGTTCCTGGATCAGACAGCGGCTCTTCAGCAGCGCCGACAAAGAGATACCTAAAAATAAATACTTCATCGGAACGGTCTACAACATGTGCCTGGTTTGCAAGCACACATTGTAGACCATTCTGATGAACTATTTATCTTTAGATATCGTTATATCGGCGCTGCTGAAGAGCCGCATCTGGTCAAGTGACCAGAATCTGCTTCTGACAGCTTTGCAGCTCGTCAGGCAGAAAGGGGAGGGAGCGGGGAACTTTATTTTCCTATATCTCTCAAACCATACATTACTATCCCTTTAATGTAGATTGTGATGTCACACAGCTGTATATCCACATAACTAGAGGTAGTAGCAGAAGTAGTTATCAGTGGAGCTGCAGTAGGAACAGCAGCAGAAGCGCTCTATGCATTTCTGTCATCATGGATGTTGACCTTTGTTGCCTTAGTCAGTAATAATGCATGTGAGTGGGTGGGGGTTGAACTTGGAAGCAGTGACGCTGGTGATGATGATTACTGAGATGATTTCTTGGACGTAATAATAGTGTTGATTTAGACTGAAAAGTACACAACAGAGCTGTTAGCATGTGGAATGTTGATTTGTCTGTCTAAAAATAATGTACAGTATATGCCTCTGCCCCTGTCACTCATTCTCTGCTCAGTGAAAAGTATGTATATATATATATATACTAGCAATGTGGGACGGCGTTGCCCGTCAGGATATATAGGGAATTAATGCACACACACGGATGCAAGACACACACGCAAATGCACACGCATGCACTGAGATGCTTAAAGAGCGACAGTCATATACACATACATGCAGACACATAGAGTGTGATACAGACATGCAACACACACAGTGAGGAACACACAGGCACACACAGAGACACACACACACACACACACACACAAGTGAGTCATAAGGGGGTGACTTATGTGTCATTGTAATGAGTTTGTGTTTGTACTTATGCCTCCACTGTGGCATTCATTCATGTAATTGAAATGCATGTGGTAATTGCACATACTATGGTGGAAGGTGGATCGTGCTGGCTCCCGGGATGTGAGTGACTGGCATTCATTCATGTAATTGAAATGCGTGTGGTAATTGCACATACTATGGTGGAAGGTGGATCGTGCTTTCTCCCGGGGTGTGAGTGACAGTGAGACTATGGTGGAAGGTGGATCGTGCTGGCTCCCGGGGTGTGATTACGTGTGAGTGATTGCATTTGAGTGCGAGATTGAGTGATTGCATGTGAGTGATTGAGTGAGTGTGTTAGTGAGTGTGTGTGATTGAGTGAGAATGTGTGAGTGAGAGTGTGTATGATAGTGAGAGGGTGTGAGTGATTGAGGGTGTGAGTGTGATTGAGTGTGAGTGTGATTGAGTGTGAGAGGGTGATTGTGATTGAGTGTGACTGCGAGACTGTAAGTGTGAGAGCGTGAGACTGTGAGAGTGTGATTGAGTGATTGAGTGTGAAAGTGAGACTGTGTGAGAGTGTGAGTGTGATTGAGTGAGGCTGTGAGAGTGTGATTGAGAGTGAGACTGTGAGAGTGTGATTGAGTGAGACTGTGAGAGTGTGATTGAGTGAGACTGTGTGAGTGTGATTGAGTGTGTGAGTGACTGGGTGTGAGACAGAGAGTGAGAGAGACTGTGTGGGACTGAGAGTGTGAGAATGTGAGTGTGAGAGAGTGTGTGAGACTGTGAGAGTGTGTGAGACTGTGAGAGTGTGTGAGAGACTTTGAGAGTGTGAGAGAGTGTGAGAGACTGTGAGACTGAGAGTGTGAGAGACTGAGACTGAGAGTGTGAGAGACTGTGAGACTGAGAGTGTGAGAGACTGTGAGACTGAGAGTGTGAGAGAGAGTGTGAGAGAGAGTGTGAGAGAGAGTGTGAGACTGTGTGTGTAAGACTGTGTGTGTGTGAGACTGTGAGTGTGAGAGAGTGTGTGAGAGAGTGTGTGAGACTGTGAGAGTGTGTGAGACTGTGAGAGTGTGAGAGAGAGTGTGAGACTGTGTGTGTGAGACTGTGTGTGTGAGACTGTGTGAGTGTGTGAGACTGAGAGTTTTTGAAAGTGAGAGAGACTGCGAGACTGTGAGTGCGAGACTGTGAGTGCGAGACTGTAAGTGAGACAGTGTGAGAGTGTGAGAGAGAGACTGAGAGCGTGCGAGACTGAGAGCGTGCGAGACTGAGAGCGTGCGAGTGTGTGAGACTGAGCGTGTGAATGTGAGAGACTGTGTGAGAGAGTGTGTGTGAGAGAGTGTGTATGCGAGATTGTGTGAGCGAGACTGTGTGAGACAGAGAGTGCGAGACAGAGAGTGCGAGACTGAGAGTGCGAGACTGAGAGTGCGAGACTGAGAGTGCGAGACTGAGAGTGCGAGACAGAGAGTGCGAGACAGAGAGTATGTGAGTGTGTGAGACTGTGTGAGAGTGAGACTGTTTGAGAGTGAGACGAGAGAGAGACTGTGAGAGTGAGAGAGACTGTAAGACTGAGAGAGAGACTGTGAGACTGTGTGAGTGTGAGACTGTGAGTGAGAGACTGTGAGTGAGAGACTGTGAGTGTGATACTGTGTGTGAGAGACTGTGTGTGAGAGACTGTGTGAGAGAGACTGTGTGTGAGACTGTGTGAGTGCGAGACAGAGAGTGCGAGACAGAGAGTGCGAGACAGAGAGTATGTGAGTGTGTGAGACTGAGAGTGTGAGACTGTGTGAGAGTGAGAGAGAGAGACTGTGAGAGAGAGAGACTGTGTGAGTGTGAGACTGTGTGTGAGAGACTGTGTGTGAGAGACTGTGTGTGAGAGACTGTGTGTGTAAGACTGAGAGACTGAGACTGTGTGTGAGACTGTGTGTGAGAGTGAGAGAGTGTGAGACTGTGTGAGTGTGAGACTGAGTGTGAGACTGAGTGTGAGAGACTGTGTGTGAGACTGTGAGTGCGAGACTGTGAGAGTGTGAGAGTGAGAGAGAGAGACTGTGAGACTGAGAGTGTGAGACTGAGAGTGTGAGACTGAGAGTGTGAGAGACTGAGAGAGTGTGTGAGACTGAGAGAGTGTGTGAGACTGAGAGAGTGTGAGACTAAGAGAGTGTGAGACAGAGAGTGTGAGACTGTGTGTGAGAGTGTGAGACTGTGAGTGTGTGAGACCGTGTGAGACAGTGTGAGACCGTGTGAGTGTGAGACTGTGTGAGTGTGAGACTGTGCATGAGAGTGTGTGAGACTGTGCGTGAGAGTGTGTGAGACTGTGTGTGAGAGTGTGTGAGACTGTGTGTGTGAGACTGTGTGTGTTAGACTGAGTGTGTGAGACTGAGATTGTGAGACTGTGTGAGAGTGAGAGAGAGAGACTGTGAGAGAGAGAGACTGTGTGAGTGTGAGACTGTGTGTGAGAGACTGTGTGTGAGAGACTGTGTGTGTAAGACTGAGAGACTGAGACTGTGTGTGAGACTGTGTGTGAGAGTGAGAGAGTGTGAGACTGTGTGAGTGTGAGACTGAGTGTGAGACTGAGTGTGAGACTGAGTGTGAGACTGAGTGTGAGACTGAGTGTGAGAGACTGAGTGTGAGAGACTGTGTGTGAGACTGTGAGTGCGAGACTGTGAGAGTGTGAGAGTGAGAGAGAGAGACTGTGAGACTGAGAGTGTGAGACTGAGAGTGTGAGACTGAGAGTGTGAGAGACTGAGAGAGTGTGTGAGACTGAGAGAGTGTGTGAGACTGAGAGAGTGTGAGACTAAGAGAGTGTGAGACAGAGAGTGTGAGACTGTGTGTGAGAGTGTGAGACTGTGAGTGTGTGAGACCGTGTGAGACCGTGTGAGTGTGAGACTGTGTGAGTGTGAGACTGTGCATGAGAGTGTGTGAGACTGTGCGTGAGAGTGTGTGAGACTGTGTGTGAGAGTGTGTGAGACTGTGTGTGAGACTGTGTGTGTTAGACTGAGTGTGTTAGACTGAGAGTGTGAGAGACTGAGAGAGTGTGAGACTGAGAGAGTGTGAGACTGTGTGAGACTGTGTGAGTGTGAGACTGTGTGAGTGTGAGACTGTGTGAGTGCGAGACTGTGAGTGCGAGAGTGAGAGAGAGAGACTGTGAGACTGAGAGTGTGAGACTGAGAGTGTGTGAGACTGAGAGTGTGTTAGACTGAGAGTGTGAGAGACTGAGAGAGTGTGAGACTGAGAGAGTGTGAGACTGTGTGAGACTGTGTGAGTGTGAGACTGTGTGAGTGTGAGACTGTGTGAGTGCGAGACTGTGAGTGCGAGAGTGAGAGAGAGAGACTGTGAGACTGAGAGTGTGAGACTGAGAGTGTGTGAGACTGAGAGTGTGTGAGACTGAGAGTGTGAGAGACTGAGAGAGTGAGAGACTGAGAGAGTGTGAGACTGAGAGAGTGTGAGACTGTGTGTGAGAGTGTGAGACTGTGTGTGAGAGTGTGTGAGAGACTGTGACTGTGTGAGACTGTGTGAGACTGTCAGAGACTGTGTGAGTGTGAGACTGTGCAAGTGTGAGACTGTGCGTGAGAGTGTGAGACTGTGCATGAGAGTGTGAGACTGTGAGTGTGAGACTGTGAGTGTGAGACTGTGAGACCGTGTGAGACCGTGTGAGACTGTGTGAGAGTGTGAGACTGTGTGAGACTGTGAGACTGTGTGAGAGTGAGACTGTGAGACTGTGAGAGAGAGCGTGAGACTGAGAGAGTGTGAGAGAGAGTGTGAGACTGTGAGACTGTGTGTGAGAGTGTGAGACTGTGTGTGAGACTGTGTGAGACTGTGTGACTGAGAGTGTGAGAGAGACTGTGAGACTGTGTGTGAGACTGTGTGTGAGAGAGAGAGACTGTGAGAGTGAGACTGTGTGAGACTGTGAGACTGTGTGAGACTGTGAGACTGTGTGAGAGTGTGAGACTGTGTGAGAGTGAGACTGTGTGAGTGTGAGACTGTGAGAGAGTGTGAGAGACTGAGAGAGAGAGCGTGAGACTGAGAGAGTGTGAGAGAGAGTGTGAGAGTGTGAGACTGTGTGTGAGACTGTGTGAGACTGTGTGACTGAGAGTGTGAGAGAGACTGTGAGACTGTGTGTGAGAGAGAGAGACTGTGAGAGTGAGACTGTGTGAGACTGTGAGACTGTGTGAGAGTGAGACTGAGAGAGTGTGAGAGAGAGTGTGAGACTGTGTGTGAGAGTGTGAGACTGTGTATGAGAGTGTGAGACTGTGTATGAGACTGTGAGAGAGTGTGAGAGTGAGAGAGTGTGAGAGTGAGAGAGTGTGAGACTGTGTGTGAGTGTGAGACTGTGTTTGAGTGTGAGACTGTGTGTGTGAGAGAGTGTGAGAGACTGTGAGAGTGTGAGAGACTGTGAGACTGAGAGTGTGAGACTGTGTGAGACTGTGACTGTGAGACTGTGACTGTGTGAGAGACTGTGTGAGAGACTGTGTGAGACTGTGTGAGACAGTGTGTGAGAGAGTGTAAGAGACTGTGAGAGTGTGAGGGACTGTGAGAGCGTGAGGGACTGTGTGAGACTGCGAGAGAGACTGTGAGAGTGTGAGACTGTGTGAGTGTGAGACTGTGTGTGAGAGACTGTGTGTGAGAGACTGTGTGTGAGAGACTGTGTGTGAGAGACTGTGTGTGAGAGACTGTGTGTGAGAGACTGTGTGTGTAAGACTGAGAGACTGAGACTGTGTGTGAGACTGTGTGTGAGAGTGAGAGAGTGTTAGACTGTGTGAGTGTGAGACTGAGTGTGAGACTGAGTGTGAGAGACTGAGTGTGAGAGACTGTGTGTGAGACTGTGAGTGCGAGACTGTGAGAGTGAGAGAGAGAGACTGTGAGACTGAGAGTGTGAGACTGAGAGTGTGAGACTGAGAGTGTGAGAGACTGAGAGAGTGTGTGAGACTGAGAGAGTGTGAGACTAAGAGAGTGTGAGACAGAGAGTGTGAGACTGTGTGTGAGAGTGTGAGACTGTGAGTGTGTGAGACCGTGTGAGACCGTGTGAGACCGTGTGAGACCGTGTGAGTGTGAGACTGTGTGAATGTGAGACTGTGCATGAGAGTGTGTGAGACTGTGCGTGAGAGTGTGTGAGACTGTGCGTGAGAGTGTGTGAGACTGTGTGTGTTAGACTGAGTGTGTTAGACTGAGAGTGTGAGAGACTGAGAGAGTGTGAGACTGAGAGAGTGTGAGACTGAGAGAGTGTGAGACTGTGAGACTGTGTGAGTGTGAGACTGTGTGAGTGTGAGACTGTGTGAGTGCGAGACTGTGAGTGTGAGACTGTGAGTGCGAGAGTGAGAGAGAGAGACTGTGAGACTGAGAGTGTGAGACTGAGAGTGTGTGAGACTGAGAGTGTGAGAGACTGAGTGTGAGAGACTGAGTGTGAGAGACTGTGTGTGAGAGACTGTGTGTGAGACTGTGAGTGCGAGACTGTGAGAGTGTGAGAGTGAGAGAGAGAGACTGTGAGACTGAGAGTGTGAGACTGAGAGTGTGAGACTGAGAGTGTGAGAGACTGAGAGAGTGTGTGAGACTGAGAGAGTGTGTGAGACTGAGAGAGTGTGAGACTAAGAGAGTGTGAGACAGAGAGTGTGAGACTGTGTGTGAGAGTGTGAGACTGTGTGTGAGAGTGTGAGACTGTGAGTGTGTGAGACCGTGTGAGACCGTGTGAGACTGTGTGAGTGTGAGACTGTGTGAGTGTGAGACTGTGCATGAGAGTGTGTGAGACTGTGCGTGAGAGTGTGTGAGACTGTGCGTGAGAGTGTGTGAGACTGTGTGTGTTAGACTGAGTGTGTTAGACTGAGAGTGTGAGAGACTGAGAGAGTGTGAGACTGAGAGAGTGTGAGACTGTGAGAGTGTGAGACTGTGTGAGACTGTGTGAGTGTGAGACTGTGTGAGTGTGAGACTGTGTGAGTGCGAGACTGTGAGTGCGAGACTGTGAGTGCGAGAGTGAGAGAGAGAGACTGTGAGACTGAGAGTGTGAGACTGTGTGAGTGTGAGACTGTGAGAGAGAGCATGAGACTGAGAGAGTGTGAGAGAGAGTGTGAGACTGTGAGACTGTGTGTGAGAGTGTGAGACTGTGTGTGAGACTGTGTGAGACTGTGTGACTGAGAGTGTGAGAGAGACTGTGAGACTGTGTGTGAGACTGTGTGTGAGAGAGAGAGACTGTGAGAGTGAGACTGTGTGAGACTGTGAGACTGGTTGAGACTGTGAGACTGTGTGAGAGTGTGAGACTGTGAGAGTGTGAGACTGTGTGAGAGTGAGACTGTGTGAGTGTGAGACTGTGAGAGAGTGTGAGAGACTGAGAGAGAGAGCGTGAGACTGAGAGAGTGTGAGAGAGAGTGTAAGAGTGTGAGACTGTGTGTGAGACTGTGTGAGACTGTGTGACTGAGAGTGTGAGAGAGACTGTGAGACTGTGTGTGAGAGAGAGAGACTGTGAGAGTGAGACTGTGTGAGACTGTGAGACTGTGTGAGAGTGAGACTGAGAGAGTGTGAGAGAGAGTGTGAGACTGTGTGTGAGAGTGTGAGACTGTGTATGAGAC
Source organism: Rhinophrynus dorsalis (assembly GCA_037306005.1). Classification (NCBI taxonomy): domain Eukaryota; kingdom Metazoa; phylum Chordata; class Amphibia; order Anura; family Rhinophrynidae; genus Rhinophrynus; species Rhinophrynus dorsalis. The sequence goes on from CM074721.1 coordinate 243,698,567, forward strand.
TGTGAGAGAGTGTGAGAGTGAGAGAGTGTGAGAGTGAGAGAGTGTGAGACTGTGTGTGAGTGTGAGACTGTGTGTGAGTGTGAGACTGTGTTTGAGTGTGAGACTGTGTGTGTGAGAGAGTGTGAGAGACTGTGAGAGTGTGAGAGACTGTGAGACTGAGAGTGTGAGACTGTGTGAGACTGTGACTGTGAGACTGTGACTGTGAGACTGTGACTGTGTGAGAGACTGTGTGAGACAGTGTGTGAGAGAGTGTAAGAGACTGTGAGAGTGTGAGGGACTGTGAGAGCGTGAGGGACTGTGTGAGACTGTGAGAGTGTGAGACTGTGTGAAAGTGTGAGACTGTGTGAAAGTGTGAGAGTGTGAGAGACTGTGTGAGACTGCGAGAGACTGTGTGAGACTGCGAGAGAGACTGTGTGAGACTGTGAGAGATTGTGTGAGACTGCGAGAGAGACTGTGTGAGACTGTGAGAGAGACTGTGTGAGAGTGTGAGACTGTGAGAGTGTGAGACTGTGAGAGTGTAAGACTGAGAGTGCGTGAGACTGAGAGTGTGAGACTGAGAGTGCGTGAGACTGAGAGTGCGTGAGAGTGTGAGGGACTGTGTGAGACTGCGAGAGAGACTGTGTGAGACTGCGAGAGAGACTGTGTGAGACTGAGTGTGTGAGAGTGTGTGAGACTGAGACTGTGTGAGACTGAGACTGTGTGAGACTGCGAGAGAGACTGTGTGAGACTGAGAGAGAGACTGCGAGAGTGTGAGACTGTGACTGTGTGAGACTGTGACTGTGAGACTGTGACTGTGTGAGAGACTGTGTGAGAGACTGTGTGAGAGACTGTGTGAGACTGTGAGACGGTGTGTGAGAGAGTGTGAGAGTGTAAGAGACTGTGAGAGTGTAAGAGACTGTGAGAGTGTGAGGGACTGTGAGAGTGTGAGGGACTGTGTGAGACTGCGAGAGAGACTGTGTGAGACTGCAAGAGAGACTGTGTGAGACTGTGAGAGTGTGAGATTGTGTGAAAGTGTGAGACTGTGTGAAAGTGTGAGAGACTGTGAGACTGCGAGAGAGACTGTGTGAGACTGTGAGAGTGTGAGGGACTGTGTGAGACTGCGAGAGAGACTGTGTGAGACTGCGAGAGAGACACTGAGAGACTGTGAGAGTGTGAGACTGAGAGTGTGAGATTGAGACTGTGTGAGACTGAGACTGTGTGAGACTGCGACTGTGACTGTGAGACTGCGACTGTGAGACTGTGACTGTGAGATTGTGAGACTGCGACTGTGAGACTGCGACTGTGAGATTGCGACTGTGTGAGACAGTGTGTGAGACAGTGTGTGAGAGACTGTGTGAGACAGTGTGTGAGAGACTGTGTGAGAGACTGTGTGAGACAGTGTGTGAGACAGTGTGTGAGAGACTGTGTGAGAGAGTGTGTGAGACAGTGTGACTGCGACTGTGAGATTGTGAGACTGCGACTGTGAGACTGTGACTGTGAGATTGTGAGACTGCGACTGTGAGACTGCGACTGTGAGATTGCGACTGTGTGAGACAGTGTGTGAGACAGTGTGTGAGAGACTGTGTGAGACAGTGTGTGAGAGACTGTGTGAGAGACTGTGTGAGAGACTGTGTGAGACAGTGTGTGAGACAGTGTGTGAGAGACTGTGTGAGAGAGTGTGTGAGACAGTGTGTGAGAGACTGTGTGAGAGACAGTGTGAGAGACTGTGTGAGAGTGTGAGACAGAATGTGTGCTTTGCAATGCGTTGCTTACCCCTCTGGCACTCAAAGGGTTAAGTTGAGCTAACATAGCAATATGCTGAGGGATCAAATAGACAGTGGTGTTTGAGGCTTGTCCTCTGTAACATACAGCAAAGCATCTCTCTCCCTTTAAGGAGAAAGGGTGGGAATCAGGAAGCAGGAAGTGGAGGAGTGACAGTTGAGACAGTGAGGTGACTGAAGAGATGATGAGTTAAATAAGAGTTGCTATTAAGTTTGTGTTTTATGGGAACATTACACCCTCATACTGAAACAGAGTGTATGGAGGGTTACAGTTATCTGTGGGAGGTGAAACAGTGTGTTTGTGGGGTCATGATCCTGAGTGAGAGTGTGAGTGGACCGGGAGAAGTTACTGATATCCCTACCTCAGGAGCGAGTGGCAGTTATATATATATTTTTTTTGTCAGTTGGATAGTGGTGGGTGGGCTGGAGGGGGCGGGCCAACTCCCTGTATGATAAACACGCCCCCATTGAATCACCCAATGAGAGCAGTAAAGTCCCCATTCAATCACCCAATAGGAGTTGTGTTTCCTAATGAGACATAAATTATGTAATTAGACATTCTGTTCAATGCGAGTTTCTTTTCTGAGGAGACATAAATTATGTTCTGTGTGTGGGGTACCATAAATTATGCAATGAGGCTTATTCTTTTATATATATAGATATATATATATATATATATATATATATATATATATATAATCTCTCTCTCTCTCTCTCTCTCTCTCTATATATATATATATATATATATATATATATATATATATATAGCACCAGTGGGACTTTTAATAAGCTTTAATAAGGTGAAAACAGCATAAAAACGGTCAACGTTTCGGTCCTACGTGAGGACCTTTCTTAAGACCCTCATGCAGGACCGAAACATTGACCATTTTTGTGCTGTTTTCACCTTATTAAAGCTTATTAAAAAGTCCAACTGGTGCTTCCTTCCATCTCTTTGTTCATTGTCTACCACTTCTGAGGATTGTGCACCTGGACAATCACATTACTAGGAGTGAGTGCTTCCAACCACACACTCTCTCTCTCTCTCTCTAATATATATATATATATATATATATATATATATATATAGAGAGAGAGAGAGAGAGAGGTTTTTTTAATTGTACCTATAATTGTCAGTATCACAATCTACAATTTATACCCACACTGCAAGCATCTCCAGCTCTCCCTCTTTTCCTGTGTGCCTCTAAACACTAGTAGCTACTGTCAAAATTTCAGTAGATTTCTCCCACTCTCCCAAAGGACTGCAGTGTTGATCTTTACAGTGATTCTGTTAGCTTCAGAATTAGTAGCTTTCAAAAAAGGATAAACCACATAGCACCAGCACACATAAGTATATGCTTGTTCTTCTTATTCTTACAGCTGTAAGAGTAAGTGTTTGAAAGTAACATAGTATGTCTAGTTGTAGCTGTCTGTCTTGCATTTATGATATATTTATGTCTGTCCATGTAGTATCTGTCATGCAGTGTTAGCAGAGTTTCTGGCTCAGTCAGCACGCTTGGGTAGGGAACATTACTTCCCCTGCCTGTCTGTCACTTATCAATTAAAACAGGTTTTCTATTTTGTTCTTTTTGCTTATTTTTTAAATACAACTTTCTTACTTCACACCCTCATCAAAAGCACAGCTGGTAGTGGTACGAACAAGCTCCAGCTCCCCCTCATTGACGGTCTGCCTACACTCTCTACATCAAAAATTGAGCTGCTTAATTCCAAGCTCACACTGATAAGGAAATGCAGGAAGTGGACCCCCCATTTTATACTTTAGCACTGCGGGAATACATGGAGGAAACTGTGTGTGTCTGTGTGTAATACATTTTTACCCTTGATTTGAATGCAGTGGAAAAAGTGGAAAAACAGCAGTTTTGCCAGAAATCCCATAGAAGGTGGGAAGTGTGGTTTTTCACATAGTTAGTTTTTGAGGTAAAAAGTTCTGCCTATCCCTATAGCTTATAACCTACATGGATCAATATGGAAATGGGAAATCTCCAGAATTTACTCAGTAGAAACATTCTGTTTTTGTCCTTTGAGATACCGACCATCTGCATTTATAATTTACCATTTGTAAAATACATATGTATCTATCTATATCTATCTATCTATCTATATATATATATATATATATATATATATATATATATATATATACTAGCAATGTGGGATGGCGCTGCCCCTCAGGCTGTATAGGGAATTAATGCACACACACGGATGCAAGACACACACACGCAAATGCACACGCATGCATTGAGATGCATAAAGAGCGACACAGTCATACACACATACATGCAGTGCACAACATGCAGACACATAGAGGGTGATAAAGACATGCAACACACAGTGAGAAACACACAGGCACACACAGAGACACACACACACAGAAGTGAGTCATAAGGGGGTGACTTATGTGTCATTGTAATGAGTTTGTATTTGTACTTATGCCTCCACTGTTGCATTCATTCATATAGTTGAAATGCATGTGGTAATTGCACATACTATGGTGGAAGGTGGATCGTGCTGGCTCCCGGGGTGTGAGTGTGTGCGTGTGTGTGAGTGTGTGCGAGTGTGAGTGTTTGTGATTGAGTGTGTATGATTGAGTGTGTGTGATTGAGTATGAAAGAGAGTATGAGTGTGTGTGATTGAGTGTGTGAGTGTGTGTGATTGCGAGTGAGAGAGTGTGTGTGAGTGTGTGAGAGAGAGTGTGTGTGTGATTGAGTCAGAGAGTGTGAGTGAGAGAGTATGAGTGCGAGTGTGATTGAGTGAGAGTGTGAGTGTGAGAGTGAGTGAGAGTGTGAGTGAGAGTGTGTGAGATTGAGAGTGAGAGAATGTGAGTGTGTGATTGAGTGAGAGTGTGAGTGTGTGTGTGATTGAGTGTGTATGATTCAGTGTGAGAGTGTGTGAGTGTGAGATAGTGGGTATGTGTGTGTGTGTGTGTTTGTGTCTGATGTGTTTGTGTCTGTGGTGTAGGAGCAAGTGGCAGCCATTTTGATTTTTCAGTCACTTGGATAGTGGTGAGCGGGTTGGATAGTGGGGACAGGCCAACTCCCTGCATGATTTAAATCACTCCCCCATTGAATTAATCAATGGGAGCAGTAACTCCTCCTTACTTAAGCTGAGGTAACATAGCAATATAACACACGGTGGCTCTTCAGTTGAGGCAACGTAGCAATATGCTGAGGGAACAAATATAAAGTGGTGTTTGAGGCTTGCCCTCTGTAACATACAGCACAGCATCTCTCTCCCTTTAAGGAGAAAGGGCGGGAATCAGGAAGCAGGAAGTGGAGGAGTGACAGTTGAAAACAGACAGTTATTGAGGTGACTGAAGAGATGAATAGAGTTAAATAAAAGAGTTGATATTAAGTTTATCCCTGAGTTTGTATTTTATGGAAACATTACACCCTCGTACTGAAACAGAGTGTATGGAGGGTTACAATTATCTGTGGGAGGTGAAACAGTGTGTTTGTGGGGTTATGATCCTGAGTGAGAAGTTATTGATATCCCCTACTTCACGAGCGAGTGGCATCTATATTTTTTTGTCAGTTGGATAGTGGTTGGCGGGCTGGAGGGGGCGGGTCAACTCCCTGTATGATAAACATGCCCCCATTGAATCACCCAATGGGAGCAGTAACATCCCCATTGAATCACCCAATGGGAGTTGTGTCTCCTAATGAGACATAAATTATGTAATGAGGCATTCTGTGCAATGTGTGTGTTTTCTGAGCAGACATAAGTTATGTTCTGTGTGTGAGGAACCATAAATTATTCAATGAGGCGTATTCTTTTATTTATATATATATATCTATATATATATATATATGGTATTTTCAACATACACTCATTTACGGAAACCACATTTTAATTTTAATTATTTACTGTAACCTTGTGTGGAAGATATAGAAACATTTAATTCCTCTTATTGTGCTGAGATTTTAATTCAAATTGGCATTATTGTTAAACATAAACAATGTTATATGAGATAATAAAAATCTGTTAATAATGTAACTATGTATAATTTTAAACTCCTTATAAATATTTCATGATTATTATTAATTTGATAATCCTGCACAGATAATAGCATTTCCTTTATGTAGCTAATATTTTGGTTATGATGTTATATCATAAAACAGCAATATTCTTCTATTGTGTATGACCTACATCCAAGGTGATTTCAGGTACATAAAGATAAGAGATAATGTGCTGCAGTCGTAGGTACCAAGGGAAGAATGATGGAAATAGAAGGCAATGCAAAATTATAGCTCTCATTGCTTGAACACGAACACAAAAATACTGATAGACGGAAGCTGTTTAATCTGCAGAATATGCCTCTGAGACAGAAATAGAAGTTAAAGAAGCCTAAATAAGGGGAGAGAGAAATCAAGTCATGAAATGCAATGGCCATTGAACCTTCTGTTTGGAAGTAACTTGGAAGAAATCTATTCTATTGCACTGTAGGGAAGAAATAACATTTACAAATGTTCACACTAATTTAAATTGGGCTGGTAATCCTTGAATGCTAGATAGGTCTTGAATGTATTGCAAAGCAAAGCAATGCACTGGAGATCTCTCTAGCATTCAAGGAGTTAAAAGCCCCATTTAAAACCAATGGAAATTTTCATCTGTCCCCTATGGAGCAGCTGGTCTACCCCAGAATTCCTCCAGAGTGCCTGTATACATCCAGCTCACTATTTTTCTGAAGTAGTCATCTTGACTCTCTTACTCTGTAACTCAGTGATTTACAGCAGGGTATTGTTGTGCAATGGGTACTAGCCTAGGGTGAGATCGTTTTTCTTTAGAAGAACATTGCCAAAAATGGGAATTTTCAGATCTATGTTTATTGAATTTGTTATGCACAATTAGTTGAATTTGTCAATCTGATTGTAAGACATAAAATATATATTTTTGTATTTGTACCATTAATTATGTCCTTACCAAACAACCAATAGAACTGAGGTGTGCCCCCAAAAGTTCCCGGCAACGTGTTAGGGTTGCCCTAAGTAAAAAAAAAAAAAAATTAACCCTTTGAGCACCAGAAAGGTATCCAACAAATCCTGTTGCAATGTGTTGAATGCCTGTCTGGCACTCAGAGAGTTAAGATCCACTGCCGTAACTGAAAGACCATATCATTCTACTCACTGTTGCCACCTGGTGATAGAAAATTAGTAAATCATGTTACAACTTCCATCATCACTCCAAAGTTTCAAACTGTATTAATCCTGTGTGTGCCAGAAAGATGGCCACCTCATTGCTCTGCAACACTTTAGTCACCTCTCTGCCAAATACAGACAATACACCAAAATACACCTAACATGATCTAATAAGAAAGAAAATGATATTATCAGTTTCACATATTCATCTGATGAACATAATCACCTAATATGTGGGTTTTAATCCCTTGAATGTTTGAAAGATCTCCAGTGCATTGTAAAGCAATGTATTGTAGACCACACTGACATTCAAGGGTTAACAGAAAAAAACACTATACAGTAACAGTACCTAGAATCTATAATGTGTGACCCTGAATCCAGAAACCACTGCAGCTACATGAACATTGACTAGAAGTGGGCAACCTGCAGTTCATCTGCAGCAGTTATTGGACTACGATTTTCATAATCCTCACTGGTCTTTTGCTAGTGGATGATGGTGGAGTTTGTAGTCCAACAAGTGCTGCAAGGGCACATGTTACTCATCCCTGGCAAGACATAGAGGTGATCCTATGAATAGAATTCCAAGGTAATCAGGTTCTAGAAACAATTTTCTAGCCCTACACCTTTCCAGCCCCAATCTACTAATCTAATAATACCAAAAATGCCCCCTAAATGCTTCCTTTTCCATGAAGAGGGCAGTCTCTGGGTAATTTGGGACATTCCTTTCTTCTGTGCCTTATTTGACCCTTTGAGTGCAAGAGATGCATTGGATACCACTCTTCCACTCAACGTTTATCACCATGCAGTAAACAATACATAGATATATTGGTGTGATTTTATGCCATTTCCTGAGATTGCTATGGGGTATGGGTAAAGAGCTTACTGGCTTCAAGTCCTAACAAAGGCAGAGTATGTCTGATGGTATGCACTACAGTGATCATACACTGTGGACACACTGAGAGCTGAGGTAAAATGAGAGCTGCACTGGTGATTTGAACACTCCCAACTTGCAAAAACAGCCATATCTTGTTATGGGACTGCCTAAAGCTTTGCCTCTCTCTGATTTGATAGGAGCAATAGAGTACAAAGAGCAGCTGGAAACTCAATTTGCTTCTTCTTGTAAAGTGATTTTCTGCTCCAGGTCACAATGAAAACATTTTTACCTACTTATTTTAGCATTATAGAGGAATAAGTAAATGGAAGTGAAATTTCTGAGCATCTTACTTGGGTTTCATAAAGGAACAGGACACTCTCAACCATCATTCTTATGAAATTAATCCATTGTTAATGGTAAAATTAGTAAGTGAAAGCATATTTGCTGAGAGTGCTGTGACAACTTTTCTTATGTTGTTCTAATTACAACCTGTGAGCAAGCTGGGACATTCTTAAAATCTGACCAATTGATGTGTAGTGAGGAATAAAGTTGACAATCATTGATATGGTAAATTGCTGTCGGGGTGAAAAAGTTCACTCATCTAGCTCATCCTCATATTTTCTAAAGAAAAGTGGAGAACTTGTTATACCCATTGATTTAAGTTAGCATCAAGGAGAAGCAGGGTCTTAAAACTGATTCCAGTGCCCTATTTAGCAAAGAATCACCACCATCCATTCACTCTATTAACACCTGATCCAAATTCATAAGGGAGCATTATGATTAAGTGGAGTTAGTTCATCTGTAAAAAAGTAATAGAAAATTGTAGTTAGTGAGCAAATCAAAACTCATTAATGACAGAATTGAACCTTGAAGTACAGCATTTGCCTACATTGAAAAGTATCCATGTATATAAACACTAATTTCTTTGAATCTTGCCACCGATGAGACTGACATACTAAGACAAACTGGAATAGGATAGGATGAGAGTTGGAAAAGTGTGATGAGCAGTGGAATAACCTAATTAGAGGAAAACCTTTGTGAGAGGGATATGACTAGTAAGCCTGGTTTAAGGCCAAAAAAGAAAGATTATGATTATGAGTGTGAGAGGTAAAACGATGATGTGAAATAAAAAGACTAGAAAGAACACCTAAAGGCAGCAAAACCCAAAAGTGATTAAGAAAATAACTAGGGAGCTAATCTAATTTTATGCGAGCATGCTGAGCTCTAGTGGCTCAGCTCCTTGACCTGACTGTTCAGTGTTGGAGCTGTAGGTGTAGAGAAAAATGGTCTTCATGTAGTGTAAGGTCGGATTTCTTTAAAAATTAGTCAATGGCCAAGTAGGTGGCTGTTAAAAGAGTGTGATTTGTATGACTGTTGAAAGGATTGGAATGTAGGAGGTATGAAAGTTTGCCAATATTTTACTAACAATGTGAAGGTGTGTACGTGTGCGTGCATGTGGTGATTTTAAGAGGATGTTTAATATGTCCTGATGACAGAATAGAGGCTTGTCCTGAGTGAGAGGGCAAGATGATATTCTATACCAGTAAGTTATAATTTATTGGTGAAAGGGCACAGTTTGAGGATATCATGAAAGTAGGTGGGAAACTTTAGAATTGTAGAAATTGAGATGGACTGGTTTGTTGTGGAGCAGGAAGTTTGAAAATATGCTCAGGCTTTATCAAAGACATTCTTGTAATTTGTGGCCAGAGGATAGAGGATTATTTATTAGCACTTGACAGACAGTGACTCAGTGTAGTATCAATCCCTGTAATTGAGGAGGGATAGATGAGTATTGGCAGATTGATGAACAGCAAAAAAAATTGGAATTTAAGCCAGGAGATCTATTCAGCAGCTATGTTTAGAGAGCCTGGGATAATTTAACTCTGAATGTATAATTTGTAAGGCAGGGAGAGTCAATCTTCTCTATAACATCACAATGAAGGGTGAGGATGGTTTTGCTTTGAGTATAAGCAAGTTAAGCTTGATTGTCAGGGACAACTGCTTGTAGTGAATTTGTCTACCTAACTACTATGTAAGGGGAGATCAAGGATAGAATATCAAAAGGGGGAAACGGAAAAGAGCATGGAACAGAGGAAGAAGTGGGATTTCTGCATTATGTTTCTGAATTGTTAGAGCAACAACAGGAAGGGTTAGATGAGGACTGGCAATCTTGGCATACTGGGGCTTTAAGAACAGTAAAATGCCTGCAGAATAGCGTGTCAAAAAAGCACCAGTCTGCTGTAAAATTTAAATTGAACTAGGTCAGCTGCAGCTTTAGCTGAGAATGAGCAGTGTTAGTCATAGAAAGCGTGGCCTCCATACACATAACCAAGATCTACCATAATAAAAATATAATAGTCACGATCTTGTCTGCAGTGTGGGTAGGCTGAGCAAATGATATAAGTAAACTTGGTATAAGCTATACTAATTCTGAAATGGAGAGCTTTTTGGAAAGACAAGGGTCTGTGGGTTTAAGGGTGATGGAAACTGGTTTTTTTTGTGAGGTGCAAAGAGGGATATGAGGTTGAAATCCTTGCACTCTATGATGCCCCCACTAAATTTGCTGGGGACAAGGATAGCAGGGGTCACACATGATGTATTAACTAGTTGAATACCTTGAAGTGATAGAGGGAGAAGATCTCGAATGGCAGGAACAACTGGTGAAGCATTGTTTTCCAGTCAAGACTAAACGTTGGAGACTTCTGAAGTGAGGTTGGTGAGGAGTTGGTGAATTCAGACTAGTGGTTGCAGGAGTTGAAGACAGAAATGTCATAGGAGAGGCAGGAGGAGGAAAAAGGAAATGTATGGCTCCATCTTCCTTTATAAGGCTGGAAGACTATGTCTCCACTATCCTATCCATGATTTGGTGGACTGCTGGCTGTAAGAGTTAGATCTTTTGGAGTATAAGGAGGGACCATAGAAGAGGTTTCAGAATCTGATGTGTCCTGAGTGCTAAACTTAGCCATTGTTCTTTTTCTGTAGGTAAATTGGGAAGAAGCAGACTATAAGGGGAAATTCTTAGACAGTAAAATAGGGAGAGGAGTAAGGAACATGGGCTAGTCCATCAGCCTTTCTAGTAAGGAATGTGTGCTATACATTTTTTTTTTCTTGAAGAGATAAGGAGTGTGTGCTACTCCTGCCTCTTTAAATATGTGCTAAACCTTAGGCTTCTGCAAAGAGGTAACAAATGTGTACTAGTCCGCTGGGAAGGCGATAGTGGTTGGCTTAGGGTGAACAAGCTACTTGTCATTGGGAGTGGCAGTGAGGCACATGTGGAAGGCCTTAGAGGCTGAGCAGCATACTCTAGCTGTGTGTTCCTTGGAGAGAAAAGACTGCACAGCCTCTGCTGAACTGCAGACATAGGAGATTGGTAAGGTCAGAGGTGACCAGAGGATGAACAGGGAGTGTGGAGGGCACAGCTGGGACTGCCTGGAGCACACATTAAATTAGGAAATAAGGAGTGAGTGATGAGGAATGGGATTATGAAATAAAAACTCTATGGAGCTATACAGGGAACAGGGGTTAATAGGACAATAGTCAGTGGGAAAGGAAGAACCGGGACAAGATAAAAATGAGAGGATAAGAAGGGTTTGGGTATTTGAGACATAAAGTCACAAACAGACACATGAAACAATGGTAAAATAAATAAGAGAAAAGGCTATAATAAAGCTGAGCTGTGATGAGCAAGAGAGAGAAAAGGACTTTGAAAGTTAGAAAAAGGGCTAAAAACCGAGGAGTTGTTCAATGTTTGAAAACAAAATAAAAACATGAAAAGAATAAGAGGGGCAATGAAGGGGCATCATAGGAAATACTGGGGGGAAGACATAGTACCAATGTGCAATACTTACATGGTACTGAATTGTGCTGAATGAATTCTGCTGGTCCCAGCTGATCACAGGTCATATCATGATATGAACAGGGTGACAGTTGGTCCAATGGGCTTATAAAGGCTTTAAAGTGCCTCAAATCCAGGCAAAGCCTTATACATATACAGCAGGGCTTAAAACTTGAAGTCCTTTGCTACTAGCCAGACATGAAAAGTTACTCGCCACTGCAAGCCATAACATAACCACCAGGGCTGAATTTCTACTCGCCAGGGCTAAATTTTCACTCACCATTGGCTAATGGCGAGTGGAAATTTTGAGCCCTGTATACAGTATATAATAAAATGTTCTTTCTCATTGGGACATTCTCCCTTCCCACAAAACATACAGTTAAGAAATTATATTTTAAATCTATTTACTTTTCTTCTCTTTCTTCTAAAATGATAATTACTACACAGTTCATATTACGCCTTATAAAGACTAATTATAAATTAAGAATACCTATGATCTGATCATTAAAAAGAATATAACAACTTCTAATAACAACCTCCTCACATACAGACACACACATCCACTTACCTTATACTAAGATTAGAAATACTGAATGGCTCCTATGAATTTTACCCTTGCTCCTCAGTTCAAGAGATAACATTTTCAATCAGTCCTGGATATCATGTCCATGGAGGCGGGCATGACAGTTGTAGTAAAGAAAATTTTAAAGTTGGCAGACTACATGAACCTTCTAAAGTATTTAAAAAACAGAGGGATACATAGCATATTGCAAAGTAATGTTTTGCACACCCCTCTGGTCCTTTAAGGGGTAAGGCCATGTGCAGGGGTAGTGTTTGTGTCCTGTGGACTTGCTAAAAACTGTCATGTCCACTTCCATGACATGACATTCAGGAATGATTGAAGATATGTCTTGAAAAAAGGCACGTGACCAGAAGAGTCATTACCATTTTCTGTCTATAGTGAGGTAAGTGAGGGTTATCACTAGAAGGTGTTATTACTCCTTTAAAGGTATACATATAAGAATATTGTTTTATATGTGGATAAGGGTATATTTTAAATGTTTCTTTATTTTATGTATACATTTATATTGTGTAAATAATTACGTCCACAGTATATGTGCTTGCATAGACATTACAACAGAAAATGATATATGGGTGAAGCACACGATGTCAGAAAAAGATCAAAGTAAATATATTGCCCCAAAGGGAACTTCATTCATCAAGTATAAATTGTCATCTCGTTCTCAGACTGCAATGTATTCCCCTTGATGTTTGGACACGTTCCTTCAGCCATATGGTTCATCCAGGGACTAATCCGACTGCCAAGTCAGAGACAGAAAGAATGTTATACTACATATTACCCCTTGGATGCTATAGAACAACAGTTAGCTACTTCAGTTATCAAGACCTGCCAGCTGCACATGTTTTCATGATCTCTCTGCATGAGTACAGATGAGTCAATCAGTTGTGTAGTCACTTTAATAGTCACATGTGCTGAACCAGAATTTCCTAAAAATATGAACTGAGGCCTTGAATTTGTCCCCAGTGGTGCATTTGGTTTGCTCCATAATTACTCCTCTATTTTTTGTGAGTACAGTCCTATGGGGATTCTGGAATAAACCAGATTACCAGTTATTTTAATGGAACTTTTAACCTATTGAATGCTAGACATCTGTATTGCATTGAGAATAAAAGCCACATTGAAATCAATCCTAAGTATTAATTGTCCCTAAATTGTGTTTGGATTGCCCCAGAAGTGTTCCACGTACAACTTTGTGTACAATCCAGTATGTAAGTAACAAATACAAGCCAGCAAGTACACAACAAGATTCAGTACACAACTAGATTCAGTATATCAACATGATTGTATGCTTCATCGTGGGATGCACACTACTCATGCCTAAACTGGTCTATTAACCCCTTGATTTCTTGTGACATCTCCAGCACATTGTGAAAAGAAGCCTAAAAGACCAGTCTAGCATTCATGGAGTTAAAAGGGAATTAAGCTGTCTAGTAGTTGATAAATGGGCTTTAATCCTTTCAGTGCCAGAGGGGTATGCAATTGCATTGAGCGTTGTGCACTGAAAGGGTTAAATCATTGGGAAATGGTATGTTTCCTATGGTACTGTTTGATTGCCCTTGAATTGCTCCAGGACCAAGATGCACTAAAGTTCGAAGAGGGCTTAGAATGGTAATGTTGTGTTGGATCAGGGTCAAATGCACAAACATGTCTTCATCATCACACCCCATCAATCCGCCCTCATGACCATCAATCCACCATGCCTCCCACAGGTTTATGACTTTGCACTGAACACAACAACAGAAGGTGTCATTTTCTGGAAAGTAAACAATTCTCAACCCCCAATAAGACTGTAGAGAACACTGATAAAAATTAGCCTACATTCCCACCCTTACTTGAGGTGCTGCTATATTTTACAGAAGCGTCACAGTGCTGCTTAGAAAATGGCTAGGTATGCTCCCAAGGTCCACAGATTATATGTTCTTATGCAAAAACAACAACATTCAGAAAAAAAATAACTAACACTAGTATACATATTTCAGCAAGTTTATTAAAATAAATAAAATGTGTTTCTTGATCTAAGTTTCCCTTTAAGTTGGATGGATATAACCTGTTAAACGTGTTTCTTGATCTAAGTTTCCCTTTAAGTTGGGTGGATATAACCTGTAAAACGCGTTTCTTGATCTAAGTTTCCCTTTAAGTTGGATGGATATAACCTGTAAAATGTGTTTCTTGATCTAAGTTTCCCTTTAAGTTGGATGGATATAACCTGTAAAACGTGTTTCTTGATCTAAGTTTCCCTTTAAGTTGGATGGATATAACCTGTATTGCATGCCTTTTGAGTGAGACGTGAACACTGGCTTTAGCGAACATTTTTGCCATTGGATTTACATATTATGTTCAAATTGTTCAGCAAAGTATGTAGGGGTATGTGAGAGCGTAGATAAAATAAATAAGAAAATAAGCCAATTCCATCAATCATCAGTATATATGTTTATATACTTTTAGCTCTAACATCTTTGGTTTTACTGATCTGATTTGTAACTTAAAGGGGATGTATAATCTCTGTATAACATACCGTAAATCGTTAGGTTATATATCAAATATGACTAAAAGTGTCTTAATTTTTTTTTTATGCTTTATTTGGGCTAAATTGAAGTTTTAAAGTGTGCCCCGTAGTCCGTCACTCTGCCTCTGCTCCCCTCCCTCTATCTAGCCTCCTCCAATGACAGAGGCTTCTGTGTGTAAGCTGGAGTTCACTCATTGGCCTGAGATTGATATCTAGCCAATGAGACTGCTCCTGCTTACAGTCAGAAAGCCTCCATCATCTAAGGAGGTTGAACAGAGGAAGGGAAGCAGAGGCAGAGTGACAGACTGCAGTTACAGAGCAGGTAACCGCAGTCTATGCAGAAGTAAGTGCAGGGCACACTTTATAACTTCAATTTAGCCCAAATAAACCGTAAAAAAATTAAGACATTTTTAGTCATATTTGATATATAGCCTAACTATTTAGGGTAAGTTATATAGAGGTGATACATCCTCTTTAACCTCTTAAGGACAGGTGCTGTGTCAGGACCATCACCAGTTTCCTTGCCTAAAGGACCGGTGACGGTCTTGGAGTATTTTGTGCTTACAGGGCAGAATAACAAGCTCAGCAATATATTATAGTGGTAGCAGTCACTATAGAGTTATTAATATTATGCCACTAAAGCATTTATATATTCCTATATTCCACTGGCACACAAAGGGTTCAAGACATTAAAAGGTGTGCTAGTTATTAACATTTGGAAGAAATATAACAGTAACAAAATATAAGTCATTTAAAACAGAGGCTGTCATTATTTTTGTGGAAGTACAATATTATCAAGTGAAGTGGTGATTAATTTGAAAATCTGAAATGGCCTTTTCTTTGTTCCTGCTTTTGCACACATATGGAGGTAGTACATTGACTTTTACAATCATCAAAGAAGTCGATTAAAAAATTAAAATGAAAAATATGTGGAATGAAGCATGACTGCCAATTCAAAGCTGTCTGGAAATGTGTAAGCTGAAATTGTACATAGTTATATCATAGTGAGGACAATACATTAGAAGATTTAGTATTGAAATTTGAATGTGCCAGACTGGTGATTTTATTAAATTGAGTCACAAATTAAATCTGCTGAAGGAAAAAAAGCTGAGTAAATATTTTTAACACTTACAGTGCCAAATACAAAGAAGCAATCAGTGTCTGTATCTATCTATCTATCTATCTATCTATCTATCTATCTATCTAGCTAGCTATCTATCTAACTAGCTATCTATCTATCTACATATATATATATATTTTAACCCTTTGAGTGCCTGAATGGTACGCAACGCGTTGCTTTGCAATGCTTTGCGCATCCCTCTGGCACTCAAAGGGTTATATATGTCTGGGTGTTTGTATGTATGTAAATATCATTTATCTATGTATTTATATGTAATTGTGAGAAGGCAGCTTTGTGTTGTATATATTTTATACTATGGTGCTTCTTCTTCACATTTGAAAATATACTGAAGGAAAACAATCTGAGTACAGTGCAAAATACAAAGAAGCAATCAGTGTGTTTGTGTGTGTGTGTATATATATATATATATATGCTAGTTGAACAGCCCGTTACATGGGCCACAGAGCCTCTGGCAGCCGGTCGCGGGGCAGTCACACACAGTGGAGACTGCCCGCGCCTCGGCTGATACAGAGCTGGATGCTCCTTTGGAGCGCCCAGCTCTGTATCAGCCGCGGCGCGGGCAGTCTCTACTGCGCATGACTGCCGCACGCGCAGCAGTGTCTACTGTGCATGTCAGGCGTTACACACAACTTAGCGAATTATTATATAGGATATAATATGTGTGAACCAGTGCATCACTGATCAGCGGGAGACCAGCAATGGCAATAGCCAAACAAGAAAGAAGAAATACATAGGGCAGATAGACTGGAAAGGGACATCAGAGAAAGTCAGGGTAATGAGGACTAGTGTGGCCAGTGCTAGCTGCCAAATGTGGCCCAGTTCTGCTCCTAGATGCACCAGAGATCAGACCTGCGCATAGCAGAGCAGTGCCACCTCCATAGCCAACAAATAAAGGAAACTGGGCACAAAATCCATTGGATAATGAAAACTGGTATAGACAAAATGAGTTAATACACTGCTTCGAGATGTACAGATGAACAAGTAGGCACATAACGGACCAGTCTGGACAAAACTATGTAAGCAAAGAAATAAATCAAAGAAGATAAAGATACATACAGTTCATTTGTGGACAGACGGTACTCACAGGAACTCGCAGGCCAACACTTGTAGCCTTTATCAAAAATCCACAACACAGTTAAACACTACTAGTTGTGACTGTGTTATATATCCTTGATAAAGGCCACAAGAGTTGAATTTGCATTTGCAAAAGAACTGTATATGTATGAAAATGCAACTGCATCAATACAGGTCAACAATGGTAAAGTCCAGATCAATATAAAAAAAGGCATCCAGCAAGAAATTTCTGCAGACTAAAATTGGACAAAAGAAGACTTAAGATCAATGGAGACTAGCTACATCAGTTACATTTTGCAGGCAATATCATAATCTTTTGCCAGTAGTCCTGAAGGACTGCAAGAACACATTGAAGAGCTACAACAGAAAAGCAAAAATATTGGTCTGAAATCTGCCCCAACGCGGCACATCAGCATGGAGGATGAACTTTGGGCCCACACCACACTGTAATGTCAAGTTTCATGGTCTGCTCTTTCCTTTGGCAGCCCTCTTTGCAGTGATTTTTCGCTGCATGGGGGTTGACAGGGTAGGCCTATTGGACACATTTTCATGGTCTTTGTCCATATTTCTGATGCAGCAGGGGACACAATTTAACATGCCCTTTCTCTCTTTTTCTATTTTTTTTTTTTTTTTTTTGCAAGATTGTACCTTGCAGTTGAATATTTGTTGGCTTTAGAGAGTGTCCACTGTTCGAGACATGACTCAAACTGATTACTGATCTCTCCAAATTATATTAGTCTATAATTTCCTTTATTCAGGGTGGCATCCGGCTCATTGCCAGGTGCTGTGCTGGATGACATGCTGACATGCGGATGGCTTAATTGCTTCTATATATACAGTTCACGGTTGTTCTGACTATTTGCCTACGTAATTTCCCTAATGAATATGACAAGTTCAATTGGACATGAAATTGGACACTATTAGATGTGGGGGACAAAAAGTGTTTATTTGGGTGCCTTTCTTTACATATACTTGTGTGGTTGCCAGGATCAGCAGGAGGAATGCTGCATTACACAGTTCTACAAATATTGGGCAATCTATGATGACATTCATACAGAAGGAGACATCCGCCCCATAATAGGACTCCATGTTTTCTACCATGGGTAGCGCTTGTAGAGCCAGAGGCAATCAAACATTTATATCCACATTACTCTTCTTCAGACTTGCTACTAAAACACATTCATAGGTCTTGCTTCATCATTCTGCACAATTTAAACCTCAGGCCACACTGTAGAATCTTCGCCACTTCTACCAAGAGGCAGATTCAGGCCAGTCAACCACATACCCATTCATGCAAAGGGGAACCATAAGCCCTACGGTAGGACTCCATGATATCTACTAACAGCAGCATGCTTAGAGCCAAGGGACTTTTGATAAAAGGAGTCTGCTACAAATCCTGTGAATATCACACCTCAGACATGTTTTTTAACAAACAGCTACACAAAATGAAATTATTTCGTTTAAAACAAACTGTATTTTCGTTCATGGATTTTGAAATATATGTGGGGATTAAGTTGTGGTCTGGATTATAACTAATAGGAAGTGTGAAATAATTCCCAGCTCTGGATTCTATACTATTAGCCACTCTAAAACCGGCATTACATTAAAAACAAGCCTTCTTCCCTTGCCCACTGGTAACCACAGATCCCCGTGTACACTGTCTGACCCACTCCAGTCTTTTCCACTTGCCCTCTGCTAGCCACAAATCCCCATGATCAGTGTACATATAGTGTGAATGTATCTTCCATTTTGTTTTTTCCATATTTTCTTTTGTGTTATTTTAGCCGCACTTGGCGGGTTACTTGTCTTCACTGTACACATGGTGAATGTGACACACAATGACATCACTGTCCTTCTCCATGTGGTTTTTGGTGCAATTGTATACCACATACTGTATATAAGGTAACAAATGATTTGATTTGGGTTGTCTTGATAAAGGCTCTTGAGGGGGCCGAAACATTGACTAATAAATATCCCAGTTTAAACTTTTTTAACGTTGGTGATACCACCATTAACTTGTGTTAACACTTTAGGCATTTACAATGCAAGAGGGTAAAAACAGCTTATACTGTGATCAAGTTGGTTAGAATAGGTAGTGGACAGAATCTTACATGCCTTGAGATGAAGACCACTTGTGACCATAGCAGTTATTCTACCTGCTCCCAGTCTGAGATATCCAAGAAGCTGTCACATCACACACTGAATAATTTTTCCTTTATTTTGTCATTACAGTGGGTAAAGAAGATGAAAGGGTAATTTCTTAGTGACCAGCTACTTTACCAAACCCTGATAAAGAAGGAAGCCACTTCAAAATATCAAACTCATCTGCTTTACCCACTGTGAACTCAAAAGAAATAAGTAAAAATGTATGTATTCACTGTGTGCTGTGAGAGCTACTTATGATCAAGTGGCTACTACAACTTTTATTGTGATCGAACTGGTTCCAACAACATATACTGTGATCAAATGGGCTACTACAACTGTTCAAGCAAGGTATTACTTTTGACAGCTTATATTATCAAGTTGATTACTGCAACTTATAATGTGATCAATGAAATTACTACTTGCTTCCAACATTATTGTTATTATCTTTTATTTATAAAGTGGCAGCATATTCTTTGGCACTGTATAAAAATGAGGTGAAGTACAAACAAACAATGTGACATACATATACAGAGGGCTACACATAGGGAGAGGGCCCTGCTTTTAAAAGGTTACAATGCAGAGGCATAATGTCAGTACTGAAAGACAAGGAGTGCAGAGTAGCAAGTAATGCCTTTATTTATAAATAAACCTCCATATGTTGCACTTAAATAGTTCATGCAAAAAACAGTCTCTCTCTGTCCCAGTTAGATAGCCATGCTGCTGCTGATGATGATCTCTGTCCCGGGTAGATAGCCATGCTGCTGCTGCTGATGATCTCTGTCCCGGTTAGATAGCCATGCTGCTGCTGCTGATGATCTCTGTCCCAATTAGATAGCCATGCTGCTGCTGCTGCTGATCTCTGTCCCAGTTAGATAGCCATGCTGCTGCTGCTGATCTCTATCCCAGTTAGATAGCCATACTGCTGCTGATGATGATCTCTGTCCCTGTTAGATAGCCATGCTGCTGCTGCTGATCTCTATCCCAGTTAGATAGCCATACTGCTGCTGATGATGATCTCTGTCCCAGTTAGATAGCCATGCTGCTGCTGCTGATCTCTATCCCAGTTAGATAGCCATACTGCTGCTGATGATGATCTCTGTCCCAGTTAGATAGCCATGCTGCTGCTGCTGATCTCTATCCCAGTTAGATAGCCATACTGCTGCTGATGATGATCTCTGTCCCTGTTAGATAGCCATGCTGCTGCTGCTGATCTCTATCCCAGTTAGATAGCCATACTGCTGCTGATGATGATCTCTGTCCCTGTTAGATAGCCATGCTGCTGCTGCTGATCTCTATCCCAGTTAGATAGCCATACTGCTGCTGATGATGATCTCTGTCCCTGTTAGATAGCCATGCTGCTGCTGCTGATCTCTATCCCAGTTAGATAGCCATACTGCTGCTGATGATGATCTCTGTCCCTGTTAGATAGCCATGCTGCTGCTGCTGATCTCTATCCCAGTTAGATAGCCATACTGCTGCTGATGATGATCTCTGTCCCTGTTAGATAGCCATGCTGCTGCTGCTGATCTCTATCCCAGTTAGATAGCCATACTGCTGCTGATGATGATCTCTGTCCCTGTTAGATAGCCATGCTGCTGCTGCTGATCTCTATCCCAGTTAGATAGCCATACTGCTGCTGATGATGATCTCTGTCCCTGTTAGATAGCCATGCTGCTGCTGCTGCTGCCTTCCTGTCTCAATACTAGTATGCTCTGCATTTCAGCACTGTTTCTGAGTTCCCTTTCAGCACTGATTAAGAAAAACAGCCAAAGTCTCTTTAGTTAAGCTAAGTGCTTGGTCCACATCTCAAACATCCAGAAAGAGATACTAGGATGTAAGAGGGAAGCCAGAACAACCTTTGGACGATGTGTTTCCTTGCAGGTTACATGGCTGGCAGGGACCTAATCAGTGGGAAACTAGTGCTACTACACAATAGCCCAAAATATGTCATAGGGCACCGGCCACATCTTCGGGGGTTACAGCCATGTCCCATTGAAGAGTTCTCTTTTCTATAAACATCTCTTGAATATTAGTTCATCAGAACCATTGAAATCTTGTGTGTGTGCATATATACACAACCAGTACCTAAAAAATACATTTTGAACACTGTTAGTATGCCTACAAATGCAATAAATTATATGTAACTCCATTATGGCATTAGTCCAGCCTTTATTATTCAACTACTCCCTTCATATATGAAAAAATAACCTTAAAAGAGTTGTTATAAAGCCAGCAACATCTTTTATGTAAAATATCCACCCTTTTAGTTGACTAAGGCATTTGGGATCAGATACATTGGATGTTATCATATCCATCTTATTCCAATAAATAACTAGATAAAACTGTTGAATTTTTTGATATGTTACTCAAGTGTTAAACAACGGCGAGGTAACAGATGTAGCTTATTTTGGTTTTAGTGAAGCTTTTGATACCACTCCACATAGTAAGTTGATTCTTAAGATCTATAGTCTAGGATTTAAATTAAGTATAGTTAATTGGATAAGAAATTGGCTGATGGGCAGGAAACAGTTTGTCATAAATAAAGCAATACACTCCCAGAGGAATAAGACAAATGTATAGTGATTTAAGAAGATTGGGGGAATGCACAAGTTTGTTGCAAAGTGCAAAATAGTGCATGTAGGGCTGAAAACCCAGATATAGAATTAAAGCTTATTGGTGCTTTAATGACAACAACAGCAAAATAAATGGACTTTATGAGGGAAGCATTTTCATAAAAAAAGAAACACTGGAACAAAAGGTCATGACCTAAAGTTAGAGGGCGGAAGATTCAAAAGTAATGTATGTAAAAATAGTATGAAAATACAGCTGTGGTGCTCACTCACTATAGGACCTCTAACCATATGTGTAATGTAATGATATTGGCAATTTGAGTGAAGTTTGACAATATATAAAACAAAACTACTCCAAATCAAATATATTATATTACAAAAAATAATAATCTAACACAATTGAACAAGACATGAATGAATATTCGTCCCAAATAAACTAAATTCATGGGAATATTTCCCACAGTCACAATAAAGTATATTAAAAATATGCAAAATGGAAAAGATAGTGGATGAACCTCAAGGATGTGATGAAATGGGATGAAGTGGTAATAGTTGATGAATGAGGATGAAGTAATGAAGGTCCAGTTCAAACAGTCTTATGATGTTTATGCCATGAGATGCCATGAGATGAAGCATGCAAAGTGCAAAGTGCAATTGAATCTAAGCAGTCATACAATGGAATGCCGTTGTTCTTATGTCTGTAGACCTCCCTGCTGCTGTCTGATTCCCAGAGTCCTCTCAGGAAAATGGTGTGAATGAAACAGCAAAACAAATAGAGACAGCACAAACAGGTCTCTAAGTGTAGTAATGAGACTTGAAAGTTGAGCACAGACTAATGTATATTTTATTACACAGAGAAGCTAAAATAATAACTGATACTTAAAAATAATTTCCACAATTAATAGTAAATATATATATATATAAAAAAATAATAAAAATTGAGCCAATTAGCTCAATAAGTGCTCTGGCGGTCAATTATATTATATATACACAGCGGGCAGATCCTGATGAGTCTTTGTATAGGGAACCAGGACCGTACGGGATGCTGGAGTGACTGGTACAGTTCTCTTTTTTAAAGTGACTTAAATGGCCTCCACAGGTGGATGTCCGTCATACCCCTATATTGAAGGTCTGTTCAAACACTTGTTATAGTGATACACCAAACCACACCATATCTTATCTGCTCACCAGAGTTTTTCTTGAATAAGGGCCCATCAAAGAAGTTATTCTGGAAGTAGGCGCAGTCCCTTAGGTAGTTCACTCAGTCCGGTTATTTTCTCATCCTCCCTGATGGTTGCAAGATCTCCTGTCTCTACTCAGAGTGCTTAATAAAACATTTATTTTTTTTTACCTATCTGTTGTTTTCAAAGCGTTTTGGGGATACTTACCCATTTCTTCAGGAAAACGATATTCTAATGATTGCCTCAAAAAGGCACCAATATTTAAAGGGTGCAAATCTGGGTGCAAATGTCATAAAATAGGTCACATTTTTTCCTTAGGTACTTTAAGATAAGGTGTCTCAGGACCCCAAAGAAGAGGAGCAGGAGGGATGTGGCTAGGTACTTTATTGTTTTACTAGTTTTAAAGCCCGTGTACACGGGCCACAGAGCCGCCCAGCAACCATGGCTGGTGGCCAGAGCCTTTCATCTCACTAGGGTGCTGCAGTCATGTGCTGCATGAACAAGCCGCAGCTCTAATCTCTAATTCATTAAATCAATTAAGTGGAGGAATATATAAAATATATTCTTTCCAAAAGCAGGACAAATAATGATTATACCAGCCACAGCAGAGGGAGAGAGACAGGCTGCTCTGGTACTGGAACTTTTAAGGAGATGACCAGCACTCTGCAGGAACAACATGTCTGGACTGAGTGGAGATTGTGAGTGTGACCTTGACATCAATAATGACAATGGGGAGTGAGGCACAAAAAGCAGAAAGTGCATATATTGTGTGTAGTGCAGCAGGGCCGCAATGAAATAAAAATGAGATGTTCTGCTGGGGGCTGCAAATTTTCATGGCGGGACTTCATGTTTGACTTGTCTCTAAATTGTAAGAGACAGGTTCATACAATACTGAGTTCCTAAAAATGGCAGTGTAATCTTCGATCTAATGTACACTGACCTCTGACTACAGATTATCTAGGACAGTTACAGACTGTGTTAGGTTAAGCATCACACAACAGCAGATGGTCATTCAGGGAATTATATAAACTAGGTCAGTCTAATCCTGCCCTTATACTTTTAAAGAATATGACTGAAGCAATTGTAGTACATGTGTGTGTGTGTGTATATATATATATATATATATATATATATATATATATATATATATATATATATATATTTTATACTGTATATGATCAAACATAGACATGTCATCACTCTGAATAAGAAAACTCTTTGGATTATGCTTACAATTCATAGGAAAAGACAGCAAGCCTCATATTCTGAACAGTGGTGCACTTTTAGTGCAAACCAAATTCACCATAGGGACAAATAAAAATTCACATTGATTTATCAGTTAATGGGAATTTTAACAACTTGAATATTATAGAGTTATCACATCTGTATATCTCTATAATGTTTATCTATATTTATCTTGGTTCATCATTGCCTGTATTTCTTTCCCATCCCCCTACTCCCCTTCTCTTTTCTCTACAAGGCCTATTATGATTTAGTGACCTGTCTGGTTCCAAGCTCCTTATAGATATACCATCACCATTATCTTTCATTTTAATCCAGTTTTAATTTAAACAGACTTTGTGAATAACACCATTAGTACCAACTGACCTGATAAAGGAAGAGGATCTCCTGAAACATTGTCTATAATAGAATGATACTTAGTCCAAATTAAATCAAAGGTTATAACTATACCATAGTATTCACATATATGAGTTTCTACAACTGGACTTATACGGCTTCTTCTCTGCCTGGTACTGGTGGTATCGCCAGCAATCTGGTCTTGAAGGCACCCACAATAACACTGTTCTTTGCAGTACTATGGTCTTCATGGACTTAGGAAATAATTAAAACTACCACTAATTTTAGGTTACTCTATTATTTTAGCTTTCCTTCAGAAGCATATATGTGATGAAAATTACCCAAACTGTAATACCTGTGAGTTTTTTTTAACCAGGTCGCTGCTAAGGAATTGACCATCCATGTCCTTAACAGCTGCCCTAAAACTGCTATAGAAATGGATATCTACATCTTTTGCAGTCTTGCAGAAATGGGTTACTAATGGGGACTAAGACCACAGTGGTACACAACACATTACAAAGCAATAAATTGTATAGCCTTGTGCTTAGATCACATTCCAGAGTGCTCACTTTTGAAATAGGTGAATCCCCTCTTTTTAAGTAGTGCTCTTATGAATTATAATGTCAGGTGATGTTATAATACAGTATTGGATGGGGAAGCTGAGCTCTGAAAGAGCTCTATCTCACCTCTCTTGCACCTATACTGTTGGACTACCCTTGTTTGAAAGAGGGGAACCTCCTCTTTCATACTAAGGTACACTTTAACATGTACGTACTAGATGATCACAGATTACCCAACGAAAAAAATACCTATTGCATGAGCACAAGGAAGTTGGACAGACTCCTAAAACACCCCCTATCCTACATGCACTTGCTTCAAAAATGTAGGGTCCCCTCTATCATTGAAGGGTAATATTTTATAGTGTGCATGTTATGTTATCTTTTATAGTGTGCATGCCATGTAATTATCACGGTGCCCGTGATCTCTCTGTCACTCTCGCTTGTGGTATGCTCCTATTGGCTGAGCCTGTTTGGCCCGTCCCTGGTAACCTTTTTATGCCTGGCCATTGGCACCTGTCAGGTGCCCTTTCGTGGTGTCCCTGAGCCAGTGTTGCTGTTGCTGTGTTCCAGTGTTCCTGATTCCTGTGTACCGATTTGGCCTGTTTTGACTACGCTCCTGAGTTACTGTTCCGTGATCTGACTCGGCCTGGCTGACGTTCCTGCTCGTGACTGATCCGGCTTGTCTGAGAACCTCCTCAGTGATCTGATCCGGCTTGGCTGATGTTCCTGCTCGTGACTGATCTGGCTTGTCTGAGAACCTCCTCCGTGACCTGACCCGGCCTGGCTGACTTCCTGCTCCATGATCTGAACCGGCTTGCTACAGACCCTGCCATCGTTCCTGCTTCCTGCTGCTTGGTGTCGCCGTGGCGACATTCTGACTTCCGCTTGTGGCAGGGCTGATCGTGATTGCCTGTATTAACACTTGCAGAGCAGTGTCTTTAGTGCTGAGTCTCCATTAACACTTGCAGAGCTGTGCTTCCATTGCTGAGTCTTCCTTGAGCACTTGCAGAGCAGTACCCTCATTGCTGAGCCTCCGGTTGTACTTGCAGAGCTGTGCATCCGATCCTTGAGCTGTCTTAACACTTGCAATGCTGCTGTCTCCATTAGCTGAGCCTTATTTAACACTTGCAGAGCCGTTGCTGTTTATCCGCTACATCTGCTGAGCCGGCCACGTTAAGAGCCTTGTCTAGACGGCAGCTCATCTTGTCAACTAGCAGAGTAGTCGGTTCCCGTTACCGCGCCCGCGGGAGGTGCTATTGGCTCTAGCTCTATCAGTGTTACTCTCTCCGTTACACGCCGGTGGGGCTATTGGCTCAAGCACTTGCAGCGCAGGTTATGTCCGTTCCTACGCCCGTGGGGGCTATCTGCTCAAGCTATTGCTGTACAATAAGTCTCCGTTACTACGCCCGTGGGGGCTATTGGCTCAAGCTCTTGCAGTGCAGGTTGTCTCCGGTATTCGCCCATGGGGGCTATTGGCTCAAGCTATTGCTTTACAGTTGGTCTCCGTTATTACACCCGTGGGGGCTATTGGCAAGCTCTAGCAGTGTAGTCATCTCCGTTGTTACGCCCATGGGGGCTATTGGCTCAAGCTCTTGCAGTGTAAGTTGTCTCCGTTAGTACGCCCGTGGGGGCTATTGGCTGAAACTACTCTGCAGTATTCTGCCTCAGTTCCTGTACTGTCTAAGCAGCTGTCTAAGCCTTATGGACTTAAGGTGTTGCATCATCTAACACCAATTGCTGCCTCATTACCACCTTGGGCGTGCCAAACACCACAACAGAGACTGATTGATTATTTGTACTTAACCATTGAGTACCCTTGCTATTCTGTGCCTGTCCTGTGACAGTATATGTATTACTCTTGCTTCTGTACACTCGGCCTGAGAAGGCATATGTAGCCAATCTATCGCTATTATTCTGTGTTGCCTATAGAGGGCGATCTTCTTTATTTTTTAATAAAACTGTGTTTTATTCTAACCTGCTGGTCTGAGTGTCTTGAAAAACCGTTACAGTTATCCTTTATAGTGTGCATGTTATGTGATCTTTTATAGTGTGCATGTTATGTGAAATTAACACATTTTGGTTCATACAGTTTTGTAGGCCCAGAACCACTTATGGTATGCCAACATATACCAATGGGATACCGTTTTGCTCAGAAGGTCTCTCTTTCAAATCTAATATAGTATTTCATGGCTTTCAGGAATTTCAGTATATCTGGTGATTTCATGGAAAACTAGCCGGAAGGTAGAAATGCAAATGACTTGTCCTTGAAACTGAAATTTTGTATTCTTTTCAAACATATATAGCATGTAGTATTCCGCACTTTATTTATTGTTATTTTGTCTGAAATGCTGAATGATTCAAAATACTGTAACATTTTTGCTGCTATTGAAGACATGGGTAATCTCTGTATTGGGAAATGTTTCATTCCATCTGTACGATATTACAGCTGTTTTTAATAGACAGTTATTTTTAAAGTATTTATATAACCCTTTAAAGACCAGAGTATTATGCATTGCAATTCACTTAACCCCTTAAGGACCAATGACGTGCCAGGACCCTCACAGCTATCCTGACTTAAGAACCAGTGACGGTCCTAGCACATCATGCAACTTAAGGGTCCCTGCGCAGCTGCATGCCACTTGGGAACCCCTGAATCCAATGCCCCATGGTCCTTAACTGCTGGCCACACAGCCTTAAGGATTTCGCACCCCTCAATTCCATAAAGGGTTAAATGCCTCCTATTCTGAATGAGCTTTCAAACTCACCTATATGTTTTATTAGCCATTTTATTCAGAAAGATAGTTATTTAGATTTATAGATAATACCAATTATGTTATGCCATTCCATGTGGGCACTTCCTATCTTAGTCCTAATTGGCCTTCCCAACGCACTGTCTAATCTGGTTTTCTTTATTAAATATACAGTATCAAGAAAATCAAATATTTAACAAAAACTACACTTACTCTTTAGAATTCAAGTAAAGCTTACATTTTTGAAATGCCAGTGATATATTGCTTAGTTAAGATTATAATGAATGTAAAAAGTAAATTATATGCAATGTAAAATACGATATTATAATAGGTTCTGTGGTAGTATTTACAGGCTGAACTGTGATTAATGCTAGAGTAAGTTTTACCAGAAAATCAAACATTCAACATTTCATTTAGATAGAACACTATTATGATATTTTGCATTTTTATTTTGCTATTAAATATATCAAGTACTGGCACCAATATTCAGCATTTTTGTAAGTTACTTAGCTTCTTTATTTATACAGTATCCCGAGTAGTCTTGATTTTAAGCACTTTATAATTAGATATTTATCATCTAATTATACCATAGCCCTGATACCAGTGCTACAGAGATACAGTACATGAAACAAATTCAATGGATTTTATAAGAACATAGCCAAGAGTAATTCTTACAACTAAGAATAATACTTATAATTTTACTTCTACACATTGTATCGTTATTAATATACATTTTGAGGGCGAGTGAAAATGGAAGAGGAAGAAGGTACAGAAAAAGAGAGATGAGGAAGAAATAAATGAAATGAGGGAAAAAAAGTCAGGAAAGGGGACACAGGTAAGAGGACAGAGGATGATGAGATGAGGGGGGTAGGCCATTTTACAGAGAGAGAGAGGGAGCAGGAAAGAGTAGGAGATGGGACACAGTGAGAGAAGGAAAGACAGAGTGAGGGAGCATAGAAAACAGAGAGTGAAATATATAAACACCACATCATGGATAGAGGATATAAGGGTAAAAATACATCCATTTCCTAAAACAAGATGTGTTATTCAGCAGCCAATCAGAATGCATGGTCTCCAATGGGACTTATTTTCTTCCCCCAAACTCCTCCACTCATCGTTAATTGGACAGAGACCCAAATGCACATGACGCCCATCACTCTTTCCTCCTGTATAGCTTATTTCTGTCCTAAAATAAACCTTTCAAAAATAGTACAGTTCCTGTTACTGCTTAAACCTGCCTTGACAACCTGTTTTACTATTACAGGTGGCAGAACTTCCATATACCCTGGATACT
The DNA here is from genome assembly GCA_037306005.1 of Rhinophrynus dorsalis. NCBI lineage: Eukaryota > Metazoa > Chordata > Amphibia > Anura > Rhinophrynidae > Rhinophrynus > Rhinophrynus dorsalis. Next base: position 243,727,571 of record CM074721.1, read on the forward strand.
TGTTAGTCTGTAAGCAAGTATCAAGATCTAAAAATAATCCGTGATTTGGTTAACAAGTTGTATGAAGTTTTTTTTACAACCTGATTATAACAGTTTACCATATTTGTTGAGGGCACAGTGATATCAACCAGTACAGAACAACCAGATGTATTAATAAAATGTATTCAAGTCAGATGCACTAGTCACTTAATGAAATCTTTTAAATATGTAACAGTAATTGGAAAGTGCTTATACCTTTAAATGAAGAGAAGATGCAATTACTCATTGCACCATGGACTTCATTCCATTTGCTATTAAAAAGCATCATAAATAAGCACATTCAAAAAAAAAATTCAACTTTTTTTTTATTACATTAAGAAAAATGCCGCTTTGAAAGGGGTCCACAGCATCCCATATGAAATTAAACTGGCTTAGAGGGAAGGGTCAAATGACCCCACCCTCCCATGTGCCATACATTAGAAACAGGTGGAGGGAAAGTATTAACCCTTTGAATGCCAGAGGAATTTGTAAAGCATTGCTTGACATTGCCTTGCTACCCCTCTGGTTGTCAAAGGGTTAAGTAATATTTAGTGGTCAATAAAGCTGGTTTCAATTGGGTAGGAAGGGTCCGTAAACCAACTAAATACTACCCAAAAAGGGATGAATCAGATATGATTATTAGGCAGCCCATAGGATAACCCTTGCCAAGTTCCGTAATCTTATTATGCCTGTAGTGATAGGCTACAGCAGTTATTGGTATAATACTCATTTAAGTGCTAGAGAAGTGAGCAAAGCATTGCTTTAAAGTAAGTGTGCTGCCCTCTACTATTGCAGTCAAAGGGTTAAAATAAAAACAAAGAGTTAATGTATAAAAAAAGGAAACTAAGTAAAAATAATTTAAAAAAATCTATCATACTGTTGAGAACTCCAGCTTCAAACAATGTTCCTATGGTGCTCATTATACCCGAAAACGTAAATGTGGCATCTGTAAAAAAAAAAAAATTGTAAAAAGGTGTTTCTAGCACTGAAGCAGTTAAAATGTAATGCAATAAAAAATCTAAAATCCCATGGATTTGCTGGAAAATTTATACAGTTCCCCTGTAGACATCAAAAGTCATTTTCTAAGGTGTGATTGACTGTGAAAACTAAAAATCATAGGTTACTACACGCCCAGTCAATCATGTTAGGGTATATATTGAAAAAACATGGCCCATGTATTGTTGATAGGGACTTTTATTTTTTAAATGCTCCTTTTATCTCTTGGTGGCAAAATAATGATTACATTTTTCATTTATCAACATGGGGCTTGCACGAGTTTGCTTCTCTTTGCTGTCTCCTGCATGCACTTTATCATGCATGCACTCTGCCTCCTGTGTGTGCTCGCTGATGCAAAGTAGAATCTAAAACAATAAAATAAATTTCTAGAGTGTTCACTCATTGTTTGAATATTAAATGGATTTTCGTACATTCATTTAAAGTGATAAAGGATGTCTTAATTGAGTGTTTTTGACATTTTAATGCAAGTGATAAATAGAATGCGACATGTTGAATTTGCGACCCTTTAAAATGCAACATTCTAAATGCGTCATGCGCATTGATGTGACCAAACAAATACATTTTAAGACACTCAATGCAGCGTGTGATATTTCAAAAGAATACTCCACAACAGTTCTGGCCCCCCTTGGAAGTTCACGCACTTCTCTTCTGCATTCCACCTCCAATCAAAAAACAAGAGAGACATGTCTCTGGCTTGTCCACTTGAGCAACAGCCAGTATTTCTGCCTGTTGCTCACATTGGTTGGCCATTCACGGGAGGATGAAATGAACATCACAACCTCCAACTCAGCTCACATGAAAGGTTTTCGTGTATTCCCATTGGCTTCTGAGCAGACCTTGCTTCCAGTAACTTTACTGCTTTCTGAGGAGAATGCAGTAAGTTTGCAGAATGCTTGACTTTGGTGCACTCACGTGTGGTAATGATAGTCACCTGTATTAAATGCATCAAAACTCAGCATGATACCTCTTACCAAACAGGGGACTTATAAGCCTGTATTTGTGGATATATCTAAAAAAAAGGTGCAGCTATGCTGTTGATGATAATTTGCGAAACATAGATAATTTGTACTTAGTATAAAACAGCTTAGTTTGTGTTGCGTGATTCGACCTATTCTCTGTGAGATCAGAACTTTTGCTTGGTCACAGCAGACATTTTCTAGCCTCTAGCCTTAAATGTAGACTCATAATTGTCTCTGCTCTATCTGCTGCAGGAATTCTGCTTCACATTGTACAGAGCAAGTGTTACAAAAACCCCCACAGGGAAAGTCTTTTGAAAGCGAACATGGAAAATGTGCTATCGATCTCACAGTGCATCAACAGTATTTCTTACAGCTGCTTGAGCACGTTACAATAAGTTTGTGTCTTTATTCTACCTCTTACCCGAAATATACAATGCAATGATATAAGGAGTCCCTAGGAAAACAGAGGCTGATGTGCTAAGTAGAATGGAGCAATTCAACTGTACCATGTGAGGTATATAAAAAATTCCCGAAAATGACCACTGTTTTAAACAGCTCTAACTTTAACTCCTTGAAAACCTCTGGCACCCAAAGGGTTAAATTAAATGCTAGCGAGGTCTCCAACGTGTTGCGGTGTAGTACGTTGAATACCTCAAGTGTTCAAGGGGTTAATAGGTCAATTTACAACAATGGTAATTTTTATTTGTTCCTTGTGGTATAGTTAGTTTCCCCCAGTATTGATTAACTTCCTTTTAGTACATTAGACTTGGCGAGTTAAAGTGGACCTTTCGCCTACACAGATTTAACATCTATTTAATCTGCCTCTACATTGTGTGTTTGATTTTCAAACAAACAATGTGTTGGATACATCTCTGGCACTCATAGGGTTAAGCAGTTTGTACAAAGTAAAAGTAGAGCTATTATGGAGCAACAAAACTCAACCTTAAGGAACAAATGCTCATTTTTCAAATTCCAGCTAAGTTAATTGGAGCATCTATCCCCCTTTAATGCTAAGAATGTCTCCATTGTATTGCTATGCCGAGACTGCTCTAGCATTAGAAGTATACAGTAGTGGCATCAAACTGCATTCTAAGGGGGCTGAGACAGAGCAGGTTTAATGATCCTGTCCCACCAAGGATCAAGCAGAGGTCTTCACAATTATTTCCTTTTTGCCCAGAAGACCTTAGTTCCTGCTGTTGAGGAGGTTAATGGTTAATGATTCTGAGTGACCTGTTGTCACAAGGTCCAGTTCTTCACCCAGATTCAGACAAGCTTCATATCATGGCATGGGGGTTGAGTAACTAAACCTGAAGGGCCAATGACTCTCAGAATCTATCTCCCTTCTTCTTAAAGCTCTTAAATTCTCTAAATTTAGCTCATAGTACAAGTTTTGGACTGTTTTTTCTACATCAGGCTACAGAGAAAGGAATCTCACCAGCCAAGCCCTCAGTAGTGGATATTGTAACTTTTCTGATGGTGGGTTTGCAGCAGGAAAAGTAGAAAAGAAGAGAGCAACATCTAAGAGTAATCCATGTTATCACATGAACATCCCCACATGTTCATTATGCACTTACTAGTTCTTTTCTTTATACATTGCCCTAAAGGTATAAACTCTCAGTGTTGTTTGGCCATTCTGATGGATGTAGGATGGTGTAGTGCTGCAGGAGTCTTAGTTACAGTGCAGGTCAAATCAGGACAGGGATGCTTAATGTGTGTTCTTCACTATAGAGATCGGAGACAAAGACATCTAAGTGTAACACTGTGAGGAAGTATTCCCACCAATCAGTCCTCAAAAGATTGCACTCACCGTACAGACATGAATGTAACCAAACTTGGAAGCCGTATTTTGATCCAGTAGATCCGGCCGCAAGGGATAAATATTGTATACCACAATACACTGATTAGATGAATAAGTATATATTTTATTAGACTTTCCAACATGTTTCAGGGAGCAGATATTTCCTATCTTACTGGCTGACGTTTGACACTTAACACACCTCTTTGACCAGGAAAGGAAAATAACTTAAGCTCAAATAATTTTCTGTTTTATACTTTGTAAACAGGCTTTAAGAAAGAGGAGGATGTCAAGTCAGGCTAAAGTCCTGTAGCTGTAGTTCTAAGTGCAGGATAAAGAATCGATAGAACAATAGTTCAGGAGATAGAATTTTGGCTGCAGTGTGACTTGATCAAACTAGCAGGTGGAGGCGCGGTAATCTGTATCAAAATATTCTAGTTCCAAATCCGAGAAATAACAACAGACTTCTGGCCTGAGATCGTCGGGATATAAGGAAATGGTCCTGCAGCCACAAGCCACGCAGGTCCAACCACTCCCGCTTTTCCTCCTTCTCACCGTTACAGAAATATATCCATAGGCTTGGCGCTGACCCCTCTCCAAAGAAACCCGACCTTGAAATTAGGAAAGAATATAATCAGGCAGATATAATGTCCTGATCTTAAACGCAATAGTATACCACCCAAGTAAATCGAATATAGCTTGGGATAGGCTATATTTGAAAGACTGTATATCTATACACAAATATTGATGTATAAAAATCAGATTATTAAGGAATACAACTATGGTATACCTAGATATATAAACACAAAAGATAAATAAAAATAAATAAACACTTACATATGTGAAGTAAAATCGGAACACACCACATATATAATCCTGGCCAGGAAATATCAAAGATCACTTCCAATACGACTTGGTATAAATACACATTGTAGGGGTTTTCCATTACAGACACAGATATATTACTTATTCTGTAAGCATAGTTTTCTTAAATTTTCGTCCATGAGGACTTCACATATCTCCAGTTTTCTCACACATATCTTCCCTTAAACTTGGATTTAGATCTAGTTTCCAATATAGACACACGCCTCCTCTCTTTTGTTAATTCTGTCCCCCCTCGTGTATATAAAATAACCCTCAATATTTACAGCCCAGTCATATGTATCATACCACCATGTTTAAATTATACCAGTTATGTCCAAATGCTTCGTAACTGCCAGTAATTCTAGCTCACTTTTTGCCTTCAAAACTTCTTGCATTCTTCAACATACAATTAGTTTTGTTATCATTATGTATTTAAGTCACTACTTGCCTTTTCTCTACATCAGAATTTAATAGGAGTTCCTCCCTGTTAGCTACATTTATTCTCACCACCATGTTCTTTTACTTGTACCCATTTCCTATATATGCTATCTACTCCACATTGTTACTAGCTTTACATCCCTCTTTATTAATTGAAATCTCCTCCAGCCTTCTAAGCATTCTTTCCCCAAGCACAGCAGCCCCCATTCCATTTAGGTGCAATCAATCATTACCATACAGATTGTACCCAAGAGCAAAGTCAACCTAATGCTCTAAAAATCCAAAGCTCTCCTTCCTACACCAATACATAGTTCAGAAAGCAGAGGTCCTTGCCTTGTGCTCATACCCTAGATCCCTGAAATCATGTTTTAGGTCTTTCTCTAAATTTGTCATTGGTACAATTATGTATCAAGACAACTGGATCCTTTCCAGTCTCTCAAAATAATCTGTCTGCCCTGTCTGCAACGTGCCAAACCCAAGCTCCCAGGTGACAACATTCTGTTTAGTATTTACGTTCTTGACAACTACACTCCTAATAATATAGTCCCCTTATACCATCACCTGCCTTTGTTTCTGCCTACTCTGCATGCTATCTAAACTGGAAGATGGTCTGTTCTCCTGGCTGCTAGAGGAATCATTCCTCTCTAGTAGTACCAATTATGATCTATCCCCATCAACATCTTCATCCAGTTTTCCAAATCTGTTGGTTTCAGTCAGCTCACAGCTGGCCTTCCTCTGACATCTTTCTCCTCTTCTTACTGGTACCCAGCTGCATACCTTTCTCTCTGTCTCCATTCCCCTAGTTTATGACGGCACAAAGAAACGGGAGCATACTGACTTTTGATGAAGGTTTGCCTGTACCAGTATTTTTTTAGTATATTTAAAGGGATAGTAATGTTTCAAAATAAAAGCAGCTCCAATTAATCTTCATAGTATTTGGGCCATATATATGTATTATTATTTCAGTGCTGTCAGAGTTGTAGTTCAAGAGTAACTGAATGATAAAGTATCCCCCTCTGGTCCCTTTTACCTAGTGTAACACTGCTCATCTCAGATGTGGAATGTGGTCCACAGACCAGACAGCTCACAGCAAAGGACAATCTTCTTGCTGTGAGAACAATGAAAACCCTGCCCCTCTTGACAGGTTTTTACCTTATTTTAATTGAAGATTGACCCTCTCTGCAAGCCATCTGGATACCACCTTTCTGTTCTGAGTTAAGCAGTGTTACATCAGTAAAAGGGTCAGGAGGGGAATAATTTATCATTCAAGTACTCTTGAACAACATCTCTGACAGTATTGAAATAACACTTTCCATGACCCAAATACTATGAAGATTAATTGGAGCTGCTTTTATTTTGAAACATTACTATCCCTTTAAGTTATATATTTAATAAATTAGTATTTCAAAGTAGTAGTTGCCCCATCTCTTTGTCCTGTTTTGGCCATATTCCTTCACTAATACTCTTTAACTGGATATATTTCTGAAGAAAAAGAAAGAAGGAGGTCCTTTCAGATATCATTGGAAGGAGAGAGAAGAGCCGTTTCTGGGATAAGAAGCAAGAGGAAGTGGGTGAGCAAAGTGACCAGGACTGGATGCCTGATCTAGTCGAGGCTATATACCTAGAGGTGGCAGTAGCCTCTGAAAAAGTGTGAGTACTGAGTTTGGAGGGGAATAAGGGGTATTACTTTGGTCTTATCTTTATTAATCTGGACTACACTTAGAGGAGTATTTGTGCCTTGTTCCCTTCCTTTTCTCCTTTGTATGTTCTTACATCTATACGGTGTTGTGTGGAGGGTGGATTCAGCAACCCAGGGAAGAAGCTGCAGACTACAGAAAAGTGTGTGAGAAATTCAGTCCAAGATTGTCTAATAAGACTGACATATATTTATATTTGTCTAATTTTTATTTTATGAGATAAGCATCACCAAGGACTCCCTATACCCACACACATATCCTCTAATACAGTTTTATAGTTGAAAGTGTTCCTCTATATAAAAATTTGTGGTTTGTTTATGGGGAGAAATCTTGGTGTTACTTACCAACATTTGCAAAAAACCTATATAAGTTCCAATTTTTGGTTGATAGTTTTAGTGAGAGTGGTTTAGCTCTCGATTTTGTGGTTGGAACAAGTTAATGTATTTGAAAGCAACATCAGTGTGAGCAAATAAATGTGGGTGTGCAAAACTACGTTACCTTTGTAAGTAATAATTTACACTTTATTATGAAAATGTTTCCATATTCATTTCACTTCTCTGAAGGTCTTCAACGGGAAAGGAGTCAAGCACAGGGCCTTAGGCTTAAAAGAAAGAGGAGCAATTCTAACCCCTGATAACAGCCATTTTGCGGCTGCATAGAGCAGCCCCAAGCTTTTTACTAAATTGGTTACCATAGTTTAGCTTCATAGAAGACTTTGTAAAACACGATAATTGCCACTTAACCCCTTGCATGCCAGAGGGTTGCCCAACACATTGTGTTGGAAATACGACTGGCACTCAAAGGGTTAACCCTTTGAGTACTAGAGCGGTACGCATTGCAGAGCAAATCATTGCTTACCCCTCTGGAACTAAAAGTGTTAAAGCTGCTTACCTGTAGTGAAATATTTTATTTTCCTTTCTCTGTGCTGTGTTTCAATTTTAAATCAAATGTGTGTATGTGTTGTGTGTGTGTGTGTGTGAAATGTATGAGCGACAAAATCTATTCTTGGGTGTATTATAATGTTAAAATATCTTTTTATGTCAGACTAGTGTAAAAGCCCGTGTACACCGGGTAACGTCCAGTGAAGTAAAGAGGCCGGTCCTGCTCTGAATACTGCTGCCACCAGCTCACGATGCAGTCACACACAGTAGAGACTGCCAGTACAGGACTCCCAGCATTCTGTGCATTCGGGCAGTCTCTACTGCACATGACTGCATTGGACAAACATTCTGGCCTTTTATATTATATGATTTTAGAATTTAGCTTTAATAGTGAATTATTCTTAATGTTCTGTTGTAATGTTTTGCCAGGTCAGTTTGATGAATTATGCATCCGAACATCTATTTGTATAAATAAAAAATGTAATGTTTTGCAGCGTGACTTCGTTCCTTCATTTTACAAGGTTTTGCTTAGCTGCTTACATGTGTAAGAGATCTCAAACCCCTTGATTCTGCTGGAGACTTCTGTGGCATTTAAAGAGTTACAGAGACGGTACAACATCAAACATTTTCTCTTTCCCAGCCATTTGTTAAAAAAAGGATGGTTATTACTTTTTATTTTCCATCCTCCTCTAAAATACATTATAATATCTAGCTTTGAAAACATTTCACAGCACCTCTTCAGTATGAAATAACATACCTCCCAAGTACCCCTCTTTAGGAGGGAAAGTCTCTCTTTTAGACCCAAATCCCTCTGTCCCTCTTTCCCACCTTGATGTCCCTCTTTTTAGGAGATCAGACTGTGTGGTTTGTGTAAAAGTGGATCACATTGCTCTACAGCAATAAAACTAAATATATGTGTTTATAAAGTAGTCTGTGTAAATTAAATACTTTGGTCTTGTTATAAGTAATTTATTAGGATACACATAGAGGTGTCAATAGGTCATGAAATAGCCTAAAAATTCTCGGTGATGCCCCGGCCATGAACCACAACCCCAGCAACACCCCCTAAAGCACAAGTGCCCTTCTTTGGCAATTTTAAATGTTGGGAGGTATGAAATAAGGTGATTCAACCTTCCCTTTAATACTGGAAATGTATGAAAATGTCATTCTGTGGTATTGTACAGAAGCATTGCAGTACTACACTGTGTGTCTTTTCATAAGCATAGTGCAATAAAGTGACAGTCTGGCCATCTTAGACTAGCTTACCACTTACTAAATAATCTATATGGAGGATATCATGGTAAACGGAGCTCGGTGTCACGTTAGCCCAGAAAAATGCAGCTCCGAAGGGAAGCGCGAACGTGCGCCCCAGGGGCTTCTGGGAGGGAGGTGGGAAGTCCTGCCACACACACACACGGTTCCACAGAATGCGGAAGTGCCACATTTCAACGATTAATATCTCCACTCTTAAGCAGTGGAGAAAATAATAAAACCAGCGCTGATATTGCTTTACATTTTAAAAGCAGTAGTGAAAATTTTTGGGGATATGAAAGTTCCCCTTTAAAGGGATAGTAATAATTGAAACAAAATGCAGCTCTGATTTTTCTTTATACTATTAGTCCGATGTAGCACTGTATTTCAATACTATCAGTCTTGTAGCTCAGCCTCAATTCAATGAGGAAAGGATCAACTTCCCTCCCCTTTCTCCTGCGTCACTAATACCTCTCATGCTTGTCCAGATGGAGTCCAACAAGAGACATTCCTGCCCTACATTTTCAAGGCTGAGGCAGGGTTTTCCTTAAACTTATTGCATGAAGATTGTCCCTTGCTACGATCCGTTCGGTCCCAGGACTGGAATCCACAACTGATGGGAGGCAGATAAAAGGGGCGGGAGGGGATCCTTACTCATTCAGTTGCTGATGAACTACAAAACTGATAGTACTGAAATACAGTGCTACATGGGACAAATATCATGAAGAAGAACGGAGCTGCATTTTGTTTCAAGTATTAATATCCCTTTAAGATTTGCCTACTATAGACAAAATTCAGTTGAAACTGTGACTGATATAAAAGTGACCTGTTTGTGTCTCAAAGAAATAAAATATAGATTTGGTTCAAAACTGGTACAGATACACACTCATGGAAAAATGGCCTCCATCTAATATTTGAAGACTAAATAACATTTGAAACTGTATCAATATATGTTGGTCAATGAGAAAAAAATACAATAGCATGGGATTGAAGAGCCCGTGTACATGGGCAAAAGGGCCGGCCAGGCGCAGTGCAGTTATGGACAGTAGAGACTACCCGTGACTAGGCTTATGTGGAGCGGGGCGCTCTGAATTCAGACCCTGGTCCTCTCTATGCACCAACGGTGCTCAGAGAGGACCGCGGTCTGAATTCGGAGAGCACTGCTCTGTCTCAGCCGCATCACGGGCAGTCTGTACTGCGCATGACTGCAGCACGTGCAGTAGTCTCTACTGCGCATGACTGTGTCGTTACAAACTTTTAGCAAATTATTATATAGGATATATTCTGAATATAGACCTCTACAATTGAATAGGAGTACATATTAGAGATAAGCAAATCAGTTATAGGGTACTTTTTGTAGGAATAAATGGGTGTTAAATTATTTAAAAGAAACACACGTAAAAATAAGGGTTATACACACTTAAATATCTCTTACTCCATGCATGCACGGTTTTCTGTTTTTTTCTGAAGCATACCATATACTCTTACATATGCTTTGTTTTGACTTCAATTTCTGCTTCATCCAGGGCTCCAATTTTGATTTTATTTTTTTTTTTACTCAAAGTAACCGAGTCTTAACACCCGAACAGCAGTGACAGTCCTGGCACATTATCGGGCATTAAGGGGTTAATTCCCTTGCTCTCTAACAAGGAAGTCCACAGATCCTGGCCTGTTAGTGAGCCCTGACTTCATTGGTTGAGAACCACTGGTATAGAAAAACAATTAACCAAAGAGTATCTATATAGGACAGTCAACACATGTATTAAAAAATACAAGTTTAGAATTAGATTTAAAGCCCTAACATAAAATCACTACTTTTTATATATGACAACTGGAAGAATGTAATATTTAAAATGAAATAACCCAATTTCATTTTTAGGTGTTAGTGTACCTTTAAAGGAACACTAATACCAAAAAAATTAAATAAAATGACAGTTATATCAATCTATTTTAGCTAAGAAACATACAATGAATTAATAGTGTGATACATCCCTTAAATATTATCCTAAACTCCGATTTTACACATGTAAACTGTCTTTATCGGAGAGAATTTATTTAATGGTGTTTCTGTTGTTTGCAATGAAAGATGGTGGTACGTCCGTTATTAAACTGTGATAAGTGCTCATTGCTCTTTTATCGTTAAGTTAGCTCAGCTCATTCGCAGATAATCCTGGATAATCAGTGGAAGCCCAAAAGCCCTGGAAAAGGCAGGAACGTCTGCTCCCTCAGAGCATCAGATGATAGCATGAAGTATAACGCAATGCGTTGGATGCCTCTCTGGCATTCAAAGGGAAGTTTTCTGCATTTACTAAGCTCCAATTCAGCCTTCCATTAGATAAACCTTCCTTATGAACAACAGTAGCCTGAATGAGATATTAAAGATGAAAACCCCATGCATGGTTCTTTACAATAGGTAATGAAAGGCAAATGATTATCTATAGACTAAAATCAGCTCTCTAGTGGAAAAAATAAGGATGGATGGATATACCAAACATCTGTTTGAATGACACCTACCGTATCTAGGTGATCGGTCTTAGTGACAGAGGACGTACATGTACGTCCCGGAAATCCGGCTCCCCGCGCGGCTGCGCGCCGTTCGGGGACTCCGGATTGTTTTATAAAAAAAAAAAAAAAATGTTAGACGGACGTTAAGTGAGGGCCGCGTCTGCACGCGGCCGTCACTAAGGGGTTAAACAAATTGAGAACTACGTGTTCCTATAGGTATAGTTCCTCTTTGACTTCACGCTTCATATGAATCTCATCACTTTGCTTGAAATGAAATGAATAGTGATTACAAGACAATTATTTTCAGGTTTGCTTATCATAATTGCTGTGTTAATACAAATTTTTATTATTTGTTGATTTTATTTATTACATTTATAGGGTAACTTCTTTTCTTGCACGGCAACAAAATCCTATAGAATAAAACGCTAGAATGTTTGTCCGATGCAGTCATGCGCAGTAGAGACTACCCAAAAGAATGCTGGGAGGTGTAGGAATGCTGGGAACATTCTATGCGTTGGGAAGTTGCTACAGCTCATGACTGCATCGCAGAGCAGGACTGGCCTCTTAACCCTTTGAGTGCCAGAGAGGTACGCAACACATTGCAAAGCAATGCGTTGCGTACACCTCCGGCACTCAAAGGGTTAACATCACCTGGACCTTGGCTTCATGTACACTTTTACCCTAGTGCTTGTTGGTTCATTTTTGTGCAATGGTTTCTTTCATATCAAATAATGCTTGCATAGGAAACTAGGGTCCTTATGCATAAAAGAACTGTGATTATTTCTGGAGCAAACTAACTGTACCATCGGAGACAAACAAAACCCCCATAGATTTTAATGGAGCTTTTAACCCATGAATGATAAACATTGCATTGCAGGAAGGTTAAAAGGGAAGAGTTAAAATATCTTTTTAAATCAATGGGAACGTTTGTTGAGTTTTTATCTCCCCCCAGTGGTCACTTGGTATGCTCCAAAATTGTTCATCTTTTGCTTTCATCATAAGGTCCTTGTTGGACAAAGAGCTCTTAACCATTTGAATCACAAACTGTGGAGAATGCTGGGTGGTAATTCCTTGCTAAATCAGTCAGTAGAATAGATTCTTTTTGTCCACATGGCAGTATAATGTCAATTTGCTAATCTATGTGTGCCAAAACTCCTCCTCTCAACTCCACTTGCGCCGGTAGGAGGACAGTGGGGCAATCTATGAGCATTTCATGACATTCCTTTCTGCTACACCTTGTTTAAGATAATGTATTAAATAAGGCAAAGAGGATATGTTGTGATTTAAAGGAGCAGTAAACGTTTTTTATGAAAATATATTGTAGGGCTTTTCCCTTTGCGTAAAAGAAGGGCACTCCCACTGCTAAGATGCATATTTCCAGAGTTTATACAGTTTAAACTCGTTTTTTTACATTAATGGCGCCCTCTGGTGGTCAAATTTAAATTCTTTTTTCTGTAGATTTTCCGGGAGTGAAACAGTTCACCACAGAATATGATGGAAACTGCTGAGTCATGCTGTCAGTTTGAATTTTCATGAAGTAATCCCACTGTTACTCACTTCCTGACAATTCAAACTGAATAACATAGCTGACAGAGGCAGAAGTATATTTGATTTAGTCAACCTCACTCTCCCCAAAAACTGAACCTGCTCATATCATTCTTAGACAACTGACATGGCCCTGTGTCACTTACAAAGGGCCATATGTTCAAAGAAGTAGCGAAATATCTTTTGTTGTTTCTAATGACTTTTCAAAGTACAGTGTCATTAGGATCATTAATATTTTCAGAGAGTGTCGGTTGTGGTTGGAAATATGTAGTTTGTCCTGACTGAAACTGTCTTATGTAACGACAGAAAAATGTCTTAACTAACAACAAAAAAGTCTTTAAAAATGTCTTAACGACAAAAATGTCTTAACTAAAGACAAAAATTCTCACATTCAGAACACACTTCCTCCACTTTTTTCTTAACGTACAAATTTTGTCGTTTTAAAGACTTTTTTGTCGTTAGTTACGACAAATTTTCTTTTCCTCTATACGTCACTGGAGAATAGTTTAGCCACTCCCTAGCCACGCCTCTTTGCCCGTCAACTCTGGAGTTGTGACGTACATAACGGACATTACTAGTTTTTTGTCGTATACACTATAGAAAATATGTCGTTCATGCATACAATTACTTATTTTTGTCTTTCATACGACAATTTTTTGTCATTATCCCTTTGAACATACGTCTCTAAGTCCTTCTTCTTACCTTTAATGGACTCCACACTGCTGCCTCTCACCTTTCATCTCTTCCCTTATCTCCTCTATGTTACCGACCACCTCCTTAGCTTGGCACACAACTCCCATCTTGTTACACCATCCACACCCTCTGCCCTCTCCCATCTCAAACCTTTTTCACTTTCTTCTCCTTACCTATTGAACTCCATACCTCTTTCCCATACCTGGGAACTTCCAGTCGAGGGCTACCCGGAGGGTAGTCCTCTGTTCACCAGGGGGTGACAAAAATGACGCTAATCACGTCAAAAAGGGGCGGGGCTTGCCGCGAGTGAGGGGGGGGGGCTTAACCCTTTGAGTGCCAGAGTGGTACGGAATGCATTGCAAAGCAATGCATTCCTTACTACTCTGGCACTCAGAGGGCTAGGGACTGAGTATCAGCAGGAGAAAAAGCGGATGTGGCAGAGTTTCAATAGAAACTCTCCACAACCGGAGGAATCAGCCTCTGCCCCGGAGACCCGGTAAAGTTCTGTCAGAACCGGAGTCTCCGGGGCAAATCCGGAGAGTTCCCAGGTATGCTCTTTCCCTATGTCTTGAACAATCCCCATCTGTCATTAAGTCTACCATGAAATCCTATGTTGTGGAGCACTAGAACCATGTACTACCTTTTGGCAAACTCAGCACTTGAACTCATAACACTTGACACCATCATACCCTGTTGCCTGTCTCCTATTACCTATTTATACAGTAAGCTCCTTGTGGCAGGTACCTTTCTCCTATAATTTCTGTGAATGTGACACTTAATTTATCCCCATGTATTTATTGTAACTATTGTTACAAGGCGATGCATACACTGTGTGGCATCAAATAAAAATATACATACATAGTGGTATTAAAGTCCTAATGATGTTCACTGGTACATACTACAGCAACCATAAAGCATGCCACATAGTCTGAAGTGCAGACACTGGAGCTATGATGGGAAAGTCATACATTCTCCACAATGTGCTACATTTTAACTACATGACATGATTTTTACATTTCTCATTTCATCCAAATCTCTTTTTTGCTATTGGGAAAAAATACAAAAAGAGACACAATAAAGTTTACTGTGTCTGTATGTGAAAGTCATTTTGCAACCAAAAACCCATTTAGTTGATAAACAAATCAGTTTTAAATATGAACATGTCCTTTTATTCACAGACAAGTAATTACTGCTGTCTCTTTCAGATAGTGTTGTTTGTGCTTTGATGGTAGAAAAAATCTATATATAAAAGGTAATGGATTTTTTAAGTGAAATAAAAAATGGGTTAATTGCATTTGATTTGCAAGCAGAGAAATAACAACTTTCTAATCATTATTCCTTCCTCCTGTTCCGTTTAAACAATGCATTTGCAGTATATTTCTTTGTAAAGTATTCATCCCTAGTAATGACATTTTTTATCAAGATTGTTTCATTTGAGTCATCAACAGAAATATATCTCATTGCAGCCTTTAAAATCTATAGCTTCATTTGCCAAGCATATCCGAATCAGTGCTACATGTGGAATCTGACTAAATGGAAAATTAAACCTCATTTGTTTTCATTGAATGCAAAATGATTTAATTGGATGCTTTGCACCACACTAACATGTTACTTTGATCATTATTATGAAGTGGTTCTTGCAGAAAGGGTCTCAAAAGCCAATTATCTTCTTTCCTGCCAGTATTCAATTAAGGTCCTAGAAGATGATATCTATAAAGAGCAGGTACTGTCAAGAGGGCAACGATGAATTGTTTTGCTGTAATCCCTAATCAGTGCAAGCTATTTTGTTACAAAGGTGTTAACAAAGGCAATGCATTGCACACCATTCTGGTCTTAAAGGGTAAAAGGTCTAAAGTGTATTATCTATTTATAAAATGCATTGAATGCATATAATATGTTAATTCCGTAATGCTCCTTTTGTCATCCCCTGATTACAAAGATTTACATCCCAGGAGCCTCTAGGCAAGGTACCCTAGGTGCCATTAGTTCCACCCATGACCACCTCCCCCACTCCACACATGAGGCCACCCCACTCCTCATGTGATACCACCCCCAGTCTGTCACAGAAAATACCCTTGGCCTATAACAAGCAAGAAGGGAAAAAAGCTTTAACCCCTTGGTTGCTAGTGAGATCGCCAACACATTGCTTCTTTAAAGAGATAGTAAGGTTTAGAAAATAGAGAAGCTCAGATTGTTTCCTATACTGAATAGTCCTGATGTCTAACTCTCTCAAAGTTCATAACTTGATAGTTATGCAGCAATCATACAATGAATATTACCCCTCCTGCCCCTTTTCCTGTTCTGAAGCCACCTTCCCTCAGATCTGAAGTCCAGTCGCTTGACTGGACAGATAACAATGAGGGACAATCTTTACTCTGTCAGTATAAGGGAAAACTTCTCCTTATCAAGAAGGGCAGGTTTTTCCTTATACTGTCAGTAGATTGCCCTCGTCATGAACCTCTGTCGGATCTGAGGGATACCTAAAGCTAACTGTAAATTTGTGGAAGTTTACAGTGTCAGGAATAATGAAGTGAAGGTAGCACACCTGTTCTGAGCAATAACAGGTGCTGGAATCTGTCTCTAAACCTACCATCAATTGGCTAAGCTACATATGCACACAGTCTTTCCCTTAACCCCTTAACGACCGGCGGCGGTCACTAAAGGCCCACGGAGCTTCTTTTTTTTTAATTTAGATTCCGGACTCCCTGAACGGCGTGCAGCCACAGGGGGAGCCCGGAATTCCATGACAGTCATAGTAAGTCATGGGTCTTTAACTCAGATCGACCCATGACGTACTATGACTGTCAAGGGTCGTTAAGGGGTTAAAAATGCTTGCAGTAAGGGAAGGATAATGTGTTACGGTGGTCCTACACCTTGTGTAGAATAACATACTAAGAAAGGCTTTTCAGAAATGGCATTGCTGTATGACATGTCCATGTGCATGCTATGGTGAGGCTTGCTGGCATTAAAATCCAACACTGGCCTATTGTGTCTACCGGTATACACTACAGCAATCATACTCTTTATATATTCTGCTGAGCTGGTGGATTCTTACATTGCACACAATATTCTCAATGTTACATTTTATTAAGAGACTTTTTTTGTGTGCGTTTTAGTAGGAAGTACAATCCACTTAGTCTTTAGATTCTTTTTGTTCACTGACCATGTCTGCACACCAAAATGTCATGATTGATTGCAGTTGCTTTTTCATGCAGAACATTTTTACCAAATGTATCTGCTCTAGATTACTGATGAACACCAGTGCAACCTGTCTTTCTCCTTCTGCTGTCATGAGAAACCTTCCCATGAAATATCTACCCTAACATATACAGATAAACATATAATAGAACATTTAATTAAGCCCTTGAGGACCAGAGGAGTGTGAAACACATTGCTTTGTAATGCATTTCGCACCCCTCTTTTCCTTAAGGGGTTAAAATAATAGATTACTCCAGTCTAAAATGGGATACTACTTGACCTTGCCTGGAGCTTGAAAACCAGGCACACTTGCTAGATCATTGCAATGCAGTCATTCTGTTTAAAAAACATGATTCCAGCTCTGCTGCAGAGCCTCCATGTCAGCTGACACTGATCACCTGCTGACAGCAGGAGAAGTCAAACTTTGAACGAAGGTAGCTCTCAAACCATTGCGGTTTGAGAGATACTTTTTTTATGTTAAACTGCACTTTTTAAGCACTACAAAATTAGAAAAACATGTTCAGGGACTTTACTATCCCTTGAAGTATTACACTCACATTTATCAGTGGTCAGAGTACTGATATCAGCAAATCTGACAAAAATGCTTGTGGAGAGATAATCTCCGTCTCCACTCGGAGGGCAGGCAATCAGCTGGGCTGTAATACCATACAAACCAACAAACAAACAATGCGATGGCTGTCTCCAAAATATGTATACAATTTATTCCAACATGGATAAAAACAATTAAAGTGATTGCTAAACGCTAACACGTTTTGCAGCAACCCTGCTGCTTTCTCAAAGCACAACTAAAGCCAAACAAAAGGACAAACAGCCGTCAGACATTTAACATTAAATAGAGTCTCCTCCAGTTGTAATTGGGCTGATTCAAACCGGGAATGACCAATGGTGAGCAATTGCTATAGCTGAACGTAACGTAACAATATATATCTTTAATGAATAAAATCCCAACGATACGCCCCACTTCAAATGGAAAGGAAGGAGGTGTGTAACATGCTGGAAACTCAAAATTGACCTATGTCCCCATAAAATGACATTGCTCCGTGAGCCTCGATCAGGGCATCAGAGCGATCCAAGCAGTGAATAAATAAACAATAGGCTCTTCAGTTTGCAATGACTCCAGCAACACAAAGCCCCATAAAGCATGAATAATAGGACAGTCCAAGGCAAATCACCAATGGACTGAATATGTACATGATATAATCAAATAACCACATAAGGTAATACCATGATAACATCAAGTATACACTCAGAGATGAACTATAAAATATATGAATTATTAAACCAAAAGAAATATATAATGCATATATATCTCAGTATATTATAATATAATGATGTCTATATATATATTCCCACTTATGTGCAACATAATGTGTGTACCCCTATATGAACAATACAAATATATCAAAATTACAACTTAAAGTAAAAAACAAATAAAACCGCTCATTAGCTTCAATCAAAGCCACTGAAAATATATATATACTGGCAATGATGTCAGTGCCATAAAGCTGGTTAAACTCGATAGACTCATTCAGTCCCAAAAGGGGCTAAAGTGGACAATCTAAAGATCCAAAAGCTCTCACCGTTATTCAATCGCTGCATTCTGTCATATGTATTAGATGGTAAAATATGCTTGTTTGGTATTGCTTTTAAACCATGGCAGTGTGCATAGTGTCTTGAGACACTATGTAACATCAGTCCACTATAGATATTCATTTTATGCTGTCCCATTCTGCTTCTAAAGTTCTGTGTCGTCCTTCCAACATATTGTAAATTACAACTACACGTCAGAAGGTAGGCAAAATAACTTGAACCATAGTCCATCCTACTTAAAATTGGAAACACATCAGATCTAACAGTGGAGTGAAAGGTGCTGCTCTTGTCAACTACAAAGGGGCATGCGAGACATCTAACCCCATTGCATCTAAAAGCCTCAATCTTCCTTACCGTCTTATTGACTCAAAAAAAGTCACTAATCAGACCCTTTTTACCTGTTGTCTCGCTTTTAACTGTAGATGTACCCACTGAGAATTTACTTTGGGGCCAAAATGTTCTTCAAGGTCTTAGATCTCCTATAGATCACTCTGGGTTTGTCAGCCAGATCCTTTTTCAACAACAGATCCATTGTGAGGATATTCCAAGATCCTGGAGACTAGATTGGTTCCCGATCTGAATTTGGTAATGAAAAAAAGGCTAGGAGATGAAACTGTAGAATTCTTCTTTTGGATCACCCCCTAATTTAAATTCTTATATTCTTTAGCCCGGTGATATGAGTCCCTCACTAGTTGTATTGGATATCACTTTGCAAGGAACCGTTCTATCAGTATTTGTGCTTGTTCATCATAAGTCTCGATCGAGGAACAATTTCTCCTTATTCATCTGAATTGGCCATAGGGCAAATTAACTATGCTAATAGTTTATTTTTTTCAGTTAACAAAATAATAGTGAGTGAACAGAAAAAAAATCTTAATCCAATCAATATTTGGTGTGACCACAGCATCAGTTATTCTAGGTACACTTGCACATATTTTGTTTAGGAACTTTGCAGGCAGGTTGTTCCAAACGTCTTGGAAAACTAACCACAGTTCTTCTATGGATTTCAGCAGCCTCAGTTGCTTCTCTTTCTTCTTGTAATCCCAGACAGACTCAATAATGTTGAGATCAGGGCTCTGTGGGAGCCATCCATCACTTCCAGGTCTCCTTGTTCTTCTTTATGCGGAAGATAGTTCTTAATGACTTTGGTTGTATGTTTGGGGTCATTGTCATGCTGTAGAATAAATTTGGGGCTAATCAGATGCCTCCCTGACGGTACTGCATGATGGGTATGTTTCTGTCTGTACTTGTCAACACTGAGGAAAACATTAATTCTGACCAAATCCCCAACTCCATTTACAGAAATGCAGCCCCAAAGTTGCAAGGAACCTCCACCATGCTTCACTGTTACCTGCAGACACTCATTCTTGTATCGCTCTCCAGACCTTTGGCAAACAAACTGCCTTCTGCTACAGCCAAATATTTAAAATTTTGACTCATCAGTCCAGCGCACCTCCTGCCATTTTTCTGTACCCCAGTTCCTGTATTTTCATGCATAGTTGAGTCATTTGGCCTTGTTTCCATGTCGGAGGTATGTCTTTTTTGCCGCAAATCGTCCATGAAAACCACTTCTGATCAGGTTTCTCCAGACAAGTAGGTAGGTGTACCAGGATCTCACTGTTTTCTGCCAATTCTGAGCTGATGGCACTGCTGGATGTCTTCCGATTGCGAAGGATAGTAAGTATGATCTCCTGCACTAAGTTTCCTTGTCCAACCACTGCGTCTACGGTCCTCAACGTTGCCCATTTCTTTATGGTTCTTCAAAAGAGCTTGTACAGCACATCTGGAAACCCCTGTCTACCTTGAAATTTCTTCCTGGGCTAACTGAGGCATGGTGTACAGACACTTCTGTCTTAGTCCTACATTAGCTCCACTGCTCACTGACACGTAACCCTTTCAATGATAGGGTAGTTGAACAGTGCTTTGCTGGGCAGTGATAGAGAGGAGAGGATGTAATGAAGGGCTAGAACAGTCTACCAGTTGGCTAATACAATATATAGGTACTTTTGAAAGTGCTATGAAAATTACCAAAGTTGATTTTAAGTGGTACAGTCCCTATAAATCAATGTGGATTTTAGTCAATCAAGAACATATCATGGAAAAAGTATTTTTTTCATGGTAGATTAATCAGTATTTCAGCATTCTAACAGTATCTGCTGATTTAGAGAGAACTCAAAGCATATTTCAAATCCCTGACTTTCTTGATTTGCCATGACTGATATTTATTTATAAAGGGATAAGTAGAAGTGAAAAAACAGGCATGCTCAGCCCTGCCGGGAATACTCCAAGTCAGATTCAGGGATGAAGAAAAAAATAAATGTTCCTTTTAATTTCAAAGGGTCAGGAATGAAAACAAGACAGGATAGGATATATATGGAATTAGCTGAAGGCTAACAAAAAAGGAACAATTCTAGAATAAATCAACTACACTACAAGAATAAAGGAAACACTCACGTTGATATAAATGGGAGTTTAACACATTGAATTTCTGAGAGGTATTCAACGCATTGCAGATCAAGCATCTGTGGCATTCAGAAGGTTTGAAGGTGAATTATGCTCTGAGAATATGTTTAACACATTTATCTACCTAAGTAGGTGTCCTTCATACAGCAGTCAGGTATCACCATTTTATGTACATTATATCTGCAGTTTCCTATTTTTAGTGCTCTTTCAGCAGACTTATTTCTAGATCACTACTCCCAAAAACAAGCAATAGTCTTCAATAAACCTGAATAAATCCGAATGGCTATAATTTATCAATCTATATCACTAAGCATGGGCAGATTTGTTTTGCCTTAAAAGCGAAACATGCAAAAAACAGCACTTCCTACCATGTGGAGAAAGTCCTGTTATAAGTGTCATTTTGCCACTTTTTTTCTCCCGTTTTTATTACATTGAAATCAATGATAATAATACATTCTCCCAATGTGGAGACTTTCCTCCATGTATTCTCACCATGCTAAGTTATAAAAGGGGTTATGGGTTTCTCATATGTTGTCCATCTGTGCTTAAGAGAGACTGGAATACTTGTTAGTATTAGCAGGCTGACTTTTGGAGCAGGAGCTCCTTGATAGAAGCATTGGTGGTAGCCAGTTGTTCTCTGGATGTGGTCTGGGTTTGAAGGAGTAAAGGAGCATAAATAACAAACAAATTGACCACAAACAGCCTTTTTTGATTTATAAGTGACAGGCATACAGACAGGTGATCCATTGTACCTGAACTAGTCAATCCTGTGACTCTTTGGAAACTGAGTGACAGAAACTGTGCAGACATAAATATATCATGCATTCAAGATAAGATAAACAGACAGGTTCAACTTGACATATTGTGTTACATACTCACAAACATGCAAACACACACTCCTGCATCCATAAGAACAAGAGAGGCTAGTATACCCTGAGGTGTGGTGGTACCTTTTTGCAAGTTGCTGATTCTGAAGCTGATAGGTCTATCCTATACTGCAATACTTGGAAGAGAAAGACAAATCTGCAGAAATTTTGCTATTAGTGTGTAAAAGCAAAGAAGGGGAGAAGGGGAAATGCTTTAAAGGTCGATATGGGTCCAATTTGGCGATCAAGTGTTGTATTGTGTCGATAACATATTGACAGTATGTACTAAGTTATCTTCACATCATATCCCTGTGAATATGACACAGATACACCACCATTTCACCCATAGTGCCATGAATCCACCATGCCTTCGATATGTTTAGAATTTTGCACATCTGCTTCACCAGTGGATCATTGTCATATTCACCTGGGTTTGTTTATATGTTAATGTGACAATCAACACATATATTATGCTCTGATAACTGACATTGGGATCTCCCTATAGCTTCCTATGCAGTAATAACTCTCATAGAATCAGAATCATATAGAGATGTCACACTGCTGGTGATGTGTAAGTGATTCCTTCCATTACACACTGCCAGCAGTAAGACAAGCCTGATGTCTGAGGTCATTCTTTCTTCTCCCCCACTTACCCAGTGGAGGGAGCAGACATGGTCTGCTCAGACTTCAGCAACATAAACAGTGTTGCTCTCTTGCCCCTTTGAGTGCTATATGGATGTGCACTGCACAACCCAGTGTCGCTGAGATGGTTAGAAGAGTGCAGTCTCCCACTACACAGACAAATATCACTATAAGGAACCCATTCTTTGCCTCTGGATGTTGTACTTCCAGATACTGTAACTACTTTTGAAAAGCAATGGATGCCTATCTAGCACAGAATAATATTGAAAATTATTACAGATGGCTTCAAAGCAGATAGGTTGTTGATCCAGGGAACTATCTGACTGCCATTTGGAGTCAGGAAAGAATTGTGTTACCTACTTGGGGCTAAATTGGAAACGGCTTCAGATATTTTATTTTTTTTTGCCTTCCTCTGGACCAGCGGGTGTTTTTGGCATGGGCTGGACTTGATGGATGCATGTCTTTTTTAAGCCTCCTCAACTATATTACTATGTATTACTCTGTAATAAAGAGTTCCTACATATCACAGAATCCCGGTATTAACACCCCCTTCTCCTCTGTAGGATCTTTTAATCATTCATTATTTTGCCATATCTCCTGCCCCTCTCTCATCCGCCTCCCCTCACCATCATTCCTTTTTGCTAATCTGCCACATGCCCCTATCCATTTTGGTGCCTTCTCTACCTCTCTTTCTTTTTTTAATACCCACAAGAACTTTCTTCCACACTGCATGGAGTGGAAGTGAGCAGCAAAGGGCAATATCCACAACTCCAGCTATGAGTGCTTCTGCTGCTGTTCAAAGTGCAGAGCCTCTGAAATATACTGCTAGTACTATTGCAACTTCTATCCCCTGTAGTAGAATTAGTAGTAGTAGTCCCTCAGTCTATGAAATCTTGATTGTGGAGATACTTCACTCACAATCCAGAAGATAAACATGTTGCTGTCTGTTGTCTCTGTAAAAAAACATGTGAACAGGGGGAATGCAGAATCCTATCTAGGCACATCCTCATTGAGATCCCACCTGGAACAAAACAACAGGTCTGAATGGAAGTCACACCAGTAGCATGTCTTATGTGCCAGGCATAGCAGATAGGCACACTTCTAAAAAAGCACAGGGTCAAGGGGTATGCATTAGTAATGTTTGTAGTTGTCTCAGAGAATGGGACAACATTTTCCTCTGTAACAGTAACACCCCTGTTTCCTACTGCTGTTATTTGTGCAAATGCAAAACATGGAGGATGATGACTGAGTTATTTGGAGATGACAATAGTTATAGAGTGCTCACACATAAAGCAACCAGGACTTCACCACCACTAGTTATCTTGTTAAAACAATTAAGTTACATGGTTCTTCTTCTGTGTGCTGTCATATTTACTGAGTTCTTAGAAGTAACAAAATGCACAAAAATAATTCAGAATCACACATGTGTAATGGAGAAATGTTGGCAGATGCATGCTGCCCTATTTTTATGCTGACTACAAAGGTTTTGAGGATCTGATGTCACGTGCTGCACCTGTTGGTATATAACAAACCGCAGTTATTTTTCAAGGATGACTGTGCAAGAGTTGTAAAACCAAGTGGTTTAATAGAGGCCATCATGACCTGGTGATATTTCTGATGGACTTTCCTAAAGTTTTCTCAACAGAGATCACCGTCTGTAGAGCAGCAGTTTGACAGAATAATAACTTGGGAATCTGAGATTGTAATCTTTGGTTTGCAGTAAAAAAGGAGCAAAAAGGGGCTGCCTATGATTGTATAGTGTGGTAAAATATTTTAAAGGAATCTGCATTTACAGGGTAATCTTTGGCCAATTTACCCTCTGATTTGTCAGTGTGATGAGCTTGGGAATATTGTTTAGTGTCTCTACTATGAGACCATTAAAAAATGACCTTCAGCTTCAGAAGATCATTTAATTTAAGACTGGTTAATTGTGTTAGAGACTATCTATCCAGAGTAGTTTTATGTGACAGTTCTAGACTATGCATATAAGAGAAAGGTCCAGTGATTTCTACCTCTTCTCATTTTCTGGCAGTACTTTCCAGTTTTATAAAAAGTGCATTCAGTTAGATTTTATTTTTAAAATGTTTCTCATTTTTTATTACAAACTTAAATCTAGCTTTGTATTCCCTGCATGGCTATTCATGTCTGTTCCTTCAATTGATTCTCAGCTTTGCAAGCTGATACTTGTGGAATACAACAGCCTGGGGTTCTGAACCAATGACTGAAGAGAGAAGTAGGAGTAGGACTCACCTGATTTGCCCAGTTACATTGTTTCTTAACTTATTAAAGAAAATGAACACTACTTAATAATTACCAATAATCTTACTTTTGCCAGAAAATCCTAATGGCTACTTTGACCCAGTGCACTGGACCTCCCTCAGATATTCAAAGGGTTAAGAATATAATTAAAGATATTTCCATTTTTAATAAACATTTATCACATTTTTGTGTCAGAGGAGGCCACTGCATCTTGATAGGTGTAAAATCACTATATTGTGAAGGTAAGAAATAGCAATACCCAGCTAAGGGAAGGTGTTGTTTTTCTCTCCAAAGACATTAAATATCGCTTCAAGCAGAAATATCCTATGCAGTTTCTTGAAATCATAATTTCCACTCCATTTGGCTACTTTGAGGAAGCAATTTTCCTGTTTTCATCATCTATTTTCTTTTGTGAATTCCTGGCACCAACATGTCAAGCTTGATTCTTTAGTCTTTTTTGTATGTATAATCTCAGAGAAAAAAGACCATTTCAGAGCTATAAAGAAGGTATGATAGACATGGAAAATTACAAAGCAGAAAGTAACAGACATTGTTATGACTATATTCTTTAGTACATTTTTTTGGATTATGATTTTTATCATTATTTCAGTATATAATAATTACAGAACAAAGTAGTGACAATTTGGTATGCATTTGTGGAAAGCTTTGCATAGCTATAGCTGGCAGCTCAACTTGCCATCTATAGATCTTTAATTCTTATATTCCTTTTTATATAGAACTAGTGTAAAAGCCTGTGTACACGGGCCAAGCTCCGAGTAATGTTAACACCTTTTGAGTGCCAGAGGGGTATGCAACGTATTACTTTGCAATGCGTAGCTTACCCCACTGGCACTCGAAGGATTAAGAGGCCGCTACCTCACTGCTCCACGCAATGCAGTCTTACGTGACGTCACTCACGCGATGCACTCATGGACAGTCTTTACTGCGCATGACTGCATTGTGACAAACATCCTAGTGAATTATTATTTTATTGACCTCCATCATCTTGAATGCTAGAGATGTCTTCTTCACAATGTGTAAGCAACATCTTTAGCCTCTAAGGCTATAAATACAGCTTTTTTAAATTTTAAATTGTGATTTTTCTTGTTCCTTACTGTGCTAAGTTTGCTTTTAATTTAGTTTTCCTCTTGTTCACTCGATTTATCTCTTCAACTCTACTAAATAATTAAGAATGATTATAGCACTACGTTAATGGAAAAATACAATGCTTGGGACTTTGCCATAGGCCTTTTGATAGTGAGGGTAATGGAATGCTAAGAGGAGATCTAACCTTGGATTCATGCCCTTAATGATCAGGAGGAAGCAGGTATAAGTTACACAACTGTATAATATTAAGTCCTCCAAGGAAAAAGAAAAATGCAGTCACTACACAGGAGAAACATTTTTAACAGTTTACACATAAATTCTGCACATCCTCCTATATAATAATTCACTACGATGTTTGTCACGATGCAGTCATGCGTAGTAGAGACTGCCCACGTTCAGGCAGTCATGCGCAGTAGAGACTGCCCAAGTTCAGGCAGTCATGCGCAGTAGAGACTGCCCACGTTCAGGCAGTCATGCGCAGTAAAGACTGCCCACGTTCAGGCAGTCATGCGCAGTAGAGACTGCCCACGTTCGGGCAGTCTCTGCTGCACATGATTGCATCACATAAGTGAGGAGAAGCAAGACTGCATGGAGCAGTGAATTTGCTCTTTTTGTTTCCTTTGACATCACATGATAACTTTTCCTGTAATCTGATCTTATTGCATTGGCTAACAAAAAATACTTAGTAAATAATTTGTTTTATGCATTCCTAGCAGTCATAATAAAGCACATGTTCACTCTTCTTAAAGAAATGGCAAAGCTTAATTATGAAAAAGCATGTTTTGTAAGGCTTTGGGTATCCATTTAAAAGGTTGCACGCAAAAGAGCAACCTTTTAAAAGTGAACCAAGGCTTTGCCTGGTGAGTAAAACAATGGTACACAGACTGCTTGCAGTTGCTTTTTTCATATGTGATAACAAATGAATAACTATCAGAATTGCACGTGAACTGCCTGAACATCAGGTGGCAGTGTTACTAACAGAATAGTTTTAACTGTAAGAATATTTGACTGAAGCAACTTCCAGCAAAATTCGAGGTTGTCACCTGATCATCTGCCAGCACAAATGGCTTACATAGCAAAATATCATAATTGCCATGTAACATCTCATTTTTAAGATGCTAAGTAGAGTTTTTTTCAAACCATTGGATGCTATCTATATCTCTAATTCATTGCAAAGCAATGTACCGAGGCAAGTATCCAGCAAGGAGTTAATAGGCAATATGTTTTATGAGTGCAAACTTCTTGCTATACTTTACTCCTCTAAAATGAAGAAGAGGTTCATATTTTGAATATTTTTACTCACAAAAAAAAACAAAAAAAAACTTTTTTTTAAACACTACACTAATATACTCAATGTTACATAAAAATTACTGAAATACATAAAAAATTATATATATCCGTAGTAGTAAATGGTGCACAAAAGCGCTCACACTTAATGAGCGTCCTACTGCCTGGGTGCTGTAGTGTGGCTGATCATCTAAAGTAGTAAAAGACTGAAATCACAGGATTTATTTAAGAGTAATTGTATTCTATAAAATAATTGAATCTTGAGGAAGGCCAGCTGAGGCTGGCCAAAATGTTGATTGTTTTATAGAATGAAATTACTCTTAAATATGTCATATGAGTACAGCAGTCCTTTCCTAATATATATGTATATATATATATATATATATATATATATATATATATATATATATATATGTATGTGTCTATATATATATATATATATATATATATATATATATATATATATAACATTTTTATTTACTTTATTTTTTTAGGGCTTGAGTAAAACAAGAACAAGAGTACTACCAGTGCTAATAGATTCATATCAAGATTTATAAGATCTGAATTAAACATCTGACAGTGTTGGGATTACCCTTGTTAATACACTGGAGCAAGAGGTGAGATGGGAATCAGGGAAATCGACTGAATGGAGTGACATTGAAATGTTAAGACACTGGTGTGTTAGGAGCAGAGATGGTAGTGGTGAGGGTGCATCCAGTGTGGGATGGCAGGAGTCTCGATGGAGAAGGTGTCACAGTACCTTGTAGCGCCACAGCTTCCTGATTCCTATGTATGGTCCAGCTTGTCTGTCCATCCATTCTGGTGTTGACCTGTGGCTCTGTCTGACTATTCTCCTTTTGGCTCAGATATACATTCCGGTGCAAACCTGTGGCTTGTCTGACTACCCACTCTGGTGTTGACCTGGGGATCTATTCACTGTGCATCCAGCATTCCATCACTTCAGTGGATGTCCTATCTGGTGTAAACCAGTGGCTCTGGCTTACTACCCGCTCCATGTATGACTTTGGCTCGTCTGACTATCCTATCTGGTGCTTACTAGTAGGCTCTGTCTGTTTGCTCAGTTTGTTGGTTCCGTTCTTCAGACATCCTTCTTAGTACTGACCGGGTATCACGGTGCCCGTGATTTGCTGCCTTTCCTGTCAGTTACCTGAATGGCTCTCCATTGGCTGTCTGCTTTCAACCCGCCCAGTATTGCCTATTTAGACTGGGCTTGGACACCCTTTGGTTGCCCCTTCGTGGTGTCTCAATGTCGCCTGCACCTGCATTGTGATCCTGAGCTGCCTGGGCCTTCTACTACCTATGCTGTCCAGTGATCGCCTGAGTTCCTGTCTGACAGCTTCCTCGGTTCCAGCTTCCGTTCCTGATCCGGTTGGGGTTGCTGTTCTTGTTGTCGTTCCTGCTCTGGTTGATTGCCATTCGTGGTCCTGCTTCCTGTCCTGTACCGGCTGTGTTCCTGCTCCTGGATGCCTGCAGAGTGTCTTCTTCCTCCAGTCGCCTTTGGCGACATTTTCATTCACTTTGTTTGTGTTAGTCCAGTACGCTGGTACTGGTTTGCTCCATGTTAACCGGCTGCTTGCTGCATTCCTTACAGCACCGGAAGAGATTATGTAACTCCAGTATGTGGGTACTGGTTCGCTCCATGTTAACTGGCTGCTTGTTGCGTTCCTTACAGCACCGGTAGAGATTGTGTAACTCCAGTATGCGGGTACTGGTTCGCTCCTTGTTAACCGGCTGCTTGTTGCGTTCCTTACAGCACTGGTAGAGATTGTGTTACTCCAGTACGTGGGTACTGGTTCGCTCCATGTTAACAGGCTGCTTTCTGCGTTCCTTACAGCACCGGTAGAGATTGGGTAACTCCAGTACGCGGGTACTGGTCCGCTCCATTATTTCATTGGGTGTTCTCTACATCTTGATACCCAGCTGGCCTCTGTCTGTCCATCATAGGCGACTGGCTAGTTACACCTATATGCCAGTCGCTGAAGTCATCCCTGTCTGTGTTCCAGTACTTGCAGCCTCCAGTCTGCCTTTCCCGGTATATTGGTAAGGCCGGTAAAACCTATTCCATCTTGTGCCAGTCTAAGGTTGCCTTACCCGGTATTGGCAAGGCCGGTAGAGCCTCACTCCTAGTTGTACCAGTCTCAAGGCTGCCTTGCCCGGTATATTGGCAGGGCCAGTAGAGCCTCATTTCCTCGTGTTACCAGCCTCAAGGCTGCCTTGCCCGGTATATAGTCAAGGCTGGTAGAGCCTCCATCTCCTCAGTTGCTAGCCTTCCAGGCTGCCTTGCCCGGTATATTGGTAAGGCCGGTAGAACCTATTCCATCTGGTGCCAATCTAAGGTTGCCTTACCCGGTATTGGCAAGGCCAGTAGAGCCTGTCTTACATTCTGTATACCACTACTCACTATGACAATGTATTGAATATATATGTTGCATGTGTATGCTAACCCGCAAGGGTTCCCTTTAAACTTTTCAATAAAGTTGTGTTTTTATCTTAACTCTGTGTCTGAGAGTCATAACAAACCATGACACCGGGGCTCTAGCAGACTCCTAGCTACTGACTGCAGGCTTGAGTCAGCAGCTTCCTTGGTTATGTACGATTGAGACTCTGCTCCTAGACTGACTGCAGGCTGAATCAGTATCTCTTGAGCGTTACCTTACCACGAGACTCCAGTGGGCTGAGGCCTAGTCTCGGACAGTGTGGTGCACAGATTGGGAGACTGCTATTCCTGATACAGTACTCGCCGTTTCTATCACCCACTGTGTGTGTGTGTGTGTATATATATTATATATATATATATTGCATTACTGCATAATAAAGGTTCTATTAACTATATTGTCTGACTCCTGGTTTTGCTTGCCAACCTTAACAGAAAGTCATGATGAGGGGACAAAGTATGGAAAGTTCTGGTTGTGTTGGGAATGTGAGTGGGAAAGTTGATTATGAGGGGACATCTATGGGGGTAGCAGGTGGCCAGAAGTTTTGGGGCTGTGTGGTCCAATTTTGGAGTTTAGGTGGAAACATAGTGGCCTCATGAGTGTGAATAATACATTGGACAGAAGAAGACACAGGGAACAGTTTGATGCAACTCTTCTGTTTCTCAGTACATTTAACTGTATACTATAGTGTCACTGGTCATACTGGTTGCAACTAGAATTCTACTAAAATTTGATCATGATACTATGTTATCCCCTTGGGTGCAGTTAGACTATGCATTAGAGACCTCTCTGAGATGCAAAGGATTAAATTGTCTGTTTGTTATGGTTCCATGAGGATTTAATTAGAAACAAATCGGTTCTGTCACCAACAACATTTTGAGAACCTCAGGATCAGCATCCCATCATCCTATCTGAGGGTCATGAGCCAAGAACTTCTGGGGTTGGCATGCATGAGACTGATGACTCTGGGTAGAGGTGCTGCAGGGGTGAGTTTTGGTCAGGTCATGCCAGGTAGGTGACACTATACCTCCTGAGGCAGGCTATCCTATCCCCATATGGATGCTTAGAGACCACAGCCAAGTGGCATTAATGCTAGTTATAGCTGACGAATTGGTAGGAGTCTCAATCTCTAAACAATTGTGAAAGGAACAGGCTGCTGATTAGAAGCAGGAATTGCTATGACACCTGTCTGGTCTTTCTGAAGCTGGTGAACCCTGGGAAATTACTCCTAGGTCCAGTCAAATTTACATATGTAATGGACAGTAACACCCCCCAGGGCCAGTGACAATTTATCATGGACAGAATTCGCCAGTAATTGCACCCATTCTTCCATATTGAAGTGTCCTCAAAATGTAATTCTTGACACCCGTTAACTTTTGTGTACTGATGTCAAAGAGGTTTCCCAGGACCTCCCTTCAGTACTTACAAACATGATCTGCCACTCTGTTTTCCATCACTACATATCAGTGGAAATGCACAAAAAGCTCTGCTGAGCACATGCTCAATGGTTTGTAGTTCGGGAGTGCCCAGATCCTCAGATAGTGTTTGAAAGTACAGTATAGGGCTGGGTGTATTTTCTGGTATTTATGCCCGAAATGCTATACTATGGGCACCATGGGTGCAGAATGCTGTCCAGAACCAAAGGAAGCAGACAGACCCACAAAAGACCTTCCAGAGGCTTAGCAGCCTCACTCCACCCCCCTACACTGCTACTCTTGCTTCCTTATCCCTTTATGCCAACATAATATGCTAATGATCTGTGTCTCTCATTCATCCTTTAGTGCATATCGGCATGTGTTTTAGTCTCCAAGACAAAGTGTTCTCTTCACATTGCCAAAATAAATCTGTCACTATAATGAACCTTAGTTCATCTCCTCCCAGTTCTTCTTAGCACACAGCCTCACTGAGACAAGAAAGAGGATGTATTGTAACTGAGGGATATTTTGTTTATGGAGATAGGAGGAGGGATACTGTAGTATGATTTGTGTGCTGCGGTGAGTTTTTTCCCTGTTCTGTTGCACGGCTAAGATTTTATTATTTTACTATGTTTTTTCATGTAAATATAATGTAACAAAGTAACACCTTAATGTATTTAATGTTTTCAACATTGTTGAATACATTAACCTGTGAAGGACAAGAGGCTGCAACTGGATACTGCATGCATTTCCTCTTATTTCTGATGTTTAATAATGCATTAGCCTTCTGGAACATCATGTAAGATATTAAAGAGCTAACTGGTGCCCCTGATTGTCCTCATTGGTTTTGCCAAAGGAAACTTAAGATACTTGAGTAAACTAAAGACATACAAAGCTGTCACAGCTTACCTATATCCAGTGTCCCTGTTTCAGCTGGAGCTGGAGTTGTATGGAGCTGGAGTTGTATTGCTCTATATGACACTTCTGCATCATCCCACACTTCACTGTTTGGACTGGGCTTGGGCGCGCTTGGCGTCGGCAATGGACACCCGTGTTCTTGCGCTAGTTGAGTGGGATGCTCCGACTGACGCAGTGGTTGTGCAGATGTACTATACATCTCGCAGTGAGATGCATCAATTTCAGGCACAATGAAGTGTATCTGATGCAGGCTCCTTCTTATACCTTGGGTTCTTGTCTGTCTTCTAGCTACTTCCTGGCACCTTGTATTTAAAGGGAACTGGAGTTTCATCCAGTTACCCTTACACTGGTGTGCAGTACAGTTCTCTAGTTGTTCTTGATCTTTGTGTATGACCTGGCTTGTCTGACCATCCATCCTGGTGCTGACCTGTGGCTCTGTCTGACTACTCTCTCATATCGCTCCTTGTAGTGGACACCCAATCTGGTGCAGACCTGTGGCTTTGGCTGACTACCCGCTCCAGGTATGACCTAGGCTAGTCTGACCATCCATCGTGGTGCTGACCTGTGACTCTGTCTGACAACTCTCTCATGTTGCCTCTTTTTGTGGATACCCAATCTGGTGCAGACCTGTGGCTCTGGCTGACTACTCGCCCCGTGTATGACCTAGGTGTCTGACTACCTATCCTGGTGCTGACCTGTGGCTCTGTCTGACTACTCTCTCTCATGTTGCCCTTGTAGTGGACACCCAATCCGGTGCAGATCTGTGGCTCTGGCAGATTCTGACATTACTGACTGCAGGTGCAAGTCAGTAGGTTCTTTGGAAGTCTCACCTTCTAGCGACGGTCTTCTCCTGGCTGGCTGCAGGCGTGAGTCAGTCATCATCATATTCCCTCGTTGGGAGAACCACCTGGCTTACACTTCCTCTCAACTTAGACACTACCATTGGCTTCAGCTTAGTCTCTACAGTTCTGGGATCAGGAGGCATACTTCTATTGCTTATAGAGTCCCTGCCTTTTGGTTACCCTCTGTGCAATCTCGATCATTGTTATTATTCGCTTATGTTAATAAAAGGTGAATTTTACTTTACTGTCTGACTCTTGTCTTTGCTTACAAACTGTGACAAAAGGCCTGCTGTGAGTGCTCAACTATATTACACTTTACTATAAAGCAAAGGGATCAAGCTATTAACAGGTGTCTATGCAATGTTTTGT
This sequence comes from Rhinophrynus dorsalis, assembly GCA_037306005.1. Classification (NCBI taxonomy): domain Eukaryota; kingdom Metazoa; phylum Chordata; class Amphibia; order Anura; family Rhinophrynidae; genus Rhinophrynus; species Rhinophrynus dorsalis. The sequence continues at coordinate 243,760,667 of CM074721.1, forward strand.
GCACCTCTCTTTTACTCAACGGGTTACATAAATAATGCAAAAAGCTATAAAAATAATAAGAACTGAATTTGTCAATACAGGTTTTACATTCAAACTTTAATGTCTATACTAATGCACATAGTAGGTATAGGTAAATAATTTCCATCCTGAGGAAATGTCTGTGGAATAGGAAAGGTGTTTCCCCTTTGTACAGAAGTTCCATCAGGAAGGAAATGGCAGAGGAAAATCTGATGTTTCTGTGCTAGATGTTTAAGCACATTGATTTAATTGGGTTTATCCTTCCAGAATTATGAGGCACATTCACATGTATGCATATGTTATTATGCACACATGCATTCATTATACTACACAAAAGCATACTTCATTCCACACACAAAATTCAACACAAAGTCATGCATGTGCACATTAACTCTAATCACATTGCTGTGGGAAGACCTCATCAGAAATGACATTTCCACTGTAATCCCAACAGTATATAAAACAGGATATTTTCTACCTATTTTTCTGCTGCAAATTTTTTTGGCCATATCCTATTGTCAAGGCAAAATTGGACAAAATATGGGGCAAAACATATGCACTAAAAGTGTAATTGTAATATTCTCAATGAAACCTTTTCTTTGATACATATTATAGACCTTGTTTTACTAAGCCACATAACCAGCCACAGGTAGGGATGGCCTACTTTTCACCTTGTGCAGGAATTCTTGAGAAAAATGTGCACACTTCTCTGGTCAGCAAAGTGTTAAAGTATTATGAATGAAGTCAGTGGTATCTGTTGGCATTATTTTTGTGTATACAGGTGTGCTACACATGTAAAGAGGAAATGTGGAGTTACTCAGATGAAAACCAACTCTACCATAAGGAACAAATACAAAAATTCACATTGATTTATATGGGGGGGGGGTTCAATGTGTTAAACCTTGAATGCATACCTGGCAACTCTCTGGATCTTCCCCAGAGACACAGACTTTTAGAGGGAATTACCAGGTCTCCAAGGACAGTGGCTGATTCTCCAGCTGTGGTGAATTTCCTGGGTAACTCCATGCTTCTCCGCCTTTCAACATACTTCCCACCCTGTCCTGTTCACTTCCCAGCCCAATCATGATTAAGCCACAAGCACTACCCACTTTAATTTACACAAGATTAGTCACAGCCCATGAGCCCTCTCTGGGGGCTCCACAGAAGAAAGTTTCCAAGTATGCTGCAATGTTCAGGATCTAGCACTCAAGAAGGGTTATACACTGAAGTGTGATAAAGCAGAAATGACTTGTCCTGTGATATCACTTCTCCAGTTCCTATGATATTCTATGGAGCCTATGCACTAAGATATCCAAAGTTTGAAAAATCTTAGTGCATTGGCTCCATAGAATAACATAGGACTTTGAGAAGTGATATCAATGGAGAAGTTATCTCCACTTTATCACCTCTTTATCATTCATTAGTGCATCTCCCCTAATGAGTTACAATTCCCTTTTAAAGTGGATGTGTTACCTATTTATAACACTAAATAGGCTACATATCGAATACTTCTAAAATACTTCCCCCAGCTACTTTCGCATAGACTGCTCTGCCTCTGCTCTCCTCCCTCCTCCAATGAAGAAGGCTTCTGTCTGTAAGCTGGAGTGGTCTCATTGGCTAGATATTGATCTCTGCCAATGAAACCGCTCCAGCTTACAGACAGAAGCCTCCGCCATTGGAGGAGGGAGGAGAGCAGAAGCAAAACAATGAACTGCAGTTATAGACCAGGTAACCGCAGTCTATGCAGAAGTAGCTGGGGGACAGACTTTCTAAATTAAATTTACAACAAATAAAAATTAAAAAAAAATATATATAATAATAATAATAACGTTTTAGAACTATTCGATATGTAGCTTAACTATTTAGGCTATGTTATAAATAAGTGACACATCCACTTTAAATCAGTGGAAATTTTTATATGTTCCCATTGATGCAATTTATTTGTCTCAGAATTGCTCTGCTTTTTTTTTTTAACCCCTTCCCGTCAATGGACGTACATGTACATCCCACAAAAACTGTCACTTAGTGACAGAGGATGTACATGTATGTCCCGGAAGTCCGAGTCCCCGCGCGGCTGCACGCCATTCGGGGACTCTGGAATAATTAAAAAAAAAAAAAATCTTAGCTGGCCACAAAGGGGTTAAACACAAGATCCAATGGGATGTGTGTATAAAAAGCAAAATGCAGCAATTTTGGGACAAACTAATCGGACCATAGGGGACTAAATAAAAATTGCCAACCTTCTCACTGATTTAAACATAGATTTTTAACCCCTTCATTGCTAGAGAGTCCTCCTACATATTGAAAAGTAATGTGTTTGACACTTCTCTCGCATTCAACAAGTTAAAAATCCTGTTTAAACCATTGAGATTTTTTTATCTGTCCCGTTTGGTGAAATTGGTATGCCCCACAATTGACCCATTTTTCTCTTATACATAGAGCCTATCATGTGTTAAAAACTGCAAGACACAATTGAAACTCATGTAAAGCAATTGTGTTTCCAGGAGCGCAAGAAAAGAACTGCAACACAGCAAGTGATTAAACATAGAAAGCTGGTTAGGATTAATGGAATTATCTTTATTTGTTATATAAAATAATAAGATAGGAAAGAATGAGGATGCAAAGAAACTGCCAACCAAGTTACTGTAATTCTTCAAATAAAAAAATTATAATTATCTTCGCTAAACCAGAGTGAGACATTTAGACTACCCCCCAGGAAGATAATACATGGGGAATGGAGAGTGCGCTCAGAATTATATCTTCACTGAGAATGATGCACCAAGAGGGACTTGAGCAAATCTGGAAAAAACCACCGTACTGTAGGGGCCAAATCAAAGTCCCCACTGATTTCAGTTTTATGCTTTTAACACCTTGAATGCTTTACAATGTGTTAGAGACCTCTATAGCATTCAAGCGGTTAAAAAAACATTTGAAGGGATAGTAATGTTTCACAATAAAAGCAGCTCCAATTAGTGTAAGCCACCTCCCCTCAGATGTGGAATTTGGTCCTGGGACCAGACAGTTCACAGCAAGGGACAATCTTCTTACTGTGAGAACAATGCAAACCCTGCCCCCATTGACAGGTTTTTCTGGTTTTCCCTTATGCTAATTGAAGATTGTCCGTCTCTGTGATTCATCCGGACGGCTGGTCTGAGGTGATCAGTGTTACATCACTAAAAGGGGCGGGAGTGGGATACTTTATCATTCAATTACTCTTGAACTACAACTCTGACAGTGCTGAAATAACACTCTATGGCTCAAATACCATGAATATTAATTGAGGTTGCTTTTATTATGAAACATTACTATGTCTTTAAATGTTTTAACCTCTTGAATGCTAGAGAGATTTTGTGAATTTTTTTTGTCCCCCTATTGTACAGTTCATTGGCCCTAGAATGTTTCCCTTTTTTTTGTACATGTATCCCATAGCGTTTTATTTACCAATTATTTTTCTACATCTGTTTCCTTTTTGGCTGCTGTTTCTTGAGGCTTATTTTCTCTTATGTACCCTGCTCATTTTGTTCTATACATTCTCACTGGGCAACCTCATTAACTTCTTTGCTTTCAGCTATCCCTTCTATACTGATAACAGACAGACATACTTATCTATACTCCGTTTTATACCAGTGGAGTCTATGTTCACTAATTGCCTGTGAGCAATGTCTGACTACATATCACTTAAGGATTAATGGATAATATTTATTAAAGGGCATCAAGGTTTAACACTACTTTTCTCCTGTCTGTGCAAGTATATTAGTAAAAAAATTAAAAAGTGATTGTAAACCAAGCCAACTGTTCATAGGGGCAAATAAAATTCCCCCATTGATTTAAATGGGGCTTTAAACTTCTTGAAGGCTAGAGAGGTCTCCAACACATTGCACATTGTTATAGATCTCTCTAGTATTCAAGGGGTTAAAAACCCAATTTAAAGGATAATAGTCACTCTGGTAGTGCCCTGTCGACATACACTACATGGCCAAAAGAATGTGGACACCCCTTCTAAAAAGTGGATTTGGCTATTTCAGCCACAACCATTGCTGACAGGTATATAAAATCAAGCACACAGGCATTCAATCACCATAGACAAGCACTGGCAGTAAAATGGATCCTAAGGGCTTATACTTCATTGCTCAGTGACTTTTAACATGGCACATATGATGCCACCTTTCAAACAAGTCATGTCATTACATTTCTTCCCTGCTTGAGCTGCCTTGGTATTGTGAAGTGGAAGCATCTGAAGCAACAAGAGCTCAACAGCTGGTATCATGCAAAAATGTCTGTCCTCAGTTGTAACACTCACTATTGTGCTCCAAACCACCTCTGGAAGCAATGTCAGCACAAAATGTGTTCGTCTGGAGCTTCAAGAGATGGGTTTACATGGCTTAGTAGCTGCACACAAACCTAGGATCATCAGGTGCAATGCCAAGCTTCAGTTGGAGTGGTGTAAAGCTTGCTGCCATTGGACTCTGGAACAGTGGAAAAGTGTTCTCTGGAAGCATGAATCGTGCTTTACTATCTGGCAGTCCGACTGACAACTTGGGTTTGACAGATGATGAGAGAACTCTATCTGCCTGACTGCTTTGTTCCAAATGTAAAGTTTGTGGCTGTTTTTCATGGTTTGGGCTAGGCCCCTTAGTTACAGTGATGTGACGTCTTAATCCTATAGCATAAAATGACATTCTAGATTATTCTGTGCTTCCATTTCTGTTGGAAAATTTTGAGGAAGGCCTTTGCCTGTTTCAACAGATTTCAACAGACCGTTTTTACAGATTATCCTTATCACAGATCACCTCTGTCTTTCTGCACTTGCAGCGAGGCTGATGTAACAAAAATAACTGGAGCAAGTTTAAGACAAACCAACTGTAGAATAGGGGACAGAAAATTGCCCATTAATTTTAAACCCTTGATTGCTTGAGTGGTATCCAATTATCACGGTGCCCGTGCTCCTGGCTGCAGGCGGCAACATTCTGAGTTTCCTAATTTCAATACTTTGCTCTGATTGGTTAAGTATATTTGTCGCCGCCAGAGGTCTGACTAGAATGGTCCGGGCCCTGGTGCAAGAAGTGCCATGGGCCCCCCCAACCCCCGAACACATTGGCCCCCGGGCCCTCCACAATGCCTCCATTTCCTACCTCCCAATCCCTGGTGGTCCAATGGAGTGGCAGAAGAGACGGGCTGGCGCGACGTGCTCCCTCGCTGTCCTCTTCTGTAATGCTGCGAGCTGGGAGATGCTGTCATCTCCCAGCGCTCTGCATTACTAGAGCACCGGAGGGAGATTGCGGCACCAGGAGATGGGGGTCACAGGGGGCAGCTGGGCCCCTGGAGTAATGGGCCCAGTCGCGGTTGCGACCCCTATAGTTTCGCCACTGGTCGCCGCCCAGTGATAGTTTTTATAACCTCTGTCATGTCTACACTATGGTGCCCTTTCGTGGTGTACTAGTTCCTGACTTCTGTTCTGTATACTGCTGATCGTGTATGACCTGGCCTGCTTGACGATATGCCTGAGTTTCCTGTATTACTGCTGCTCTGTTACTGACCGTATCTGACTGAGAACCCACTCCGTTGTTGACCGTATCCGGCTGAGAATCCGCTCCGTTGCTGACTGTATCTGGCTGAGAACCTGCTCCGTTACTGACCGTATCCGGCTGAGAACCCACTCCATTGCTGACCGTTTCTGGCTGAGAATCCGCTCTGTTGCTGACCTTACCTGGCTGGGTACCCATTCCGTTACTGACCATGTCAGGCTAATTACCTCTCTGTTGCGATCTGTGCCTGGCTATACCGCTTGGCTGCTTCTGTTTGGTCCAGCAATACCCTCTGTGGCCTTTCTGTTAAGCTAGTCGGTGTGTGCCGCGTGGCGCTATTATTCTGTCGACCGTTGGCTAAGCATTCATTCTTTAGCTACTCTCTTAACCGCTTCAGGCGGTGTGCACACGCGAAGTACCGGTACAGTGTTCATAGCATTGACTGTGTTACTCTGATCTCTCTGTGTCCACCTCCCTTTCAGCGCTGGGCTCACTCCTTTTGGGAGTTGCAGTATCTCACTGGGCGTTATCTGTTGACCGTTTGTGTGCCTGGATCCTCCAGGTAAGGGTTTGTGCTTATTCCTTACTGCAGTAGCCTTGGGCTCAAGAGCCAGTGTTGTGTTGTGCTATCCTTCAGAGTGAGGGAACACTGGTTGCCTTCATTATTTCTATATATATTATTACGATCCACCCCTAGCGTTCTAGGGTTTTCTTGCAGAGAGTTGCCTTGGCCTCCCTGTGACCCTAACCCTAGGGTCAGTGCTGCCTACTAAGCGGTTGCCTCGGTCTATTTGTGATCCAGTGCCAGGGTCAGTGTTGCCTCTCTCCTCTGGGTTCTGTGCCTCCCAGGCATCTAGCTTTGTACCAGTCATCTACTGCTGGACTACCTGTCACCGAAGTCCTGTTGTCAGTTCCTGGACTGCGTTGCCTCCTGCCTTTCCAGTTCAAGCCAAAACCTCCGTTGCCAGTGATTGTTTCCATTCCATCATACACTGGCTTGTTATTGCTGCACCTAATTGTACATATTTATGTTCTGTTTGTGTGGGTCTAAGGGCCTAACTACGTGTATGTACTTTATCATAATAAAGTCATTTTAACCTTACCGATCTGGTCTGAGTGTTCATTAAAAACCATGACACCAATGCATTGCTTCACAAGTCATGTTTTGCTGTTAAATGCAAATATACCCATGAATGACTTCCTTTTTCCTAGAAAAAACAGTCTGGGATAATGAACAAACCACAAATCCTCAGTGACTTAAGAGATGCTCTTAACCTCTTGAAGGCTAGAGAGGTCTCCAATGCATTATGATGCAATGCTTTAGAGACATCTCTAGCATTCAGCTTGATAAAGAAGGCCCAAAAGGCCAAAATACCACATTGTGCAATATAGTCTGTCTGTCTTACAGTTGGTATTCAGAAAGCACACTCTGTCAGATTAATAGATAGTAAAAGATGTGCCAATATTTCCCATTATGGTAGCTTGGAAGCTTTGACAGCTTTCCCTAGAAACATGCCAAGTTATATAATTTGAAATGACAGTACCTCCTACTCTGCTTTTATTTTTCAGTGCCACCCTGGGCCTTAATAGCAATAGCCATAGTCGCTGTCCTCTTGATACTTACCTGCTGCTTTTGTGTCTGCAAGAAATGTTTATTCAAAAAGAAGAACAAGAAGAAGGGAAAAGAAAAAGGCGGGAAAAATGCTATTAACATGAAAGATGTTAAAGATTTAGGCAAGAACATGAAAGATCAGGTAAGGTAGCCATGTGTTTGTGTGTTGTGTAGTGTCCATCCTAGAAGGGCTATGTATAAAAGGCAAAAGTAGAGTGATTCTGGGGCAAACCCTCACTGTTCCATTTGTTTAAAGAAACAGCAACACCTAACAATGGTCTAGGCAGGGCTAGCCTCTTTATAGTCTCTGTTTTTGAGGCCTAAAATCTAATTTTATATATATGCTCTGAGGGGCTTTCCTGCTTTTTCCAGGGTTCCCATTACAAAGGCAATCATGATAGGGGCCTCAAAAGTGCTATTGGTTTATTGTCTGTTAAAGTGCCTACTATAATATATCAGCCCAAATGAATGGAAGAGCTGTAAGTACTAATCCCAATACGTTAACAGCATTAGAAGAGCATAATTATTTAACCACACTGTGTCTATGTAGGATAGTCTACACATGTATTAAAATGCAAGTTTAGGATTAGATTTCAGGAATCTAATGTAAAATAACTTACTTTTACAGATGCAATCTGGAAGTACATTCTATTTAAAATTATATAACCCAATTATATTTTTGGTGTTAGTGTTCCCTCAAATTCAACGTTAACCTCTTAATGACCGTGACGTGCCAGGACCCTTTTCCATAAGGGCTTGGTACGTCGTGTACTTTTCACTTACAGCACTCTTGCAGGAGCGCTGTAAGAAAAAAAAAGTCTGAAATTGACCGCTCCAAAACTGGAGCGATCTCTCTTAGACCCCTGTTCGGTATGCCGGTACATATCACAGGTCATGTGTGCCGGAGCGCCGACAACAAAAAAATCGGTCCTTAAGGGAAGGTAACTTCCCAGGACCGCTGATCTTTAAGGAGCTAAACCCCTTGAATACTACAAAGACTTCCAATGCATTGGTGTACAATGTGAAGAGGACCTTTCTAGCATCAAAAGGGTTTAAAGGGATAGTAATACTTAAAATGTAAAAAAATATATGTTATCCCCCTGGGCAAAACAAGGGTACTTCCACTGCTGAGAGAGATTTTATTAAAAAATTATAACAGCTTAAACTTGAATTTTTTATGTGCAATATCACAGTGGCCTGAAAATTTACAATGGCGCTGTTGCTACTCCATCCTATGGACTGCTCTGGTAAATCTTTTTTTACATTTTAAGTATTACTATCTCTTTACATTAATATTTATATCAATGGTTACAGGTCATTTGCTCTCTGTTGCCCTTGGTTTGCTCCATAGTATTCCTACTTTTGCCTTCATGGGCATGCCCAACTGTAATATTTTAGTTGATTAATGTTTAGCTTATTAGTCATGATGTTTTGGTGCTATGCAAATTGTAGGCCAGAGTGACTAACTGAATTTTTCCTGATATATCCGGTTTTCTACTTAATGGAGCAGTAAAGTGTTTTTATTTGAAAAAAAATAGCTAAAAACATACGTTGTAGGGCTTTTTTTTCTGCTGAGTAAAACAAAGTGCTCCTAATGCTGGGAGATGCTTAACTCTTTGAGTATCAGAGGGAGTATCCAACACATTGCAAAGCACTCTGGCCCTCAAATGGTTAATTCAAATGTTATTTCAACTGTAACTGTCACAGTGAGGTGGAGCTCTAGAATAGACTGCAATAGAAATACCTGTGTGGACCCCTAAGTTATATCCTGTTTATTACTTCATTATTACACCTTAGCACATCTCCCTCAGGTGGCACTTTTACTGACAGTTTAGTTTAGGGAAAAAAACTCAGATTGAGCAGTAATAACTTTTGAATGAAGTGTTTCCTATTATTTTCATAAAATAATAACTTTACAGAGCCATAACTATGTATTATTATCATTATTAATTATATATGAGGCCTATTACTGGTTCCTGAGGTCTCCTCTATATACGTGTTCCCTAGATTTAAACTGTGTAATTGTGTCTCACCTCAGAAAATCTTTCTCAGTGATGTATTCTTATTCAGAATTCATGAGACCTTGAGTTGGATTCAGTTGCAGATAATGCATGCATTTTAGGCCTGCATTTTTCCAGTAGGCAGAACAGGCAACAGCCTAGAACTCCAAATTTTGAGTGTTGCCTCAGCGATGCTGGTCATACCCACATTCTGAATTGTGGGTGTAGACAGGACTTCTCAATGTCCCTGTACCAGTTCAATACCCCTTTTTCAGGCCATAACCCCGTTAACCCCTTGGATGCTAGAGAGATGTCCAACTCACTGAGGAATAATGTGTTGTAGAGCACTTTAGAAATCAAGGGGTTAAAACTTTTTTGTTCATGCTTGTTCTAAGCAGGGCCGGACTGGCCTACCGGGATACCGAGAAAAATCCCGGTAGGCCGCCAGCACTGGGCTTCCCTGGGGGCCGGCCGGAGCTTCTTAAATAAAAGTGCTATCTTTGCCAGGCCTGCAGGCCATCACTCAGTAGACGCGACCAGCGGTTGTTCACATCTCACGGCCGCCTGTTACCTTGCGGCCGTGAGATGTGAACAACCGCCGGTTGCTACTACTGAGTGGAGGTAGGCCAGGCCTAGACCCAGTGACATCAGACACAGCGTGGAAAGCACTGCGTCTGTATACCGGGTAGGCTGGCCGCTCCTACCTTAAACACATGTGTGAGCTGAGCGGGAGGCTGGGAGCAGAGACAGAGTCAGCAGACGCCAGACACGGTCACAGGCAAGAGGGAGGGGGAATCAAGAGGGTTTATATAGAAGTAAGAGGGGGAGAAAGGCAAAAGGGGGACCAATAGTGGGTAAAAGAGGCACAGGGAGGTCAAGAGGGAGAAAAAAAGGCAAAAGGAGGGGGGATCAGGAGGGGGAGAAAGCGGAAAAAGGTTGGGATCAAGAGTCAAGAAGGGGAAAGAGAGAGGCAAAAGGGGGATCAAGAGTTAATGAGGGGGAGAAAGAGGCAAATGGGGGGAATCCTCAAAGGGGGAGAGAGAGGCAAGAGGGAGAGAAAGAGGCAAAAGGGGGATGAAGGCAAGAGTCAAGGCTGGATTAAGGCAAGAGGGGGAAAGAGGCAAAGAGGGGGATCAAGAGGAGGAGAATGGCGAAAGAAAAATCAAGAAGGGTAAAGAGAGGCAACTTGACAAGAGGGGGAATCAAGACTGAGTGAAAGAGGCAGGGCGGGGTCAAGAGTGGGGAAAAAAAAGAGTCAAATGGAGGGGGGATCATGAGGCGAAAGGAGGGGCAATCAAGAGGCAAAAGGAGGGAGGGACCAAGAGGCAAAAGAAGGGGGGATCAGGAGGGGGAGAAAGAGGCATGAAGGGGAGCGAGGCAAAAGGGGGATCAAGAGTCAAGGAAGGGGAGAAAGGGGGACCAAAAAGGAGAGAAAAAGGCAAAAGTAGGGGACTCAAGAGGGGGAGAACGAAGCAAAAGGTGGGAATGAAGAGTGGGAGAAAGAGGCAAAAGAGGGGAATTGAGAGTCAAGAGGTGGTGTATGTGTGTATATATATATATATATATATATATATATATATATATATATTATAACTCTTTATTAATCTGGTGGTGACATATAACTCTATTGTTCTGGTGGTGACATTCAGATGTCTTTTAAAATGCGTGTTTTCCCCTTTTATAAACAAGAAAAAAATGCCATTATGCTATAGGGCTGGTATAATGACGCAATGCTATGGGGTTGGTCAGCAATTTTTTCCAGAGCTGGTTTTTACTCCCAGTCCGGCCCTGGTTCTAAGCCTTGGCTATTTTCTGTGCCAGGAGACAATGGATGGGACTGGAGGAGGGGTTATGTGAGGAGTGGGGTATGGCCATGGGTGGAGTTAAAGGCACCATATTCAGTGGCCCCTGGGACACAGCTCTGATTATTTAATCTTCAAATTTCCATTTTATACTACAATAGAAATCTCTTAGATAAAAAGAAAGTGAAAAATGCAGCACCTGCAACTGAATCTAACACCGTGGGTAGAAACAGGTTAAGTACAAGTAGTAGCACTTTAAATCGAAAAATTAAACCCACTTAACATAAGTATATGTTTATTGTTAATCTTTACTGCACCTTTCAAGTGGAACAATCCCTTAACAAATGTTTGCATATCCAAAATGGTAGTGAATGCTTTGTTGTAAAGATAAATGTGGTGATGTCCCTATTTCTTTATGTTTGGCTATATATGTAAATAGCATAATTATACCATGTACAGAGCTTAAGTGAAATCACCACAAGGCGGTGTGGAATTAAAAAAAAAATTGTAAACATTTCTGCTAATGTAATATTTAGTTTTAATGTATATGAAAAATGCAAAATTGATTAAAAAAATATCCTTCTTGACCTCATGTTAATGTTAACATTATTTTATTTTTAACATTTTTTTTATAAAATTCCCAATTTCTAAAATTACATTCAGTGATGAAGTTTGGTGTTTTTCTTTAATAGTCAATAAATATGTTTACATTTATTAACAAGAATACATTTGCTTTGATAATCATATAAGTTGTAACATTTCGGCAATTGCATTTTGGTCTATGTTCATGTTAATCATAAATAAATTAAAGGCATAGTAATGTTTCACAATAAACGCAGCTCCAATTAATCTTCATAGTATTTGGGGCATGGAGAGTGTTATTTCAATACTGTCGGAGTTGTAGTACAAGAGTAATTGAATGATAAAGTATCCCCCTCCCACCCCTTTTATCTAGTGTAAGTCACCTCTTCTCAGATGTGGAATCTGGTCTCTTGACTGGATAGATCATAGCAAGGGACAATCTTCTTACTGTGATCATAAGGAAAACCCTGCCCCCCATTGACAGGTTTTTCCTTATGCTCACTGAAGATCATCCCTCTCTGTGATCCATGTGGACAGCCTTGCTACTCTGAGCTGAGCAGTGTTACATCAGTAAAAGGGAAGGGAGGGGGATACTTTATCATTCAAATACTCTTGTACTAGAACTCTGACAGTACTACACTCTTCATGGCCCAAATACTACGAAGATTCATTGGACTTGCTGTTTTTGTGGAACATTACTATCCCTTTAATACAATAAGGGCTAAACTCAACAAGCTACATAGGTGCAGTTCTGTAGCAAACTAACTGCTCCTTAGGCTACAAATAGAAATTCTCCATGTTGCTATTGACTTAAATGGTGCTTTTAACCCCTTGAATGTTAGAAAGGTCTCCACTGCATGGCTTTGTAACACACTGGAGAATTCTCACATTCAAGAAGTTAAAGACCACATTGAAATCACTGGCAAGAGTAAGTTGTCCCCATAGCTTGCTTCAGAATTGTCTTACTGAATACGAACCTAAGTATGTTAAAGGGATAGTAATGTTTCATAATAAAAACAGCTCCAATTAATCTTTATAGTATTTGGACCATGGAGAGTGTTATTTCAGTACTGTCAGAGTTGTAGTTCAAGAGTAATTGAATGATAAAGTATCCCCCTCCCGTCCCTTTTACTGATGTAACACCGCTCATCTCAGGGTAGCAAGACTGTCCAGATGGACTGCAGATACGGACAATCTTCAATTAAGTTAAGGGAAAAACCTATCAAGGGGGTCAGGACTTTCATTGTTCTCACAGTAAGAAGATTGTCCAATGCTGTGAGCTGTCTGGTCTTAAGACCAGATTCCACATCTGAGGGGAGGTGGCTTACACTAGGTAAAACGGGCTGAATACGTTATCATTCAGATATTCTTGAATTATAACTCTGACGGTATTGAAATAACACTCTCTATGCCTCAAATACTATGAATATTAATTGGAGCTGCAGTTTTTGTGAAACATTACTAGCCCTTTAAAAGATCCAAAGTACCATGATTCTGCATGGAATTTATTTCATACTAGTTGAACAGCCCGTTACACGGGCCACAGTGCCTCTGGCAGCCGGTCACGGGGCAGTCACGCGCAGTAGAGACTGCCCGAGCCACTGTTTATACAGAGCTGGACGCTCTTTCTGTATCAGCCGCGGCGTGGGCAGTCTCTACTGCGCATGACTGCCGCACGTGCAGCGGTGTCTACTGCGCATGTCGGGCGTTACACACGATTTAGCGAATTATTATATAGGATACTTTAAATATGCCATTCTTTAGATAAATTAAACTTATATACATTTGTATGGACATTAGTCTCACTGTTCATTACTAACAATGTGCCGTTGGTTATTCCTTCTCTCTACTTATATATATGTTTGTTTTGTATAACGTCATTTAGGGCCATATTCGATAGGTTAAAGAGGTAAAATTCTAGAGTCAACTAACGGTACCGTAAGTGACAAATGGAAATTCCAGATGATTCAAATGGGGCTTTTCACCCTTGAATGTTAGAGATGTCAGTAAAACATCGTCATGCAACGTGATGAAGACCTCTCTAATTAAAAGCCTCATTAAAATCAGTGGAAATATGGGTCATTTTTATTTGTTCCCTATGGAACAGTTTGTTTGCCACATAATTCAACCTCTTTATCACCCTGAATATGGTCCTTAGTTTTGTATAATGTATTATATTTGTTACTAAGTAGAAAAATGACCATATTTTTGTGTACTGTAGAGAGAACTGATATAGTGAAGTAGTTTGTTATGTTTTATAGTGAAAATGTGAACCGATAAAGTTCCTCTACTCTTGATTGTAAGAGAGATCTTGCATCCAAGAGGATAAGCATGCCACTGACACGTAACTGTAAAACTTATTTGTACATACATCTTAATGTTGCTACCACAGTAGTATTGGCATTTAATAGGTCAATGACAATAGAATTATTATTTCCCAATGACAGACTGTGTAAACACAGTATAGGCTTAACCCTTTGAGTGCCAGCGGGTTGCGCAACGTATTGCTTTGCAATGCATTGCGTACCGCTCTGGCACTCAAAGAATTAAGGGTCAACTAAAGAGATGTGAGTGTTTAGCTCAGCCACATAGATTGCAGTCTGGTCTCCCTGCACAAACACATGTGAACCCCAATATTATAGTCAGGGGCTGCTGCACACACCTCATCACTAGTATGATCAGCATTAATCATTTGAGTGCCAGAGGGGTACAGAACGCATTGCAAAGCAATGCGTTCTGTATTCCTCTGGCACTCAAAGGGTTAAATACACTCCTTACAGACGTTCATAAAAAACACAATTGGGGGACCCATAAAGTATAAACATTTAAAACCATAAATCCCCCTACCTAATATAACTCTACATACCAAAACACAAACTAAATTATCCTAAATAATCACTATTTTACATGAAACAAAAATATTCAGTCCTACTCAGTTATTGTATCAGACGAAAAATATGATTCAAAATATACTGTATAGAGATGAATAAATGATTAGATTTAATAACCCAAAATGCAGAAGAATAAATGACGACATGAAGGTGTAAATTCAAACAATATTCTCAATGAACATGTTTTTTATGAGAAGGTATTACTGTTTTGGAGTCTTGTTAAGTGAAAAAATATTCCCATTAAGTTATTGCATTAGTTGTAAATAATGTGTAATACAGTTGAATGGAAGATTAAATGATGTTATTAATATGGGGATTGAAAAAAAAAAATGGAGATTCCACAATACTGGCACAATCGTTAATATTGTCTCCCTGACATTTCCTCCTACCCTTCAAATAAATTGGCCAAACTGGAAAACTGTCTCATATACCCATTGGTTTGGATTGCCTGATGTCAAACTTTTACAGTCGGCACTCAGTTGCTCAGTTTCTACAGTGGAGAGACTAGAGTTCCATCTGCCTCCTGCTGTCTCTCACAAGTCAAAGCAACCGGACCCCATTATTTGTTTCACAGGTTGACAGTGCCTCTTCTATTAGTCAGTCCCTGTGTCATGGGGTCTCATTTATATATATATTTTCACCCCTGGGGGTGGCAGTAGTTTAAGGATGTCTAGATATGTATAGTAGATTGCTTACCTACTCTGCTGAAAAGCAGAACATAAAAAGAACATGTGAAATGAAAGGAGTATAGAGAAGTCAAATTTGACTAAAAGAGAAGGTGGGTGAGAGATTCCAGAGAAGTCACCAGAACTAATCCAGTAACTTGTTGGGAATACTTTTTCATTTGAGGACAAACCAAGGCAGGAATGCCTTTTTATTAGAAACCCACAAACAAACATCTAGCTGTTCATTCTTCAACATATTGGATTCCTTTAATCTGAACATTCATTCATCTGTATGCAATGTGTTTTAGATCATATTGTCATCTGATACAATAATTGAATGGGACTGTATATTTTTGTTGCATTTCAGACTGATTATTTAGGATCATCAATCATTTGTGTTCTGGTATAAACAGAGAGGTGTATCAGGTACAGGGATTTATAGTTTATGTTATATGTTTATACTTTTATGAGGTCCAAATTTTGTTTTAATGTTGATAAATTGTATTTTATTATTGGTTGTAAAAAGTGTACTTAATGTTGATCACACCAGAGGTGATATGTGTGCAGCAGCTCTAGACTATAATGTTGGTCTTACAAAATAATGTTTCTGACACTGATACTGTAACATTAATCAACCTTTTTCCCATTAAAGTAAAACATTTTACCTAATCTTATGCTGGTGGTATGGAGTAAAGGTGGTTTGGGCTGTGTGCTCTGCAGCTGCTCTAAGAACTGGGAGCTAGAAGTCCCAGCAGAATGTACAGAGATTTTTTTTCAAACTTGGCTCTATGCCCAGAATATGAAGCAACAAATGTTTTAGCTTCACAGATGTCAGGATTGTTAGTAGAACACTTGCAGCATGAAAGAGAAAGAGCCTGAGATGGTGACAGCATGACTGCAACAGCAAGAGTAAGTGAGAGACTTGGTGAGACTGGTAGAGAAAGAGATTATGGGGTGGATGTTCAAAGAAAACTAGAGGAAATCTGGAGCAAACCAACTGCATTAGAGGGGAATTTATGTAAATGTTGCGATTGACTCCTTGAATGCTAGTGAGGTCTCCAACGCATTGCAAAACATCTCCTCACTAACATTCAAGAGGTAGAAAGTCCCATTTCAAATCAATGGGAATTTTTACAATGCAGTTGATTTGTGCCAGATTTCCTCTATCTTTCTTTTGAACATACAGCCCTATGAGACAGACACCTTGTGCATGTGACAAACCACAGACAACACCAGGGGGAGCTGCACAAATGTGTGGGAACGAGGTTATGAAGAATGATACTCCAGTTTGATCAGTTCTATAGTTCCCATGTAAATCTGTGGAGCCTAAGCACTAAGATTTCTCCAACTTGAGGGACATTAGTGCATAGACTCCATAGAATAACATAGAAGTAGGAAAGTTTATCAAACTGGAGAAGCATTATCCTCTGTATCACCTCTTTATCCCACATTAGTGCAGACACAACTTCCCCCAGGCCATCTATGCTAGAGTATAGATGATAGAAAAGGCAGAATTTTCAGATTATCGCTCAAGTGCATTACAAACTGCAAAAAAATTTAGCATGTTATTCATTTAGTCTTCTCTCCTTGAGTATTTGTCATGTTTTAGAATAACTTAACCTCTTGATGACCAGAGGGACTCTGCCACTTATTTTCATTAAATATAATTTATTCTATATGAGAACTAACAATTCAGCTTCTACAAAATGTTTAGGAAAATGATCATAAAATACAAAATTGGAGACAATTTGCTAAATATATTTTTGATATAGTGTAATGCAATTAATGAATTGTATAAAATTTAGTATATTTACTAATTATTTGTTGTGTATTATGCTTAATTCATATAGTGCCATGTACATACCCTACTGTGCCAGTTATTAATGTCCCATTCCCTGTTAGTGTTAGTGAATCTTATTAGGAAAGCAAAGTTTAGAGACAAACTATGTTTGTCACACTCCAGCAGTGACCTACAATGATGTGTACTCTGTAAATAATGTTATGTGTGTAAAACAGCTGAACTGTAAATAATAGGCATAACTAATGGTCATTTTTCTACGGTTCTTTCTGATGTTTATGTGTGGCTGTCTTAATTTGATTTCTTCCTTCTGTGTCCTCCCTCTCTGTGTTGTATCTCATGACTGTTCTGGATTGTCACTTGCGGTAGGTTTATTTTCATTTTGGGTACACCATAGGCAGATAACATTTTGTGATTAGTTGTCATGACAACAGGACTTCCCAACTGAGATTAATTCACTGCTTAATACATCAAGAGGCTGAACTAAATTGATTTAATTCTAAAGTAAATAGATTTTACCATCCCATTCTTCCCCACACTTATAAACCACCCTCTAAACACGTAGGTCATTTTTAATAAAAGCAAACTGGGGCACACCATCTGAACCACAGAGGTGAAATAATAATTCTTAAAATTCCCATTAATTTAAATGGGATTTTCAACCCCTTGAATGTGCAGTGCTTAACAATGTATTGGAATCCTCTCTAGAATGAAGCAGTTAAAGGACCACTTTAAATGAATGGGAAGTTTTATTTGTCCCCTATATGCAGTTGGTTTGCCCCAGTGTAATTGTATACATAAAGTCCTTAGAATTGTATCAGATGCCTAAATGTATATACGTTTTGCATGTAATCATCATATAGCATCATATTCCAATGCTATTTACAAACACATAAAATTCCCTGATGCTGTTTTGTGCCATTGCCATTTTGAATGACCAAGATTGAGTCATTACAACTCTTTGCTGTTGTCTAACACTCCAGCTATGCTCAATAAACTCTATAGTTTTAATTATTTTACAACCATTTAAATTTGACTCAACCAAAAAAGCATTTGGAGCTAAAAAATAATTACGACCCATCCTAAGAAATAGCTGGAGAGCATTGGACTATCAAACAGCACAATGAGGCTGATGTACCAAGAAGGACTTGAGCAATTCTGGGAGAAACCAATTGCACCATATGGAACAAATAATCTAATTGATTTAAGTTGGATTTTTTAACCCCTCAAAGCTGAAGTGGTCTCTAAACCATTTCATGCAATTACCCGTATAATCAATGGACTTTTTGAGAATGTATTTGTTTCCTGTGGTGTAGTTGGTTTACCCAACTCCAGTTCTTCTTAGTAATTTATAACCTTTTTTTTTACTATTCCCAAATTTTGGCTCACCAAATTAGAAGCTTACAGACCTCAGAGAGTCCACTTGGCTTCTCATCCCCAGAGCCGGTGCTGTGTGACCTCCAGAGTGATAGGTGGCAATCCCACCCACCTGCACACTCAATGATAATGAGGCTGCCACTGGCAGCTTCTGATTATTCATGACAAAGAAACTTGAGGTGGCCTTTTACAATTAATGCTTTACGTTTATAGTGCCGCTGCTTTCAGAGTGTGAACTAGCAGGTAATAACTAGTAATTAAGTGAATTAACTGAACTTTAATACAAACACACACACAAGCAGGTTAAATGAAGTAGGTTATAAAATAATGCATTATTACTGACATCCTTCTCAAATTGACCGAGGCATGCTCTGTATGTGTTCTGTAGTATGAAGCTTGACATAAGGAGATGCATACTGTTTATTGGTTACACTTCTTGTGTGAGTCATATCTTGCAATGCATATCTATGAGGGAGACCATGTAAACACTTGAATGGATCACTAAAGCTGGACTAGATCCAGTACTGTTACGGTTGGCAAACAAAACCAGAAGTCAGACAGTATAGTTAAGATAACCTTTATTTTGAGAATAATAACAGTAAGGCAATATATATATATATATATATATACACACACACACAGTGGGTGATCGAAGAGGCGAGTACTGTATCAGGAATAACAGTCTCCCAATATCTCCACCACACTGTCCAAAGCAAGGCTTCAGCCTACTGGAGTTTCGAGGTACGGTAACGCCCAGATCTAGCACTGACTCAACCTGCAGTCAGTCTAGGAGCGAAGTCTATATCGTATGCAACACGGAAGCTACTGACTCAAGCCTGCAGTCAGTAGCTAGGAGTCTGCTAGAGCCCCAGGTCAGTACTAGGAAGGATATCTGAGGAACGGAATCAACACACGGAGCGAACAGACAGGGCCTTCTAGTAAGTACCAGATAGGAGAGTCAGATGAGACAAGGTCATACACGGAGCAGGTAGTCAGCCAGAGCCACAGGTTTGCACCAGATAGGATATCCACTGAAGTGATAGAATGCTGGATGTGCAGTGGACAGAGCCCCAGGTCAACACCAGAGTGGGTAGTCAGACAAGCCTAGGTCATACACGGAGAGGGTAGTCAGCCAGAGCCACAGGTTTGCACCAGGTAGGATATCCACTGAAGCGATGGTATGCTGAATGCGCAGTGGACAAAGCATCAGGTCAACACCAGAGTGCGTAGCCGGACAAGCCTAGGTCATACATGGAGCGAGTAGTCAGCCAGAGCCACAGGTTTGCATCAGAAAAGATATCTGAGCCAAATGGGAGAGCGCATGGAGAATAGTCAGACAGAGCCACAGGTCAACACCAGAACGGATGGACAGACAAGTCGGATCATACACAGGAATCAGAAATAAAAGATAATGAACTGCTCAGAACAACAATGTAAGGGTAACTGAGTCAGGAATTAGTCTACCCTTTAAACCCCTCCTCAGGAAGTAGGTAGGAGGAGCAGCTCAGAGGGAGGAAGTAGGTAAGAGGAGACTACAGGCCTCAAACACATAAAACAGAGGCCTGCAACATGCTGAAGCCTCATTCCTGCAGATGACGCATCTAACATTGATACATCCAACCGCTCGTGTAAATGAAGCTGGATTGTCATTGTAAGCATTGCCAGAAGCGGCGGCGCTACGAGGTACTGTGACAAGTACACTATATTTATTACCAGTGCCCTGCATAAGGGATGTGATAGCATCTCTAACTCTAGTCTTGATAGTCCATATTTGGATATTTGGACGACAGCAAAACTCATAATTGAGTTGATCAGGTGCTGCTGGTGCTACTTTAATTAGTCTTTTTCGATATATAATTTGCAATAATCAATATTTAAAAAGAATAGCTTTGTTTGCCTTATTAGTATGGGAAACATTGGTCTCAAATGTTCTTAGAAAAGTTAGATTTCAAACCATCTATCACAGCACCACTGAGAGCCTTTTGAATGTCATCTGTGTCTTGGATGGAGTAACACACAGCAGGAGTCCTTTACCCATTCAATGATACTACTAGTAGGTGCCAAATGGCTTTTCAGTAAGTAGTGAATGTTGGATAGTATCAAGCCTACTGCTGTGTCCAAAGACTAAAGCAGAGTGATAAAAAGCATTTAACATACTGGCAAAAGGTAGACATTACATTGCCAGATATATCCCTTAGTTAACATTCATCATTAACTCTCTTTTACATTTTGTTTCATTTTCTGAATAGCTTCCTGGCACATAGACATGGTTCTTTTGCCAAATCATTTTGCACTTTGCTACAAAAAGTCTTCTATGAAAATATACTTTGATTAATTTACCAACACACATATTCACCACAAAAATAAATCTAGCCCAGTATTTGTTGTTTCATAGTCTTCAACAAGTCACAACGTTGAATACATCCTGTATTATTTTCCATTTTTTTCAAGTGGGAAAAAAGCATATTTTGTATCAGTTTTACAAAGAAACACGTGAACAGAAAGTAATATAAGGCCTTATGTATGAAACGAAATGGTGTTTTTCATCACATGACTGAAAGGTCCCCAATGCATTGGTTTTCAATGTATTGGATACATTTCTGATAGTTACAAGAGAACAACCTCACCCACAGTACCTTTAGTGCATGTGATCATTTCCAATTTGTGAACTGCTACAGTCCTGCTAAAGACTCCGTGTACATTTATAAATTACACCAGATTTCTAAATGAAGTATGAGCAACTAAATAGGCTCTTCTTTTAGAAAGCCACTTATTCCTATAGGCATTTATCCCCTTAACCCCTTGAGTGCCCGAGGGGTTCCCATCGCATTGCATACCCCTCTGGCATTCAAATGGGTAATTAAACATTATTCGAGCACTGGCACTAAATCAGAAGATAAATGTAATGTTCTGAATGTTGCTTGAATGCGGCAAGAACACATAAGCTCCCCATTATTAATTTAAAATGTAAAATCAAATCTCTAGTTAATGAAATCACAAAACCTCTGCAAAATAACTACTGCATTGTTTGTTTAGAAATGAAGCAAAGAATATCATTCTTTAATTAATTTAGTTCAGCCTGGCTTTACATTAAAAGGGAAATTAAATAATTAGCTTAGTGTCTATGCAACTTATTATTCCATGATCCTGCATTTACTGGCGGCATTATTTTATCTTTTTAATTGCATTCTTAGCGACAGATGACATCTTTGACATGCTTTTATTTATAGTCATTTAAACAATTAAAAATGGTCAACCTTGTTTTCTAAGATTTGCTTTAAGCGTAAATTAAAATTTACTGCATGTGTATCATGTCTTGGTCTGAAAGAAATATTACTGTTTATAATTTTAAATTTCTATTTGCATGTTCATGGACTAACTGTAAAAAAGTCAGATGGTATACAAGTGAAATTGCATTCCCGTAGCGAGGATGATGTACTTATTAAAATAGGGCAATTTTGAGCAAACTCACTTCATTATAGGGTACAAATTAAAACTCCAAACATCCCAATTGATTTAAATGGGTCATTTAACTTGTTGAGTGCATTCTGTAGCATTCAAGGAGTGTAAGGCCCTATTTAATTCATTAGGAATTTGTATTAGTCCCTGTGATGCAGTTGATTAGCCCCAGAATTGCTACAGTTCTTTTGCGTACATCATCATTATTGTGGCAAGCTCAATAGAAACATTTTTGGTCTACATGCATTTTAAAGCTGAATTGCCTATTTTCGGTCTTCCTTAGTTGTTGTACAATTGCTTGCTAAAATTGTTTACAGTACATTAATTAGATGACTAAATTATGCAAGATTAAGAGTGGTTTCATCTGGGACTTGCTTGTAATTGTTTCCCACATGTATAAGTCTTGGTGTGTGCTGATGACATTTACAAACTTGAGCATGTCCTGTATTTTTTTATCCAGGCCTTAAAGGATGATGATGATGATGATGCAGAGACTGGCTTGACAGATGGAGAAGACAAAGAACAACCAAAAGAAGAGGAGAAGCTGGGGAAGCTTCAGTACTCGTTGGATTATGATTTCCAAAACAATCAGGTTGGATTATTGGCATACCTGGGAACTATACTGTTCATTGTACACAGAATGTAATATGAGATTGTCCAGATGATGATTTGCGTCATAAAGGGGAGAGGGCTTAAGAGGATGGGAGTTAATGTGAGGTAAGTAGGCAGAGTTAAAGGGATAGTAATACTTCGTTTTAACTTTATTTTATTTTGTAGGCATTAAAAAAATATGAAGAATGATATAAGTCTTATCTCTCAAACCATTATGGTTTAAGAGATATTCACAAGCAAAGTTCCCCTTCCCGCCCCTTTTACCTAGTGTAAGCCATCTCTTCTCAGATGTGAATCTGGTTGTAAGACCAGACAGATAACAGCAGGGGACAATCTTCTTCCTATGAGAACAATGAAAGCCCAGACCCCCTTGACATGTTTTTCAGCTTTTTCCCTTATCTTAATTGAAGATTGTCCCTCTCTGCAGTCTGCCTGGGCACCTCCCTTCTGAACTGGTTGAACGGGGGGGGGGGAATACTTTGTTTGTGAATATCTCTTAAACCATAAAGGTTTGAGAGATAAGACTTATATCGTTCTTCATGTTTCTTTTATGCCTACAAAATAAAATAAAGATAAAACAAAGTACTACTATCCCTTTAAGTAGGAGAGTGTGCAGGAAGTTGGTAGACATTGGGTAGAACTATAGGGAAATCTGCAATTCTGGAGGTGATGGCTTCATTCAAAGACACCCAGTATATATCCGAGTTCTCAGTATAAAGCTTGAAAGTTCCCATGTGTTAACATTGGTTTATATGATGTTGTTTGTTTTAATGTGAACATTAACAAACTACAAGTGCAATAGCACATTTTAATAAGGACAATATGTATTTTATGCATTGTAGACTTTTTTTGGACCAAGATATTCATACATAAGCTGCTGCAATACTTTATCCAGCAATGGTACCTATTTAAAAAAGAACTAACATTTCCTAATAATGAGTACACATACACACACCCACATACATACACACACAAACATGCAGACACAAATACACACACAAACATATATATATACATGCACATGCACACATACAGTACACGCACACATACACATATATACACATACACACACATATATACACATACACACATATATCCACATATATGCACGCACATACACACCCACATATACACATACACACACATATACACATACACACACATATACATACACACACACACAGATACAATTGCACACATACACAGTTTGTCCTGGATGCCTTGTCCATGAAGACAATCATGACAGTTGATGGCAGTGCGTGAGCCTACTTAACCCTTTAGGAGCAGTGGGGTCATTAGAATTTTCTGGCCATATTAACATAATTGGAGTTATTATTAATAGGTGTTAGTTCTCCTTTAGCAAGATAAGCAGACTTATATATTTAAATGTAAAACAATTTGTAACCAGCCAAGCTTACAACAGTATTTAACCCTTTTAGTGCTGGGGAGAAGGGGGCAGCACACAAAAAAGTTTATTATATTATTTTGATTTAACATAAGTATATTTCAAATAAAGAGAAAAAGCAAAAAAAATTTCAAAACACTGCAGATCAAAGAGACTGCATCTTAATGTTAACAGCAAATGCAAGAGCACAAATCCTCTGTTCTTTTCCATTGTGTTTGGCCACTCAATACTCCTAGAATACCATTAAATCAATGGGGTACTTTCTAAACCTTGAACAGCTAAATCCTGCCAAAGAATAATAAGTGGAAGAAATTGGTCCTTACAAACACATTTTGCTTTCACTCCAGATGAAAACAAACCTGTGAACTTTATTGAAAGGAAGCAGTTGTTCAGGCTTTCGATGTTGCAAAGGCAAATGATAACTCATTGAACTCTCCTACTGTGTAAAGTGTGTGCAGAACAATTCTGGTATATTTAAAGGTGAACTACCACCCCAACACAATGTACTATCTAAGTCTTTGTCTTCCTAGCGTTATTAGCAATCCATAGTTAGTTTTCTCCAAAAAAGCTGTGTAAGAGCACAATCTTTATACTAAATCTGTACCTGATGACGTCTTGCCCCTTGAATCCGTTCCGCGCATGACCGCTGTGGAGCCACTTGGCTCCGTTGTACCTCTCTCCGTCTTGCCCATCACTCGTACGTCACTGTCCTCAGCACCACATGACCTGCCGAGCTCCTGGCATCAAGTGCAGTCAGGTCATTTCAGCTTAGTGGGAGCGGGTGCATGTGTAGCACTCGCTATATATAAACCACCGGTCTGTTTCCACTAGGCTGAAATGACCTGACCTCACTTGATGCCAGGAGCTCGGCAGGTCACATGGTGCTGAGGACAATGACGTACGAGTGATGGGCAAGATGGAGGGAGGTACAATGGAACTGAATGGCTCCATAGCGGTCATGTTCAGAACGGATTCAAGGGGCAAGACGTCATCAGGTAGAGATTTAGTATAAAGATTGTGCTCTTACAACGCTTTTTTGGAGAAAATGAAGTATGGTTTGCTAATAACACTAGGAAGACAAAGACTTAGAGAGTACATTGTGTTGGGGTGGTGGTAGTTCCCCTTTTTAAGAGCTGTATTGTAGACAAATAGTTTAGTGCACATAAAATACTGAATCTATTTTCAGTGCCCTTGGGTATTACAGGTAACATAGAAGGTGTAGTTATATCTGGGGTGTGAATACTTGCAGAAAAAGGGAAGGAATGATTGATGCCTGACACAGTGCATGTTCAGAAATCTGCCTTTGCTTCTATAAATGGATAATAATGCTTAAAAACAAGTAGAAATTAAATGTCTTACTTTTTAATTCTCTCAACTTGTGATGTTTCAAACAAGCCCATGCATCCCTTGAATTCTGGTCAGAGACCCTAACTCTGCAAACGACACTCTGATTGGCAAATTGTCTTTATTACACTCTGCACTGCCCCCTTTTTTGTGCATCTAATTTATAAACACAGTGGGCCCTATTCAGGAAGCTAAAGTGACACAATGCTGCAGTATACCATCTGCACCCATAAGGGACAAATGGAAATGCCCATTGATTTTGACTGTGGCTATTAACGCCTTGAATGCTTGAGGCAAAGCATTGCTTTTCAATTCATTGCACATCCCTCTGGTCCGTAGCATTAAATTACAGTGTGCAGTGAGAAAAAATTGAGGTCCTGTGGTCCTCCAATAATCTTCATGTTTGCCTCCATGAACCTGACATCCAGGACTGATTGAAGAGGGGAAAATTCATAGGTGTCATTAGGCGTTTCTAGCCATAGTAATATAAGTTGGGGTATTATTATTATTAGTAGTAGTAGTAGTAGCAGCAGCAGTAGAGGAGTAGTAGTAGTGGTATGAGATGTTAGTTCTCCATTAAAAAGTCATTGCAGTAAGACATTTAAAGTGCATGTCTATTTCCAAGTTCTTTCATATCCCTGAGCAGTATTCATGTTATTCAATCTATTTTTGATCTCTACAATTCACTATGTAATGTACTGTATATATCAAGGTTGCAGTGCATGCTTGGCTGCAAATCGGCCTTGGGATGACCTTGTGTCCTACTTACAATCTCAGTAGATTTTATATTAGATTCTGGTCTGGCCCCATACATAGGTCAATCAAAATATGACTGACCCCATTAAAAGTTGCACAGCACTGACATATAAATTATAGTTACCAGTTGCAAATATACATTTAGAGGAATTATGCACTTGTACCTTATATGTTTTTGATGAGTGGCAAGCTTTCTTCCTTCAGGATTCCTGAGGGTGCATGACTAATGTATGACTAATTTGTGTATAATGGTGTAGCATATTGAGATGAGGTGAAATATTAAACAAAAAGATCTATTTGCTGCAATATTCAGCACTTATGAAGTGGTTCAGATTGTTGGATATCTAATTGTCATTCACCTTGAGCCATACATTGCACTAAGCTTCAAAGAGAGGCATGACCAAAGAACTCTGTAGGAGCATGATAGCTTATTTCAAGCAGATATTTCAGAAGAGGAAGTGAATTATTTTTCCACTCCACTGGGTAAAAATCATAGGCTCGTTTCAGTGTCTTTCATGTAAGCTTATATGTGGTGTGTCTGGGTCCATCATTCCATCATTCCGCACCTTGAATAAGAATGAAGTCTGAATTAGATAAATTAAGACATTATCTTCCTCTAATGAAGTGTAAATTGTACTTCAATGCTTTTTCAGTGTGTCTTTTTTAAAATTGTAAAGTCTATCTCTTCACAGAAACCCTGTGAGTGCCAGAGAGGTAACCAACGGATTGGGTTGCAATGCACTGGATACCTCTCTGGTACTAAAAGGGTTAACTCTTTGAGTGCCAGAGGGGTCCGCAACCCATTGCAGAGCAATACGTTGCATAACCTTCTGGCACTCAAAGGGTTAAAGTCTAAAAATGATATTTAATTGAACATCACAGATTAATATATACTGCATTTTATAATGAAATGACTCGTGTGATATAAAAATAGATAGAAAATCTACTTTAAAAGACAAATTTTTTAAGATGCAATACAATAAATGCACGGACTATAGTGAAGGAGGTACACTTTGGGAACAAAAGGACTAAACCTTCGGTGGAAATTAAATTCCTTTTGATTTGAAATGGGACTTTTACCCTCTTGAATCAAGAGATGGCAATGCATTACAGAGTAATACATTGAAGATATATATAGCTATCAATGCTTAAAAGTCCCATTTGGGTCAGACTGAATTTGAGGAATGTTTTATGTTACGTACTAGTTTTAAAGCCCAACACTGGCGGCGCTGCAGTCATGCGCAGTACTGATTGCCCAAACTCGTCTCGGATGATATGGAGCGGAGCACTCAGAATTCAGACCGTGGTCCTCTCTGCGCACCTTCCTGGGACCAAGTGCCCCCTCTCCGTATCAGATGCGGCGCGGGCAGTCTGTACTGTGTAGGACTGCAGCACATGCAGCCATCTCTACTGCGTATGATGGCTTCTGACAAACATCCTAGCGAATTATAATATAGGATGGTGCAGTTGGTTTATGTCAGAATTGCACCTCCTTAACTTCCTGAATATGTCCTTTAGTGCGTGTTGTGCTTCCTTATAACTAATTACATTATTAGGCTTAGGTTGTTTGAGCTATACTCGCAACATTCATATGTTTTTTTCCTCACAACGAATATGATTCGCTCTACTACATCTATGTTATGGGAAAACTTTGGATTCACTGTAACCATAGATATTGACATTAAAACTTTCAAATGAAGTTAACCTACAAACAGGGCACTCATAGCTGAGAATAGAAAGGCAGTGGCAGATTGAAACTGAACAGTCATTGTAAAGGGATACAAGGTGATTAGGCAAAGGTAGATTCCATCAAGAGCAGAGTTTGGGAAAGCCGCATCTGAAAGACACAATGACAGAAATAGGCCATGTTATATTTTCAGAGAAATAACTAGTAGCAGAAGCATGTGCAACAGACAATGAAAATGATGAACTTGAAGCTAATTCAGTTGATAGGCAGAGCTTGTAGCTGCAGGGGAAATAATTACTGTGCATGATGCAGTTGATGACAGAGAATTCCATGCAGAGAGCAGTACTGGGAACCATCTATTGAGTACACCTCAGAACCATCAGTTTACTTTATTTAAAAAATGTGACTTCAGGTTGTAATTTTGAGTCTGAAGCTGTGTTTAATTTTGGAAATTACACAAAACAAGGAAACAGATTTTGTCATAGGTGAAGGTTATTTTGTTTTCCAATATAAGATTAAAGGATCACTTACATATTTTAATAATAAACCTCCATTTACCTTAAGTCTTTGAGTGCCACAGTGGTGTGAAATGCATTGCGTTGCAGTTAATTGTTCATGTCTCTTGAATGCAAAGGGTTAATCTGGGCAGAAAATCCTTCTTGTCATGAAGAATCAATGCTGCATTGACTGTTTTTTTCCCATCTAACCCTTTAAGTACTAGAGCGGTGTGTAACACATTTCAAAGCAATGCGTTACACCCCCCCAACACACCAACCCCAGTCCTTAAAGTGTTAATGCTTAAAGTGATAGTTATGTTTCAAAATAAAAGTAGCTCCAATTAACCTTCATAGTATTTGGACCTTGGAGAGTGTTATTTCAATGCTGTCAGAGTTGTAGTTCAAGAGTAGTTGAATGATAAATTATCCCCCTCCTGCCCGTTTTTCTGATGTAACACTGCTCACCTCAGAACAGAAAGGTGGTGTCCAGATGACTTGTAGAGAGGGACAATCTTCAATTAGCAGAAGGGAAAAACCTGTAAAGGGGGGCAGGGTTTTCATTGTTCTCACAGTAAGAAGATTGTCCCCTGCTATGAGCTGTCTGGTCTCAAGACCAGATTCCATATCTGAGGGGAGATGGCTATCCCTATGAAGATTTTGAAACATTACTATCCCTTTAATTAGTATTGGATGTCCAAGGCAGACATTATATTTATTACTGGCCTGCAGGACCCCTAAATTCTGTAACATTTAATCATGTCAGCCTCCGTGGATATGAAAAGATTCATTTTGTGGAAGCAATCCAAACAGAATTTATTCACAGCAGCCTGTAGGATTTTCTGCCCAGTTCAAGATAATTTGGGGATTATTATTAGAAAGCATTAATGTTCCTTAACCCTTTGAGTGCAGAGGGGCATACCCCTCTGGCACTCAAAGGGTTAAAATACATTGCTTCCCCCATTTACACTTGAAATAAACCCTTTTAAACCAAACCTCTTGTGTTTCTCATTTGCTAAATCTGAAACCCTTGGATGTTAGAGACTTTAGAAAGGAAACGTGAAGCAATACAGTGGATCTATCTTTAGCATCTAAAGGGTTAATTCAATATACTGCAGAATTATCTGATGGGATTTTAAGAGCCGTACATGCCACACATAACCTTGAGCAGTAGATTTAAGTTGAGGCATAAAGCCTGGAGGGGAGAAAATACAAATGTGCCATGCATTGTTACATCTCAGAAAGTTGAATGTCAGCTCTCTTTTATTCTCTTCCGTTCTATTTCTAGCTGATGGTGGGGATAATTCAGGCTGCCGAGCTCCCCGCTTTAGACATGGGAGGTACATCTGATCCTTATGTGAAATTATTCTTGCTGCCAGATAAAAAGAAGAAATATGAAACAAAGGTCCACAGAAAGACCCTGAATCCTGTCTTCAATGAACAGTTCACTTTTAAGGTAATATTTCCCAGAGCTGCTGTTACATGTTTGGGAAAAAGTATATATTTTTTCTTTTCAGGCCACAGTATTTATTTATTTCTTTACTGCCAAACAAATACATTTGGTTTAGAATACTAAAGATTTAAACTCAGGGGCAGGCCCGAATTTCACATTAGACTCAGAAGGCAACTGCCTAGACTGCCATGCTTTGAGCAGTGCTTCAGGTGTGCTGTCCACACATGATTTTGAGTTGGCTAGGGCACTTCCAAATCTTTTGAACACAATACTGCTTGTTGGAAGCCACTTTAAAATACCCCTTACTAGCCATTATGTAACTCCTTAGATGCGAGGCAGGTCTCCAAGGAATTGCAAAAGTAATATGCTGGAGACCTTTCTAACGGCCACAGGGTTTAACCCTTTGAATGCCAGAGGGGTACGCAACGAATTGAAATGCATTGCATAACCCTCTGGCACTCAAAAGGTTATACTTTTTTATGCTCGTTTGTTATAGGATCAGGCTATTTTGAGTGTAAGGGATGGGTCTGAGGGAGGAAACATGTGAAGAGTGGGGGTGTGGTCATGGGTGGGGTTAAGGGTACCTTGGCTATCTTTCCTAGGGGCTCCTGAAATGTAAATCCAGCCTTGAAGTTGTATCCTTTTGGGCACTGGAGATATGATTAAATAATGCATCTTATAAGCAGATATATTTAGTGTTAAACATGTAATATATAATAAATACCACTGAATGCTATGCATACATATTATAATTGTCATTTAACCCTTTAACGACTGTTGAGGCGTACAACACATTGATTTGCAATCCATTGCATGTCCCCTGGTCCTTGGAGTTAAACCAGTAGATATTGTATACATAACAGATATTACATACATAACAGTCCTGAAAATTGCAGCAAGATGCACAGCTGAAATTGTTTTTGTTTTCCATGCCAGATGGAAGAATCTTTTTTCTAACAAGTGCTTTCCTGTTGATGCAGAACAGCAGTCAGATGCTTTGCAGATTTGGCAGAGACTGAATATGTACACCACATGGTGCAAAAAATAATCAACTAAAATGCTGAATTCTATGTACTGTATCACACAGGACTAGGGGTGGGCAACCTACTTCCCTCCAGCTGTTGATGGAATACAACTCCCATCATACTCAGCAGTTCACTGGTGAACTAGGGTAATTAAAGGCACTAACACAGAGGTAGAGGCACTCACAAAGCTTCAAAGGTGCCTCAATAGAATTGAATGTTTCACTCTGACAGCATAGCCATTCATTAGATCTGTGATGACAGCCCAAAATCTTGAACTGCAGTGAACTCCATTGCTATACCTTTGAAGTCATGTGAGTGTCTCTGCCTCCATTATACAATACTTTGTACATCATTTCAGTCCGCAGCCAGGTACAGGGCTACATTAAGCTCTTAATGATCCAGGGCTGAAAGTTATGATGGGCTTGTTCCACTGGAAGGATGTACACTATGTTATGGATACAGTGTACAAGATATCAAAATAAAACACTCATAGAGATTCCTTCAATAGAATTTTTTTATTCAATGTTTCAGTAAATATTAAGCAATAAAGTTGCAGTTCTCTTTTGTGGGTGGCCCACTCACTACTGATAAGAATGGGCCTAGTATCTTCATGTTGTCATTGGCCCTGGAGCTGCAGCTTGTTAATCAGGCCTTGGCCAGGCATGTTTCATTCCTGGTACCTCTCCCAAAAATATATATATATATATATACATATATATATATACACACACACACACATACATAATATAATATAATGAATAAAGATCTTCGCATAGTCACAATGAACTGAATAAAATGTTAAATAATGTTCAGTGTTTTGAATAACAATTTTTTCCCAAGCAGTTCATTAATTGTATTAGATAGTGCATACACTGTTGAATGAAGTTAATTAAAATCAGCTTGGTAGACATACAATGCCCCAGAGCTCACCATCTGATTGGATGAGCTGTTCTCAGCATCTTATAACATACAATGAAATCACATCCCATCTGTCAATCCAAGTTGTGCAAGTGCCTTTTAATCTCAATCTGTCCTCTTGTGTTCCTACATAAATGGCTGCCAATTAGCATTCTATCTAATTTGTAAGTAGATGTTTGCTATATCCAGGCAGATGCACAGAATCTGCTATGGACAGTATCCATCATCAGTTCTGATGACAGGCAAATACATGTAACATATAAAATGCAAGCTTTACTAAGTGTGTTTCACATAAACACTGTAAACTGCAAAGAAACTAGGATGTGAGAATCTTAGATTTGGGAGGAAAGTAGGAATTGTGGGATATGATCTGGAACTGCATTTACTGGTTGAATGTTCTTTTCTTCATATTACCAATTTTAAAAACACTGTTTAAATACCATGTTTGAGATCAGAGAATGCTAATAGAGTAAATAAATTCTTCATCATTTGAAAACAGTTAAACAGGTTAACAATTAATGTAAATGAGTACATACAGGATTAAGAAGGAGTTGCTCAGCTGGTTACTTGACTGGCGAAATCAGACTGCTGACTGTGAAACAAGCAAAAATTGGCAAATTCTTGTGTCAGCGCCTTGTGACTTTAGGCAAGTATTTTTATTTATCTTTGCCTCAGACACCAACACTTGGATTGTAAGGTCTAAGGGACAGTTCTGTGACAATGGGTATAAAGGTCATCATCTGTTAAGACCAGCAGTTTTTCAGCTATGAGATTCTTCATGACATGCCTATTGTACAGAGACAGCAAGACAATTGTCAGCTGACAAACCTGAGAATGACAGTATAATCAAACTGTGGCAGGTCAGATTTTCCCATCAAGCCATTGCTGCAAGGGATGACCATTATCTTGGAACTCTACAGTGATGCTGGTTCCATTGAGTTTGAGAGTTCTGAAGCATTCATCAACCAGTTTGTGTTTCACAGTTCCAGAGAATGGAATTTTGCGACCACATTGTAATAATGAGTATGCTCGAAACTCACCTACAGAAAAACACCGGTATTTCTGTGTCAACCGTAACCACACAAAGTTGCTTACATGACAGTCATTCTGCATGAAAGAAGACTATTCCAAGGTCATACTGATTCCTAATCAGCAAAATGTACAAGTCTATGACATTCAATGTTACTTTAGGCCAACCCCTGATATAACTCTGTAGAGAAGCAGCATGCGTGGCAGATGCACATTCCTAGTACACATTCACTGTCATAACCTGCTGGTATATAGACCTAAATGCACTATCCATCATCTCCAGAATGTTCCTGGCACACTGCTGCAGTAGGACAGTGCCTGCCCTCACACGTATGTTATTATGGGCAACCTCAGTGGCTCTGACACACTGCAATTGTCTTACACATTCCCCAGACTTGTCCCCCCTGAGCACGTGTTGGACCTTATGGGTTGCCACTTCTGTTGGAACCATTCTGCATTCACACTGCACAAGTGGGGTGCCTAAACTGATGCTGCATGAACATTTTTTTATTATATATATATATATACATATATATATATATATATATATATATATATATATATATATATATATATATATCCTAAGTCTAAGCCTAAATAAATCATTTAAATCAAAAAGAGCAACAGGGGATTCCAATAGTATAAATCACAACCGGTGCAAAGACTAACACCATACACCAGGCTATGTCACAGTCATGGGCAGCAAATAAAACATATGGAGGATTCATAACCAACCTGCACTCAGTCTCCTTTTTCTGGTTCAACTACTCTGCTCCAAAAAGATGATCCACACAGATGCCTCAAAAGAACAATAATCAACAGAAACTATGGGGCACTATGGTTGTCAAACAGCAAATCC
The DNA here is from genome assembly GCA_037306005.1 of Rhinophrynus dorsalis. Classification (NCBI taxonomy): domain Eukaryota; kingdom Metazoa; phylum Chordata; class Amphibia; order Anura; family Rhinophrynidae; genus Rhinophrynus; species Rhinophrynus dorsalis. The sequence goes on from CM074721.1 coordinate 243,793,978, forward strand.
AACAATAAAATGAAATCACTGACAGAAATATTCCTCCCTGCTCAGGGAAACAGCAAAGAGAAGTTGACCATGATCTACTTAATGTGTATATTTAAAAGTAGATTGATTAGAACATATTAATCGTTCCTAATATTGTGCATGAGGGGTTAATAAAAGATTAAAAGCACTGAAATCAGATGATGCCCAAAGGAGTGCATGAAACGCCCTGTTACTGGATGGATTTTCCATTTACTACAGTTATATGTTTAACCCTTTGAGTGCCAGAGGGCACTCTGGCTCTCAACGGGTTAATATCATTGGAGTAAAGAAAACACCACGGCTGATGTACTGAGAAAAACTGAAGCAGTTTTCTATCAAACCATATGCACCATAGGGGAAAAATAAAATGACTTCCATTGATTAATGGGTCTTTTAACCTATAAAATGGGTCTTTTAACCTAAAGAGGTCTCCGAAGTATTACAGACTTACTGTTTCTCAAGACCCCAAATGACAATATTTACACATTTTTTCAGTTGATGTAAACTGAGTTTTTAACCCTTTAAATATTGGACATGTCTCAGATGCATTGCAAAGCAAAAGTTTGGAGATATTTGTAGCTTTCAAATCAGGGTTGCCTTCCAGCTGTACAGGACTACAATTCCCATCATCCCCATCCAGTTATCAACAGATATAGCCCCATTTTAAATGAATGGGCATTTGGGGAATTTGTGTTTGCACCCTAAACTGTGCTTGGTTTTCCCCATAATTGTTCTAGTTTTTCTTTGACAGTCATCTTTCTTGGGTGCTACAGATATCTCCAACATCCGAAGGGTTAAAAATTCTTCTTACGTCATTTATATGCTGACGTGTAACTTCAGAAAATGATTTTGTATGGGTTAAAAGAAACAAAAAGCAGAGATTCTTTTCCTTTGTTTTCAATTCTTTAAAAATAACTTGGAAGCTTATAGCGTACAGAAGAAGATAAAAGGTTTATTGTGAAAGAAAATGACCAGAGGGGTCCAAAAGACTTTAGCAAACAGTAAAAGCACAAGCCTGTGGGGATAGCTATCGCACTGAGTGATTACTAAGCCTGCATCTTTTATTGTCTCTGTTTGTGAACTAGAACTGTCACCGTAAGACTGAGCATGCTGTTGAAATGAAAAGGGCCTACAGAAAAACAAGTGGCAATGTGTGTTAAAATGATATTAGGAGGACAACATAAGTTAATGAGAAATGTCTCTGTGGTGCAAATATATACAAGAACAGTCAGTAACAATTGTTAAATGCTGGACTATGGAGCCTTTCAAACAGGTTACCACACCTAAAACCAACATGTAGCAACTTTGTTCACTCAGGAACGCAGTATTGTTGCAGTAAGAAAGGTCTGCATGGCATCCTGGGATAGACTTTTCATTATAGCAGCACTGGAGGTTTTGGTCCTTGTCTCAGCCTTCAATGAACTGCTGACCCCTGTGGGCATTAGCCACTAATATTGGCCCAGATAATGTGCCTTTGTTTCATTTCGTATTGACGGTAGAGCACAATTAAGAGATGAATAAGCTACACAGAGGGCTGCAACAGTTCTGTCGACTGTGTGAAACAGGCCTTAAAAGCAGAAAGGTACGAAGGAGTAGCACTCATTATAAATGGATTATTTTAAATAATTCTACGCTGTAACCCTTCAATGACCAAAAGGTTGTACAATGCATTAAGAGCATTGCGTTGCACACTCTTGTAGTGCTTAAAGGATTAAAGAAGCAGGACATTTTGTAATGGAAAATACCTATTGTAGGGATTTTAATGCTGATCAAAAAACGAACACTCCCACTGTATATATATAACCGGCATGCAGTGGCCGCATTTCAAAATAAAAAAAAAAAGTGTGGCACTCGTGGGGAGGCATGAGGATCACTCCTCATGCCTCCCCAGTTATTGATCTCCCAGCTGATCATGCTGGGAGATCAATAAACACAAAGGAGAAACGGAGTTTCTCCTTTCCCCTCTCTCCTACCCGAACTTCCGGGTAGGAGTGGGCGGGACCGGGGGAAGCCTCCCAACGTCATCGGTGACATGGTCACCGATGACGTTAGGGAAGTTTCACCGGTCCCGCCCACTCCTACCAGTGGTAGGAGAGAAGGGCAGGAGAGCTTTTGCTCTCCTGCGGTCGCCTCATTGATCTCCCAGCCTATCGGCTGGGAGATCAATGACTGAGGGGACACCAGGAGGGGTCCTGATGTCCCCCACGAGGTCTGAAGAGTTAAAAAAAAAAAAAAAAAAAATTAAACAAATAAAAATAATAAAAGTAACCCTGTGAGTGCCACAGGGTCCCCAGCACATTGCTTTGCAATGTGCTGGAGACCCCTGTGGCACTCACAGGGTCACTTCCTTTGGGGGGTATTTTTTTTTTTTCTAAAGACCTCATTGGGGGGATCAGGGGGGGATCCTGATTCCCCTCAATGAGGTCTATAATTAAAAAAAATATATAAAAAAAAATGTAACCCTGTGTGTGCACCACAGGGGGGTCCAATGCACCCCCCCTCCTGTGGCACACACAGGGCTTTTATCATTACTTTGTTACCAGAGATTGTTGGGGGGGCATCAGGATTGGTCCTAATGGCCCCCCAACAAGCTCTGATTACAAAGTAATGATTAAAAAAAAATTAACCCTCTGAGTGCCACAAGGATCCAATGCATTGCTTTGCAATGCGCTGGAGACCCCTGTGGCACAAACAGGGACATTTATTTTGATTTCTTTTTTTTTATTTGGTAAGACCTCATTGGGGGGGGATCAGGGGGGTCCTGATACCCCTCAATGAGGTCTATAATAAAAAAAAGTAAATTAAAAAAAAAAAAATTACCCCTGTGTGTGCAGCCCCCCTTCTGCGGCACACACAGGGCTTTTATCATTACTTTGATATCAGAGATTGTTGGGGGGTCATCAGGATTGGTTCTAATGGCCCCCCAACAAGCTCTGATTACAAAGTAATGATAAAAAAAAAAAATTAACCCTCTGAGTGCCACAAGGATCCAATGCATTGCTTTGCAATGCGCTGGAGACCCCTGTGGCACAAACAGGGTCACTCTGTTTGTGGACATATATTTTTTTTTTCTAAGACCTCATTGGGGAGGGATCAGGGGGTCCTGATGCCCCTCAATGAGGTAGATAATAAAAAAAAATTAAATCAAAAATTAACCCTGTGTGTGCCACTGGGAGGGGGGTTCAATGCAGACCCCCTTCCTGTGGTACACACAGGACTTTTTATCATTACTTTGTGATCAGAGCTTGTTTGGTGGCCATCTGAATACAAAGTAACGATTTAAAAAAATTAACCCTTTGTGTGCTGGACACCCCTGTGGCACATAAAGGATTTTTTCCCCCTTTATTTCTTATTTAGACCTCATTGTATGGGTTCTGATGCCCCCAACGAGGTCTACACAACAATATTGGGGGAAAAAGCCCCAAAAAATGCACGTGCAACAGGAAGGGGGTCCAACGCAGTGCTTTGTATGAGGGGACATACAGTGCACAATGGTAGTCAGAGATCTCCCATACACACTATCAGACACTGCCCCACCATCACCACCATCCTTGCTCCTCTGCTCATACCCACACACACTGCCTAATCCCTCACCCTCTCACACATTTTGTTAGACTTGTAGTCACAGGTCCGCACGTACACCGGCTGACGTCCTAGCTTCTTTCATCTGTTAGCCATAAAATCACACATACACTGTTTGCTTTCCCATTTCTGTCTCACTTGTAGCTACGCTCCTGTAGCGTAAATTGGTATGTCAACCCAGAGCAGTGGGGTACCATTTTTTTTTGGCTGGCAAGAAGTCCTCCTAGGAAATCCCACTCCATTTAACCATTTTAGTATCTTTGAAGTGACTGATGTGTAAAACAAATGTTTGTTTTTCTTTCCTGTAGCACCACATTCTGGAAATAGTTGTGCCAACTAACTTAGGGGTAAAAAGGCAAGTGACCCCTCATTAGATGCGGCAGGTTGTCTTCTTTCCAAAATGGTTTTTCTACCTTTTCTTCAATTCTGAAGGTGTTATAGCCATTTTCGTACAGGCAAGTCAGGTTTGAGAAAATGTTTGAAACATCAGAGTTTGTAGTTGGTGTAGTTTTCTACTTCTAGCACCCCCTAAGGTAGTTCAACTCATACCAATGGGGTGTCGTTTGACTCCTAAGAGCACTAGCTAAGGAATGCAGTTGAAAATTCCAAGGTTTTTACAGAGCGCCATACATTTGAAGGGGCAGAAATGTAAGAAAATGCCTTTTTTTTTCATTAGCGCCACCTCCTGGAAGCATTTGTGCATACCAGCCTTTGGGTAAGAAGGCAAGTGACCCCTCATTAGATGCTGCAGGTTGTTTTCTTTCCAAAATGGCATTGTTTCTCTACCTTTCCTGCATATCTATTATGGTTATAACCATTTTAGTGCAAGCAGATAATTTAAAAAACAAAAGTGTCAGGTTTACGTACGTGTTCCTAGCACCCACATATTGTATGTTAACCCACACAAATGGGCTACCATTTTTCTCATGTTGGTAGCAGGTACTGAATACAGCAGGAAATGTTATGGTTTTCAAAGATTTTAGTATCTTTGAAGTGGAGGAAATGTAAAAAAAACATGTATTTATTCCCATAGCGCCACCTTTTGGAAATTTTTGTGCACTTCAGCCCAGGGGGTAGAAAGGCAAGTGACCCCTCACTTGATGCGGGAGAATGTCTACTTTCCAAAATGGTATACCTTTTATACCTTTCCTTCATGTCTCTAACAGTTATGAACATTTTAGTACAAGCAGCCATTTTTGAACAAGCAAACAGGGAGGTGTAGTTATGTGCTTCTGGCACCCCTAAGGTAGGTCGACTCATTCCAATTGGGTGTCATTTTTCTCCTAAGGGCACTAGCTAATGAATACAGTTGGAATTTCCATGGTTTTCACAGATTTCCATACAGATGAAGGAGCAGAAATGTAAGAAAATGCCATTTTTTCCTAAAGTGCCACTTTCTGGATGCATTTGGGGTAATAAGGAAATTCACCCCTCATTAGATGCGGCAGGTTGTCTTCTTTCCAAAATGGTATAGTTTGTGTAGCCTTTCTTCACTTCTGTAGTTGTTATAACCATTTTTGTACAGACAAGTAATGTTTGAGAAAATGTTAGAAAAATTAGAGGTTGCAATAGGTGTAGTTTTGTACTTGTAGCACCCCCTGAGGTAGGTGAACTCATACCAATGGGGTGTCATTTTTCTCCTAAGAGCACTAGCTAATGAATACAGTTGGAAATGCCATGGTTTTCACAAATTTCAGTTCATTTGAAGGGGCAGAAATGTAAGAAAATGCCTTTTTTTTCCATTAGCGCCACCTTCTGGAGGCATTTGTGCACTCCAGGCTTTGGGTAATAAGGCAAGTCACCCATCATTAGATGCGGCAGGGTGTCTTCTTTTCAAAATGGTATGGTTTGTGTACCCTTTCTTCACTTCTGTAGTTGTTATAACCATTTGTGTACAGACAAGTAATGTTTGAGAAAATGTTAGAAAAATTAGAGGTTGTAGTAGGTGTCGTTTTGCACTTCTAGCGCCCCCTGAGGTAGTTAAACTCATACCAATGGGGTGTCATTTTTCTCCTAAGAGCACTAGCTAATGAATACAGTTGGAAATGCCATGGTTTTCACAAATTTCAGTACATTTGAAGGGGCAGAAATGTAAGAAAATGCCTTTTTTTTTCATTAGTGCCACCTTCTGGAGGCATTTGTGCACTCCAGGCTTGGGGTAACAAGGCAAGTCACCTATCATTAGATGCGGCGGGGTGTCTTCTTTTCAAAATGGTATGGTTTGTGTAGCCTTTCTTCACTTCTGTAATTGTTATAACCATTTTTGTACAGACAAGTAATGTTTGAGAAAATGTTAGAAAAATTAGAGGTTGCAATAGGTGTAATTTTGTACTTGTAGCGCCCCCTGAGGTAGGTGAACTCATACCAATGGGGTGTCATTTTTCTCCTAAGAGCAGTAGCTAATGAATACAGTTGGAAATGCCATGACTTTCACAAATTTCAGTACATTTGAAGGGGCAGAAATGTAAGAAAATGCCTTTTTTTTTCATTAGCGCCACTTTCTGGAGGCATTTGTGCACTCCAGGCTTGGGGTAACAAGACAAATCACCCATCATTAGATGCGGCAGGGTGTCTTCTTTTCAAAATGGTATGGTTTGTGTACCCTTTCTTCACTTGTGTAATTGTTATAACCATTTTTGTACAGACAAGTAATGTTTTAGAAAATGTTAGAAAAATTAGAGGTTGCAATAGGTGTAGTTTTGTACTTGTAGCACCCCCTGAGGTAGGTGAACTCATACCAATGGGGTGTCATTTTTCTCCTAAGAGCTCTAGCTAATGAATACAGTTGGAAATGCCATGGTTTTCACACATTTTAGTACATTTGAAGGGGCAGAAATGTAAGAAAATGCCTTTTTTTTTCATTAGTGCCATCTTCTGGAGGCATTTGTGCACACCAGGCTTGGGGTAACAAGGAAAGTCACCCCTCATTAGATGCAGTAGGTTGTCTACTTTCCAGAAATATATAGTTTTATATAGTTATTCCACTGTTTTAGGGTAGATTTACCACAAAAACCCTAGAATGCGCATTTTAGTTTATAAAGTTGAAAATGTCATTTTGTGCTGCTGGTGATTAGGGCTCTACGCTAGCCATGGACGTAGGTAAAACTATACAAATTTGGTATTTTTTTACTCGGGGGACTCGGGGCTTTTTCAAATAATTGAAACATTTTCAATCAAGGTAAATGTTTTTGATACATAGTATGTGATTTTAGCAAAATGAGTAAATTTTCACTTTTTTTGTCATTATGACATCATAGCTTTTTGCACGATGTAAAATTCTCTTCATGTAAGGTACCACAAGAAAGCTCAATTCGTTCTGAAAAAAACAATATATAGTTTTCCATATTTAACTAAAAATCCCCAGAGGAAATCAAGCCTAAACGGAAGGATAGCAAAAATGCTGAAAAAGTGTCTGGCCTGCAGGGTACAGGCAATGGCCCAAGCCTCTGGCACTGAAGGGGTTAAATAGAAAAGTTTTAACACCCCCAAATACACACACACACACAGTCACACACAATACAGTAGGGTCAGGAGTACTCTCATTTGAAAGAAGTAAGGTCTCCTTTAACAGTAATGGTGGGCGATCACCCAATAATGTACAATAATGTAATATAATTAAATGTGTCTGGCTACAATTCTGCTCTACATCTAATGAAAAATAAACTAAAACCTCAATGGAGAAACTTAACTTTTTCCTCAAAGTATACAACAGATTAGGGAAATGTTTGTTGCTTAGTCCCTTTATGGCACAATACAGTATACAGTAATGATAGAGAGTTTTAATGCTAACTGACTGCCATGTGAGTGCACATGCACATCTACCTCTGCTTTGTGGCTAACCAGTTCTTCTCCCTCCCTCTCTTCATTTTAATATTAGTCTGGGAAGATGAAATCAGCTCCTTGTAGATCTGATTAAAACTGCTTACCAGCACAAATAAGGCAGATGGAGGGGGAGGGAGATGGGTTTTATTTGCTTCTTACACAATCATTGGGAAACATCTTAATCTCTGGCAAAGGCAATTTGAAATGTGTTTTTATCTAGAGTTAACAAAGTACATGTACTGCAATGTTCTGACACATTTTTAGTACACTGCAGCGAAGAAAACTACACAGACGCCAATCATATCTTGCTCAAACAAATCCAAAGTAGAATGTACAAACTAATAAAAAAACAGGATAGTCAACAGTAATCACAATAGTCTATTGCCCATAGTCCATGACAACAGTTTGAAATGGTGAATTTAGTAACATTGTTTATTTTGAACATTTGCAGAACAAATAGCCATTATTGTTTAATACTTTTACTTTTAGACTATTTGGTACCTCCACTACAGTTCAGGGTTGGTGAGCTTGAAAAATATGATGTCATCATGGTCATCTTTCACAATAGCACCAAATTAACCACATTACATAAGACTCAACACAACCATTCACGGAGAAGGGCAACCAGGATGTTGTGGGCTGACTAAAGTCATTTGAATACTTCAGGTTTGCCCTGTAAGTAATACATCCTCATGATAGCTCCTCCCTCCCATAATATGTAGCAGTTCCAATGTCTGTGGATTTCTCTTACTTGAGTTGCCCCAATGTCTTCACTCCTTTTCTGGCCTAACTGGACCACCATGTTCCTTTGGACTACCCTGTCAGATTGGGGTTTCAGCAATCTCTTTTGTCTCTTGACTGCAGTCCTTGCTTTTACTGCTGTGTTCTTGGGTACTGCTGGGCTGTTAGCAGGACTTATGACCTCTACTGAGCCCTCCTTGGTAATTCTGGACTGTTCATAGGTCTACTGTCCTCTGCTGGCCCCCTCCATGGCACTGCTGTGCTGCTGGCAGTATTCTTATCTGGTAGCTTGTCTGCTGCTGGCAACCTTATTAGCCAGACTTCTCTGAACAGGATCTCTCCATGCAGATTTCCCTGGCAAAATGAACTGCACACCTTTTTATTGCTGTTAAATGTCTACATGATGGAAATCCCAGAGAGAGAGAGCAGTATGGCCGAGTAACAAGATTAATTTCTGCATTGCAACTTGAGGAATCTCAGAGAGCCTTAAACCTTTTCTCTGCCTATAGCTTGCAATTTGAATTTCATAATGGAGACAGGTAGTTTACTCATTGAGTAATCCCTGGTTGGTTTGAGCAGTGGTAATACTATCTAGTATTTTGCAGAATGCAAACTACTACAGCAAACCAACTGCATCATAGATTACTAATGAAAATTCCCCATTTAAATGGGCTTTTAATCCCTTAAATGAGTTTGAGAAAACTATAGTATAAACATAGTAACGTAAGTAGTGATATAATAGATGAGATTGAAAAATGTCATGCGTCTTTCAAGTTCATACTTTGCCATTTCAATAATAATAAAAATAATAACTGAAGCTAATTCCAATTATGCCCCAAGTGAGTAAAACAAAAATCCACCCTGTTTACAAAAGGCAATCATATCGCTCCCTGGATCAACATCCTATCCAAAAGTTCTAATTCTCTATACTGTTCTGAGCTAAAAAAAGGTATTCAGTAGTATGTAGTAGTATGTATCTAGTTATCAGCCAACTTAGCCTCCCAAGGCAAAGAAGTCCACATCCTTAATGTCTTAAAAGATGCCTCCTGTTTTTTTTCCTCAGAAAATAGTTCCTCAGAGAGTGCTTTGTATTGTAATTTGAAATCATGTCCTCCTTAGACACCTCTTTTCAATGTAAACAAACCTAATTTGTCTAGTCTATCTTTATGATTAAAATATTCCAAATCACTTAAGTGTCTCTATACTTTAGCTAGTGTATTGCATTTAGTGTTTAGCGCTCAGCATATTGCATTAATGTTTAGCATATTTCATTTAGCATATTGCACATAGAGTTTAGTGTATGATGTTTAGCATATTGCATTTTCTTTTAGCACATTGTGTTTAGCGTATTACGTTTAACTTATTGTTTAGCATATTGCATTCAGCGTATTGCATTTAACGTTTAGCATGTAACATATTGCATTTAGCAATCAGTGTATTGTGTTTAGCGTATTGCATATTGCATTTAGCTTTGATTTAGCATATTGTGTTTAGTTTATTGCATTTAACATTTTAGCTTTTTCATTTAACATTTTGCATACTGTGTATTGCATTTAGCGTATTGCATTTAGAGTTTTGCATATTGTGTATTGAGTATTGCTTTTTGAGTATTATGGTTAGAGAATTGCATTTAGTGCATTGGGTTTAGCATTTAGCATTTTGTGTTTAGAATTATGCATACTGCGTTGTGCGTGTATTGTTTGCATATTGTGTGTATGTGTTTGTATTTTGTGCATAATTTATCTGTTCATTGTGATTATTTTGTTTGTGTGTGTTTTGTGTATATTGTGCGTGTGTTTTGTATATTGTGTGTGTATGCTTTGTGTCTGTGTGCGTGCATGTATTATGTGTGTGTCTGTTCTGTGTGTGTGTGTGTATAGAAGGCCCTGCAATTCCTTTCAGAGATTTGCACAGGAGTGGTCAGGGCCACATGAATTGGCCTATGGGAGCGCTAGTATAGAGGCGATTTGAGTAACTCTTTCTTACTGGCACCCCTGGGTGTGTGTGACAGTCAGGCTGAATTTTAGTCACCTGACGTTCCAAATATATATATATATATATATATATATATATATATATATATATATATATATATATATATATATATATATATATATATAAACATATGATAGTGGCACTCTAAAGCAACAAAATACATAATAGAAAGATCGGTGCTTGTCCCCTAGAAGCCAAAGCTCTGGGACAGCATTCTCAGCAAACAGTTGATAGAAGCAAAATGGAGGTATATTAAGATGCTATTCCAACATGCCAAATGTTTTCGGTCCAAACAAGGACCAGATGAAGAGGTTTGGCTAAGTACACTATATATAAAATACATTTACAGTTGCTGTGTGCCGACCTGTTCTGTCACTGAGGCATGAGCTCTGTTCATATTGAAAGTGCATCCTTCCCACCAATTATATATCCTTTTTTTCCTCCATTACATTTAAAGTTTTGTGTTTCTTTACAATCAAAGCATGTTTTATTTATTTATGAGACTAGAAGAAGAGACTTAGCTGTCTTGAAAGCTTACACCCAAAGCCACTCGGTTAGCCAATAAAGGTATCATTTTTTGCTTTACTAGTTTCCACTATTTTCTATGGCTAACACGCTACCAGGCATTACAATTATTTATTTTATTTTATTTAGGCAGGCAGGCATGCATTCTAAACACACATTTAGCTTGATTCTGATGGGTAATGAACAAAACAGATGTTTTACTGGATTGCAGTTTCTAAAAGGATCACACCATTATGAGTAAACACTTCAGAACTGAAACACTGAAGACTCTTGTACAAATATAATTAAATGCTATTTTAAGCACTCATTTCTTTTAACCTTCCACCGCAAGATGTAATTAAGCTATGGAACAGACCAAACTGTGGAGGTGTTACAATGTATACCACTTTGACGTCTCCATTGGAAATACGGATTTTCACAAAGCCCTGATCAAGCTTATGTCTGTATTGTTCTTATTTTGTTTACGTTAAATACAGATGTAGCAATCATTTGTTATGATACCAGCCTGCTATGTATAGGGAAGAATCAGTTAAAATCACAAAAGCAGTGGTATAATTAAATGTTCATAGTATGCATCTCAATAGTAGCACTCTGCAGCTGATGTCCTACAACAGAGGAAGGGATTCTTTACAGTAAGGACAATAAATGTTCTGAATTCACTGCCTGAAGAGGTGGTGCTATTGAATACATTAGATGCCTTTAAAAAGGGCCTGGATACTTTTGTAAAAGAGCAGAACATAGAGGGATATGGATGTTAGTATTGGGATTAAGATTTATTTAGTGCTTGTTGATCCAAGGAGAAATCTGATTGTCATTTGGAGTCAAGAAGGATTTTTCCCCCCCATTCAAAGCAGAATTTGAAATTGCTGAAATAATATTTTTTTGCCTTCTTTTGGATCAACAGTGGTAAACAAGATTAGGAAAAGGGTCAAACTTGATGGGTAAACGTCTTTTTTCAACTTAAACTTCTATGTAACTAAGTAAGTATTGGAGCAATTCTGGGACAAACCAACTACACAGTAGGGAACAAATAAACATTCCCATTGATTGAAATGGGTCAGTTTTACCCATAGCATGCTAAGGAAGCATTCAGTAAATATCAAGGCAATGTATTGGATACCTCACTGGCATTAATGGGGTTAAATGTTCAATTTAGGGGGTGTGGCTTGGCGGCCATGGTGGACAGATGTGATCTTGCACAGCTTTGCCTGTCTACTGTTTAATCCATCTCCATCTGCCTTGGATTTTTATAATTCAGCCCTACGGTGCCTTGGATTGTGTTCCTTGCCTCTCAGGCTATCTGTGGATACCATCCTTCTTAAAATCGGGTGTCACCGCGGCCCCACCGGGCGGACCGTGGCCTGGGCTGCATATCCGTGGTCTCGCGTGCCGGGTCTGTTGTCAGGTGTGGTCTGCTGGGTGGGCCCCGCCGGTGGAATTAGAATCGATATCACCTCCCGGTGCCTTGTTTGGAATCCCCCTTGACAGCACCCTGCCAGGTGCTGAGTGAGTTGCCCTACCGGGGGCTTATACTGGTGTTTTTCTATCTGCCACCGTCGTGCATCGCGGCCCGCCAGACCCCCCCTCGCATTTTTCCCTCTTACCTCCTGCTCTCTTAGGGCCACCGTCCTTTTAGGGCTTCCGTTGCTGATCCGGTCGACTGCCATTACTGTTCCAGCTTCCTGTCCCGGCCTGGCTGTTTGTTCCTGCTTCTGGATAGTGTGCAGCATGTTCCGTCCTCATGTCGCCTGGGCGACATTTTCATCCCTGAGTAGCATTGTGTACTCCAGTACGCGGGTACTGGTTCGCTCCATCTATCACCGGTTGCTTGCTGCTTCCCATACAGCACCGGTAGTGTCATTGTGTAATCCAGTACGCGGGTACTGGTTCGCTCCATCTATCACCGGTTGCTTGCTGCTTCCCATACAGCACCGGTAGTGTCATTGTGTACTCCAGTACGCGGGTACTCGTTCGCTCCATCTATCACCGGTTGCTTGCTGCTTCCCATACAGCACCGGTAGTATCATTGTGTACTCCAGTACGCGGGTACTGGTTCACTCCATCTATCACCGGTTGCTTGCTGCTTCCCGTACAACACTGGTTGTGTCTATGTGTTCTCCAGTACGCGTGTACTGGTTTGCTCCATATATCACCGGCTGCTTGCTGCTTCCTATACAGCACCGGTACTGTCTATGTGTACTCCAGTACGCGGGTACTGGTTCGTCCATATATCTCCAGTTGCTTGCTGCTTTCTATACAGCACCGGTAATGTCATTGTGTAGTCCAGTACGCGGGTACTGGTTTGCTCCTAATTCACCGGCTGCTCTTTACACCTATATGCACTGGTAGGCCTCTGTTAGTCCTGTTGTGCGACTGGTTTGCCCAACCTTTCTCACTCGCTGAGGCCGCCTTTGCTCTTGCAACAGTACTTGTCGCCTCTGGGCCCAAGGCTGCCTTGCCTTGTATATTGGCAGGGCCGGTAGAGCCTTCTCTCTCGTTGTACCAGTCTCCTGGCTGCCTTGCCCGGTATATTGGCAGGGCCGGTAGAGCCTTCTCTCTCGATTGTACCAGTCTCCTGGCTGCCTTGCCCGGTATATTGGCAGGGCCGGTAGAGCCTTCTCTCTAGTTGTACCAGTCTCCAGGCTGCCTTGCCCGGTATATTGGCAGGGCCGGTAGAGCCTTCCTTCTCGTTGTGCCAGTCTCCTGGCTGCCTTGCCCGGTATATTGGTAAGGCCGATAGAGCCTAATCCCACATTGTGCGTATTCTATGCTGCCTTACCCGGTATTGGCAAGGCCGGTAGAGCCTCTCTAGTTATATTCACCATACCACTGTTCACCATTGCTTTGTACTATTACACGTTGAAATATATATGTATTGTCAAACCCGTGAGGGTTTTCTTTCAACTTTCAATAAAGTTGTGTTTTTATCTTAACTCTGTGTCTGAGAGTCAAAACAAACTGTGACACTAGTATCCGTACTGCTATTGCAGCTCTTATTAAATCCTCAGATTTTCCTTGTAGCAATAATCTACTAATAAATCTTGATGCAGAGAAGGCTTTTGACAAAATCCTTTGGCCTTATTTGTTTCAGGTTTTAGAAATCCAGGGCTTTGGTCCATTGTTCCGTGCTTTAATAGAACTGTTCTATACAAACCCTCAAGCCACAATTTCTACTAACTCTGTCAACTCCTCTCTCTTTCAACTTTTCAGGGGTACCAGACAAGGCTGCCCCCTCTCTCCACTTCTTTTTAATCTAGCGCTGGATCCCCTTTTCGCACATTATTGGTATTACCAGATTTTCAGGGTATACGAGTGTGTACTGTGGAAAATAAACTTTCTGCATTTGCAGATGATCTGCTGTTCCATTATGCAGGTTTTTGAGAACTTCCTGCGGATGGTGGGTTTTACGATTAATTTTGGCAAGTCTGAGGCAATGTGACCTTCTCCGCGACCCCCTCCTTCCCTACCATTTTCCTGTCCATCATCTTAAGTTTTTGGGTATTCTTCTACCTAGGGATGTCTCTACGCTCCACTAGACCAGTTTTACTCCCTTGCTGGCTAAGTTGTCTTCGGACTTTCTTGCTTGGAAGGCTTTGCCTCTGACGTTCATTGGCCGCATTAACTTAATTAAAATGATAGTCTTTCCGCGTATCTTGTATTTATTGCATATGCTACCACTATATTGCTCTGCAAAGGAAATTCAGTTTCTTAACCATCGCTTTCAGGGGTTTATATGGGGTGGTTAACACCCCAAGATGAGTCTGGCCAAATTAACCCAACTTAAATGGTCTGGTGGGTTTAACTTTTCACATCTAGGATTCTATAATGTAGCCTGCCTTCTCTAGTATGCGAAGGATTGGCTGGATGGCACAGCGGTTCATACAGACCCTAACAGGGACCAATGTTTCTGTCTGTCATTAAGTTTTTTCTATATTCTGCATGCTTCCTTGTCAGCTCTTCCACCTCCTTGTGTGGTTAATCCTTTGCTGGCATCTACTGTGAAGGGCTGGCAATTCATACGATATCATCTTTTCAAAACACGTTATGTTTCAGTTTTTCTACTCTTCACTCGTAACTCCTCTTTTCAAGGTGGGGAGGCTGATGCCAGGTTTCTTCATTGGGCCTCTCTGGGTATAACATCGGTGGGTCACTTGCTTGACCCCTTAACTCAGCAGATGTACTCTTTCCTAGAATTTAAATCTAAATATACTCTACCGTCTAATCATCTTTTTGCTTTCTTGCAGGCTAAACATGTTCAGTCTCTTCTACCGGTTTTGTCCAAACAAATTACAGATAATCCGCTGGATTACTTAATTAAAAAGCTTCCGGAAGTGTCTTTTAAAACTTCTCGTATTTATAGAACTATTTTCTTAGTGGTTCATATGGACTTGAACCCTTTGAGCTCTTCTGGCTGGCTGGCTGATATACACACACTAACGGTGGAGTCCAGCTTTTTGCGTAGATTGCAATGCTTTCTATCTGCTTATTTTCATGACAATTCTTATAGATTATTGCATAGGATATATGTGACTCCTTTGGTAGCCCATCGCATTGGTCTTGCCTCAGTTTCCTCCTGTCTTAAATGTCAAATTCCTAGTGTGACTTTACTCCATATGGTATACTCCTGTCCACATGTTTTTTCCTTTTGGACCAAGGTCTTTTTTATATCACAACAAAAATAGGGATTCCTATTGATTTCGTTTCTCCAGCTTTCCTCCTTGGGATCTATGCTTCTTCTTCTCAGTTGATGCCAAACTAAGTTAGTTGATTTTGCTGTCATGGTGGCGTTGAAATGCATTCTGGCGCTTTGGTTATCGCCCCAACCCCCTCTGCTTCGTCATTGGATGCTTAAGTTGTTTCATTTCACCAGATTACATTGGACACTTGCCCTGTCTGATAAGGAGATGCTTGTTTTGTCACTCTCTGGGAACCCTTTATTGTATCCTTGACCACTGCTCGGCAGATGGGCTTTTACCATTGCTTTAGGTATACATCATGGATGGAGGAGTGGCTGTTAACGGATAATACCATGGAATCACTGCTAGAGGTGGGAGGGGGTAGAATGATTCCTCATTTGGATGTTAGGGAGGAGGACCCGGGAGTAACTGGCCCTTATTTTTAACCTTCACCTTTTTCTTTCGTTTCCTTTGGGTTTGGGGGAGTGGGGGTTGAGCCCCTCTGGAGGCATGCACCTGTTTTGTGTCTTGTGTTCTGTGTTTTTATTGATCTCTGGATTTTCTAATTGGGACATTATTTGTCAGGACGGCTCCGTTGAATACGCTGGTGGTCACAGCATTCCATACAACTTGCGCTGTTGTTATTTAATCATACTGTATACTCTTCCCAGTTTTCCTGTATGTTTACTGAACTAGTCAGTGTTGGATGTATTTTTCAATAAGGGGAAAGAGATTATCTTACTGTATACCTAGCACACTGGTGTTGGGTTCTCCTTTGTAGAACTACTACCTGGAATGTTGTTACTGTTCGTTCTGGATGTATTTGTATTTCGATAATTTCAATAAAAAGTTTATTTAAAAAAAATGTGCAATTTATATGTAGGAAAACTGTGTTGATTTGTATTTGTGCCACTATGGTGCAATTGATTTGCTCCAGAAATGCTGTGCTTCAGTCTGTGGCCAATAATTGGCACATTATGAGATGAACTAGAAGCCTTTGTGCACTATGAGGCTGGTGGAGCAATTCTGCATTATAGAATGCAAACATTTTCACAAATGTAAATGGGACTTATAACCCTGTGAGTGCCAGAGGGGTATACAACACATTGTTCTGCAGTGCATTGCGTACCCCTGTGGCATGCAAAGGGTTAACCACTTGATTGATTTGCAATGCACTTTAGGCCCAATTCAGTTCACAAAAACGTTCATTTTTTTCTGTAATGCAGTTGGTTTGCCCCATAATTACTTCATTCTTTAGGACATCGGCCTCTGTGAGACAAAATAGGAACTAAACTAAAGTAGAAGAAAAGCAGATGAGTCACTCACCAGCTGAGTTCATTGTCCTTTATTCACACACACATGCAGCGTACACACCAAAGCCCCAGCCTACCACCAACAGCTATTTCATGCTCTCTCACATCATTTGGCATGTAAGTCTAGATAGTAACACAGTGTTTAGGTAAATAGTAGCACAGCAAACCTTCATACCCACACAGCTTAACCCTTTGAGTGCCAGAGAGGTACGCAATTAATTGCAGAGCAATTCATTGCACACCCCCTCTGGCACTCCTAGGGTTAACAGTACCACACTGGGGGATGTACAAATGTGATTCAGTACTTAACCAGGCATAGGGCTAGAACTGATTATTTTATACCTACACCTGTCAAATGCCAATTTACTAAGCTACTTACACTGAAAATTCTCCCCTTAACCATTTGAGGGGTTAGATACCTCTCTGGCACTCACAGGGTTAAATCATTGTGTGCCAGAGTGGTGCACAGTGCATTGCTTACCCCTCTGGCATTCAGTGGTTTAATTCCTTTGCACCAAGGGGAGAGCAGTTGAGAAATGGATGGTCATTCCTTTCCCCTGCATTTTGTTTGACCCTTTGAATGGCAAAGGTGTACTCCTCTGGCACTCAAAGGGGTTAAAACCATGTAATAAATGTAACAGGGTTTTGCGTAGGCCCACAGACACCCCTGTGGTCCTTTACCCAGAAACCTCCTTGTGCTCTGTAGGCCGATCCTGAGCCTCTGCTACCTGGGATTTGGGGTACGTGACAGAGGAAGTGCCTCCACCCAGCTGGGCATCCAGGGTATGGATGTGGGGCTCAGTTGGGAACATATTTAAGTGAGCAATAAAACTGACACAGAGCTATATTAAAAAGAACTTTGTATTGCACAGAAAGCAAACCCTATGCAGGAATATAACAGATATGCAAGACTATAACAGATACATGAATAGAATACAGTAAAACAGTTCAAGAATGCAGTGGTCAATATGGTATTCACCCACCCACAACAAATACTGTGGCCCACCCTAGGCTTCACCCTAGTGGCAGTTGGGTACCATTAGTTGGTGCACATAGTTGGGGCCCAGAGTAATTGTAATCCACATTATGGTTTGTGTTATTCTGTAATCTTCCAATGATCAGAGAATCTATAGAGCAAGATCTCTTTAATTGTGTAACCAGATTCAGGGTGTCCTGTGGTGAAACAGGGGGAGAGGTTTCAAGTTTACTACTCCACAGTCTGCAATCTGGTCAGTTCAGGAAGGGGAGCGCCTGCTTCTTTAACTGCTGCTGGAATTCCTGCACTCTTCACAGCATTCCCTGCCAGGATCAGTTATGTGCCTTGGTCTGGTTACAGCTGTCTGCTGGAATGCTTCTTCCAGGATTCTCCAGTACTGGATCAGCCAGGTCAACATTCCCTGTTTAGAAGAGGCTCCTTCACTCACTTCAACCCAGCTCTAAAACCAACTCCAGACTAAAATGGAGTCCTGAATATCCATCCGTGTGCATAGGAGCTCGCCATCTGCTGGGAACTCCACAGGAACTGCAGGATAGTCAGTGGCAGCAGAAATCACTGTGATCCCAGAGGGGATACATAAATAAGGAATAGGGGAAAGGGAGTAACTTTACTCAGTTTTGTGCTCAAGTTGTGTGCGATGCTTGCTGGAACCAACGTGTTAATGACAGCGAGTTGTTCTCCTGTATGCCATAACCATACACTCTGTTGCGGCATCTGGCATTGGAGGTTAAGCTGTGCTATCCATTGCCCCCATATGTGGTTAATGAAGCACCTTTTTCACATCTAGCCATGGAACCTAAATAACACCGTAATAATACTGAGGCATTTCCCGCATTTCAGTGTGGAAAAAATGCAAATAACTAATTCTGAGGAATGATCACATTTTAAAGGTGAAATATTTCTACATAATATATGATTTGTTTATATGTATCTATGTCAGCTGTGCCAGTGCACAGAGAACTTTACAAGCACAGTGTGTCAATCTAACAGTGCAAATGCAGAAAGGATTATATAACGCTTTCTTTGTATTGATATTGCTGACATTTATATTGTGATATGTATCAATGTGTAAAGTGACTATGTAGCTGTCAGAGTACTCAATACACCTGATTGGGTGCATGCTGCTTGGCCAAGAGCCGGATAATGGGTGCACAGTCAGAACTGTGTGGCTGCTGAGCCACATGGAGTACAGTTATTTATTTGGCCAATTAAGCACCCATTGTTTTCAGCTTGGCCAGACAGAGTGTACCCAATAATGCAATCAGAAATGGCTTAGGCATATAGTACCATGAAGAGACATTGTATCATGATTTGCCTCATTCCTGATTTCTCACGTTCTAGTCCAAGCAAAAAAATCATATGACAGGTAGACTGTTTCCTGCTATGTATGTAGTTTTATATCTGTATTAGTGTCTCGCCACTGGAAGAAAAAATTTCAGCCAGATTTCCCATTAGGCAGAGTAGGGACCTGCCTACAGCTCCAGTGTTTAAGTACCACCTCAGCTGTGCAGGCCACACCCACATTCTGAACTGATAGTGTAGCCAGAGCAATCTCAATGTCCCTGCCCCAGATTTATACCCCTTTACTGCCTAGTATTTAACCCTGTGGATGCTATAGAGATTTCCAGTTCATTGCAGAACAATGCTATAGAGATCTCTCTCTAACAAGCAAGGGGTTAAAGTATTCTTGCTTGTTATAGGGCGACACACACACAAATATAACAGCATGTCATCTCTCACTCATACACAGACACACACACACACACACACATACCTAACTGCATGCCATCTCTCATTTACACACACACACACACACACACACACACACACACACACACACACACACACAGCATGTCATCTCTCTCTCTCTCTCTCTCTCTCACACACACACACACACACACACACACATATAACAGCATGTCATCTCTCACTCACTCACTCACTCACTCACTCACACACAGACACACACAGACATAATAGCATGCCATCTCTCACTCACTCACACACACACAAATAAAAGCATGTCATCTTCACACACACACACACACACACACACACACGTTATATTTCTCTCTCACATATATGCACACATAACAGCAAGTCATCTCTTATTCACGCACACACACATAACAGCATGCCATCACTCACTTGCATGCTCATACACACATATATAACAGCATGTCATCTTCACACACACACACACACACATACACACACACACACACACACACATACATACATAACAGCATGCCATCTCTCACTCACTCATTCACTCACTCACACATAGACAAAACAGCATGCCATATCTCACTCACACAATCAACAGCATGCCATCTCTCTCTCTCTAATATATATATATAAATATCACACACATAAACAGCATGCCATCTCTCTCTCACACAACAGCATGTCATCTATCTCTCTCACAAACACACACATAACAGCATGCCATCTCTCACTCAGACACACACACACATAACAGCATGTCATATCTCTCTCTCTCTCTCTCTCTCTCTCTCTCTCTCTCTCTCTCTCTCACACACACACACACACACACACACACACACACACACACATAACAGGGTGTCATCTCTCACTCACTCACACAGTCACACAGACATAACAGCATGCCATATCTCACTCACTCACATGCAAACACACACATACATAACAGCATTTCATCTTTGCACACACACACAGCATGTCATATATCTCTCTCACACATACACACACATAACAGCAAGTCATCTCTCATTTACACATACACACACACACAACAGCATGCCATTTCTCACTCACATACAGGCACATAACAGCATGCCATCACTCACTCACTCACACACACACACACACACACATAACATCATGCCATCACGCACTCACTCACTCACTCACACACAGACACATACACAGACATAACAGCATGCTATCTCTCACTCACTCACACGCACACACACATACATAACAGCATGTCATCTTCACACACAACATGTCATCTCTCATTCACATACACACACACATATATCATTGTGCCATCTCTCACTTACTCACATACAGACACATAACAGCATGCCATCACTCACTCACACACGCACACACACACATAACAGCATGCTACTCTCACTCACTCACTCAGACACAGACACACACATAACATCATGCCATCTCTCACTCACACACACACAAAACAGCATGCCATATCTCACACACTCTCTCTCTCTCTCTCTCTCTCTCTCTCTCTCTCTCTCTAACACACACACACAAAATCAACAGCATTCCATCTCTCTCTCTCTCTCTCTCTCTCTATATATATATATATATATATATATATATATATATATCTTACACACACATAACAGCATGCCATCTCTCTCTCTCCCTCTCACACACACACACACGCTCACAAGAGCATGTCATATCTCTCTCTCTCTCTCTCACAAACACACACACGCATAACAGCATATCATCTTCACTCACTCTCACACACACACACAGTTTTGTGTAGTGGTGGACAAAATGAGATCCTCAAGTTGCTGCCAGATTATAACGTTCATAATTCCCATCATTCTATCAGCAGCTTCAGGGCTTCACGTTACCCATCCCTGGTTGTCTCTTTAATAGCATAAATCTGGAAAAATGCTAGCGAAAAACAAATTTCACTAAAATGTGTGTCCGTAAATGCAATTAAAGTTAAGAAAGTGCTTGGATTAGCCCAAAGCTCAGCAAGGAATAGTGAATTTAACTTTCTCGTTATAATGAATAACCCCAATGTAAAACAACTAGTACACTATCAGTAAACAGCATCGTAGTAGGAATGTAAAGCCATCTCCTTTAGAGTACTTTCTATCCAGCCACATTGACATTCAACGGCTGTATAATTTCATGCCAGAGGATTTCCAAAAATGTAATAAAACTATTAAAGTGAAGTGAACTTTGCTCTGTCCTCTTTTCACCCTGTAGCATGCAAGTGCTTAAAAACACTACAGGCAAATGATAATATCTCTTAAGATTTTCATAACTCACTGTGCTTACTGTTATCCATGGAGACACCTCCAGTCTAGGAAGGCTGATGCAAAGACTGAAAATATAGTCTAGCACTTTTATCTGTATAAGAAGCCTGCCAATTCAAGTCTTTATTTCTGACTTGAGTACAAATCCAGGCAGTTTCAACTGTAATTTTTTTGTTCCTGAGGGAATAAAAGGAAATAATTACACAATTCAGGCAATTGGGGAGAGGGGGATATTTATGGTACCCATAAGCAATCTAATAGGATTGAACACTTATCAATGTGTCTGGGGACCAGCCTAATTTCCACCCCAAAGATACTGTCTGTGAAATGTGTTTAATGCCCTGTATTCAAGTAAAAGTGCAATAATTCCTTGGCAAAACAACTGCTAACTTTCAAAATTCCGACTGATTTTATGGGGCTTTTAACCTTTTAAATACTAGGGAGGTGTCCAAAGCATTGTGAAGTAATGTGCATTGGGGTCCTCTCTAGCATTTAAAGTGTTAATAGCCATACCATAAATGTTTCTGTATGGGGGCCTTGAGATCTGGTTATCTCAATCTGATATGCTAACTACGCATAATCTTAGAACTGAGCCATTTTATTGTCCTTGATTCAGTTATTATGTGTGCAGTGAAGGCATGTAGGCAATGTGATTGATAAATCATCAGATTACTGGTTGTTTTTGAACATTGAAGATATGTGAATGGTTCCAGATATGAAATGAATATAAAAGCTTCAAGTGAGAGAACTGTCCCCAGTTTCATTGTGATTCTACAGAGCCTCTCTTTTAAATATGAGAGTTTTTAGTGACATTGATAAAGAGGTTTCATAAAGTAAAAACTGGTGTTTGTTCTCTATTTTATACTGTGCAGTGGTAGGCACCCATAGGGCCTACAACTCCCATCATTCCCAGCCTGCTATTGGTTGACTAGAGATTAGAGATTATTGTAGTGACAGATTGCCCATACTTTTATTAGTGCTTATTCTCCATGGCAGTGTTTCTCAATGTTAATCCTTAGGGAACACCAAAATATCACTGCTTAATCTCAGATAAGTAATAAGTGGCTCAGATTGGGCTGCATGTGCTTAATTGTGAACATCCTGATAACTGGTCTGTTGGTGTGTCCCAAGGACTGGCGAATCACTGCTCCATGGGATTGGTTGTATCTCATACAAGCAATGCTACCAACCCTTGATATTGTTTACAGTATTTTTTTTCTGTTAATGCTAAAACAACACTATGAATAGCCTTTATTTGTTTGCAAAGCAATGCTCTGTGTGCTCTTCTGGCACTCAAAGGGTTAATAACCTTCTTTACAAAAATGCATTTTTTGCACCACGGTAGCTGTAAGTTGTAGGTTTTATGTTATGATCATCTCTTCATGCATTTGGACCTCTCTAGCATCTGGAGGGTTAAATCATAGGCCTTTTGCAAAAACCGTATATACTTATTGATTTCTGACATGCCAAAAGGCCCATTTTGCTTAGATTTTCCATCCCACAGGTAAAACAATCAATATGCATGTGAACTATTTTTGCGGTAATTAGTTGAGTTTTTGATTTGTATTGTAATAAAGGCTAACATATTTAAAGGTCAGTATTAGCAAAGGTATAGTATAAATGAATTGTATTTAATAATCAATGAATATATAATATTTTCTGAATCCGAGGAAAGGCTCCTTAGCAGGGGTGGATTTACATCACAGGTGCCCCTAGCCAAGGCACTTTAGGTGTCCTTAGCACCATCCTTGGTATCACCCCATTAATCGAATGGCCCCACCCCTAGTCCAATCCACTATTTCCTGGTACAGAAAATATCCTTGGACGATAACAAGCAAAGACAAAAAAAGCTTTAACCTCTTGGTTGCTAGAGAGATCTCCATTAGATTGAAAGGGTTAAATAATGCAATACAATGATACAATCCCCTAGCATCCAAGGGGTTAAATAATGCAATATAAAGGGGTATGAAATTGACCACACCTACAGTTCAGATTGTGGGTGTGGCTAGCACAGCTGAGGCACCCTTCCAAATCTGGACTTCTAGAGTTGCCTACTCTACCAATCAGGAAATCTAACCCTGCTCCTTAGAGGATACTGCATTATCTAGAAAATGAGTGAATATCTAAACAGACATTACTTCATTCAATATGTTTCCAGCAGAATGATTTTGTCTGTTTCATGTTATTTGTGTTTATACATTTCTTGGGACAATCACCTTCCTTTTGACTTTACATATTCTGTAAATGAAGAATATGTAAAGTCAAATTGCCTATACTATTTTTTTATGTCTCCAAATAGCTTTTGGCTAGGGACTATCAATGAAGGGCTAGTGATACAATGTTGCACTATCCCACTGAGTGCTCTGTATGCTGTAGTGGAGTTAGGCTTTTCTACTGCACGGAGAGTGGTACATTGTATCCCTGTCCCTGCATTAACAGATCATGACCAAACGTTCACTCAAAACTAAAATTCAGGGAGCTCGGTGTCGAGGACGTAAAAATGTAAAAAGGAAAAAAAATAGGTGGCAATAAATGAATAAATAAAAAGTACTGTAATTCTGACCTTACATATTATGCACTTACATATGTCTAAGTTACTTTAAAGTAACACTAACGCCTAACAATGAACCAGATGCTAGTGTCCGAAGAAATTCTTTGGCCTTAAACCTAGCCCTGCCTTTTCCAGGACTCCCATTGATTGTCCAGAATTATCCTTAAATGGAATGAGACAACAGGCTTTATGAATACAGGCGCAGTGGGCACTAATCGCAATCAGTTAATTGACTTTAGTTTTCATCCCTCAATACAAACAACAACAGTAAATGGCCACTGAACAGGACAGTTTACACATGCATTAAAAACATGTATAGGATTGTAGTTTAGGGATATAACATGTAAATGATGAATGTTTACATATGCTAGCACTAAGTAAATCATATTTAAATATTTAGTTTTTTTATTAAAAACCACATTATTAAAGACCATGGTCACTTGAATTGTTAAATATATGAATGTATGAAAGCATCAATAGCATTTTAACCCCTTCGCGTCCTGTGACGTACCCGGACCATCACGCTGGTCCGGCACTTAAGGACCAGTGACGGTCCTGGTACGTCATGTACTTTTACTCACCGCGCTCCTGCAGGAGCGCAGTGAGTAATACCGTGGACTGAAATTGATCGATCCAAGACCGGAGCGATCTCTTTCAGTCCTCCTTTCGATGTGCCGCCCCACATGATCAGTCACGTGGGACGGCACATCGAACTCGTCTATCTGGTCCTTAAAGGACCAGACACCGCGGGATCGTCGGACCTTAAGGGGTTAAAGAAGAAGCAGGGCTTTTTTTTTCCCTTGTCATGTTTTGTGGAGCACCTTAGCCAAATTGGCCACACCCACTATGCTAATTTGCGGGTGTGGTCCATGTAGTCCCAATGCCCCTGTAACAGACATCCACTCCTGCTGTATAGTAGCCAAGTATTTAACCCTTTGAGTGCCAGAGGGGTAGGCAACACATTGCTTTGCAATGTGTTGCCTACCCCTCTGGCACTCAAAGGGTTAATAATGTATACAATGCTAAAACATTCAGTTTATATCCTCATTTGGTCAGTTTATTTTTCAGTTTATATACCCCCTTTCTTGCAAGTTTATATAAACCATGAAGGACAATCATCAAATTGCCAAGAAATCAGTTGCACTTCCCTCTGGTTCTTAACCCTTAATGGTCCTGGCACATCATGGGTAGATTCGAGTTAAGGACCCATGACGTCCCAGGACCATCATGGAATTCAGGGCTCACCGAGCGCTTGCACGCCGTTCGGGGGGGCCCTGAACCGGATGCAGACATAGAATAAAAAAATGGCCCGTGGTCCTTAAGTGATGGACGCATGTGCTATCGGCCATCCCTAAGGGGTTAAATAGTTATTATTTTGTGCTTGTATTCATCATCTATAATGGGTAGTTTCTGTACTGGACAAAAAGTAAATGGATCTAAGGCTACCATCATATAATATGTGGGGGAGTGGCCATGGACAAGGATAGGACCACCAAGGCTGCCTTTGCCTAGTGGCAAATGAGTTGTAAATCTAGACTTGAGAAGTAAAGTTCAAAAAAATGATTAGCCTGCATGGGTCCTACAGATCTGAATACTCCAGGATTTGCAAATATGAGTCATTATTGGTATGTAAACATGCTCATCATCATCACTAAATACTTAGAGGCCCATGCACAAAAAAAGGAGTAATTCTGTGGCAAATCAATTGAATCATAGGGGAAAAGATACAAATGTTCCAACCTCCCAGTTATTTCACTTGGGTTTTTAATGCATTGAATGCTAAAGTAAAGTGTCTGACATCATTTCAGCGGTTGCATATGTACACAGCTGTTTTAGCGGACAGTTCAAAGGTACAACTGACATGTTTTGCTCACTTCTTCCATTTAGTTCCTATACCAAAGGCAAGCAAATGCATCCCCGCTGCTGCTGTTGGATAACTAAGGATTATGGGAAGTGTGTATTAACAGCCGGAGGGCAACTATTGCTGATCTTTGACATAAGCTATAAAGATATGATGAACCAAGAAAAATTAGAGCAATTCTGGGACAAACCAACTGTACCAAAGGAACAAATAACAATTCTCATTGATATAAATGGGACATTCAATTCACTTCATGACACACACAGGTCTCCAATGCGTTGCTTCACCAGGGATTACAAGCACAATCTAATTCAACTGGGATTTGTTTTACATTTTTTAATTTCTTTCTATGTTGAAGATGTTTTGTGCCAGAATTGCTCCAGTTCTTTTAATGCATCAGCCTCAAAGTGTATTTGGCATAAATATGTATAATGTTCTATATCATCATCGTACTGCTTCTAGCATGGTTGTACAAAGATCCTCTCTGTGAAATATTTCATATTAGCATCACATCCAAAAAACAACAAAGAGTCATAAGGAAGAAGCTAGAAAGATGATAAATTATTATTAGTTGCGCAGCTCAGAGATGAGTCATCCCATTAGCTGCAATGATATCATAGCATATGGCATCATCCTAATAAGAAGCAAGTTCAAAGTCCAATTAAAAAGCATGAACTGCTAAGAGTTAATAATTATTTATTTGGCCGGTGCCTTATATGTGTCTTTAACGAGGTGGTAAAGCCTTAAAATGTATTTTAATAGTTCTATTGCATATTTCATTAATTGCATAGAAAAGTTTAAAGAAACATTTACACCTCACTCTGACTTTGCCTAGAACAAGGCAGTCCTAGTTCAGTCCTCAAGGGCCACCAACAGGCCAGTGGCTCAGTCACTTTAATTGATTCACATGCACTCAAGCAGAGGTATCCTGTAAACATGTTCTGTTGATAGCTCAACTAGTATTGTATAATTATATGCAAGGTCAATAGAAGGATATCTCTAGTAAGCTTTTCATACCAAGGCATTTTAAATGCAATTTAAATGTGACTTGTAGCAAGGTGGCTTTTTTCTTTTTTTCCAACATCTCTTGCTCGCAGTAATACAGCTGATCAAAAATGCAGTTTTACTAGCTCAACTGAAATTGACAGAATTTGACAGAGAAAAATAGACTAAAGTTTCACCAAACTGTGTTGAGATGCAACGAGTTGAGTATATTGCCCAAGTGAATAGCTGTACAAGACATGCGCTTGAAACACTGCGATAAAGTTGCCATTGTGAACTTAACCTAAAGAATGGTTTTGGGGGAATATCCTTTTAGTAGTTGTTATTTGGACACACATATACCTGAACCAATCTTTTGTCCTAGAAGGTTGAGATGTGATTTTCTCATTAAACATATTTTTTATGCCAAATGGAGATTCCTATTAAAAAGTATACTGAGAGGCATGTTTTCTGCAGTTCAGCACTACAGTATGTATATTTTATTAGTGACTCCTTTAAAATGGTTAGTTGTGTGAAGTTTAGCAGT
The DNA here is from genome assembly GCA_037306005.1 of Rhinophrynus dorsalis. Classification (NCBI taxonomy): domain Eukaryota; kingdom Metazoa; phylum Chordata; class Amphibia; order Anura; family Rhinophrynidae; genus Rhinophrynus; species Rhinophrynus dorsalis. Next base: position 243,821,597 of record CM074721.1, read on the forward strand.
GTTTCAGAAGCAAGTAGGAAACCTGAGTAGAGATGAAAAAATGCAGCTTTCAGACTGGTTAAGTCCATCCACATGGATCTCTATATGCATGTGAGAGACTCAGAGACCAGAGTGCAAGCAAAGTTCAGATAACCCAAAGCCAACAGCATCTATACACAGACATCTACTGGTCACAGACATCTATTGGTGTGTAGGATTTATATGTTGACTGTGCTGAGTGTAAATGGTGTGAGGCTTCATATCAGTTTTTTTTTAATGCTGTGGTGGCAAAACATGTAAACCCCCCCTCCCCTACGCACTGAGGTTTATATTTCATTGCAGGTCACAAATGTTATCTCTGTTTTTTCTCACATATTCTTATTAACTTCTGTGGGGGACTTTGTATATGAAACCAGCGATAACATTATCAACCACAATTTGCTATTATCATCTTGCATATTTCCTCTCGTTTCAAAGATATGGCATTTTCATCACACCTTGGATAAAATAGTGGTGTGTAGTTTATTGCTGGGCGAGGTATTGGAGACCTTTCAAGTACTCAGTGGATTAAGTTAGGTAAAACATATCTTAAATGGGTATAGCGTTCTTCCAAAAGTCTTTACTAGTATCTTCTACAGCATTTGATATGTAAATCCATCCAACTTGATCAGGGGTAGGCAACATCATTCCTCAAAAGACTTATACAGTGCTGGTTCTCCGGATATCTCTGCTTGATGACAGGTGGATCAATCAATATAACTGATCCACCTGTACTGCAGAGAGGTAACAACATGCACTGTTAGACCTTTTTCACACAGGTGACACCAAAGCTGCAATGGTATGTTGTTGTTAAAAGCTATATTGTTTTTCACACTGGTGACTGTCACCTCATATGAATGCCACAAAGTCCAGCAAGCTTCAACTTTATTGCACTGATACAGGAATGCGGTAAAGTTGCAACATGGTTTACTGCATGACAAAATATGGGGCCTCCTATAGACCTTACATACATCCGCCATTGAAGGTTGTGATGCTAAAAAAGCCTCCAAAGCATGGCTGGGCATCAGCCAAAAATATTCAGCTGATGCCCACATGAGCTTGCCATCACACATGCCCCCTGGATGGGTTTGATGGGGGAACACAAAGAAATGTGAGTTCAGAAAACAGGCAACAGGAGTAGCAGGGGATGCTATGTTTCTGTCATTTTTGCGGCACTCAAGGACTTTATTTGCCTATCCTGTTCTTTAGTTTTGGATATTTCATGACCTGAAGTACAATTCTAACTGCTAGTTATAACACTGTTGTGTACATTTTGGTTGGTACTTTAATACACAAGCATCAGCATAACAGACACTATACATTGTCTACATTTGCACTGAAGCATTGGTAATGACCGAAGATTGCCAAATGTGAATGATACTGATGTACTGAGAAGTACTACAGCAATTCTGGAACCAACTAAATATGTCAATGTGCCTTGTTCCCAATGATTTAGATATATATTTGAATTCTTTGAATTCTAAGTGGTTCCGGCACTTTGTAAAGGGTTAAGTAAAAGGCCCGTTTAAATCAATATGAATGTTTTTTATCCCCTATGGTGTAGATTATTATTATTATTGTTTATTTATATAGCGCCAACTAATTCCACAGCGCCATTTTCCCCAGGATTTTTCCAGTTCTCCTGAGTACATCAGCATTAACATTGATGCAGCTGATCATGTTGCTCCTAATCTAAATAAATATAATACAGTAGGCTTTGCTCATATAAAGTCCTTCTGGATATTACTATTTGTGACTCCTTCTTTCTTTTGTTTTCTGCTTTAACTGTAGGTTCCCTATGCAGAACTGGGGGGAAAAACATTGGTGATGACAGTATATGATTTTGATCGCTTCTCCAAACATGATGTCATTGGGGAAGTAAAGGTTCCCATGAACACAGTCGATTTTGGCCATGTAACTGAAGAATGGCGTGATTTAGTTAGTGCAGAAAAGGAAGAGGTAAGATGAATTCTACTATCTTTTAACCCTTTCAGTGTCCCAGGGGGTAGCCAGCTCATTGCTTTGCAGTACGTTGACTACTCCTCTGGCACTTAAAGTGTTCATTAAATGTATTGCTTCTTTTTTTACTTTAATTATGTCTGCATTTAAACTTTTAATTTTGCTTTTCAACTGGATGTATAATTTATTATGAAAAATCACACACTGGCAGTGCTTGTACTGCTGAGTAAACCAAAGGCAGATGCTTCATTCAAAAGTTATTACAGATAAAAAAATGCAGTTTTATAACCCTTAGAGTGCCAGAGGGGTTCACAGTGTAGTGTTTGCAATGCATTGCGGACCCCTCTGACATTCAAAGTATTAAAGAGCATATGTACAGTTTCTTCTTGGTTTTCCCATTTTATGGTACTAAAGCTTTCCTCAGACTGTGCCCTCATAAAATGCAAAGACCATGAAAAGAAATGCACCTCATTATAAATTATACTTTTCCTTTAGTAAATTAATTGTGTTTACCCAAAAAAGAGCCATAGTGAATGTCTGAATAACTTTGCTTCTATATGCAAGCTATTGTATTATTATTTTTTTCTAGCCCTTTGGATGTGGACGGCACTTAAGGACCACGGATTTTTTTTTTTTTTTTTAGTGATCTGTTTCAGGGCTCCCGAACAGCGTGCAGCCGAGGGGGGAGCCCTGAAATACATGACAGTCCTGGAACGTCATGGATCCTTATGGCTTGCTAACCCATGATGTGCCAGGACCGTTTTGTACAAGGCATAGGCAGTTTGACTAGATACGTTTCATTAGACTTAAAGTTCTGTAGGTAACTGGTCCACTTTAAAGCTTCAACAAGCAGTCCATTTATATAAACACTTTTATATTTAAGTTATGTAATTATAGTGATTTGATTATATATTTGTTGCCAGTAATCACCTACAGATAGCTGATTTATAGAACATACTACCCCAGAGACTGGCCCATGTAAAAAAAAATATATATACTGTAGTGCAATGATGGACATCCAGAGGCCCTCAAGCGCTTGTGGACTACAGCTTGATGGGAACGGAAGTCTACAGTAGCTGGGCGGCCTCAAGCCATGTCTTTAGGACTTCCCTGACTACAGTTAAGTTAATAAGCATCTCCATGATTTCATTAATTTACTTGTGCATAAGCTGGGAACTCCTCAAGACATGGCCTGTTAGGAGTCTTTAGATTACAGACCAATTCTTATAACTAGTTTTTGTTCTTATACATTTGTTTCTTATATGATGATCTGAATTAATAGTGTCAGTCAGCTGCCAGAGCTTGTTCTGATTTTATGAAACTCATGTTAATTATCAAAGGTGTAAGAGGAACCATAACGTTAATGGGGATCTATCACCCCTATACATGTTGGACTACATAGGTCATTTATGTAGTGACTAGCTTGAGTAAGGTTTGAATTTTTTTAAAAACATAGCTATTTAGCCAAATTTAATCCATTAAATATTGCCCTGACCCTACTTCTGGACAGACTGCAGGTAAAGATCTTTACCTGAAGTCTGTCACTCTTCCTCTCCTCCCCTTCTGCTATCCAGTCTCCTCCGATGTTGGAGGCTTTCTGCCTGTAAACTGGAGCAATCTTTGGTCAGTGCCTAATAATCTAAAATAATTGTTAGGGTGATTAGATCATCTTGGAACCCAAAGTAGAGATGTGCTCACAGTTGTGTGACAAATCAAAATGACAAAACGATTAACTCAACAGATTATCAGTAAACAACTATCAATAAAATACAAATGTAATACTTTCATAATTCTAGTGCTCAACTCAGTTATATATAAATTATATATAAAAATTACATTTATTAATCAATCTAGCAGGGGACCCTAGAAATTATACTAAAACCAATAGTATGTCTTATAGTAATGGCTCAAAGTTACTATATGTGAATGAAAAGACAAAAAAATAAAAAAAAGTAAACAATTAGTTCACTGGTGAATTGTCATGTCTCCTGTCTCTAATTTGTTGACAAGTGAATCCCTTGTTGTGTCCTTTGCTTTGCATCTCTCACTTACTATACAGCAAGCTTAGTCAAGTATGGGTGGCTTAAGGCTCCACATTGTTCATACACTTGTGCATGAAACTCGCACCCTGCCTTGCTCTTGTTAGCTCGGTTGAAGCATATTTTTTGTATAGTTTTTATTATTTGCCATGTTTTATAACACATGCTTGTTGGACATAGCTACGAGACAAAGACGTCATAGGTATACGTGGTTGGGGAGTGACTCAGGTTGGTCTAACAAGATCAAAGTTGCATGTGAGTTTCATGCACTACTGTACAATGAACGTGGAGTCTTATGCTTCAATGGAGTCTTACTTCAATAAGCTTGCCAGATAGTAGGTGAGAGACACATGGCAAAGGACACATCAAAGGATGCCCTTGCTGAACAAGTAAGAGATGGGAGGCAAGACATTCCACCAACCCACAGCATCATGCCTAGAAGGGAAACAACAGATCAGGTGGTTGAGAGATGCCAAGAAAGTGTGCCCAACTCCTAGGTAGAAGCTGTTCTCTGAAGACCCAAAGTGTGCATTTATCAAGTATAAAGTGGCAAACTTTAAGAGACTCCCTTAGCTCAGAAAGATTGAGTTCTAACCAATATTGACTTATGACTATTAACAGACTGACCAGTTGACCACTGGGAGGAGACAAGTGATACTTCCATTCATCAAACTAACCAGTTGAATCATGCTTTACTAATTTTTTGGACTATTTTTTAATACTTTTATTTTTTTGTCTTTTCATTCACATATACTAACTTTGAGTCCTTTCTAGAAGACTATGTATTATTTCTAGGGACCCCAATTATATTGGTTTATAAATGTGACTTTTATATATGACAATTGAGTGGATATTATATTTTGTGTTGGGTATACAGAAATGTATTATACTGGCATCTAGACACTTCTTTGTAGAGAGGTATGACTCACAGAGTAGCTCTAGAATTAGGAAAGTATTACAGTAACATCATCTGCCATCTCTCCCTCCTGGCAAGATCAGAATGGAGAGGGTTAATAAATTATATGGGTACCTAAGAACCCTGTATTATGTATTTTGAAAATATTTAAAAAGCAGTACATATATATGAAGTCTATAGTCTCTATATTAATTTATTATGCTGCGCAATATATCTTAAATGTTAATATGTGCTCTGTGTACCTCATATAAAGGTCTTGTGACCTGACTCCCTGACCCTATTCTCCCAACAGGAGAAGAAATTAACAATAAATATTAATATGGGTCCAAAAAGACCATATTAAAGGACCATTAATACCTACAATGATCTGGGTTTATATATGCTTAAATACATTTTAATTTATGGTGCTATATGTAAGAATGATATTTTGTATTTCTAAGACCTAAAAGCTATTCTTATGTATGCTTTGTGGAATATTCCCTTGTTGCCTTTTTCAGGAGGTGTCAGAGAAGTGCTAGTGCTGTATTGTCTGTGAACAGCTTGAGATAAGGCATCAGCTGTTTTGAACAGAAGAGCAGTGGGTAGTAGTAAGCTCATTACATTATCTGCCTTAGGTTTTCTATTGCATTAAAAGCAGCAGAAACAAAATTAATCAAATGGTGTTTGAATAAGGCAATCTACACATGCATTGAAAACAAGTAAAGGATGATATTTTAGGACTCTGGCATAAAATAAATATATTGCACAGTTGCTAGCAGTGAGTATATGATATTTAAAGATAGATCACCCAATGTAATTTTTATGTGTTAGTGTTCCATATAATAAATTAAATGCCCAAGGAAGCTCTCTGATGACCACTTACTCTGCTCTCCCTTTATGACAGGAAGTGTATGGGGGGGGACTGTGAATAAATAATGAATATGAGGCTGCAGGATCCATATTAATATAGACTTACCTCTTGGATGCTTGAGATGTTTTCAGTGCATTGCTTTGAACAGTCTCTAGCATCCAAGCGTTACAGTTTTCTTGACTAGCATCCAGGTCTAAAATAAAATATAGATTATATCTCTTAATTTGCATTTTATGGATGGATGGATTGACAGACCACTTCTGTATGAACAACTTCAACCTAGGTAAGTTCTTCCATTAAAGTTAATATTCATGAATTACTAAGTTTGTAGTTCAGCCTCTTCTTGCAGAACTAAAGAGGGAGCACTCAGTAGTCTTTTCAGACCCCCCATTCCTTTTCCCCTTTAGTCGTGAAGGGCTAGAAATGTGGCCTCAACTTCATCGGCAGGCCTACTCTCAAAGAAGCAGAGGTTCTTATAGAGCACCTGTTGTGAAAACAAGCCAAATGTTTAATATTAAAAACGTGTGCGGGAGCCTCTTTTTTTCATTGAAACATGAACATATTTCCCAGCTTTAAAAACAGTCTAATTATGTTGCAAACTCTTGAGAGCAGTCTTGTGATATCCCTCACTTGAGTGTCCTCTTATTGCCAGGTAACGTTCTAGGCTGATTACATAGGGCATGGGGTACATGTATGTATGTAGGTAGCTGTTAAGATAGGTAAAACACATCTTTTAGATTAGGATTTGTCCACAACTTCCACTTTTGCGAGACCTGAAACAGGATATATGAAACTGGTGTTTAGTTTCTTGTTAATTTGCTATTTGATCTATTCAGAGTACAGGATAACCAATAACCTCATGTATGAAAAATAAGAAAAGCAGACTGCTGGAGCTGGTAACCAAACCTTATATAGACATCAAGATGGCTACCACTAAGGATGAGTGAAATTTTCACAATTTATTTTTCTGGTCAACCTGGAGGACCTTAAGAAAATTCTGGATTTCTCCAAAATGATCCTGCATGAATTGCTGTGGAAAAGGGGAGGGGTGGGCTTGGATTCTGGATGGATGTAGAGAGAGAGTGAGAGAAAGGGGTCAGAACAGTGTGATGGGTCTTGAACGAGAGAGAGAGAGGGGAATAGAAATAGTGGGACAAGGGGACAAGAATATGGAACAGGGAGAGGGATCTGGGGTATGGGAAAGGGAAAGAAGACCAAAGAGCCTAAAATTAAATGAGTCTGGAGGCCCTGGAATTCAACAGAACAGGAAGTGTGGGAGATTGGGACCAACTGAGAATCAGGCCAGTAGCAAAAGAGTGACAAGGATGGAGAGAAAGCAGGAATAGAGGGATCTAAATGGAGGGTGAGAAAGTGGGAAAAAGCTATTGAGATGTAGAGACCTACATGAAGAGGTTCTCCCATCTGAAAACAAGTTTGATTGATTGATGTCTAAAGATAAGTGAACCTGTGTGTTTCATATGAAAAATGTATATATACAGTTATTTTGCACATCTTTAGTAACTACTACTTATGCTGTGATAAAAGCAGGACTGCTGGGGTAAAATCTCTCTCCTTCTTTAACTTTGATGCAAATTGATTTGATTGGAAGCAAAATATTTTCAGTATTGCCCGAATGGATTCAAAAACAAATCACAGTAGTTTTGCTGATGTCTAGTAGCCGTGTGTAATCAACCTGGAAACACAAACTCTCTCAGAGATTCTCCTGCTCTTAAATATATAGGGTTACTGATTTTACATTTCCTATGATGTGTTTGTGAACTATTGAGCACATTTATATTAGTCACACACTACCTAGAGATATCGTGCATGTTTTAGTGTGGGAAAGCAACTCATGTCAGTGTTTCACATGTTCTTTGAACCATAGGGGTATCCAAGTATTGACTCAAAGGGTTAATACTTTTAATTCTGCAACTCATCATTCTTTTACTTTGTACCGTAATACAGTAACATCCTGAGCTCAACAGGATTCCATCTCTTTTTATCAGTTCTCAAACATAAACCCAATGTTATATTAGATTCAGCATTATAATGTACACCATGCATCCTTTTAATATGGCTATTATGCTTTTGTCATGCTCTACATTATGCTTGACTCATTGTAGAGGTCATTTTATTATTCACTCGTACATGATTTTAGTCTTAATAATAACTATGTACATTATTTTTTCACATAAACATTTCTTCTCTAAATTTAACATGCTGGGTTTTAAAAAAATTTAAATGTTTAAATGTTCTCATGCATTTAGCCAGACTGGCAAAGACTTTTATGTAGTGTCTCCTCCATTCTAATGAACAATGTTTTTTAGCTATTAAAACTGTACGTCAATAACTGAAAATTCTTTGTTAAATTGTCGTATAGTCTTGTTATTTTGCTTTTTTTTTTTTTTTTTGCTGAATTCATGTTGTGCTAAAAGGACAAATTTAGCTATATCTGTTATTGAATATAAAGAGCTCATTGGAATCTATAACAATCAATTTGCTTCTTTTCAGAGAAAAGGAATTGGCAAACATTTGTCACCATACATTTTTTTAAAGAAACATGAACACCTAGCATTAAATGGGATTCTACATATTAATATCGCATATAATTCATGTAATTTATGCAAGGAATGGGCAAAACTTTTTGCTTCAAAAGATGAAATATGAAAAATTGGCACTTTCACCTTCTATGGAATTTCCTATGAAAAGTTCAGTTTGCCACATTTTTTTTTCATTGCATTGAAATCAATGATAATATAATTCCCATGTGTGGAGAGTTTCTTTCATGAACTGATGCCATGCTAAAGTATGAATAGGGTTGTCAGTTTACAGCGTGTTGTCAGTCTGTGTTTGGAAAAGAGAGAGAGAGAGAGAGAATCTGAACTTGTAATGCTAGCTGGGCATAGATAGGGAACTGGAATTGCTCTTTTTTTACTTATAAGTGACAGTCAGAAAGGAAGACGATCTTCCTAACTGAGCTGCCTGCACCTGAGACTCTACTGAGAATGTGTGACAAACAAACATAATATATAATACATTAAAGACAAACAGCAACTATATCCTCAAGAACAAGAAGTTCACACACACAAACACTGAGATGTGGTGGTGTTATACCACCTGCTTGGTGGTTTATCCTTTATTTGCAGGCTGCTCATTCTGAAGTTAATATATGTATTTCCTGTACTGCGCCATAAAAATGAACACTGCACTCTGAGAGAGAGAGAGACAGACTAAACCTGCTGATGGTTGGATACCAGCTACAAGTGTAGAGGCATACAGGCAAGGAGAGGTAGCTGGAGCTTCTTTCAGTTGCAAAGAGTGTGGGTGTGATGTGTAGACAATGACACTGATAGTGACAGACAGGGACATCAATTTAGACCACTGGAACATCAGCTTCCTGAATGGGGAGCAAAGGGGCCCCTTTAAACCATTCAGAATAAGGACACTGTACTCCTTCTTAGTTCCAAATGACTAACATTTTATTAATGAACTCTCATCTCTTTTAAACAGAGTAAACTATATTAACTTGAGGGGCAGTGCAGGAAAACAGAATACAATTCAATAGATACAATGGGACACAGCAAATGGTGGAGACATCACGCAATGGGGTACAATGGACAATTGGTATACGGGCTTGCAATACCCTGGGACCCCCTGGGGTTACTGTACACACAAGTCTGTGACAGGCAGTATGATTGATACAATCACCAACACAGTACAATAGGAACAGGTGTTATATGCGGTCAGAACCCCAGACTAATCCCATCACACAGACAATAGTGGATACACTACAACAGAGAGGAGATTAGTAGGTGGAACCCTAATCAACCTCTGGACCAGACAGTGTTGCCATACACCTTTGAAGTAGCATGGCACAAACACAAATAATTAAACCCTAGCTGCCCAGGCAGGATTGTAGGCCCATAATTAACACAGGCCAGTATATTACCTAGTCCCTTTAAATCAATCCAAGCAGAGTTGTCCGTCAGTATAATGTCCCAAAGTTCTCCCTAGCCTGTGACAATGGGCTGACAATGCATACGCCCAGAGCGAGCTTCCAGTAACGGACTGTGGTCCGTTACAGTACATTTGGTAAATGGGTCTGAAAGCAGTTTAGGCAAAACATCATGGTGTTCAGGGCATGGCACAAGTGCTTGGTAGAAATGGAATTGGTTTTAGATGGATTAACTCCATGTAGATAATCACATTTCAGTCTTTCAATGAGATCCGAAGCTATGTAATTGTATTTATGATATCACTGTTCAACAGCAACAGTGTTTGGGTAGAAGACTGCATATTCATTAATGATTTCTAGGCATCTATAATGCTTCATCAAAAGAAGTGTATTAAAGATATATTAATGCTTACTACTTAAAAACAGTATATTGCAGGGTTTATCCTGATGAGTAAAATATGGCACCCATACTGCTGAGAGATAGTTTATTCAAAAGTAATTGCAGTTCTAATTTACATTTCTTTGGTGCAGTGCCTCCATGCAGAACTATTATGGTGCCGCTCTTGCTATAGCAGTCTATTGATGGTCAGTTCACCATAAACTAGGATGCTTTGACAGCAGTGCAGGCAGTTACTGTATCCCAAAAAATTGCAAGTGTGAACTACAATAGCTTGTGCCTAAAAACATTATATATATATATATAATTTTTTTGCCCCTCGCTTTTTGGACAGGGGGACCAAAACCCCCTGGCCACTCTTGTGAGAATTCTGCAGTGAGACTCAACTCCAACTTTCAGTGGTTTCCTATTTTACATTGAGTACTGAGTCCCACAGACAGTGCCCCCTCTGGCCATTTTAAGAAAAATTTGCATCAGCAAGATTCACTGGGGTGGCAATTTACACAGGAGTGACAGGGGAAAAGCCCCCTGGCAACTCCTGTGAGAATATCTGCAGTAATACTCGATGCCATTGACTTCCAGCTGCTTCCCGATGTACACGGAGCTCAGAATCCAACTGGCAATGCTGTGCAGCATTCGCTAGTTATCTAGATATACATAAACTGCATTTTTTCAATATTTAGCTTTAATATCTTTTTAAAAGTTGTGATAAGGAGAAGCTTTGAGCATGCTACAGAATCTCCCGAGACAAAGACAGATAGAAATGCATGAGATCAGTAACTAAAAGAACGTAAAACATGGGCTTGGAAAAAGGATATTATGGGAAATAAAAAGCTGAATTCTACACTTCTAGTCAAATATAAAAAGATAAGATATATCTGCTGAAGGAAAGCAAAGACAAAATTTTGTTTTTGTCAGGAAGATGGTTCATGCATTTCATAAAACACAAGGGAGGAAGATAAGAAGCAAGAGAAAAAGCAACAAACCTAGTTAAATAATAATACATGTTTGGGAGGGGTTTGAATGAATTAGAGCTAAGTGAAATGTCTGGCAATGTTCTCTAATGTTATTGCAGACTAATGCACTCTCTACACAACTCACTTAAAAGACAGTACAGGCACCGGTGTTGTGTGCCGTAATGGAATGAATAGGCAGGGACCTTAATCTCACAAAATCAACAGTATATGAACAACTAATTGTTAAATTATAGAGATAGAAACATAATATAAAATAATAATAATATCCATTTGTATGGATTTTCATACAGAGTAAAACAGTTGTGCTCACATGACTGAGAGATGCCTCATTTAAAAGTTAATATAGATTAAAACTTAATTTTTTGAGTTAGCATGAAAGCAGCAATTTTCATGGCCTTTCATTTTCACAGTGGCGGTGTTGTTTTTGCTGTCTATGGAGAGCTTGGCTCAGTACTTGTTTTTCTCGGTACTGAAAAGCTTAGTTTATATATATATATATATATATATATATATATATATAGACATGTGCCTGTCTGTCTAAAAAAAATATGGCAGCTCAAATATATATATATATATAAATCAAAACAAAAAATAATTTTTGCATTTCTTCATGTTCATTTCCACAGTTCCATCATGGTAGCCTCAATTAAATGTATACCTAAATTAATGTCATTTTTTACTTATGTACACATTTTGACAGTTCTAATTTACTAATTCAATATTTGATGGCATCAACAAATCAGGTAGAACAATGTACATGAACATTACTGGATTTAAACAGCTGCTTTAGACTTGAAAGTGTTTTCACTTGACATTTGCACAATGACTTTAGTAATTGCTTGCCCTTTCAATTGCTTTCACAAGATATTGCATGTTTTCAGCCAGCATCTAGCACTGCTCTTCTACGGTTTGAAAGGAAATGCAGATAGATATTCTGCTGTAGCTTGTGCACAGGTTTTTATGAATGTTTAAAAATGTATTGTAGAAGAAAAACACCACTAAGCTTTAGGTTAGACGTTCATTGCATGGCATCTACTTTTGAGCCTGGAAACATGTTTAAGTAGTTTTCCAGATAAGTCAAAAGTTGAAAAGAATATTGTCTTTTGTGTATTCGATGCCCTGCAAATACTTCTGACCCTTAAAGGATTAAGAAAGCTGTTTAAATGATAACAAAAAACAGCTTGTCATATTATAGTGTGCGTCCAGGGAGTTGGGACAAGGACATTCCCATGTATGATTCCATGTTTAGGCTGCTATGGAATGTGCAAATATTGCATGCCATGGCTGGATTTTCCATTTGGCAGGGTAGGCAACTGTACAGAGCCCCAAATTCTGAGAGGCCCCTTAGCTGTGCTGACCACATTCTGAATTGTGGGTGTGGACAGAGCAATCTCAATGTCCTTGCACCAGTTTATATACCCCTTTATAGGTTATAAGTTAACCCCTTGGGTGCTGTAGAGATCTACTTCATATTAAGAAGCACCATATTGAAGATCTAGCAACCAAGGGGTTAAATATGTCTTATGTCCTTGCTTGGTATAGGCCAAGGATATTCTCTGTGCCTTGAAATCATGGTGGAGTTATGTGAAGACTGGGGGTGTGACCTTGGGTGGCGGTAAGAGCACTAAGGGCGAGATGTTCAAAAAGTCGGCATAATGAAAAAATTGTCGGATCATAAGTTGGTGGTAAAAGAAGGGCAATATTTTCAGAAGTAAATCCATCAAGTTTGAAAATGCGTCTAAGGAATTAAAAATGATGGTAAGAAAATCTTGAGGAACATTGCCTTTAAAAAATTCTGATGTTAAAAATGTCTTTGATTTTGTCTTTGAAACAAAAATTTTCAAGGGAAAAGACATTTTTTTTTGTCTTTGAAACGACAAATTGCTTCTCACTCCTGCTAACTGTACTTGTCTTCTCCAAGTTTAGACCACTTTTATTTTGTCGGGAAAAAATTACGTTAATTAGACAAAAAAGTGACTTTGAAACAAATATTTTTTTCTGAATATACTTCACAATATGATGGTAGATTAAACCACTCCCACTTTTAAGACGGCTTTATCCCTGTCACGGAGATGGCGGAATTGGATGGAGAAAATTACGGAAACATGTTTGAGAATTGACGGACCGTGGTGCAAGAACTTTTTTATTCTGATTACAGACAATTTCAGTTACGCACATCCCAGCCAATCAGCTCTGAGTGGCTGTGCTTTACACTGATTGGCTGGGATGTGCGTGTGTGCTTTTCATACTTCTCAGTCCAAGCATAATAGGTGACTGCAGCTTCAGCACACCACAGTTAGAATGCACCTAGAGCATGAAATGTGTTTATGCACCTGTCTTGCATGCCTGTGGAACATGACTTCTAAGGAAACATACAATCAAGCCATGGAAGAATTCTGCAGGAAATCATCTGCACTGTCGAGAAAAAATACCAATTCCCGTTCATTTAAATGTATTACATTGCATTGGGAACCTTTCTCCCATTCAAGGGTTTAATTCAATGAAACGTATTTTCGCCTTATGGTGCCATTACTTTGTTCGAGTTCTTCTTCATCAGCCTCAGTATGTCTTCCCTTATGCAATCTCAACGAACCCTTTGAATACCAGCGGGGTATTCAACACATTCTTTGAATACCAGAAGGGTATTCAACGCATTGCAAGGCAATTCATGAGATGCCCCTTTGGGTCTCAAAGTGTTAAAGAATAAATTACCTGCAGTGCAAAATACATATACTATATATACTGAAGACACAATCCCTTTAATGCCTGTGGGGATTTATATTTGATACCTATGGTGAAATTGTTTTCCCAGAATTACTCCCTTTTCTTTGAAGAGTATGAATTGTTGTCCCTTAGTACACACAAGGCATAATAAAACAGTTGTGTGTGTGTATATGTATAAGAAGTAACTGGGATTTATTTCATCATTTTTTCATTAGACTGTTGTTTTCCAGGCAAAATTACCATCAACGGCATAGAGAGTCACTAGTACATATGGTGAGGTATACCCCCACTAATCACTTCAACAAGGCCTTAGCTGACATTAGTGCCTCTTGTTGATTAATTATTGATATGTCTGTGACACTGAAATGATAAACATTTTACATACCAGAAGGGTAACCAATATGTTACCCCTGAAGCACAAAGTGCTAATTAGTTGACAATCAAATTGCAAAGTTTCTATAAACATTCATAAGTCTATATTTTCTATAATGCTTTCATTGCTGACGATAACCCCATTATTTCTTTTAGTTGAAAAAGTTTACAAATTGCTTAAAATAACATAGGTTGCCCAGTTGCCAGCCATATAGAATCTAGTATTCTTCACTAAAAGCAAAGCCTTAATGTTATGTCTAGGATGTTTCTATTATGAAAAGAGCAGAAGGACCATTATTTTGAAAGCAAAGAGAAAGTCAATAGAATTCAATGTGTTTTGTACTTTTGTTTGTTTATTTTAATACTATCATAGCACAGAATGTTCTCAGTAAGTTTTTACTTTAAAAGCATTATGATGGAGCTGTGGACTTTTGCATCTTTCATGTTTTTTTTTTTTTGTTTTTGTTGCCTAAGAGGTTCAGAGATATGGTGTTTTTTTTTTCAGGGACTTTGTTGTCAGAGTCTATTACAGGAAAGGTCAAAATAATTCTCGTACACCCACCAAGCCGTGCTCAAGTTACTGTAGCATTTGGAAGTCTAAGTAAACTTTGAAAGAAACTAGGGAAAAGTCTAAAATTTGAACCTTTCATAGGTGTTTTAAAGGGGAACTACCACCCTGCAATAACTTTACATAAATTGAGTCTTCATCTGGCGACTAGCTGCTTAGTAGCGCTAGTCGCCAGAAATATTACCTGGTTTGAAAGATTTTGCAGTTTTTCGGGGGCTCACAGTAGCAGGAAGCACGGACATCTCGTCATAGTGACGTCCGTGCGCCTGCGCTGTCAGTCCCTTTTGGAGCTGGCCAAATAATAATATATAATAATAAAATATAATACTTTGCTAGGATGATTGTAAGAAGCAGTCATGCGCAGTAGAGACTGAGTGTGCTGCAGTCATGCAAAGTTGAGACTGTGCAAGCTGCAGTCATGCGCAGTACAGACTGCCCGAATGTGCCACGGCTGATATGGAGTGGGGCTCTCCGAATTCAGACCGGAGTCCTCTCTGCGCAGCTTGTGGTCCCAGGAAGGTGTTTATAGAGGACTACGGTCTGAATTCAGAGCGCTCCACTCCGTATCAGCCACAGCGCATTCAGTCAGTCTGTACTGCGCATGACTGCAGCGCGGCCACTGAGCAGAGAGACTCCGGGCACCAGCTGAGGCTGCTGGGTGGCACTGTGGCCCGTGTACACCAGCTTTTAAACTAGTATAAAATAAAAGGCATGCATACATTTTGTGAGTGCCAATATGTAATAATTGTTCTATACTCTGCTTTACCCCTCTTTTTTAAAATAGTCATCTGTTAAATAGAGGAAGTATAAGTATCTTATTATATTATTAAATTTACCAGTACAGTTGCAATACCTGGAGATAAGTTCAAAATCTGGAATTTGTTTCAAGGATTGAGTCTAAATTGATCCAGATCAAGAGGAAAAGGGGACAGGAGGTAGAAGAGAAATAGGGGGCCCAGAGGGCATGAAAGATAATGGAACTGGGGTGGGACTTCAATAAAGGTGGAGATTTTACCTAAAGTTATCTCATGGTATGCACTGTGCTGTTCTCTCCTTGTTATCACTGTGATTATCCATCAAATATGTCTACATTTCCATGCCTTTCCCAGTTTTACAATTTTTCAGTGTCTTCTTTGCTAGTGCTGATTTACTTATTGACATATTGCCTTAATAAGCCTTTTTGTATTCTTGAGGGCTGTTGTTATGTGAATGTCACTGTTCTATACAGTCAATAAGCTTCAATAGATGGGAATGCTATCATAGCTCACAGAAACAAATTCCCCTTCCTGAGTCTAGTAAATTGTGGCTCTTACCATAGCTTTGCCTACCTTCCTTACCCACCTGACAGTTATTGCATCTCCTTCAAGTTTATTATAGCTATGCAGGTACTTTTTTGTAAAAAAGTTATTTTATTGTTACATTAGTCAAATTACTAATGAGCCTTTATCAATATATCAAATACAGGCAGGGCCGGTGCAAGGATTTTTTTATACACAGGCGAAGGTGCATTTTGATGCCCCCCCCCCCCGACACGGACACAATCCCCTGACCCCCCCCTTGCCATAATCCCCTGCCCCGCCCACATATTCACCTCCACACTCTCCCCACCTCCAAATTGCCCCTTCCACAATGCTCCCTTCATCTCCACAATACCCCCTTATCTCCGCATTGCCCCTTCATCTCCACAATACCCCCTTATCTCCGCATTGCCCCTTCATCTCCACAATGCCCATTCCACATTGCCCCTTCATCTCCACAATGCCCCTTCCACAATGCTCCCTTCATCTTCACATTGCCCCCTTCATCTTCACCCTCACAATGCCCCCTTCATCTTCACAATGCCCCCTTATCTTCACAATGCCCCCTTCATCTCCACATTGACCCATCCATAATGCCCCCTTCATCTCCACAATGCCCCCTCCACATTGCCCCTTCATCTCCACAATGCCCCCTCCACAATGACATCTACATCTCCACAATGCCCCCTCCACAATGACATCTACATCTCCACAATGACATCTACATCTCCACAATGCCCCCTCCACATTGACCTTTCTATAATGCCCCTTCGTCCCCCTACCTTGAGTCCCTGGTGGTCTAGCGGCGTGCCACAGCTTAAAGCTCTGTGCCTCCTTCGGCACAGAGCTGAGGCTCCCGCGCGCTGCTCTCAGTAATGCAGAGCGCTGGGAGATGATGTCATCTCTCAGCGCTCTGTATTACTACAGAGCCTGGGTCTCTCTGCGGTATGTAACAGACGCTGCGAGGGAGCGCTGATTTACACTACTAAGCGCTCCCTCGCGGCGTCTTTGTAACACACCGCAGAGAGACCCAGACAGCTATATTTGTAATTTAAAAAAAAAAAAAAAAACTTACCTCTTTCGGCGCCCCTCCATTGCGGCGCCCTAAGGCAGCTGCCTGTTCTGCCTTAATGGCAGCGCCGGCCCTGAATACAGGTATAACCAAGACCCCTGTAAATACAAAAAATCTTGTCTGTACCAAACACTAGCAGCCAGAACCAGCTGTTGGGACATAACAATAAAAGAGTCCAGAGAGTGCCTGTGTTGCCATCATAATCATTATAATACAACCACTATTATTTAACCATTTTTGCGTGCACACTTAGAGCATTTCAGTGCCCATCTTTCTCTTTTTCTCTTTCTTTTCTCTCCTCTCTCTATAATATTTGGACATTGTCGATCAACTTCAGGGTGAAGGTCTGCTCAGCAAGCCTCCAACAACTTGTGTCCTGTGCTTCTTCTTGGGCATGTAATATTCAGTGGAATCCATTCCAAGATTTGTTTGGTCCATCTACCATAAGGTGTTCTTGTTATGTGTCATGGACATTTGTTTGCAGTCAAATCCATTCACATGTTTTTCAGTCTCTTTTTATTATGTTCAGAATTCATCATTCCATACTTCTCTGCGTAACCTTAAGTTTTTGTATGACTTTGACATTCTGTGTCCATTTTCACAGCCATACATAAGGACTGGCAGAACACGTTGGTCAAAAACCTTTCTCTTGATGCAGAGCATATATATATGTATGTATACACTCCCCTCAGCCATCAGTCTACTACAAACAGATCCAGTCTATGTCATAGCAGGCTTACTTATATATTAGTATCGTTTACAGTGGACATGTAGTTGCATGTTTACTTATTCCTGTCTAACCAAGATAATCACTGGTATTTCAGATATTCCTTTAAAAAACTATATTTGATCTTACTGCAAAACAATCTGGAATGGAAATCTCTCTTTATATGGAAGATCTTTTGATAAAAGGCAATAGACTCCATACTCCATTTCCTCTGGCATCAAACAATACTGATTTTGAAAGACCACTGTTGTTCTATCAACCTGAAGAGGTACAAAACTTTGCCCAGTCCCAAGTCTGAGTATTGTTGAGAATAGAGTTTGTCACTAGCTAAGGTCTCAGGTCTCAGTTGCACAGTAGACACGCTTACTGAGCAAAAGAAAACAATGATTTGCAATATATATATATATATATATATATATATATATATATATATATATATCCTTACTCAAGGTGCAAATTTCAGATCTGTGTCACATTCCACTGCCACAGTCATCAGACTTCCAAGCATTTTTACCGATAGCAATTTCTACTGACTGCAGAATGTAGAAACTCATAAACCTTTTGTGTCAGTCCACTTTCTTAATATTGCATCAGAATAATTTAGTATTGGTAGGAGTTCCAAGTTTTTCAATCCAATAAGTTGCCCATATTCCATTTTATCCTAGGACTGGTGTTGCCTCCATTGTGTCCTAATCCACGCAAAGAGATGAATTCTTATACTAGATGCACTGAAATTCTTTACATATTACTCCATGACATGGGCCTGTATTGTCTGGTCTAGCCATATGTTTTTCTGGTTTTATTCCTGTAAGGGTCTAAAAACAGCAGACCAGTTCTGAAGACTGTCTCTTCTTCATGAATTAGTCTTCAAACAAACCTATATTGTGCACAAGAAACCAGTAATTTTTGTCTTACTACCAGTTGTACAATTTTCATCAACACATTGTGGAGCTTCTGAAGCCAAGCATTGGCAGTACACATCTGTAAACAGATACTTCATGTTCAATTCATACTTTAGGTAGTTCTGTAATGTTAATGTTTGGCATTCAGCAGCTGCAAGTTTTGGTTACAACATCTTGCTCATTGCTAATACTAATCTATTTTTGACCCTATCCTTATTTTGGGAACTTCCACAGTACATGTGTACCCCATTGGATGCAAAAGAAAAATGAATCTTTATACTTGCAGATAAATACTTTCTTTTAGTTCACTGGAGAGAAAGGGAATCCTGCTCTAAAAAACTCATAGCCTGTGTGAATTGAGGTGCCCCATCATTTCTGGCATCTTTACTCTGCCATGCTTTGTTATAAAAAAAAAAAAGACTAGTGGTTGGACCCTTGAGGGAAAACTTGGGCTGCAGAGTGGGACGAGTTGAGTTCTTGAGATCATAAATTCTTTAAGTGCCTGCCTCCTAATGGAGGAATGCTTTTTTTGCTGTCCCTGTGTCCCCCAATGGTATAATACAAAAGGAATTATCTGTAAGTATAAAAATCCCTTGTTTGTAAGTTCTTAATCTTTTCCTGTTTTAACTTTTCCCTAATGGTGCGGTTGGTTTGTCGCATAATTATTCCAATTCTTCTTTAAAGGAATAATAATACTTCATTTTATCTTTATTTTATTTTGTAGGCATTAAAAAAACATGAAGAACGATATAAGTCTTATCTCTCAAACATTTATGGTTTATGAGATATTCACAAGCAAAGTTTCCCCTCCTGCCCCTTTTACCTAGTGTAAGCCATCTCTTCTCAGATGTGGAATGCAGTCCATAGACCAGACAGATAACAGCATGTCATAGTATCGGCGGCTGCCGTGCCGACCGCTAACTTAACCGACTGCTCTTGCCTCAGCCGCGTCGGGCAGATCTGCCTTAGGGTGTTTGGGTAGCGGCGGCTGCTGAGCATTCTGCTGCACCCGGCAGCTCGGCCGCAGCTCCTTCCAGCAGTCTCACGATGAGTGTTGGCGCACGTCCAAGATAGATGCGCGTCAGATTTAAAGAGACAGGCACACGTCTTGGGACTCCTCCTCTTCCTGGACAGTGTGCTTATAAACTTCCTGGACACCACTCTCAGTGCTCTTTCGTGGTGTCCAGTGCAGTTTCCTTGAGTTGTGTCCTTTGTGTGTCTGATTAACCCTTCTGGTGCCAACCTTGGATTGCCTGATTACCTGCTTTGTGTATGACCTTGGCTTGTCTGACAAATCCCTCTGGTGTGGACCTGCAGCACTGATAGACTACCTTTTCCATGTATGACCCTTGGCTTGGCTGACTACCCGCTCTGGTGCAGACCTGGCTCTGTCTGACTAACCGTTCTAGCCTTGGATTGTCTGACTACCCACTCCATGTATGACCTTGGCCAGTCTGACAAATCCCTCTTGTGTGGACCTGCGGCTGTGGTAGACTACCTCCTCTGTGTATTACCCTTGACTTGGCTGACTATCCATTCCGATTTAGACCTGCGGGTGAGTTGCGTTTCGATCTCCCCTATTTCTGCCTGTTGACTCCCACCTTGGTGAACCTGGGGTTATCCGCTGCGCACCCAGCATACAAACGCTCCAGTGGAGACTTGTAGGGTATCTCTGTGACTCTGGCAGACTTCCCTTACTGCAGCGTTCAGGTGCGGACCTGTAGCGCAGTAATTGCCTGTGGTATTTAGCCTGTTCAGGTGCGGACCTGTATTTAGGGGCTCAGGTGCGGACCTGAGTCAGTTCTCTCTGAGTTGCTATAGGACTCGGTTGGTTTGATTAAAGAAGAACTTTCCTCCCGGACGTCTGCCTATTGTTTTGCTCTTGCTTACTATTGTTCTGTACGTATTTCCAATAAAGATTGTGTTACCTACTGTACTGGTCCTAGTCTCGTTTCTGAGTCCGTGACACAGGAGGGAACAACCTTCTTCCTATGAGAACAATGAAAGCCCTGCCCCCCTTGACAAGGTTTTCAGGTTTTTCCCTTATCTTAATTGAAGATTGTCCCTCTCTGCAATCTGCCTGGTCACCTCCCTTCTTATCTGGCTGAGCAGTGTTACATCAGTAAAAGGGGCGGGAGGGGGATACTTTATCATTGAATTACTCTTGAACTACAACTCTGACAGAATTGAAATAACACTCTCCAAAGTCCAAATACTATGATGATTAATTAGAGCTGATTTTATTATGAAACATTACTGTCCCTTTAATTGTAATGTCTAAAGCAAAGACCACACTCTCATTATTCCACTCTGTAAATCACTTGTGTGACCCTAGATTGTCTAAACCTTTAAACTATAAACCTTGATGTTCATGGAGCTATATAAAAAATATTCATATTCTGACTTTATTTATTACTCTTCCCAGTCAAGTCAGATTATTTCCCATGCAAGCAATTGTATTGTGACTTCCCATTTCCTATCATAATGGGACAAAGATTACCTCTCCACACCATACAATAGCCACATTATTTTACTGTAATTACAGAAGAACTGTGCCATTTAACATCTTGCAGCATCGTGTAATTTATAAAAGAAAACAGCTTCAGCATCTATTATTTTTCCGCTTAATGTTTAATTAATTCATGGAAAAGCTTTTTGACAAGCTATAGTTAATAAGTTTTCCATGCTGTCAAAAGTAATAATATTAAGATTCTGTTCTCAGTTAAATTAATTTTGTTTTGTGCAATGGCACAAATAAATGTGAGTGACATTTAGAAATATGATCAGGCAGAAGCTAAGGAGAAGCCAAGTTGCAAACCAGAATGAGATGCAACCATCAGAGCATGGCAACCAGCTGTAGGCATTAGTGGTAAGAGGCAAAGTGCGTGGAAATGTCATTGCTGAGAGATTTTCCTTTTTTGTTCCATTTCAAAGAAAACCTTTCTACCCTTTTCTTGTTTTCTTTCCTTTTTCAGTTTCTAGCATTTCAAACTACAGTAAAGATATGTGATATTTGACACCATGACCCCTATTTTGAAATAAAACAGCATTTTCCACTGTTTAATCTATGATTTAAAGTGCTTTCAACCATAGCCTTTTAGTGTGTGTGAGAGAGACAGATGATTGCATGGGCTTTTCAGCTAATGACAATCAAGTAGCATTTTCATAAAGCCCAAATGATAGTGTTTACTTATAGAGCACCTTCAAATTTCTCCAAAAGAGCAACACTTTGCTCATACACGGTTAACAAAATGTACTGAAGTGCTAAGGTCTTGAAAAAGAATTGTGTCAGCGTCTCTCTGATGTCGGCTCATGTGCTGTTGTTCAGAGCTATCCACCGCTAAACTCTAGACTGATAATGGTAAATGATAAAGGGGCGCAAGGAGCAATGGGGTATAAAGGCAATGCTGGCATATTGAGAGATCTCTCCAGCTTTTTTTTGCAATTCTTATTTTTTCTTCTAATTCTGGGGCAAACTAACTGCAGTATGGACAGCACGTAACTATTTTCAAAATCCCCATTGATTTAAATTGGGCCTTTAACCACTGAATGCAAGATATATCTCCCCAATATGCTAGACTTCTATAGCAAGGAGTTAAAACTATTTTTAAAACATTGAATTTGTTTTGTTGTCTATCGTACATTTGACTCACCCCAGACTGAGCTAATATACTAATAAAACTGGGCAATTCTGGAACATGTAAACATTTCCATTGATTTAAATGAGGACTTTAAAGGGATAGTAATGTGTACAATATAGTAGATCTCCGAGTCTTCTCTAGTGTAAACTAACACATTGTGCTATGTTTAATAACTTATTTTGATGTAGTTCAAAAGATATTAAATGTATAAAAGACCCCGTCCCGCCCTTTCTGGCGGTCTCCTCTTAGAGCTGCAATCTGGTCCCGGGACTGGACAGCTGCAGTGGGGGACAAACGCAACCCTTTGCGTGCCAGAGGGGTATGTAACGCATTGCTTTGCAATGCATTGCGTACCCCTCTGGCACGCAGAGGGTTAAGTCAGTAACTATAATGAAAACCCAGCCCCCCTTGAGGAAGGAGGGCAGGATTTTCCTTTGCATACTGAAGTTTGTCCCTCGCCGCTCTCTATCCGGATCACAGCTGGATGAAGTGTGATGCTGCCAGAAGTGGTGGGAGGGGCTCTTTCTGCATTTAATATCTTCTGAACTACATCAGAGTAAGTTATCAACCCCTTAAGGACCGTCCGCGAGCACAGGACCACAGGCCACAGACCGCGGGGGAAGGCCGAAATTCCATGATGGTCATAGTACATCATGGGTCATTAAGTCGGATCTACCCATGACGTACTATGACCATCAAGGGTCGTTAAGGGGTTAAACAAAGCACAATGTGTTAGGTTTACAATACACTGCTCACCTCAGAGCTGGAAGGTGGTGTTCAGGTGGATCACAGAGAGGGACAATCTTCAATTAAAAGGGAAAACCTGAAAAACATGTCAAGGGGGGCAGGGTTTTCATTGTTCTCACAGTAAGAAGACTGTCTCTTGTTGTGATCTGTCTGGTCTGTGGACCAGATCCACATCTGGGGGAGGTGGCTTAAACTAGGTAAAAGAGGCGGGAGGGGATACTTTATCATTCAATTACTCTTGAACTACAACCTGACAGTATTGAAATAACACTCCGTATGGCTCAAATACTCTGAAGATTAATTGGAGCTGCTGTTTTTGTGAAACATTACTATTCCTTTAATTCTCTGAGAGGTAGAAAGGTAACATATTTCTTTAAATCAGGGACACATGAAAAACATAGAAACATAGAAACATAGAAACATAGAATTTGACGGCAGATAAGAACCATTCGGCCCATCTAGTCTGCCCAATTTCCTACTGTGTTAAAAAAAAAAAAAAAAAAAAAAAAAAAAAAAAAAAAACGCACTATCTGTGTAAGCCTGCAGAATGAGGATTTCATGTGTCCCGCATTTAAAGGGCTATGAGGTCACCTTCTAAGGTGTACAGCACAAGAGTTAATGTTTATGTAATCATTTTATATTTATAGCAATCAATCATTACATACAATAATGCTTTGAGTAAAACAGTTATACTGACATTTCTAGGGTGTCAATTGAGTTTGCATGATTAAGGACATTTGGATTACCTGGCTGATGAACTCAATTAGTATTTCATTTGTGACCTGCTCGAGATAAATGCGAATATGATATCCTACCGTGTTATATGCATATTTTCAGGATACTACAGAGCAGAAATCAAATGAAGCAAAACAGTTGATACAGAAATGTGATCAGCTTGCCAAATAGGTACATATCTATTTTTAGCAACTGTGTCAGTGTCAAGGTTGCAATTCTATGCAGTTTAATAAATGTATTTAAGAGTTATTTGTTAGGCATCTACCCAGTTTTATGTTGTGTTCATTACTAGTATAGGTAGATGCCTTTCATTAGAGCAGTGATTGACATCTTCAGTCCACAGAAAACTCCAACAGGTCAGGTTTTGAAGGAGAATGAGCCACTTCTAATAATAACACCCCCAATGTATTTACTATAGTAAGAAAATTCCTAATGTCCCATATGAATTTGGTCCTTGTTCCTTTGGTCAAGAGATAACTTTTTCAATCTGTCGTGGATGTCATGTCCACGTAGAAATAGTCATCATAGTACATGTGCTTACAAAAATTTTTAAGGACCAGATGGGTATAAAATGCATTAGACATCCTTTTGGTTTTTAAAAGATTATGATTGTCATGTGCATTGTGCAGAGTCTGAGATCCTGTGGTCCTGCTAGCTACTATAATGTCTGCATCCATTGACATGACCTCTATGACTGATTGTAGGTGTTATCTCTTGAACAGAGGACAAAGACAATGTTCATAAATAATTTTCTGACCATAGTAAGATAGATGGGGGGTTGTATTGGGAGGAGTTTATTTTTCTTTAAGGATATCCCTAATTAACCCATAATGATCAGAAGGGTGCACAGCAAATTCCAAAGCAATGGGTTGCACAACCCTATTATCCTTAACCAGTTGAAAGAAACTACAAATAAGTAGCTTTTAATTTGTTCAGCTCTTTTTAATGCATCACACTGTGTGTCCACCCTTTTAGAACTCAAGGGGTTAAAAATACATGTTTAGGAAAGTGTTGTTCATACAGTAGTCCGTTATATCTAGTTATTGTTTTTTGCATTCAAGCTTTGCTCTAGTCTGTAATGCATCAGAGTTGTATTACTAACTTAAGAAGGTCCTCATGGCCTATTAGAATCATTGGTTGGGTGTGTGTGTGTGAGAAGCGAATGAGTATGCCAGTATGTAATAGTACCTTTTTTATTGGACTGACATTAACATTTACAAAGACACATTTTCGAGAGATAAACTCCCTTTCTCAAGTCTGAAGCATACTGAAAATAAGAGAAATTAAACATACTGGAAATAAAAGAGTGAAGAAAAAAAGTAAAGGAAAGCTAGAAGCTGATAGGGAGTGAATAGGAATGTGAGGGGGTAGCTGGCAGTAAGGGGGACAGGGGGGAGAAAGACAGAATCACAGTACACAGATACAAGTAAAAAAAAAAATCCCAAGTCTTTATTTAGTCCAGTGTGTTTAGTGTTCAAATAACGGATCATCTTAATTTCAAATGTATTTCTCTCCTGTGTATTCTTGAAGATCCCTCTGAGTATTTTAATTTTAACGGGATAGTAATACTTTGTTTTTTCTTTATTTTATTTTATTTTATAGGCATTAAAAAACATGAAGAACGATATAAGTCTTATCTCTCAAACCTTTATGGTTTGAGAGATATTCACAAGCAAAGTTTCCCCTCCCGCCCCTTTTACCTGGTGTAAGCCATCTCTTCTCATATGTGGAATCTAGTTGTAAGACCAGACAGATAACAGCAGGGGACAATTTTCTTTCAATGAGAACAATGAAATCCCTGCCCCCCTTGACAAGTTTTTCAGGTTTTTCCCTTATCTTAATTGAAGATTGTCCCTCTCTGCAGTCTACCTGGGCACCTCCCTTCTGCTCTGGCTGAGCAGTGTTACATCAGTAAAAGGGGTGGGAGGGGGATACTTTATTATTGAATTACTCTTGAACTACAACTCTGACAGAATTGAAATAACACTCTACAAAGTCCAAATACTATGATGATTAATTAGAGCTGCTTTTATTATCAAACATTACTATCCCTTTTAGGTTATGGATGGAGTGGTTATCTTGGCTAAAATGATAACCAACTGGGGTGTGGTTCTTAGTTTTGTGGTGTTTGTCTGTTTGTATTCATCTTTAAAACAACAGATAAAAGACAGCGCACAGGGACCTCTAAGTGTAGTAGAGTTGAGTTATTTATTGATAGTATATTACACAAGAAATCTTTTACACATTTAAAAATAGAATCATATAAAATTCTTTTTAAAATAAATGTACGATTTAAAAGCAAGAGAGGTATATATTATAGCATATTAACAGTTAAACTGATGATGTTATGGAGCCCAAGTGGCTAGGTGGACAAACGGGACCTATTATGGGGTATGCGTTTAAAGGCATATATGGACACAACTTGTATTGAGAAGTTGTTCAATCGAGTTGTATAGAGACTGTTACATAGTTCTTAGTAACTGCTCACCAGATTTTTTTCCTGTTACCGGGCCCGTAATATTTCATCCGGTGGCTGGTCTCCTGTCTCTCTGTTCTTCCGCGCTTCCCGTGGTTCTCCGCCCGCCAACAAATCGCTGTTTAGTTCCAGAGTTAGTCCACTCGTTCACTCCTTTTTCTTTATACCTCAATATCGTTTAAAATTCAATCAATTATCTACGTGTTTCGGGAAAAATTCTATCCCTTTCTCAAGATACAATGATTGTGTTACAATTTGATACAATTTAATACAGACATTCAAATACTTTAAACTCTGTGTGACCAATCACACAAAAGTTCAATGTAACAAAGTTCAAAGGTAATGAACTGTGACCTTAAAACATGTTTTATAAACGCTATATATTTATCATGCCTTTAAGTATAACTTCATATTCTTCCCTACATCGGAGGGGTGATATTCTGTGTATTAAGATAATTGGAAAGGGGAACACTTATAGAAGGGTATATTAATAAGACCATGATAATATAATTGCCATAGATTCCTCTCCCCAAGGGCTTATGATTTACTTAAATAGTATTTGTAACGGAATTTACTTATACCACTGTTATTTCCCATCAGGGTTCTTCTTCTCATACATGCTTTGCTATGTGTTGGAAACAATGAAGTATCCTGAACATCGCAAAGCTACTATACTAAACTAAAAGGTGTTTTTGGTGTTTTTAGTATAGGAGCTTTGCGATGTTCAGGATACTTCGTTGCTTCCAACACATCGCGAAGCATGACTATGAATATGACTTTTAATGATGTATGTCTTGTTGTTGTGTTGTGCTTTGTTGTTTATACAAATATACTGACATGATTTGCAGCAAATTTTGTTCCCATTATCCATGTTCATTGGTCAGTTTTGCATTGATCAATTTTTGTTTCAGATTTGGTGGTTGCCTCAATTGGGGGAATATGTCTTTTTGTACCACATCATCATTTAGCAGAGGCTGTAGTGCTTTGATGATCTTGTGTGTTTCTTCTAGAGCAGCATTGTATATAGTCACTAGAGGTATGAGTGTAGAGATATGCTTCTATTTGTATTGCAACAGCTGCTTATGTAGTGTTCTCAATGCAGATATTATTTTCTTTTTGATTGCCCTTATTTTTTATAGCCTTCCTATTTGAATGATTCTGATGTTTTTAGATGATTGTTGCAGTCCTTGGTATCAGAGAATATGCTGTGACATCTGATAGCTTGGCTGTGAGTTATGCCTTGTTTAGTGTGAGCTGAGTGAAAGCTGGAGTTTTGGAGGAAACTGCACCTGTCTGTGGGTTTTCTGTATAAAGTTGATTGTAGTTAGCCACTGGTGAAAGTTATGGTTGTGTCCAGGAAGTGTACATTTTCTGTAGAGAAATCCATTTTTCAGTTTAATGGATGGATGAAACGTTGAAGGATTTGTGAAAATCTTTGAGTAATTCTTCACCCTCTGTCCATATGATGAATAAATCATTGATATAGCAGAAATATTTATAATGTTTGCGGTATGTATCAAGAAATCTTTGTTCCAGGTCAGCCATAAGGGGTTTTAATATTGTGGTGCAATCTTTGTACCCATGGCACATCCCATTATCTGTAGGTTGAAATCCTGCTTGAAGGTGAAATAATTGTGTATGTTAGAATAAATTGTATTAATTTGGTTATAGTTTCGGGGCTGTGTTTTTGGTTTAGCGTCTTTGAATTGAAAACAGACATTAATGCCGTCCAGGTGTGAAATGTTGCTAAAGAGTGATTCCATATCCATGCTAGCCAGAATTCTTCTCTGCAGGTAAATTTTTGATTTGGTTGAGTTTAGGATCACATAGATAAAAGGTAAGAATATCCATGGTTATGTAGCCCCTAGCAGACCAAAGACAACTAAGGAAAAAGAAAAGAGAGGGGGCATATTTGGAACATCGGCTCCAATGGAAAATGATAGGTGTTTGCATAAAAAATGCACCAACTGCACCTATATTACTAATAAAGTGGACAACTTTCAGAGTTATCAAAATAAAAAAAAATATTTCCCATAAAGAGCTTGATCACTTGTGATACCGTTTTTGTTATTTACTTAATATCTTGTGGTTGTGGCATACAATATATTGGCTGCATGTTAGGGAGAGATCTAGAGAGCATACATACCTAATCAAGAAAAATAGTTTGAGCCATTTTGTGCCCAAACATTTTAATAATTGTTCTAGGGGTGACTTAGAGAATTTGAAGATTATAGGCATTGATCACATTCCCACTACCTGTACAAATAGGTTTGCTGCACTCTGTCGCAGAGAGGCAACATGCGGAAACGTTATCCCCAAAGGGTCTTAACGAAGAGTTGGAAGTTAGCAATTTTTTTGTGTAAAATATATCTGCGAGTAGGATATTGTTATTCATATACATCATAATTCGTTTTTATTGTATCTCTTATATCTTCTGTTACCAAATGAGCAACATCTTATACCAATATAATAGGTGTGATATCCATTTAAGAGTTTCACTGATTCATATTCATGGGAAATAACATACATAAGAATTCTATATATATTATTCAAATAATCTGTTTTTATGAATCATGTGATCTTATCTGGAAGATCATATATATATATATATATATATATATATATATATATATATATCATATCACATATCTGTATGTTGGATATATATGTGTATATGCTTTTTATATACATGTATGTTTTTTTCATTTGGAAATATATGGATATGTATGATTTTATCGATTATTTATCTTTCAATTTTTTGTCCTTTTAAACAAGGTCTCTTTTATAGAAACTTCCTTTTTAAGAGGTTTCTTTAAATATTTATATATTTGATCATTATGGACTTCGACATGAGAAATGTCAGATCTGTATATGTTCCCCTGTACAAAGAACTGGGGGATGCCTTTGCATTCAATGTGACGACGAGGCTTGAAACATTGTATGGTTTTAAACATTGTAGTGCTACCGGCACTCGTTATAGTAACGAGGCTTGGATGAATAGCGTTTGCGTTCATCCAAAAGTTTTCTGATTGGCTGAATGCAGCAAAAATAAAGTATAAAATAATGATACTGGTGAATGATTTTTATTCCCTGAGGAAGAGAGGCTCACACTCGAGAAACACGCTGGAATTTTAAGCCTAATAAAGCTGTTCCACTTCTTCTCCACTTAAGTGTCCGATTGGCTGAAAACACTGATTACATCGGCCATTCGGTGAGTGACGGTCATTCGGTGAGTGATGGCCATTCAGGGGTGGCTTTTTAATCCCTTAGTGGATACTGGTGCTCTTAGAAGGTTTTTTCTCCCTTTATTTACAGTGACTCATTCAAGAAGATACCGGGAGACAATCCCATACGGTGGTAGATTTGATACATCTATTCCTATTTGGTCGAAGTTCAAAGTTGCATTATAGTAAGTACATTTCTATGCGCATTTTTGCCATTTGATACACAGCTGCTCTCAGATCGTTTGAGCTCTCGTCTTCTTTTTTCTATGTATGCCAGTTGGTGAAGGTGCAACGGAGGACGCCAAATGAAAAGCTGCAGACAGGGAATGACATTTAAGAACTACAATATAACAGACTATATATACATTAAGAGTTTTTTGTGGAGTGGATTTGGAGTGCTTAATCTGTCTTTTGTCTAGAGGCTGCTGAAGACATAAGGTAGTTATACTGCATCTGCAAGGTCTCTTCCAGGCAAAAGTTTCAAGGCAGACAGGAGTTTCCAGATGTGCTATGCAAGCTCTTTTGAAGAAGCACACAGAAACAGCCAACGTTAAGGACCACAGACACAGTGGCTGGCCAAGAAACATCATGAAATACACATCATGCGTGCTTCCCTTTGAAATCAGATGTCCAGCAGTGCCATCAGCTCAGAACTGGCAGAAAATAATGGGATCCTGGTACACCCATCTACTGTCCTGAGAAGTCTGGTCTGAAGCGGTCTTCATGGAAGACTTTCAGCCAAAAACGCCTTACCTCTACTGTGGAAGCAAGGCCAAGCATCTCAACTATGCATTAAAACACAGGAACTGTGGTGCAGAAAAATGGCAGCAGGTGCTCTGGACTGAGTCAAAATTTGAAATATTTGGCTATAGCAGAAGGCAGTTTGTTCACCGAAGGGCTGGAGAGTGATACAAGAATGAGTGTCTGCAGGCAACAGTGAAGCTTGGTGGAGATTCCTTGCAAGTTTGGGACTGCATTTCTGCAATTGGAGTTGGGGATTTGCTCAGAATTAACGGTCTCCTCAATGCTGATCAGTACAGGCAGATACTTATCCATCATGCAATACCATCAGGGAGGCATCTGATTGTCCCCACATTTATTCTGCAGCATGACAGTGACATACAGTCAAAGTCATTAAGAACTATCTTCAATGTAAAGAAAAACAAGGAGTCCTGGAAGTGATGGTATGGCCCCCGCAGAGCCCTGATCTGAACATTAAGTCTGACTGGGATTACATGAAGAGACAGTAACTGAGGCTGCCTAAATCCACAGAGGAACCGTGGTTAGTCCTCCAAGATGTTTGGAACAACCTACCTGCCGAGTGTGCAAGTGTACCTAGAAGAATTGATTCTGTTTTGAAGACAAGGGGGGGGGTCACACCAAATATTGATTTTAAATTTTTATTCTGTTCACTATCATTTTGTTAACTGGTAAAAATAAACTATTAACATGTCTATGTTTGAAAGCATTCTTACTTTACAGCATTTTTTCTCACTTGTATAAAACTTTTGCCTCAGACTATAAAAAGTACAAAGTAACAAACTGATACTCATCAGGAACTTTAGATCAAATGTGTTGTGTACCCCTCTGACACTCAAAGGGTTAATGCTCTAAAGAAGAAGTGAAATGCACGGGCCCATTCACGCAACAGGAAAGAGGAGAAAATCTAAGGCAAACCAACTCCACTTAACCTTATGAGTGCCAGAGTGGAGCAATGCATTGCTTTGCAATGCGTTGCTTACCCCTCTGGCACTCAAAGGGTTAAATAAACAAAATTCCAGGTGATTTAAATGAGACTGTTAACTCGTTGAATGCCAGAGAGGCCTCTAATGTATTGCTTTATAATGCACTGGAGATCACACTAGCATTCAAGAACATAAAATCCCTATTTAACCCCTTAAGGACCCATGACGGTACTGGACCATCATGGGTTGTTATACCCTTATGGACCCATGATGGTCCTGGACCGTCATGGAATTCCGTGCTCCCCGCGTGGCTGCACGCTGTTCGGGGAGTCCGTAATCGGAATTTGAAAAAAAAAATGGTCCCTGGTCCTTAAGTGACCGCACCATGCATGCTGGCCGGTCCTTAAGGGGTAAAAAAAAAATTGGAATTTCACCCCTAGTTTCCAGATTGGTATGCACTGGAATTGCTCCTCTGTTATTTTGTACATAACTAGACCACAGCTGGAAAGCCCCCATAGTGCCTTGCAGAGATCATGTAATGATCAAAGGAAATACTCACATAAATGATTTACTTTCAGGGCACAAAACTTATGTCAGCTAATTAGGCCACCAGAGACCCTCTTCAGCAAATCACAGAACTATAGAACTGTGGTTATCAATCTTTTTTTCACGAGAGGCACCCCTAACATGCAGTCTGGGATTTTTAGGGCTCCATTAGCATTTTAAAGTTATTTCAAGGGAGTCATAGAGGTTACAAATACATAAATATACAGGTATTCAAAATAACAAATACAAGCATATTGTGCATAACAATTTCTTAAAACATACATTTAAAATTCAATAGTCCTAGTCTTTAAGGGGGAAAAGTTACACCATAAGCTGGTTGCCTGTACTACACCAAAGTGCCATGGTAACCATGTTGAGAACCACTTCTTTAGAATTTAGACACTGAGAGCAGGTACGGCAGCTGTCTCAACCCTTACACTCGACTTATTTATGCTCACGCTCACTCGCTAATAATCACTCATTTTCAAACTTTTTAATGCTCCCTCTCTAATGTGCACACTCTTGAAATCTCACTCACACTAAAGCTCTCCCACTCAGTCTAGATTCATTCATACTAACTCACTAATGCTCACTTGCTGAGACTTGATAATGTTCATTCATACTCAGGCTTGCTAGTGCTTACATATTTTCACTCTTAAACTTCCTAATGCTCACTCAAGTGCACTTGATAATGGTCAGTCATGCTCACACTCATTCTCAGACTCGCTGATACTTATGTTCCAATCAGTGAGCACCTCTAGAGAGCATCAGAGAGGCAGATCAGGAAGAGTACGTGCTAGACAAATCACCTTTGCACCATGACATAATAGGGTGTTCCCCTGACATTGCTGGTCATGGTAAGCAGCAGGGGAACACCAGTGAGACATCTAATAAATACTGTAAGTGCTAGAATAAGAAAGCTGATTTTTGCTCTTTAGACACTATGATACATGCTGCATTTTTTTCATTTGGGATAGGAAGGGAAGGGGGCGTTTGGATATAACTGGTAAAATGTCACTTTTGCTGTGGGGCTCATGGTTGACAGGGGGAGAGGGAGCATCTCTTCTCAGAAATGTAATATAATTATCAGTAAAGTGACAAAGAGGTGTCCTACACGTTAGGAATCAATATGTTGCACAATTTTTTAAAGCTCAAAGTGTTAAGTGTTATGGGCCTTTCAGTGAAATTGCTTTTATTCAGTGGTTCCATCAGTTCTTCAGTTTTAAAGACAGACGCACAGCAAGTTTGAAACTCGCAAGCTGTGGAACTGCTGAATTAAAGCAAATTACAGCACTCATGGAGAGGTCCAGAAATGAAACACAAGTACTTGCCCCTCTGAGCTTGTCATACTTTAAATGGACTGTAATGTCCCAGAAAAATTCTTTATCGTTTTGTAGTGCTTAAAAAGTTCAACTGTATGCAACAAACCCTCTCTCTCAATCCACTATGGTTTGAGAGATATTCCTATTCAAAGTTCCCCCCTCCCTCCCCTTTCTCTGACGTCAGCGATGTGCTGACTGCAGGGGAATCCTGTCCGGGGACCAGCTGGCAGCTCTGCAGCAGAGCCGCAGTTGCATTATTTAAAAAGAATGACTTCATTGGAAAAGTCTACAAAGTGTGCTTACAAACCAGGAACACTTTTCATTCCAATGAAGTAATTTGTTTTAAATAATGCGATTGCGGCTCTGCTGAAGAGCCTCCTCATGTCTGCCGACACAGATCTCCTGCTGTCAGCTGTAAACAGCAAACTTTGAAAGGGAATATCTCTCAAACCATAGAGAGAGATAGGATTTGTTGCAAATAGTTGAACTTTTTAAGCACTACAAAACTATAAATATTTTTCTGGGAAATTGCTAACACTTTAAACTTTTGGAGTGGCAGAGAGGTGTGTTTTACAAAGAGTTTTTAACCCCTCTAGCACTCAGCATCAATACAAGAGGTACTTCAGCCACCAAATAATACAGGACACACCACTCATACCTCACTTGTTTCAAAGTTCAACTCCCATTAACATACTAAGGAGCTGAGGCATCTCCTCTAGTTTATCTAAACACAAAATTGTGGAGACTAAACTAATGAGCTTATTTAAAAATTAAACACTAGACACTCATGTTTGAATTATTTAAATGGATAGTAATGTTTCACAAAAACAGCAGCTTCAATTAATCTTAATAGTATTTGAGCCATAGAGAGTGTTATTTCAATACTATCAGAGTTGTAGTTCAAGAGTAATTGAATGATAAAGTTTCCCCCTCCCGCCCCTTTTATGTAGTGTAACACTGCTCACTTCAGATGTGGAATCTGGTTGCTTGACCAGACAGATAACATCAAGGGACTATCTGTAAATGGGTCTTTCAACTTGTATAATTATATTTCATGATTGTGTTATAAAAGAGCCACTTCCTTATTGGAGGAGATTAATTTAGTCTTAGGGGAGGCTTAGACTCTTCAATCTGGGCAGCCACAATAAGAGATTTTAATGATGTTAGACTTCCTTTATATATTATTATTAGCCTGCCCAAACACAAATGTTACCCTGCTCCAATGTAGTTACTAAGGGTAATTCACACTGGCAGCCTAAAGCAGCGCTTTGAATGCTGCACTAATTTCCTGATAGTTAAAGAGATTGCCCCAATGATGTTGTTTACATTGGAGTTATTTATCTCTCAAAACACACAGCAATGCAGCATGCTGCAACGTGGATGCGCTATGCAATGGTCAACTGCTACAGTGATGAGAAAATCTCCAATGATAATTACAGAAGTTTCAGAGTTGTTCCATGTTAGCCATCATGAATCAAAACCAGTCATTGTCTAAACATCCAATAGGGCTGATATTCACTAAGTCCATGTCTACAAAGAGGGTTTAAGAGGCAAAGTATGTGCAAGAGTATGTGAAATCCTGCTTCCATCTGTCCAGTTAACCCTTTAAGTGCCAGATGGGTGCCCATCTCAACCCCGTAAGGCATTCAAAGGCTTAAAGAGAAGAATTAGAACCAGGTGTTGTAAATAATAAAGTAGATCTGCAAAGATGAGTTTGAGCGGCCCCACCCTTTAGAAGGATCAGAACATGTGAGCTTGTGTTTCATCTTATTGTACTGTGGAATCAAGTCATGCTACAGTCAAAAGGCAATTCTAGCAGCTCATCAGTCTAGAAAGAGTGCAAAACTCTTGCTAAGTATTTGGGGCTCCATCCATCCACTATAAGACTACAAATGGAGAGGTTTCAAGACCACAGTATTCCTACCCAGGAGTGGTCGTTCTACCAAAATCTCTCCAAGAACAACCCAGTGTATCATCCATGAAGTTACAAGCATCTGTAGGCCTCTCTCAGATTAGCTATTATGAGTGTTTATGATATAACAATCAGAAAAATTCTGAACAAGAATGGTTCATGGGAGGTCAGCTAAGAAGAAAACACTGCTTTCAAAAAGAACATTGCTGCCTTTCTGGAGTTCACTAAAGATCATATAGGTGATCCACAAGCCTTCTAGGACAATGTTCTTTCAACAGCCAAGCCAAAGGTAGTAGTTTTTGACCTCAATGAGAAATGTTATGTAATAAACACACCGAGTTTGAACAGAAGAACCTCATCACAGCTGTCAAGCATGTTGGTGTGAGTGTAATGGTGTGGTGCTGCTTTGCTGCCTCAGGACCTGCACAACTTGCCAGTATTGACACAATCATGAATTCTGCAGTGTTTCAGAATATTATAGACAAGAATGTCAGGAAATCCGCCCATGAGCTGAATCTGAACCAAAAGTGGGTCATGCAAAAAGACAATGATCCTAAACATACATGCAGATCTACAAAGAATGTCTGCAGAAGAATACCTTCTGTGTTTTAGAATGGCCTAGTCAGAGTCTGGACCTAAACCCCATTGCTTAAAGCTTGGAAAACTGTAGTCAAACTCCCTGTTTTTCTTGTAGCATCTGCTGTTTTGCTTGATTTTAAGTCCCGACATGATTTGTTTTAGAATATGTTTTTTGTATACACTCATTGACCTTCACAGTCAGTGTATCTCTGTAGGTCAAAAGGACAATATTTTTTCTGAGGTAAGACAAAGCACTTGGAGATTTATTTAGCAGAGCTAAAGATATATAATAAACATAAGCACATCAAGTAAGCAATATAGAATTACAAACAAAAATTCGATGCCAGCTGACAGTTACAATGCTGAACACCAGACAATAGGAGATAGGTAAGCTGGGCATTCTTTTCATGTTACAGAGGGAATTGTGTTGTAATAACTGTGTCTGTGTAAACAAACATACACACACACACAAAATCTTCCAGCAGGAAGAGCCTAGGGGCTTTTGTGCTTGGTTGCGGGTTGGGATGTGCAGGTTCTTTTAGTGATGGTCAGGACTGACCACTTCCTTTTGGCGCTGCACAGCCTTACTACTTGCTTGGCTGTGGTTCCCCTCCCTCTACATGAACATACCATATATGAGGTGGATGACTTGTTGGCCTTAGTGTAGGCCAGTTTCTGTAGGAAGGAGTTCAGTTGCCTTGCTGAGAGCTCAGTTGATGGTGCTACAGGCTTTCCAGCTCCTCTACCAGAAAGTGCACCCAGTGAAAAAAGCAGGCCTAGCCAGGAGGTGCAACCTCCAGCTAGGGCAGGTAAGAGCCAAATGCCCTCCTGCTGTTCAAGGCATGTAGGGGCATGTGACCTCCAGGAGATTAGTGCTGTGGCAGGAGAAGCATGTGCCTGATGTCCCCTCATAACATGTATGAACTGTCTTTGGCCTAGGATGCCTTCAGGTATTTGGAGGGCATGTCTTTGGAGGGTGTGGGAATTTCACAGGCTGCCCTTCAGGAGGCTGGGACAGAGGTAGAACTTAGGATTGGTGGTCCTTCTGTGTAGCACAAGGGAAAAGGATTGTTCAAGCAGTAGGTCACCATTTGCATCCCCGGGACCCAGCGTTTTGTGAAGGGGTTTGCTGCCACTCCATGGTGCTCACTTGCGCTGATACGTCATCTAACAGACACAGTACACATGCAAGCGGGCTTGGTTATGGCTTACTTGGAGAATCCTTGTATTGTAGATGTAGAGAGGGATGCTTCTGTATTGCACGTGGGGCATCACCGGCGGTCTTATGGTGATGCATGTGCAGGGCCAATTAATATCTGTGGTTAACACCATGGTATGGGGCTCATCTGCGTTGGCTTTTGTGGAAGATCTGGACATTTACTTGCTGCTCCACAGGATAACACTGCTGGGCTTTGTGCTTTGCCTGGGGATCCCTTGTTAGGACCTCTTGCACTGAAGATAGGTTCCTTAACAATCTGACAGGCCATGAACCTATGTTCAGTGCAAGAGGGACTGCAAGGATGAGGCACAGAAGAGGAGGAAGCGGGTGGCATGCTTTAATTGAAGCAATCAGCCTCTGCACTGATCTGGCTCCTGGTTTTGGAAGGGGATCCTGCTCATTTGAGGTGGGTAGAGAGAGGCAAAGGAGATGTGTGGTTAACTTTGTGGAGGTGGGGGAGCTTGTTCAAGTGGAAAGCAGATGAATAAGAGGGACAGGATAAGTAGAAAGGATGGCAAGTCCTTGCAGAGATTTTGCCATAGGTGGCCAGGGGAGCTTCACCCCTCTTCCCACTCCTGGTAAAATCATGCCCCCCTCCATGTTGTGATGAAGAAGTATGGAACAGATTAGAATATCTCCACCTTATCACCACCCCGGGGTGTGACTGGCACGGACAAAGAATTTTGGTAACTTACCGGTCTTCTCTTTTTTATTAATATAGATTAGGACTTAGATTACAACTGTATGAGTGAAATATGTGACAGTCTTAGGGGGTTCACATAGTTTTCCTCACTGTAGTTGCAGAATGATTGATCTGCTCCAACAGGTTGATGTAGTAAGAAAACAAAGACCACCAAAGGGAACAAATAAAATGTCCCATTAATTTAAATATGGGTTTTAACCCATTACAAAGCAATTCATTGGAACACTATCTAGTTCTCAAGGGTTTAAATGGCTCATTTTAATCAGAGAGGATTTTTATTTGTTGTCTATGGTGCCTTTTCTTTCCCTCCAGTCCTTTGTACATTATCTCCACTGCAATGTGCATTATCTGTAGTCTGGATCCTATTACTGGCTAAATATTTTATATGAAGCATTGCTGCTTTATAATAACCTTCCCATGTTCATTCTCTGTTAGATAATTCTGCAACACGTTAGTGCTGATGATAACGACACAGCAAGATTCACCATGTTAGATTGAGCAAGAAAAAACCATATTCTGCAATCTTTGGAAAAATATTAAACCATTTAAACCTTTTGCTGACTTTGTGCTTTATTATAAAAATGCAGTATATATCGACAGTGACTTAGAAGATGTATGGATGCTTACATAAGGCAGGGGCTGCTGGTGTCTAGAATGCATGTAATTGGTATGAATTCCAATTTACTGTTCTATAAAACCACCTTCATTTTCCCCAAGGTACCTTTATTACAGAGTGAAAGAACATAAAATGCACTGGCAGGCTTCTTATTCTTCTTTTTCTTCAACAAATGTGATGTATATCTCCAATTGCTCTGTCGTTTTTCATTTTTACACTCAAACACACCCAGTCTCGCACACATACACACACACACACACACACACACGCTGCATGTATGTATATATGTGTGTGTGTGTAATATATATATATAGCAAGAGAGAGAGAGAGAGGAGAGATATGCACAATGCAAATCAGCTCATTCTGTCTCTTTACCTTTCAGATAGAGAGATAATATGTGTGTGTGTGTGTGTGTGTGTGTGTGTGTGTGTGTGTCACTTTATTAGGCACACAACATTCTACTCCCCTTTTACCCAAAACACCCCACACACAATCGTCCTCCTCCCTTCTCCCCACCTTAATAACATGACACAAACCAAATAAACACACTGACACGTGCTTAGGTGGCAAATAAATAGATCACAGCTTTTATTTACGGATTTGACCTAAAGAAAATGAATTGGCAGGGATGTTCCACTACAGCCTTCCCACCATGCCTACCAATTACCACAGTGCTACATGTTAGCAATAGCCTGGCTGCTGGCCATTGACTCCTGTAACCTGAACAGTTTTGAGCACTGGGTGGGCCCAAAAGCACCTCATTATTGCCACCAACAGAGGGAACTTCTAAAAGGGACCCCCTATGCCCCCCCCGCCAGTTCTGTGAGTTGATTCTGTCCCTTAGGGGCATGCGTAGGCTATCAATAAATAGTTCTAAACCACTTTCTGCAAGGTGTACACCGTTCTCCCGGTACATGCTGTCATCCCAGACCCTGATACCTATACCCTGCAAGGAGGCTACAAACTTATTAACTGCTGCATTCACTTTCTTCCTAGAGCTTTCACTGGTATGCAAATTATCTCACCCCCTCCATTGCTACCTAGGTAATATTTCTGACCAAACAAGCATTACATGTGGACGGATGGATGTAAATGAATGACATTTCACTTTGATCTCCTTAATAAGGCCCACAGATTCTATTGCTGTGAGATCGTTTCCTCCTGCGTGCATTACAAGGAGGTCCAGATTACCCCACTTCCAAAAGGCTTCATTGAACATCTCTTCCATCTGTCCCCAATGTAACCCCCACTTACAAAGCCAGCTGACCTTCATGTGAATCCTTGACTATTCCAACAGCCTACCTCCTGGTACTGCATGCTTCAATGCCCAGTATAAATATAAGTATCCGAGCACCATGACATACATCAGGTCTATTGTTGAACCTGCTAACACAAGAAATAAATGTGTTACCCTTTACATTATTATTTTTTAATTAAACCTGCTACATTCAAA
Organism: Rhinophrynus dorsalis; assembly: GCA_037306005.1. Classification (NCBI taxonomy): domain Eukaryota; kingdom Metazoa; phylum Chordata; class Amphibia; order Anura; family Rhinophrynidae; genus Rhinophrynus; species Rhinophrynus dorsalis. The sequence continues at coordinate 243,861,229 of CM074721.1, forward strand.
ACACATCAAACTATCTGTTGTATTCCCTAAGGATTTAGCTGTTCTCTGACCTAATACATTGAATGCACCTGATGTCCAACTTCCCAAATGCTTTATTTCCATTGCGGACCTGCCCTGCTGTGCCTACATTGTAGCCTCTACAATCCTAAAGAAGTGAGTACCAAACTTACAAGGCTCGAGATCCATTATGGCTAATGTTTTCTTCAGCACTGCCCTGACCTGAAACTGTGATAATGCATTAATAAAGGGCCAAGAGGCACTGTACTGCTTTCCCAGAAAATTGTACATTGCCAACCTGCAAACCATTGTGCCAAGCATGCTTAGCAGATGCTATAATTTCACTCACCATTAATGCTCCTCCATAAATTACAGCAAATGCAGACTTATACAATAATGTTTCATACTTAGATAAGCAAATACAAGGTAAATTAGAGAGAATGCCTCATAATTGTGCACAATCTGTGGGTCTGTGCTTATCCTCTGTGGGTTGACAACTGCATCCTTTCCTAGCCCTTCATAACCCTGTGGACTGCAAATCTGATGATCAACCCCTCCTTCTCTTTTAGCTGGGAGAAAAAGGAAATGGTCACCAGAGCCACTGTTACCCTGGATCATGATACTCCCTCCTCTTTAACCCTTTGAGTGCCAGAGGGGTGTGCAACGCAGTACCCCTCTGGCACTCAAAGGGTTATGTTTTTTAAATGAATGCAAGGAGCATCTCTAGTTCTGTTTCCACATGTAAAATGTCCCTGTGTGCTAAAAATTCAACCCACCTTTGTAAGCCCGCTGATAGACTCCTCATGTTTTGGAGGGCAAGTTATTCCTGTATTAGATCATCTAGGTCTGGGTACAAGTGGCAAACATGACCAACATTATCTGCAGTAGGGGCTAAGGCAAAGAAAATAACCCAATTCACCCTTGACAATGCATCTGCTATTGTGTTTTCCACCCCAGGTGAAGATGGAGGTGGAGCTTTGAAAGAGATATTATGTGTCATACATATTAATATCAATGCTCTCAACAAGTTACTTACAGGCAGGGATGATGAGGACAAGTTTTTTATGGCAAATACCACCCCATATTGTCTGACTAGAGAACTACTGCCCTATTATCCAGGGGATCCTTCCACAATTCCACTGCCACCACAACAGGAAACCATTCCAAAATAGTTCAATTCCTTGTAGGGTCTGACTGGTGGCAATGTGCAGGCAATCTACCTGCACTTCACATGCTCTGTAAGTAAGCCCCAAGTCCTATCCCACCTGATTTATCTGTAAACAGACACAATTCCCTGTTGGCCTGTGGCTTGCTGAACCACAGCCTGATACCATTAAATTCCACCAAGAATTAGCTCCACACTCTCAAATCCTCTCTCATGTACTTATTATCCTGATCTTATGGTTACCCTCTTTATTCCTGCTATAGGTCTCTCCAACTTTCTGCTGAAAACACTGCCCATGGGAATAACTCTAGAGCAGAGGTTCTCAACCCGTGCCCTCAGTGGCCACTAACAGGACAGGACTTAGGAATTTCCCTGCTAGGACATAAGTGTGTTGATCAGAGGCTCAGTCATATTGATTAACTCACCTGTGCTCTTAAAAGGAAATTCTCAAATCCTGGCCTGTTAGTAGCCACTGAGGGCACTGGTTGAGAACCACTGCTCTAGAGGCAAAGTTCAACAGTCCCACAATGACTGCAACTACTGCAAAGTAACCTTGTGGGACTTCCCCACTTCTGCCATATCCTTATCACCTTGTCCTGCAATTGTCTGACCATTTTTTCTTGGAATCCACCTCTATACATAGAGAAGTCCTGGAACAAGGCTGTACCATCTTATCCCCTGCACTAGGGACCCCAATTCCCTATATGCCTATTAAATATCTGCCTTTCTGTGTTGAATGCAGAACATGGTAAAGGGTTTTTCTGACATAAGAAACAAAAAATGAATAAACCAAACTATTATTTTAAAATATTGGATGAGCATAGGCACATTTTTTATAATGGAGATTAAATGAACATTTATTTACAGGGAGACCTTTGTTTGTTTTTGTATATGTAACCCTTCATAAGATACCTGGTAAAGGGCTCTATTACCTGAAAAACTGTGTTACATTCATTAGTACATGATCTTCACTTGATCCCCACTAAAGAGGTATATCCCTGCTTGCTTGTGAGTTCAGTGACTAAAAGGGGATATGATCCGTGCTCCAAAATAGATAGAGCACCAGATGCATCATCTAGCATGGTGGACCTTAAACTGCGTTCGTGGGACCTCAGAGTTCCATGAGGAAGACCAAGGGGTTCTACAAAACACATTTTATAATGCAGAAAATGGAACAAGACTGATGGCAGACAATGAAGATGATGACTAAGAAAGTGGAGGAATTCTGGGACAAATCAACGGTATCATAGGGTGCAAATAAAAAATAACTTAGATTTATATGGGGTATTTAACCCCTCGGGTGCTACAGTCATCTCCAGTGCATTGCAAAACTAATCTCCTAATATTCAAGGAGCTAGGAGTCCCATTTAAATTAGAAGTTTGGGAATTGTTCTTTGTGGTGCAGCTGGTTTGCTTCAGATATGCATTTTTCTTAGTACTTCAGCCTCTGTGTATGCATCTGTGACAATCAGTGAATGTGTGGAAGATTATGGAAATGTTTACCTAATATGCTAGCCTAATAGTTCATACTTAATGTTAATTTTACTACAAATTAACATTCTGTACATTTGATAGAGATAACAGCTTTACCATTTATGTGGTAGAATTGTCTTCATCGCCTTGCAAAGCAAGGAATTAGAGACAACGCTAACATCCAGAAAGTTAAATTGAGAATTAAATTGTTCCACCAGCACAAAAAAAATGACAGCCACTGATCTAGTGTTGTCCTGTTTACCATCCAGTGACTGTGCTTGGGGACCTTAGTTTCTAATTATTTGATTAATTACACTGATGAGTGACTGTACTTTCACCTGCAATGGAAAATATTGACTTAATCAGATGTCTTATTTTTCTTTGTATCATTTTGAAAGCTTTACTAAAGAACATAATGTGCTTTCATCACCTACATGTCTTTTATGCAAATAAGAAAAGGAGATATAAAAAGCAGGAGCCAATAGGAAAGCTAATGGGCACATGACTTGTTCCAGCTGCTCAACAGAAATGGTCTCTAACAGCAGTAGTTCCCTTGGCTTTTTTTTTTCCAAAAAAAGTTACTGGCATTGATTTTCAAGCCCTGCTCCTGGTTAATGTCAATTTACTAAGCTAGTTAAGCTGAAAATTCTCTATTTAATGTATATTACATGAAAGGAAGGGCAATGGGACACTCTGTGGTCATTATGGGGAGTTATTTTCCGCTGCATCTTGTTGTATATGATGTATCTCATAACTTTACTCTGTATTCCTGTGCATATTTTAGGACAAGTAGAAAGGGCTTGCTGGCATTAAAGGCTCAACAACAGCCAAGTGTATCCACCAGTAGGTGCTACAGTGTTCATATTTTCTAGTCAGTGCCTACCTTGAAGTGTAGCCTTTGGTGTTGGAGGCTAAGGCCATTAGGCTGTGTTCGAGGATTTGTATATTTACCCCAGTGCGTTGCTCCAGTCATTGTACTATTAATGATAGGTTGAGAAATTATGCATAGGCTTTTCACAAAGACAAAAAATGATGACCCCACATCAATATTTATTTTTTCCTCTTCAAGTGATGAACAAAGGAAGCAAAGGAAATAAAGAATAGGGCTAAAAAATAGGCAGAAGATGAGCGAGACAAAGAGCACTAACCCCTCCTAATAATTACCTCACATATCTTTCTCTGTTCAGAAGCCATAATGGCTGTTATAAATTCTTTAAGTTACTGGATATTACATCTGTTTACATTGACATGGTTGTTTTTAAATGTCTGAAGTACCCCAAATGTCTAGAAAACCAGTAAGAGACATTTTGTATTCTTGAATAATCATATCTTCCTCCATAAGAATGTTATCCAGTGCATTTCTGGGAAAACATTCACTAATTTGACTCCTAGTAGCCATTAGGAGATTCTATCCAGATTGGGGTGGATGTTATAAGAGGTGTTAGTGCTACTTTAAAGTTAAAAGTGCAATAAACTTTTGTTATGAAAAAATATATAATGTAGAAATTTTCCAGCGTAAGATAAGGATACTTTCACTACTGAGAGCTATTACAGATTAAAAATGTGTTGTTGTTTTTTGGTCTTTTTTTTTTTAAATTAACAGTGCGTTCTAGTGATCAAATTCCAATTAGTTATTCTGTTATATTCTGTTTGAGATGAAGATCACAGACAAACAGCTCTTTATAGAATGTAATAGAAACTGCTGAGTCACTTCCTGTCACTTAGAACTTTCAGGAAGTAAACGCACAGTAAATTCACTTCTTGATTATTTGGCCTACTATAACATTTGAATAAAACTACTGAAAGCAGTGGGAGTGCCCTTGTTTTACTCATCAGGAGAAGTTCTATAACATAGGTTTTCATAAAAAGTTTGCTGCTTCTTTAAAAGCAAGTAAGTAACAAAGCTGCTGTAGTAAGTAAACCAGGTTATAACACTGTCATCAATGTACAAGATATAAAAAATAGAGGAAAAATATATTGGTCAATGCAGACTGACTGGCATTAGCCTCCAACTCCATTGGCTACACTTTGTAGTATTTACTGTAGCAACTTAATGCATAACTACAGACATACTCAGCCACCAAAAAGACTTTAATCAAAGCAGGCCTTAAAACCTCCCCAATAGCATACTCACAGAAATGTCATGATGATCCTCCAGTTTCCTTGGTTCCTTGATTGGAATATTATGTAAAACAAGAAACAAGGAAAAGGAACACCCTATAGCACCCATATGCTCCCCACTGGCCTCCTTGCATTATGGGGGAATTTTCAGCATAAGTAGGTTATTAATTTGAGAAGAAGCAGGTGTAGATCTAGACATCATTTCCAGCTTCTGGCTTAGGACAGAAACATAATTGTACATCACCCCTAGAAAGGATCAAAATCTAGCATAGAGGACGAAAAAAACTTCCATTGATCTAAATGGGGCCTTTAATCTCTTGAATGTTAGAGGAATGAGCTGGCAATCTCTTTAACACCCAAAGCGTTAAAACCACATTTAAACTAACTGAGGATGTTTAATTCTTAGACAAACGATTACAGCTGCACACTGGTATCTAAAAAAAAGACATTTTATTGGTACTTGAATAAAAAAAAATCACAAAAAAACAAAAAGATTTCGGTAGAGGTGAAACGCCTTACGCATTTCGCGCTCTACATCGTTTACTCATAGACTCATAGATAGAGTGTGTCCCCTTCTATGAGAATAAGAGAACATTTACATATGTAATCTAGAAATGTCTACGTTGCTTCCATTGTTATTATCTGCATTAATCCTTTCTATGCAAAGCAATGTGTTGTGTCTCTAGAATTTGAATGAGACCAGCTTGGCAATAAAGCATACTGAGACTGGTGTACTAAGAAAAGTTTTGCAATTCTGGAACAAACCAACTGCACCCTTAAGAACAAATAAAAATCCCCCTAACTTCCATTGATTTAAATACAAAGCAATTCATTGGGGAACTTTATAGCATTCAGGGGACTGGCCCACTTAAACCAACTGGAAATTTAGGAATGCTTATTGCTCCCCTATGTTGTAGTTGATTTGCCCCAGAATTGCTCCAGTTTGCTTTTGTTCATATTTCTCATAGGGCCACACACACAAAGTAAGTGGAGGCATTCTGAGGCAAACCAACTTCTCCATAATGGATAATTTTAAAACTGGCATTTATATGAATGTGGCATTTAACCCTTTGAGTGCCAGAGGAGTAGGCAATGCATTGCTCTGCAATGCATTGCATACCCCTCTGGCACTCAAACGGTTAACCCACTTAAGGCTAGGTGTGTCTACAATGCAGTCAATGGGTTAAAAGTCCCAATTAGATCAATGTAATAATGGAAGAAGGGGGGGGGAGACAAAGAACAAGTGCCCCCGTGAGGAATCAATGGATAGTACAATCTCCACCACAAACACCCAAAGGTGCGTACTCACAAAATGACTGGCTGGGTGATGGTATATACCAATTCCAGCAGATAGACAGTGGAGGATTCAAACTGCCCTCAGACACAGTATGGCCATTGGCTCTCAACCAGATGTAAGGCTGCTCTCATGTGAGTCGCTCCCTGAGCAGCTTGAGAATCCCAAAAGTAGTAAAAAATTAAAAACACAAACAAGAGCGCCCAATGATACAATCCAAAAAATATAAATGATAATTGAATATTAAAATGCACTCACATGTACGGGTGGTCAGAAAGCTGGTACCAGTCAATCTGAAGAGATTGCTTCCATCTGCACTCGGAGGGCTGGTGATCAGCAACACAACTGCTCCGGACGCACAAACAAACGGCTGGTTTCCAAGTCACAAAATGTAATGGGTTATCCACATATATTAAAAACAATGATAACAAATAAATGTGCTTGAACGCTAACGCATTTCGCAGCAACAAGGCTGCTGTCTCAGAGCACAGACAAGTCAGAAATTGATGCATTGTGTACCCATCTGGTACTCAAAGGGTTAACCCACTTAAGGCTAGATGTGTCTACAATGCAGTCAATGGGTTAAGCGTCCCAGTTAGATCAATGGCAATGTTTATATGCCCCCTGTAGTTGGTTTGCCTCAGAATGTCACTTTTTCCTTTGTGCAATTGCTGCTTTGTGTTTATTTCAAATAAACATGTAGGTGGTTGGACATGTTCTATTCTTTTTTCAGATCAAACATTTTCTAATCCTTTTACTGCCAACAGGTTTAGAAAAATGTGTTTATTATGATGATAGATCGCATAGACAAACAGTGTAGAACATCTCTAAGGCCACATCCAATAAAACATCTTCTAAACAATTTAGTAATGCAGTTATTTTTCTTAAACACAGGAATTTATCATGGAACAACCATTCGAATCACAATATTTCTTTTATTTCTTTACTCTTAAAGGAATAGTAACGCTTTCTTTTAACTTTTATTATTTTAGTAGTATGTATTGACTGATGGCATTCTCTTTTTTAAAAAATCTGTCTACTCACGATATATTATTTATCTGAGTTCTTTTTCTTCCCAACTATGAATGACAAGAGTACCCTCCTCTTGCAGTCTAAAAAAAGTCTGTGACTTGACAGTATCTGCAAGAGATCATAAGATCAACAGAAAACCTAAAGACCAGACCACAATATGTAGTTTAAATTAAAAGTTAACCTGTCATGCCTAATTCAGTGTGCTAGTTCTACAGGTTATAGCAGTGATTCTCAAGTGCGGCCACCAGAATGTTTTGCTGCGGCCACAGTGAAAAATTGAGAAATGGTGGCCGCATGTATGTATTTAATTTTTTTTTCGCGTTGCTGTTGCTGGGCAGATTCTGTGTATGTCATTTTTGACTGCGCTGTTGCTATTGCTTGGCAGATTCTGTATATTTAATTTCTGACTGGCTAAGGCTTCCCACTTGAAGTGCCTCAGACAGCCAATGATTGTTCAGCCCACCCTGCTACCTCTTCATAGCAATGCGTGCCTCCGCGGACAAGCACGCAGAAGATTTGTGGCAGTGCTGTAGAGCGGTTGGCTCAGCAAGGGTAGGCATTGAGTTTGGGGGGGTGCTTACTATACTTAGTGATACCTGAATAGTTCGAGGATACTTGAATACATTTTTTAACTTGAAGCACTGACAAATCAGTAATGGAGAAGTAGTCAGGACTGGAGGCCGCGACTTGACTGAATAGCGATGCCAGCCTTTTATCTCTGCGTGCTAAGCAGAGTTCCAGGTTAGCGAGTTCGTATTTGCTGTCTTCCCTTACTCCTGCTCAACGGTACACCATATGCTAAGAAGTCACACGTTAAAGGGTTAGTAATATCAAAAAAAAGGTTTTTTTTTGCATTTAGAAGAGCTTAAAAAGTTGATCTATATGCAAAAAAACATATCCCTCAAATCGCTATTGCGAGATACAAGCATTTAAAATTCGATGTCTCCTGCTGACAGCTATAAAGCTGTCAGCAGGACATCGGTGTCGGTGGACATGGATGCTCTGAAGCAGAGCCGCAATCGCGTTATTGACAACGAATCCCTTCATTGGAATGGTCTAAAACGTGTGCTTGCAAACCAGGCACACATTTCAGACCATTCCAATGAAGGGATTCGTTGTCAATAACGTGATTGTGGCTCTGCTGCAGAGCCTCCTTGTCGACTGACACAGATCAGCAGGAGACATCGAACTTTAAGCGCCTGTATCTCTCAAACCATAGTGGTTTGAGGGATACGTTTTTTTGCATTTAGATCAACTTTTTAAGCTCTTCTAAATGCAAAAAAAAATTTTTTTTTGACATTACTAACCCATTAACACTTTCATCTCTGCTGTCTTCCCTGGCTCAGAGTTAACATGTGACTCTTCTTAGTCCCTCCAAACAGAAGACAGGGAAAACAGCAGATATGAAAGCGTTATCCTGGAACGTAGCATGTCATGTCCTGCTGAGTGGGAGCCATGGAAGCAGGGGCCGAGTGAACGGGAAGAGATTCAATGAAGTCATAGTTAACCCTTTGAGTGCCAAAGGGGTACACAACGCATTGCTTTGCAATGCGTTGCATACCCCTCTGGCACTCAAAGGGTTAAGAAAGGCAATTGACACCTGTTGTGATCAGTGCTAGAAAAGGGGCAGATGGGAGAATAATAAAGAGTTGGAGAGGCTTAGTCTCCCCAAAATGAATAGTCTTTATTTGCAGCATTTATGACAGCATTTCCTTAACTGCACAATTAACTCTGTGGCATTTGTCTCCTGGCCACTGCTTTAGTTAGTACTTTTGTGCTGATGGAATCGGATAATGAGCAAGTGCATCTGTCAGATGTTATGGCTACAGGCACAATTACCATCATGCTCATTTGAGACAGAGCACTTCAATGACCCCATGCCTGGGGTTCAATCAGGTTAAGTGTATACATTTCCATTGTTTGGGGCCGGGGCCCCCTAAAGGTGCATGCCACTGTGTATAGATAGCAACATTCCTGCTGCATTAAGCTGAGCAGCTCCATCCTTGCTTACTACTACTTTCATTGGGATGATCAACTCACTGCAATATCACCATAACAGGCATCCAGTCATCAACGAGTGTCATGTAAGAGTGACACTCATTGATGACTGGGCACCTGCAATGGTGATATCACAGTTGATCGTCCCAATGAAGGACTTAGTAAGCAAGGACCTGCCTCCCAAGTGGCTCTGTGCTTTCTTTGAGATTGACTAATGGCTCCAGGCCAGGGTGACAGCTCCACAAAGGCTGCTTAAACAACAATGATCTAATTACCTGTCAACTTTCTCCAGGTAAAACCATAAGGGGGTTAATAATGTAATATAGCAAGTAGATGGACTTGGCATGACAACAGTTTAACAAGTTAACCCTTTGAGTGCTTCACTGTGTGTTGGATAACCACTTTAGTTACTGGAGGATTCTGCATGTAATTTGGGTATGTTAGTTAACCCATAAAGGACTATCATGCCTCCAGTGTCATTCAGACCAAAATCCCTCTGCCCCACCCTGGTGTCCCTGTGTTTAGGTCAGGAGATCAGACTGTGTGGCGTAATGTATATATGTATCACATTGCTCCACCTCAATAAAACACACATTAATGTTTGTGTACAAGTCAGTATATGTATTTATAAATTACTGTGTAAATAAAATACCTTGGCCTTTACCTTTCAGCACCAGAGGGGTACGCAATGCACTGCAAAGCAATACGTTGCATCCCTCTTTGGCACTCAAAGAACAAACTGAATAATTTATTCAGTTACACAGAGGTGTAAATAGGTCATTGAACACCTAAACTGTCTCAAAAATGCACTGCATACTAGCCGTGCCACCAGTAACAACACCTAAAACAAGTGTCCTTCTTTGATCATTTGAAATGTTGCGAGGTATCTCCGGCATCCACGGTGTTACTTGTTTTTAAGGGTCTTAGGATGTAATGTACAGACTAGTAGCTTCTTTGTTTTCTTAAAGCTTTCACAACCTATGTAACCTCTTGGGTGCTAAGTTTATCCACTTGTACCATTTTGTGCATGTAATGTCCTGGTGCGGCCACTACAACATGGCTGTGGCCACAGTGACGGCCACCAGAACATTGTGGTGGCCGCATTGGCGGCTACTGGGAAAATTCTCTTGAAAACTACTGCATTACAGTATGGGAAGACTAGTAAACATGAGCTGTGTTATTTTTGCTACAATAAATAAAAATAGAGCACTTAAATATCACCTCCTGTGGGTGTGTGTCAACATTTTGTGCTAGGGTTTGTGCCAGGTTTGGACAGGTGATATTGCATCCTGCAGATTCACATTCAAGAGTGACCTCCAAGACTTATTATCTGTTGCCTGCCTTTAAGGAGCAGTAAACTTTTATAATGAAAACCTAAATGTTATAGAATGTTTCATGCTGAGTAAAACAAGGACACTCCCACTGCTGCCAGCGGTTTTATTCAAAATGTATAACGGTTGAAATAATCAGGAAGTGAATTTACTGTGTGTTTACTTCCTGAAAGTTCTGACAGCATGACTCAGCAGATTCTATCACATTCTATGGAGAACTGTATGTCAAAGACTTTTCTATCCATTAGAATTTAACAGAATAACTAATTGGAATTTGACCACTAGAGGGCACTGCTAAAGTAAAAAAAATGGGGCTAAAACTGTAATTATGGAAATATACATCTCTCAGCAGTGTGAGTACCTTTATTTTACTCAGGAAACACCCTACACTATATATATTTTTTAAATAAATAAATAAATAAATGTTTACTGCTCCTTTAAGGTTGTTTCTTTATCCTATGCTTCCAGATGCATGTACACTGGTCACTGTAATGTATTGTGAAAGCGAGAGGGTTGATCTAAGAAGCATGGGAGGGGAATGAGTGGATTTAAAGAACTGCAGTGACTCAGCAAACAGCTTTAAATGCTACGCCTAAGGCAAAATATTATAATAAAAGACTGACGATTAACAAAATACTTATATATCTGTTAATCTGCATTTTGCAGAGAATAATTACTACTACACATATATTGAAGAGGTAATGATCTTTCTAATTATATAAAGTTTATTCTGCATGGCAAATACTGTTTAAGATTTCCATTGACCACAATATGAAATATGAATTTCATTTATTTTTGCGTATTGTTTGTTTTCTCTTTGTTTGTTCTTCATAATTAATGTTTACTGTCCCTTTAAAAAGTTGCAATCCAGATACAATGAAGTTAAGTTAACCCCTTAAGGACTGGCCGCACGCACAAGCGGCCAGCACTTAAGGACCACAGACCATTTTTTTTTCCTTCCAGTTTCGGCCTCCCCGAATGGCGTGCAGCCGAGTGGGGAGCCCGGAATTCCATGACTGTCCTGGCACGTCATGGGTCGTTAACGCAAAACAACCCATGACGTGCCATGACCGTCAAGGGTCGTTAAGGGATTAACAAGCAATTTTGGGGAAAACAAATGCATCACTGTGTGCAAATTAAAGTTCAATATGCTATCACAGATTTAAATTGGACTCTTAACCCTGTGAATATTAGAGACATCTCCAAAGCATTAGCATTCAAGGGGTTGCATACATCTCTGGCACTCAAAGGGTTAAGAGACCTATATAAGTCAAAAGAAATATCTATTAGTCCCCTGTGGTGCAGTTGGCCTGTCCCAGAATTGCTTCCTCACTGACATCTGCTAAAAAGCAAGGTGTTGGTGTAAAGAATCAAACCTCCTAATTACCATATCAGTATCAGTATATAAAAAAAATATATATATATCCACGAAGGCCTGTAAAAAATAGACATCTTTCTCAGCACCCATCATCTGATTTATTTGGTTTATTTGTTTCACAGCAAGAGAAACTGGGCGACATCTGCTTCTCCCTTCGCTATGTACCCACGGCTGGCAAGCTCACAGTTGTTATTCTCGAGGCGAAGAACCTAAAGAAGATGGATGTTGGTGGTTTGTCAGGTAAGTGGGATAACAGTTATATATCATTACATTTGTTTATTTTAAATCTGTGAACGAACCCAAAACATGCAACATTATTTCCAACTGAGTCTGGTGTACTAAGAATAACTTGAACAATTCTGAGGTAATTCTTCTGCACCATAAGGGAAAAAATTTTTATTTGCTTCAATGGGGCTTTAACCTCTTGCATTCTAGAGAAGTCTCCAAAACATTGTTTTGCAAAGCATTAGGGACCATTCACATTAATGGTACCATTTAAAGCAGAACTAACACCGCTAACAAAAGTTGTCTTTAATAATTCCCTATCTGGCGACTAGCTGCTTAGTAGCGCTAGTCGCCAGAATTATTACCTCTTCATGAAGAAATTTGAAGTGATCCTCGGCTGACAGGCAGGACGGAGCGCGGACATCTTGCCCTAGTAACGTCAGTCCCTTCCAGAGCCGAATGGCTCCTAGCAACACCTCCTACAGCTGTCTGGGACTGACAGAGCAGGCGCGTGGACGTCACTAGGGCAAGATGTCCGCTCTCTGTCCTGCCTGTGAGCCGAGGATCACTTCAAATTTCTTCATGAAGAGGTAATAATTCAGACAGGGAATTATTAAAGACAACCTTTGTTAGCGGTGTTAGTTCCGCTTTAAATTAGTCGGAGTTCTGGGAAATGTTGCCTGTCCCCTAGTGTGCAGTTGTTTTGCTCCATAACTGTTCCAGTTCGTCATGATTCCATTGCAAAAATATGGATGTACTTTCTTTTTGGATTTAATGACAACTCTGAGCTAAATCAAACATATAAAGGGTAGTCAATAGTCTACAGGTCGGCAATATGCAGCCTTTCAGCTGAAGGGGTGGAACTGCTCCCCATTGGACTATGATGTCAAAATCATAGTAGTCTCCTTGTAGTGTTGTAAATTACAAGGCTGGCACACTACTTGGATTTAAGTGGGGGCATTTAACCACTTTAAAGGAACAGTAAACTTTTTATATGAAAATCTATATGTTATAGAACTTTTCCTGCTGAGTAAAACGAGTACTCCCACAACAGTCAGCTGTTTTATTCAAATGTTATAAGAGTTCAAATAATCAGGAAGGTATTTTACTACATGATTACTTTCTGAAAGTTCTAACTGACAGCATGACTCAGCAGTTTTCATCACCTTCTATGAAGAGCTGTTTGTCAGTGACTTTCTTGTCAAATAGAATAGATGTTGGAATCTGATCACTAGATGACACTGTAATACTCTGCAAATATGCATCGCTCAGCAGTGGAAGTACCCTTGTTTTAGTCAACCAGAAAAGACAAACATTATATTTTTTTCAGAGCAAAAGTTAACTGCTTCTTTAATGCGAGAGAGGTCTTGAATTGCAAATAAATGCATTGGAAGCCTATTTTGCATTCAAAAAGTATTAAAGCTCCACTTACATCAAAGGCAGTATGTCCCCTATGGTGAAAACGGTTTACTCTAGAATGACTCCATTTATGCTTATACAATAACCTTTGATATGCCCATCATTTCTCCTTTCTCTATAATAAATCCACACTGTATAGTCTAGGCCTTATTTATTAAAACACAATCTGAGTGTTATTCACCACTTCACTTTCCCTGAATACTAGCAATATCTAGCAGTTAGTTGGATACACCTCTTGTGTCCATTTAAAAATGGGTGTATAATGCAAAAATGTTGATAATATACAGTATAGTCCACAAACATTTGGTCAGTGATACAAATATTTCAGCACATTGGATTTGAAATGAAACCATGAATAAATGGATAAAGTGCAGACTGTCAGCTTTAATTTGAGAGTATTTACATCCATAAACTTTGAACTTGTACAAGTTACAGCCCTTTTTATAAATAGCCCCTCCATTTTAGGGGACCAAAAATAATTGGACAAATGACATAATCTTAAACAATGTAATGTAATACTTTGTTGCAAATCCTTTACATTTGATGACTGCTTGAAGTCTGCCACCCGTAGGCCTCACCAGACACTGGGTATTATCCCTGGTGATGCTCTGCCAGGCCATTACTGCAGCCATCTAAAGTTCCTGTTTGCATCTGACCATATTTCCCTTAATCTTGTCTTCAGCAAGTGAAATGCACTGTCAATTGGATTCAGGCCAGGCGATTATGGTGGTTTTCCATGGTCAGTCCTTTGTTTGTTATTCCTGAGCTTACTTGAACATTCCTGCATCTTAAAGGGATAGTAATACTTAAAATGTAAAAAACAATATGTTTTAGGGTTTATCTCCCTGAGTAAAACAAGAGTACTCCCACTGCTGAAAGGTGTTTCATTCAAAAGTTATTAATTTTCAAAGTTGAATTTTTTTAGGTGCAATATCACAGTGGCCTGAAATTGTACAGTGGCGCTGTTGCCACACCATCCTATGGACAGCTCTGGTCCTGGGACCATAAATCTCCATAGGATGGTGTAGCAACAGCGCCACTGTACAATTTCAGGCCGCTGTGATATTGCACCTAAAAAAATTCAACTTTGAAAATTAATAACTTTTGAATGAAACACCTTTCAGCAGTGGGAGTACTCTTGTTTTACTCAGGGGGATAAACCCTACAACATATTTTTTTTACATTTTAAGTATTACTATCCCTTTAACAATGTACCAAACAGTTGATTTTGCCGCACCTAATGTTTTGATAATCTCTCAGATCAACTTTCAATTATTCAGCATCATGGTGGCCTGCTTTACTGGCACGGACACTTCTTTGCTGCTTATGTTGAGAGACAACAGCAACAGACTCCAAATGGAAATGCCACATCTAGAATCACTTTTAGGCATTGTGTTAGCTCTCTTGTGTATGAAGCAGCAATGCAACGACACACACCTGGCCAAGAAACAGCTGAGCAGCCAATTGTTCAATTACTTTTGGTCCCCTAAACTGGAGGGACTATGTATAAAAATGTTGTAAACTATAGAAGGGTCACATTTTATGGATGTAAATCCCATCAAATTAAATCTAACAGAGTACACTTTGTTATTGCTTCATTTCAAATTCAGTGTGCTGGAGCACAGAGCCAAAACAATAAACCTTATGTCGCTGTCCAAATACTTTTGAACTGCATTGTAATAGAAGGGACAGTTTCCTCAGTAGGCAGAGTAGAAAAATGACTACCAGCGCACCTCTGTCAGAGGCTGCTCATCTGTGCTGGTCACTCATACTGTACTGAGTTATGGGTGTGGTCACTGCAATCCCAAAGCATCAGAATTACACACCAGGGGGGAGATTCACTAAACGATGATAAAGAGGTGATAAAGTGGAGATAACTTCTCCAGTTTATCAGTTCTCCAGTTCCTATGCTATTCTATAGACCCTATGCACTAAGATTTCCAAAGTTTGATAAATCTTAGTGCATAGTCTCCATAGAATAACACAGGAATTGGAGAAGTGATAAACTGGAGAAGTTATCTCCACTTTATCACCTCTTTATTGTAGCTTAGTGAATCTCCCCTCAGGTCTTGCTTTATGGTGTCTTGTTTATGTACCCCCTTATCCTACATAATAATTTGCTAGAAGGTTTGTAACGACACAATCATGCAGTAGAGACTGCTGTGCGTGCTGCAGTCATGAGCAGTGGAGACTGCCCATGACGAGGCTGATACAGAGCGGGGCACTCCGAAGGAGCATCCAGCTCTGTATCAGCCGCGGCGTGGGCAGTCTCTATTGAGCATGACTGCACTGCGACTGGCTGGCACTGCATGAGCCGCGGCGTGGGCAGTCTCTACTGTCCATGACTGCCCCATGACCGCCTGGCAGTGGCACTGTGGCCCGTGTAACAGGCTCTTCAACTAGTATATTTCTGTAATGTTGTTTATGCTTTTAATTAGACATTTAATATTTCCCTTTATTTTTGTATGTATTTATTATAGGTTAGGTATTTTCTGTACCAGGCATCAGTGGATAACACTGATGATGAAAAGTTTCATTTGTAAAATCTTTTTTAAATGTAATAATCCTATTATATAAAAGGCCAGATGTATGTTTGTCAGATGCAGTCATGAGCAGTAGAGACTGCCGATGCAGTCAGGCGCAGTAGAGACTGCCCGAATGGACAAAACACGCACCCTTCCCAGCCGCTCTCCCAACCCTGTGTGTCCAGTGTCTGTCCCGATGTGTGAGGGAGCCCTGGCCCCAGTCGAGCAGTGTCTAGCTGAGCCCGGAGGTGCGAGGCTTGTTCACGAATCCCCTGCTCTGGGTCAAGGCGTGCTCCCACAAACACGAGACTGACAAGGTAGAGGCGTGCTCCCTCTCCTGGTACCTCACGCGCTGCTGTTACTGAGGTGGCAGGTGCAGGGACTGGCGGGTGCACGGCCATCTTAACCCATTCAGTGCCATTCACTTTGGCCTGTGTATGCAGGCTTTTACACTAGTTTTTTTTTTTTTATAAATGTTTTGTTACATCTTGAACTTTGTGCTATTCTGTAGTCTATATGGCAGATTCTGCTGTTGCAAGTATTGATATCTCTAGGAAGAATTTTATTGTACTCTATTGTTTCATCTTATTATGGCAAATTCCTTATTGATCTTTTTATGCCAATGAAAAGGCATTATATGTCTTGACACAACATTTATGTATATGTGTGTGCTCGCAAGTGAATTGCATATGTGTGTATATATGTTTGTGTGTCTACCTTACGTATATAACTTCTGTGAGGATTCAAAATTAAATGGTATTGAATTGATTAAATCATTTACCCTGCAGTTGCAAGTCATATGCAATTGAAATGAAAACCCAAGAAATGTAACACTTTGATTGCCAGATGAGTGTTTTGTAAATAATAATTACATATTGAACTATGAAAAAAGAAATGCAAGTTGTGATAATTGCAACAAGACAAGAAAGAATATTACATCAGCATGGCATATATAATACATATCCTGTTGGTGTGATATAGCTGATGTGATATGAGAAGTTCACTCTTTAAGGACCAGATTGGTTGCAGAATATTGCTTTGCCCCTCTGTTCCTTAAAGGGTTAAGAAGCTAATCTGATTATTTACCAACACCTAATGCACTGAGAGCCTGAAGTGTGGTACTGGTAAGGTATTGCCCACTCTGTTAGCACACAGGGGGACAAGCCACTCACTTTTTGATAACTTGGTTTACATTTAGAATACATGTGCTACTTCCTGTCATGGATACTCAAAATAAACCAGGAGTCAGTACTGTATATAGTAAAATCACCTTTATTAAGCAGTGTAGGAAATACACATAATGATAAGGATGTCAGGAGCAGAGGGTAATCAGAGAAGCCGGAACCACATCAGAAATCAGGGACGGCCTCCAAGTAGACCTCACTGCTAGAGACTAAGCCCAAGGCCACTGGTAGTCTCAGGGAGAACAAGAGAAGTCACAGAGCTGAAGTATCTAGAGATCTCCCATAGAATAAGTAACCAGGAGACGCTTACCTGACTCACGCCTGCAGTCAGTACTAGATGGACCTAGATCTCCCTCTAGGGAAGGCCACCAGGAGTCTCCCACTGACTCACGCCTGCAGTCACTATAAGCGGACTTGGTAAGGACCCTCTGAGTTAGGCCAGCCAGGATGGTCGAGCCCAAGGAAACGGCAAACGGGTATCACGGTGCCCATGATTGCCTCCAGTGTCTGTGTGTGCAGGCGACAGTCTTTACTTCCTGGTTGTCGCGCTGTAACACATTCACTGTTCTTAAAGGCTACTGCTTGTTGCCAGAGTCAGTCTCCGCCTTCTTGCTAGGCCTTAAAGGCCTCAGTTTTCCACTACTACCTTGCCCTTTCGTGGTGTACCTTTGCGCTATAGCTCTTGTGATTCTGATGATTTATTCCCGTGTATGACTTCTGGTTTAGTCTGACTTTGGCTCCGCTTGATCCCTGACTGCTCTCCTTTCCAGTGTGACTCATGGCTCTGGCTGACTACCCGCTCCGATCTGACTCCTGGCTCTGGCTGACTATCCGCTCTTATCTGACTCCTGGCTCTGACTGACTACCCTTTCCAGTTTGACTTCTGGCTCTGGCTTACTACGTGCTCCGTTCTACTCCTGACTGGACTGATTGTCTTCCGGCTACAGCTGAAAGTCTGTCCTCCTTACCATTTGCCTACATTCGCTGCTCTCGGTGCCTTGGCGATTCCTCCTTACTAGCAGTGTACAGTTGCATCAGTCCGTGATACTGACCTTCCCATTGCCTACTACCCTTTACTGTGCCACTGGTTACCCTAGCGTTCTAGGGAGATTCAGCCTCTGTTGCCTGTCCAGTCACCCTAGCGTTCTAGGGAGAGTCTGCCTGTGTTGCCTCTTCAGTCTCCGTAGCATTCTAGGGAGGATCTACCTCTGTTGCCTGTCCAGTCACCCTAGCATTCTAGGGAGATTCTGCCTCTGTTGCCTGTCCAGTCACCCTAGCGTTCTAGGGAGAGTCTGCCTCTGTTGCCTGTCCAGTCACCCTAGTGTTCTAGGGAGATTCAGCCTCTGTTGCCTGTCCAGTCACCCTAGCGTTCTAGGGAGAGGCTGCCTCTGTTGTCTGTCTAGTCACCCTAGCGTTCTAGGGAGATTCTGCATCTGTTGCCTGTCCAGTTTCCCTAGCGTTCTAGGGAGATTCTGCATCTGTTGCCTGTCCAGTTTCCCTAGCGTTCTGTACTAGTAGCTACTACCATCCTTGCTACTAGCGTTTACCGGCAGTCAGAGTGGTACTTTATCTGCCTCCAGTCAGGTGATTCTGTCCTTGTCCTAACCTGCCCTGTGAAGGTTGAGGAAGTGTCCTGTCACTGTCCTCATATCTGGCCCTGTAAAGGTTGGGGGAAGTGCTATTTATTTTATTAGTGTGCTATTTTTAATAAAGATCATTGTTTTACCATATTTGTACTTGTCAATGTTGTTATTCCTAAGTCACTCCATGACAACAGGTAGTCAGACAAGCCAGGGGTCAATACCGGAGCGGGTAGTCAGCCAGAGCCACAGGTCTGCATCAGATTGGATGTCCACTAGCCAGGGAGGCAACACAGCAAGGGTAGTCAGCCAGAACCACAGGTCTGCACCAGATTGGATGGTCAGACAAGCCTAGATCATGCATGGAGAGGGTAGTCAACCAGAGCCACAGGTCAGCACCAGATTGGATGGTCATACAAGCCGAGGTCATACACGGAGTGGGTAGTCAGCCAGAGTCACAGGTCAGCACCAGATTGGATGGTCAGACAAGCCGAGGTCATGCACGAAGAGGGTAGTCAGCCAGAGCCACAGGTCAGCACCAGATTGGATGGTCAGACAAGCTGAGGTCATACACTGAGACCAAAGGAGAACTAGCAAAACTGCAGCAACATAAACGTAAGGGCGACTGGACTGACTGTCCATCGCCCTTTAAAATCCACCCAGGAAGTAGCAAGGAGGAGTCTCAGGTGACCCCAGGTATAAGGAGCACTAGCGTCAATCAAACTGAAGCTCACCTGCATATGACGCAACGGAACAATACCATGTGTCGCATCAGCATCCTCAAGAACAACCGCACCGCTTGGGAAAAGGACACGGCTGGCTGCGGCAGGCACCAGATGCAGCCCGGCCACAGGCACGGTGAGACACTGATAGTGATGCCGGAGCTCCACTCCCAGACCTAGTTCCCCAGCAGCGCCCAGCAGAAGACGCTGGGACTAAGGTAGGCACTGTGACACTTCCATTTGCCATTTCCAGACTGGAGAATCCTATATTATTCAGTGGGGAGCAATTGCTACTTCTTCTACACATAGACATACACGACATGTGTATGCAATTCCACACATGTAAAGTATGGGTGCGGGTTTCCCAGTGATCTTCCCTCAATTGTACATAAGCCTGCCACACTCTTAAACATCTGGGAGTTTTATGAATGACTGACAGTTTCCAGGACGTTTTTTAGTTAGGTCCTGATGTTCACATGGGTGGGATCTAAACATAACTAGGCTTTAATTTAAGTAAGTGCATGTCTTTACCCCTTTGGTTGCTGGTGATGCCGCAAACAAATTGCAAAACATCACTATCATCCAAAGGGTTAACTCTTTAAGGGGAATGTGCAAATCATTACAATGTATACTCCTTTTGTCCTTAAAGCGTTAATCATAAAGGTTTGGAAAGCTTGAAGGCCTGGGCTGCATCCAAACTGATTAGGTTATAGTAGTGAAAAGCCTATGGAGATTCTCCTAGAAACACGCTCACTGATAAATTTTCCCAATGTTGAGCATTTCTGTAATTTTTATAGTCTCGTGTTTGTGATGTCAATGTCATACATCATTTTTTTCCTCCTTACTATGAACAGTAACACGTGTATGGCTGTTCTCCTAGAGACATGGATTGAATGCAGAAGAAGGCATATTAATAAAGCAGATGGCATTGTCTCACGTTAGTGTATATCATTTCATGGTACTATGGGGCTGATTCATCAAGCAGTGAGTTATTTTAGACACTACCATAAATCAGCGCCATAGATGTGAATAGCATGAAGTGACATTATTTATTATCTCAGTAGTTAGATGAATTTACATTAAAGTGGCAACTAAACCTTCTTTACTGCTGCTGATAGGTCTTTAGTGTTATAGCATAGTACTCTGTTCTCATTCTGTACTTTGTTAACTGCTTCGATGCTAGATGGGTTTCCAATGCAATGTGAAGCAATGCAGTAGAGACCTTTCTAGCATCAAATGAGTTAAACAATATGTTTTGTTTTTACAATCTCAGTTTGTATGACTGTTTTAATGGAACTAAAAAGGAATTGACATTGCCATTATTCAAGTGCATTATTTTTAACAATTTCGTAGCAATGACTTAATCCTTTGAGACCCTGAGGGGTGTCCAAAATATTGCTTGACAATGCATTGGACATCCTTCTGGCACTCAGATGGTTACAGAGAACATTTACACCCACATGGCACCTCAATTAGTATTAAAGCACACACCGTGCTTTAATACTATGCCTGTCTGACAGTCTGTAGGTTTTTATTTTTACAGTGTTTGAGAGCTTTTTGTAGATAGTGAAGCTGAATTACTCCAACTCCCTGAACCACCACACATCTGGAGTGTCTCCTTCCAATGAGTGAGTGTAGAGACTCTGTACCATCTCTTATGTCTCGTCATGTGACAGACTTGCCCGAGAGATATCACACACTGCATGCTGACCAAAAACTGGTACATTGCTATTAAGTCATTTGAATACAATTTGAGTGTACTGTGAGTAGGGTTGCCACCTTTTCTTAAAAAAAATAACGGCCAAGTCATTCCCTCCATAGACTTAACATTGGACAGAAGCCAATTTTTTACCGGCCTGCCGGTAAAATACGGGCTGGGTGGCAACCCTAACTGTGAGGCTGAGACAGCCACATAATGTGCAGAAATGGGGGGAAGGTTAGATAGGGCACATGCAAATTCTAAGTGTAGTATTGCTATATTTATTAGACTATAAATCATAAATATAATGCTTACAAATGTTTTAAGGTATAATGAAAAATATATATATGCATCTCTCTCTCTCCCCCCCCCTTCCTTTTCTCTGTGACGAGGTTGAGCGACAGGTTTTTATTGTAGTTTTTTCATATTCCTACATGTTTTTGTATAATGTGCAGAAGCCTTCCCCTGACTCCCATGCCCTCCGAATTCACATAAATACTTCCATTAATAGCTGATTATGTAGCCAGATACACAAACACCTAAGAAAGTCATTTGAAAACTGCATTATCAATCTTAAATTGAAATGTAAAGTATTAATGCATATTACATATGCTTTGACACTATGGACATTATATTCAAAAGTGGTGTGAAAATGTTGATATTAATGTCAAAATATGTTGCCATCATATCCCTGTCATAGAGAGAATATCAATGTTTCTACTGCTTAAGACCATGAAAAGTTATTTAAAAAAAAAATGACCTTAAAAGTTGATGTGTTCAAAATTAACATCAAAACAAATCATATGTCAAAAAATTATTGCTAACTCCAATTTTAAGTCCAAAAATGATATTAAAATATGTTAAAATGCATATATATAAATGTCATAGATTTATATAAAAATCATCTATATTTTCTACTAATAACAAAACACTAATACCATCTATTTTCAAAAGCGAAGGTATACTTTTTAACATTCCAGTCCAAAAAGTGATCCTATCATTGACTTAAATTCAAATGCCCAAGTATCCATTTTTTAGAATAGGTTGCTGTATAAATTTGTTGGGGTGGAGTAGATAGGGTATTAATATCTCATTACATGGGTCTTCCAAACTATAAATAATTCATCCTTTGTAGTGCATTAGTGCATTAGACAGTGGACACATTATCAGGTCTTTGCCAGATTCACAGAAGGACTTTCGGAACTCCTCAAAACTCAGTCAGTGACCATATGCAGTGAAAATCTTCAATATAGAAAGGTAAACAGTAAAAAAAAATTGGTGTCCTTCATACAGTCTCCATTTAATTCCCATCAACTCACAGTTGACAATGGCATCACCTTTATATGAGAAATCCCATAGAATAAAAACTAAACACGCACACACTCTTTCAACAGAACAATGTAATACATTGTTAAGGTGGCAAAATCTGTTTCTTCAGCTATAGATTACAACAGAGTTCCAGTGTAAAAATAGTATATAGAAAAATCTGATTGCTGTATGAAGATTAAATATAAGAATATACAAGGAGACACATTCTTGCAGATGTAGATTCACTAATCCTGCTGTTAGAATTTCATAATTTGCTCTAGACTACTCCTTGTATATACAACTGTGTTGGAATGTTTTCCAGTTTATATTAGCCTATCATAGAATGGAAGAAGGCAATGGTTTGGTCTTTCCTGGAGTGAGTCTTGGTTGCATTTCTCTTGGAGTGAGTGTCGAGAATAGAATAACAATTCTTAGCTGGATTGAAGTAATTTTCCACTAGGAAGCCCAATGTGAGGGAGACAGATCGGAGCAGATGTGTGGAATGTGTTGGTGTTATGACCTTGAGGTTCTAACATATAGATTCCAGGCCTCAACTAACAGAGGTGAAGTGAAGAGTGCACCAACATATGAAGTGTACATTTTGTAGAGAGGAACCATAAGACTTACTATTGAAATGGTATCTCTAGTAATAGAGCACATAAAACCTAACCTAAGTATTGTAACCTAACAACTAACCTAAACCACCTCCAAACCTAACAGACACTGACTGTAACCTCTAATTTAACAGATACTAACCTGGTGACATTCTTGAGACTTACTGTAACCTAAGAGATAGAGCCCCCTTACCTAACAAATACTGACCCTAAGCTATCCTAACAGATAACACCTTCCAAAACTAAGAAACCAAACAGAGACTAACCCTAACCGAAAGTAACAGATCCTAACCTAACAGATCCTTACCTGATGACATTCAAAATGCTGACATTTTGCAGTTTCCATTTTGACAACGGTCTTGCCATGTAAGTGGTGCCATTTCAGTAGGATAACCTAAGAAAGTACGCTTCTTGAAATCACCAGTACAGAGCTAAGGTAATACGTTTCTGAGCATGATCAAGGTCTTACTCTTAAATAATTAATCAGAGCTCTGTTCCTTCCTTCAGAAAAATGCATCATTTAACTTTTTGATTACATTAAATGACTTTAAATAAAGCTAAAAATAGATAATAGAGGGGACAACTTGGATAAATTAATTGTGATACTCCATTTATGAAAATCCCCAAAAGGCCAGGTGTTTTAAAATATGCCTGCATGAGTCCAATCTGCATGTGCTCAGCCATAATGACATGAAAATGCAATTAATTTGCAGTCAGCTACTTTGTATTAGAAGTGTGCTGTCTTGGATAGTTTTGAGAAGTAGTTAGGAAATGAAACTGCTACTTTATTTTAATGTATGCATAGCCTCATCAGCATATGAGATGGATAAATGACTGTAACCCCTTTTTCTGCAGCCAGGAATATCTATCAGACAGTACAGTACAGTACAATGTTATGTATTAGTGTTTATCAACCCGTACCCTCAAGGGCTACTAATAGGACAGGACTTGATTATTTCCATGTTTGAGAACAGGTGATCAGATGCTCAGTCCTTTTGATTAATTCACCTATGTTAGAGCAGGGAAATCTTCAAGTCCAGACCTGATAGTAGTGCTGAGGGCATGGTCTGAATTTTTATTTCAATCCTATGGTGCTGTTGTTTTGCTTCAGAACTGCACCTCCTTTAGCTTGATTAAAAAGGCCCTCCACATTTCACCCCTTAATGTCATGCGATCCTGGGGTAGGATTAACCTTAAGGACCGCATAAACGTCATTCAGAGAGACTACACATGTAAGCAATCACATGTACCAGTTAGCCGAAAGAGAGGCTGAAACTGACTGCTTCCGTCTTGGAGCAGTTTCAGACTCCCCTAGTGATTACTGCACTCCCTTGAGGATCACAAAAGCCATGATGTGCCAGCATTGTCACTGGTCCTTAAGGCATGGACACTGGTGACGATCCTGGCACGTCACAGGTTTTTAAGGATTTAAATAAATATATATGTTCTACTTGAAAATATAAGTAAACTTTATTATATAAAGATAACAACAGATTTATATCATTTGAATGTTACAAGAATCTAGCTCAGAAACAGCAACTGTAGAAAATATTCATACCCATCTGCTGTTAAAATACTTCCTGCTCCAGGGAACACTTTTAAACGCTTATTATTAGCATGTAAATTACCATACATAAATTTGCCTTTATTGGCCTTTCTTAAAAGGATATCTTCATGCTAAGCCAATTAAAAGACGTACAATATTGAAGTTAACCCTTATTAATCCGTTGGATGCTAAAGATGTCTCCAACATCCACTGGATGCTAAAGATGTCTCCATTGCATTGTTTGCACCCAAGGGGGTTACACTAGATTATATGGCTCCTACTCTTTATTAACCTCTTGATTGCTAGAGAAGTCCCAAATGCATTGACCTCTTTAACATCAGAGGAGTTAAAACAGATCTACAGGAAATCTGCAGAATGCTACACTTTCAATGAGGCTACAACTTACGGGATGCACAGCAGTCATTTTAATTCTGGGTGAAAATAACAGCAGTATTGATAAGACAAACCTCTTGGATTCTTGAGCGAGCTCTACTCACAGTGCAGTAGATATCATCTCTGTGTCTGAAGGGATTAAAGTGCAATTTTACTCAATGGAAATGATCATTTGTTACGTATAGTGCTGTTCTTTCACTCCGGGATTGCTCTGTTTAAAACTTTCTACATGTCCCAAACTGTTAATTCTCCTTGTATTTGAGTTACATACAGTAACACAAACAATTCGTAGTACTAAACCCCTACTTATTCTATTTTGTGCTAAAATACTAATGGCCAGGATGAAAAATTTCTGTGAGGAATGATTTTCCAAAATGAATATGTAAATCGTACCGGATATCATGTCCGTGGAGACTATATGTTCCCGAAATCATCCACTGCATGGCTCCTAAGAAGACTTCAGTGACAGTGGTTTTGAATCCTTGAGTCCTGCAGAAAGAATGACTCTGCACCATGGACATGATTAGAGATTCAATGTGGGAATCAATCCACACAGTATTAGTACATAGGGGATATTAAGTTTTTCTGCTCAGTTTATGATAAGTGGGATTTTTTTATTAGAACATATTGGTTTTCCTTTAAGAAAATAGTTTTTTTGTTTGTTTATTAGTTTTATGGTAGTACATAGTTACAAGAATTATATATATATAAATATGAAGGGTCATGTTGTTGCCCCTTTAAAATTACCCTCGCCTTAAAAATAAAAAGAGACTTTGAATAGAGTCTATCCCATAATGTGCACACAAGAAAAAGCATTCTATGTAGAAAGGTGCAAGTAGCTAGAGATGTGGAATGAGATAAACGACAGAACAGAAACGCTTTCAGTGTGACTAGACAGAGATAAGGGATATGAGCATTGCTGTATCTATTCAAGAATAGGTTATTGAAAGTAAGCAAATAATGAGCTGCTTCTTCTTATCAGACCTCCGCACAAGATATTAGGAGGTCATGAAAAATGGAAAGCTAGCACAATTGGCTTTCTGGTATGGGCACATAGTTATCAGAACTGGAGCTGAAAGCATTTCATGTGGTCATGCATCAGGAAGGCTTTGTTGTGCATGTCCAAATCAAGGGTCAGCAATATTTTACCGCCAGCTGTTGTTGGACTACAGATCCCATCATCTTATTCTCGCCAATGGTAGGACTTGTAGCCCAATAAAACCTGGATTAGAGAAGCAGGTAACCCATCCCCAGTCTGTACATAGGCAGCTGCAATGGTATTTGGATACCAAGTTAACAAAACAAATTATAAATAGTATTGTATATCTATTTTATTTTTTGGAAACTCTTCTCTGAAAATGTTTTTTTGCCTTCAGGGATTGTAAAATGTATGTTCCTTTCTCTTGCAGTAGTATGCCAGATGTACATCTCGTCTGTAGGGATATTTTCCTTAATACGCTGGTCTGGATTCTGTTAGAACTGATGAATGTGATCATTCATTTTACCTCAGAGATTCTAGTCTATGGGGGAATTTGCAGATAAAATCAGTGATACCCTTATATCTTGTAATGAAATCCAGACTATTGGTGAATACTAGTACATTTTCCCTGATATATTGCTGCAGTACTAAATAACTTCCAGTTCTACTCATTTCTAGCACATTTCTGTTACATGGCACATTTTTATTGACACCACAATTTATGTATACCTCCCAATTTTAGCACATTTTACTGACTGACTGATTTTTGGCAACCTCTACGATTCCCTATTTTCTCTATATTAGGGGTGGAGTTTGTGTTTGTTATAGATGTGTTTTTCTCTATTCATTAATGTAAAGCCCTTGGATGTGAATCAATGTGTTCATGATACCTCTATAGTCATTTAAGGGATTAATATGAATCATAAAATGTATCTAAACATCTTTTAATATGCATTAAAAAAAATCTTTACCCGGGGGGATCAGATATATTATGCTACTATCTTATGTATATTTGGGATGTCTTTGATGTTTATGGGGTGGTCTGTCTTAAAGGAGGGTGGTTTAGGCATTCTTGGGTTTGTTCTAAATATTTTCAATGCTTGTTCATAATGCACGGTTAGATTATGCCGTTCCTTTAGGTCATTTGAAGGTTCTATAAATATTTGCTGTTTTGTACACTGTTTAGGGATTCGAAGCTGCCTATAGTATATCTGTTTTTCCAATCTCAACCTGTTGTCTACCTTTCACTAAGCTTTTGATGTTTCCATCCCCCCTGGCCTCTTTGAGGCCTCCTACGAGACTTCAGTCAGGAAGTGGGGTCTTTCCTACTTTCCTGTCCACGTATTGAGTTCTTTCATTTCTTTTTCTCTTTCCTTTGTGGGTCCTTCTCTGTTTCTTTACAGCCTAAGGATTCTGTTAGGGTTTTGTCTTAGCTAGGTATCAGTGTCTTATATGCACTTTAGTGGAGGCATGAATAGATCTGCCTAATAATATGTTATTTATCTAAGCTTCTTTTGGATCCCACAGGATACCTCCTATATTTGTTGCAATGTTGTGGTTTACGGTGCTTCCTTGGGATGGCTGTCTTTGTATGTCTGTAGTTTACTCCTTTCCTGACATTTCATTTATGACATGTTTGTTTAGTCTCCTTTGCTTTTTTCTTTTATCATACACTGCTCTTTTTACCCTTTACGTTAGGTCCTCTCGAGATAATCTCCCTGTTCTCTCTTTCCTTTCTCTTTCCCTCTCTCTCTTTACTAGCACCTCTTGACGTACAATGCCTTATTAAAACCTGTTTTGGGGTCATTCGTGACTCCTTACTTGCTAAGTCATACCATACCAGCTGTAGATATTGTGAGTTCTTGTTCTTTAATCACTAAATGAATGAAGTCTTAAGGTAATGGATACTCTGTATGTTAGGGTATATTTGCTTCATTATACCCTTTAGCTTGTTTAAGGTTGTTTCTTCAGAATGCTTGTCCTTTATTAGGTACATATGGCGCAAATGCAGAGACGTGTTTCATTGAATTACTCTACTTCTTACCTTATAAGAATGAAAATTTTCACATCTTTCTTTTCTCTGTCTGCCTGGATTATAGGATAGAGTGACGCAGACATATGTTATGATGTTGATTTAATCTTACACATTGGTATTGCTATACCCATACATAAATATGATTACCTGGTTTGTATTTTAACTCTGGATGAGCTCTCATTCTCTGTTTCGAATGCATGATCTGTTATTTCTGTGATTTAATCATATTTTTTGTATTTGATTGCTAAATTCCAATAAAGTAAAAAACTAAAAAAAAAAAAAAAAAAAAATCTTTACTTACCTATATTATTTAATTTTTTTACCAGAGAAGCATCCAAATTAAGTGAAACAACTCTTGCAAGAAATATATATTCAAATATGCTGTAACTGTTTACTGCCCATGTAAAGAATGCTGTTAACATTCACGTCAAATTAAGAGGTTCTGTTAATTTATACTTCAAATTAAAAGGAGGTTATCAAATAAGGAAGTCTATGTATTTATATATACATTTTAATATCAGAAGTATTCTGAGGTAAGTTAAAAGCTGTAATGAATACTGTCTTTTTCAAACTCCTTTACCCTTTCAGAGCCAGATGGGTACGCAACACATTGCGAAGCAATGCATTGTATAATACTTTAGCACTCAAAGGGTTAAGGATCAGAGGGGTGCAGTGCATTGTGAAGCATTGCATTGAAAGGCCCTGTGGTCCTTGAGGAGTTAACATATAGTTTGTTTTGATATGAAGGGCCTTATTCATCAAGCTAAAGAGGTTCAGTTCTGGAGCACATTAATTGCATCATAGAGGGAAATAATGATTCCCTAAATTCCTATTGATTTAAATGAGTGCCAGAGGGGTACACAACTCATTGCACTGCATGGTTGTTGTTTGCACATAAACTTGGATCATTTTTTTATTGTTCATAAAGCATGCATTGAACCTGTTGGATATTAAACATTTTCCCAACACAATGCTTCTCAAATTATTGGAGACATCTCTAGCATTTAAGGGTTTATCAAGGGATTAGCAGTAACTGCTCAGTCTTTTAAAAAAATGCAGTTTACTTTCATATTAAATTATCTCAATAAAAGTTTAAAGATTGTTGCCAAATTATGGCAGCTTTTTAGGCAAAGAGGAGCAGAACTTTGACCCATTTGTGCTTAATGCCATTTCTATGTTATACATTCTAGGTTTGAGCATATGTAATAGTAGCAAAATACAAATTATTACATAAACATCAGATGGATGTACAAAGCATTGTAAAGCATTGAGCGGTATACTCTCTTAGTTCTTAAATGCTAACACACAATTATTGCTGTAATGTGCGATTTCATTTGGTGTAGATTCTGATTTCCAATAAAGATCATTTGTATGGACTCCTGTTATTTATAGAAAAAAACACATTATGGCAATTGTACATTTTTAAAATGATCAATGTTAATTATATCACTGCTGAAAAATATAAAATCCGTTGCATAAGAATAAAGAAAGCATAAAGAAAACAAAAAGTTACCCTAATTGCCAGTTATAAATCTGTGCTTTAACCCCTTCAGTGCATTAAAGACCTGTCTAGCATTCAGTATATTAGTAAATCAGCATCACAATATTTCTTTTCTCAAACTGCAAGTAACCTCTTTTTCTCCAAGATCAGGGTGGTTGCTAGCATTTCAAAATTTCAGAAATACATTTTTTAATATTATGGAAGAACCAGTAAGACCTTATTGTTCGCATGTTGTGTGTGTGTGAATATATATTAATATATATATATATATATATATATATATATATATATATATATTAAGATAGGCAGTGGCACACACCTGGTTAATATACCTATATCGAAGGTTATAGGTGCATGTCCCATAAACAAGATAATACAAGTGAATAAATATACTCAGCCTGGGGAGCTTTGTATTGAGACAGCACACTAGAATCAAGAAGAGTAGAAAAAATATAATTAATTTATTGCATCCATGCCTAATGTTTTCAGTCTACTTAGGGACATTCCTCAAGGTAAAAAAAAAAAAGAAAAAAAAAAAGCAAGGAAGAAAACTCACAGCGGCAACTCACCATAACATATCCATATGAATATATAATTTTAATGTAACTATAAGGAATAAATAATATAGCAGCAGAGAATGAGAGGGTTCTCCAATCCCCCAACCTCAGGTACAGACCCAAAGTGAAAACAGACAGACAAAGAGACAAACCTGCTCTCATCTATGTAAAATAAAATGTGTGCCCTGTAATGTGCATATATGCTGTTTCTTCGTAAATATGTGCCCTATAATGTGCGTATATGAATATTTCTTAGAAAAATTAGTGAGAATTTGGTATTCACAAACTGGCCATATGTGTGAATATAACATTTCATGCTGAGGAAAGCAAGTGTACTCCAGCTGATGGTAGATACTTTCAAGTGATTAAAGTTAAAATGTTTTTGAAAAATGTAATTTTATATAGTCATTTTATTTTTATCTGTGAAGAGCTGTTGGTTGTTGACCAAAATCTCTCAATAGACATACATGACAACAGTACCACCTGGTGGTGAATTTTATAAAATTAAATTGCTTCATGAGTATTCAGTGGGGGAGGTTCACTAAGGCATGATAAAGAGGTGATAATGCAGCGATAAGATCTCCACTGATGTCACTTCTCCAGTTCCTATGTTATTCTGTGGAGACAATGCAATGTGATTTCTCCAACTCTGCATATCTTAGTTCATAGACTCTATAGAATAACATAGGAACTGGATAATTTATATCACTGGAGAAGTTATCTCTAAGTTATCACCTCTTTATCACGCTTTATTGCATAACCCCAATGTGTTAAAATGGCATTACCAGATCATTATTTTAAAAGGGACCCTTATGAAAAATGATTGCTGCAGAGTTGCATTTTTTATTACTGGGCGTCAGTAGTTCCAATGACTTCATGCAGCATACATATTTCCCTTTTTACGGGCATGGTCTGCCAGTGACAACCCTATTATTATTTTTTTTTTTTTGTAATATCATTTTTATTAAAAGATTTTTTCAAACAGAGTAGCATCATGAGTACATTCAAAATGGTACAATATGCAAGCAAGATCATTGTGATACAAAGGAAACACATATACTATAGTAACAGAGTATGAAAAGCAGAATGATTGTAGCGGTACCTGATATTACAGAGTATGAGTAGACAGAAATCAACTAAACAGCAAGGCACGCACTGAGCTATGTACCCTAGGGCCATCCAAGTATGACAGCATAAGGTAACTGAATAACCCATGACAAATGAGGAAAGGGAAAGTCAAGCAAAGAAAAGTAGAAAGAAACAAGGAAGGAATAGAGAAGGGAAAGACAGAAAAGACTAAGAGAGACTGAAGCAAAGAAAAGGAAAAGAAGTGATGGGGGTAGGGGGTAAATCAGGGATGAAGGAAAGGGAAAGCTGGTCAGCTGCATCCCCTCATCAGTGTCTGTGACCCAACTCCCAATCAGACCAGATAAAGTTGTATATATCCATTTTTGCATTATCAATGAAATGCAGTTTATCTGTTTGCAAATTATAAGTGACTAACTGATTTAGATCATGGTTTGACGGAATAATGTCCGACCTCCATGACCTAGCCAGGAGAGATTTTGCCGCCAATAAGATCTGTCCCAAGAGTATTTCCAAATGAGTTGGTAGGGTAATCGGGAAAGCATGAAAAACTCCAACTCCGGAGATCTAGGCAAGTGTACCAAGATAGAAGCAGTAAGTAGAGTGAAAACCCGATCTCAATAGGTCTGTAATTTGGGGGCATGACCACCAAATATGCTCCATGGTGCCCTCCCCAAAGCAACCTCTCCAACAACGATCAGAGGTAGAAGGGTAGATGCAAGCAAGCCTTGAGGGCACAAGGTACCATCTATATAGGATCTTTCTGGAAAGCTCAATATGGTTTGTACAATGTGAAAAAGTAAAGGGATTGGAAATGGCTTCACCCATTGTGAAATGGACAACTGATGACCAAGCTCCTTCTCCCAGGTTACCATATATGGAAGTCTTTGTCACAGAGTGACTTAGGAATAATAACACTGACAAGTACAAATATGATAAAACAATGATCTTTATTAAAAATAGCACAATAATAAAATAAGTAGCACTTTCCCCAACCTTCACAGGGCCAGATATGAGGACAGTGACAGGACACTTCCTCAACCTGCACAGGGCAGGTAAGGACAAGGACAGGATCACCTGACTGGAGGCAGATAGAGTAAAATTCTGACTGCCGGTAAGCTCTAGTAGCAAGGATGGTAGTAGCTACTAGTACAGGAGCAGCTGTAAAGCCCCTGGAAACAGAGGGAATTTCCCCTGGAGTGCTAGGGTTACTAGACAGGCAACAGAGGCAGAATCTCCCTAGAATGCTAGGGTGACTGGACAGGCAACAGAGGCAGACTCTCCCTAGAATGCTAGGGTGACTGGACAGGCAACAGAGGCTGAATCTCCCTAGAACGCTAGGGTGACTGGACAGGCAACAGAGGCTGAATCTCCCTAGAACGCTAAGGTGACTGGACAGGCAACAGAGGCAGACTCTCCCTAGAACTCTAGGGTGACTAGACAGGCAACAGAGGCTGAATCTCCCTAGAATGCTAGGGTGACTAGACAGGCAACAGAGGCAGAATCTCCCTAGAACGCTAGGGTGACTGGACAGGCAACAGAGGCAGAATCTCCCTAGAATGCTAGGGTGAGTGGACAGACAACAGAGGCAGCCTCTCCCTAGAACTCTAGGGTGACTGGACAGACAACAGAGGCAGAATCTCCCTAGAATGCTAGGGTGAGTGGACAGACAACAGAGGCAGCCTCTCCCTAGAACTCTAGGGTGACTGGACAGACAACAGAGGCAGACTCTCCCTAGAACTCTAGGGTGACTAGACAGGCAACAGAGGCTGAATCTCCCTAGAATTCTAGGGTGACTAGACAGGCAACAGAGGCAGAATCTCCCTAGAACGCTAGGGTGACTGGACAGGCAACAGAGGCAGAATCTCCCTAGAATGCTAGGGTGAGTAGACAGGCAACAGAGGCTGAATCTCCCTAGAACGCTAGGGTGACTGGACAGGCAACAGAGTCAGAATCTTCCTAGAACGCTAGGGTGACTGGACAGGCAACAGAGGCAGACTCTCCCTAGAATGCTAGGGTGACTGGACAGGCAACAGAGGCAGACTCTCCCTAGAATGCTAGGGTGACTGGACAGGCAACAGAGGCTGAATCTCCCTAGAATGCTAGGGTGACTGGACAGGCAACATAGGCTGAATCTCCCTAGAATGCTAGGTTGACTGGACAGGCAACAGAGGCTGAATCTCCCTTGAACGCTAGGGTGACTGGACAGGCAACAGAGGCAGAATTTCCCTAGAATGCTAGGGTGACTGGACAGGCAACAGAGGCTGAATCTCCCTAGAACGCTAGGGTAACCAAGGCACAGTACAGTGAGAAATACAGGGAAAAGATGGCTTTAATATATGCAGGGGGAAAGCAAAACTTTTCCAATACGGCTCGTAAAAATCCCCATTGGAGCCTATCGAACTCCTCCGCATCATTCGCAAGCAGGAGGCACTCAGACCTCTCAGACTCAGTTCAGTCGATTAAATTAGCCATTTTCCTTGAATTGTCTGAAGCCTGCCTGCCAACCTGGTCATAGTGTAGCAGAGAGCGTAAGATATCCCTCAACCTGTTGGCTAAAAGTTTACCGTACACTTTCAAGTCCATATTCAGAAGGGAAATGGGCCGAAAGTTAGGACAAGAAGTAGGGGGTTTACCTGGTTTAGGGAGAGTAGAAATGTGTGCAGATAGCATATAGTGGGGGAATGAGTCCTTTTCACTACTATATTGAAATACGTTTTCAAAATGTGGGGAGAGACTATCCCCGGAAGATTTTATAATACAGATTGGAGAAGCCATCAGGCCCAGGGGCTTTATTAAGGGGAAGAGTTATTATTATTATTCTTTATTTATACAGCACCAATTTATTCTGCAAATTAAAAGCCTTACGTAAGTTAATAGGAATATACATGTGTCCCCTATAGTGTAGTTGGCTTGGCACTTTTGTCTTTGTACATATGGCTCATAGACCTGAGAAATGGAACAATCCATCTTTTATGTTACTGGCCTGATTGTTCTCCTGTTGTGTTGCTAGACTCGCCATTTAAGCACTACTACACTCAGAGAGCTTATGTGTAAAAAAAGGGAAGTAAATGTCTTCCCAAAAATATCGCTCCAAGATCAGTTAATTCTTCTTTACAGATTTAGCTTTCAGAAACTAAGAAGCTCTGTGTGATGTTGGCATCCTGGAGTGAAAAGCATAAAGAAACTGTTTGGACTAAATCATACAAATTATCAGAGCTTTTAGAAAATGTTTCAGTAGATTATATTAGCTTTTGATTTGAAGAGAAAGAACTACATCCAACAGCAGGCCATCAGGCCTGCTATTTACACAGGAGTTTGCTTGCTCCCAGGCATTCATGTAAAGCTTTTCATGTTTACAGTCATCTGTTTGTTTCTCCTTTGCTTACATTTCTGGTATATATGAATTCTAATTATTTAGGCAAAGAAACAATACTCTGACCCATTATGTTTCCGCATAAGCTTCTCAGCATACATGTCTTCCCTTAGTCTTTTCCCAGAGTGCCGTGGGGTATTTTTAAAGCTGTGTTGGCATCTCTCAATCCCTGAATTCCATGCAAGAGGCACCATG
This sequence comes from Rhinophrynus dorsalis, assembly GCA_037306005.1. Lineage (NCBI taxonomy): Eukaryota > Metazoa > Chordata > Amphibia > Anura > Rhinophrynidae > Rhinophrynus > Rhinophrynus dorsalis. Next base: position 243,895,962 of record CM074721.1, read on the forward strand.
TCTGACAGAACAGATTGTTAGCTCACCATAATATATATAACTGAGATACCTTTTCATGAACTCTGCTTCAAAAATAAAAAACAATTCTCTTGGGAGAATCTATGTTTCTGTTTTATAGAATACCAAGCCAGCATTTGAAATGGTGGCATGACATGCTTTATGCAAATAAGTGTCTGGGAGACAGCAATTTTTTATTGTAATTGACAAAAAAAAGAAAGTGTATATTGTTTGTAGTGAATATTGGAGAACAGATGGTTGGAATGCTTTCAAAAAGAGATTTTGCCCACAAAATGCCTGTATTTTTGTTGCAGTGTGGTACATGTAAAAGGAACAGTGGATCAATTCTAGGGCTAAACAACTGCACCAGAATGAAAAATAAAAATTCCCACTGATTCTGCATACCCATGTGATATCTTCCTTTCTTTTCCTGACACTGTATGTAAATAAGCTAATTTAAATAAAGTTCTAGAGAGAGGGTAAATGACATAATCAAAAAGGGGTGTGTATTCAAAGTGAAACATTTCAAATATTTTAAGCTGTGCATTTATTTGCTAGCATTTTGGCTAGTGTATGGAATAGAGCATTTGAAATGCAAATCTAAAATATGAAAATATTAGTTGAATAGCCAGTGAACATAGGCCACAGTGGCAGGCATCAATGGCCGAGATGCAGTCATGCACAGTAGAGACTGCCTGCGCAGCAGCTGATAATGGAGCGGTGCGCTCCGAATTCAGACCATAGTCCTCTCTGTGCCCTGAATTCAGAGCGTCCTGAATTCGGAGCGCCCTGCTCCGTTATCAGCCGCAGCAGGGTGGTCTCTACTGTGCATGACTGCAGAGCGCACAGCTGTCTGTACTGCGCATGACAGCTTCTGACAAACCTACATTAGCGAATTATTATATAGTATGAGTGATGGGCAGACATAAAAACATGTTCAATTTAGTTTATCTGAGATTTAATTCATCACAGACGAGCTTTTACTTTTCTGCGAGTGACTCACACAGTATATTTTTATCAGTAATACAAGTTTTGGAATGTGGTTTATGGTAGCTAACAGCTCAGTGGAATATAGATGTAGCCTCACTACTGTGACCACTGCTTTTTTTGGATAAGGTCCTTGTCAGTGATAAAGAAACATTAAAAATGATTTTGCTGAGAACTGCTAAAAGCATTTTATGTTTTTGTAGCCTAAGTGTAAGCAGTATAGACTGACTCTGTATAAAGTATTATTATCTAGGGCTTAGGTTAAGCATCATTTACATTATGTATAAAGGTAAAGTAGAGTAACCATAGAGGACAAAAAACATTCCCCAAATAATCAATGGTTTACAATGGGCTTTTAACCCTTTGAATGCCAGGGAGGTCGTGAAATGTATTGAAAAGCGTTAGAGGTGTTTCTAGCATTCAAGGAGTTATACATTTTGTTTAGATGGCATTTGTATCTGTAGCTGGTTTGCCCCAACTTTACTGTTACACATAAGGCCCAATATTTCTCCAAACAGTTAATTCAAATAATCTAGATACTAATTCACATAGCATCTTTTCTGGCATCAAATCAGTCAAAAAATATCAACTCTTTGCACAGCAAACGGGCTCTCAGAAGGTCAAATATTCAGTCACAAATCAGGCATCTATAAGTAATAATAATTGAAATAAATATGTGCAAATTAATTGGGGGAGATGTAGCGTTTTTGCAGCTGTTTACATAAGAAGCACTGTTAATCCCATGGATGCTAGCTAAATCTCCAATACATTGCTTTGCAATGTGTTGGAGACATCAATAGTGTCCAAGGGGTTTATATAATGACTGCAAACGTTGCAAATCTATTTGTTCTATTTACATACAGGATGTTCACAGAGCATTTGTTCAAAAGCAATGCAAATAAACTATTTTCTCATAGTTCAGACGTGACAAGAAAACACAGTATTAAAAGATGTAGCTTTCTCTAGTTCAGTGAAAGTCTGTTGAATTCAATAAAACTGTGTAAAAACATGCATAAATATTGGGTGCAAAAATTCTTCTTGCTATATAATGTATCTGTCATGATGGGTCTGTGCATCAAAATCAGTCAAATTCTGAAGAAAGTGAGGAGACTGCAAGTTAGAGACCACCATGAAAATGAAATACCTTCTACTTCAAATGCAACATTTGTTCTAAAAAGATTTGTTCTGAAAAGAAATGTGCAAAAGCTTTTGAAATAGTATATATATATATATATATATATATATATATATATATATATAGAGAGAGAGAGAGAGAGAGAGAGAGACAGAGACAGAGACAGAGAGGTACAGTTTTTATTTAATACCAAATATAATTTATTGGCAAAAATATCAGTGTTTCAATGCAGTTCTTGGACCTTGGTCAAAGTCCAAAACCAGGACCAAAATCCTGGTATTTTACACTAATAAATATGAGTACATTTTCAAGACCAAGGCGTGATCTCTGTTCTCTGATTGCATGGAGAGCAATGGATTGCACCCAGGCATCATTTTGAGTTCAAGTGCAATCATTACCTGTAACACACACACTGCCATAGAGACAGATGGATACTAACAGTTTTATCTTTTTTATGTTCAGATATATATACTGTGCTATCTTTCACAGGTTGTTCTATGTAAACTATGTGAGTAGAAGTGTGTGAGTGGAGGAGGATCCTGCTGTTTCTTCTGTGTACATACACACAGGGCTCAAAATTTCCACTCACCACTAGCCAATGGTGAGAGAAAATTTAGCCCTGGCGAGTAGAAATTCAGCCCTGGTGGTTATGTTTTGGCTTGCAGTGGCAAGTAACTTTTCAGGTCTGGCTAGTAGCAAAGGACTTAAAGGGATAGTAATACTTTGTTTTAACTTTATTTTATTTTGTAGGCATTAAAAAAAACATGAAGAACTATATAAGTCTTATCTCTCAAACCTTTACGGTTTAAGAGATATTCACAAACAAAGTATCCCCCCACCTGTTCAACCAGATCAGAAGGGAGGTGCCCAGGTAGACTGCAGAGAGGGACAATCTTCAATTAAGATAAGGGAAAAAGCTGAAAAACTTGTCAAGGGGGAAGGGCTTTCATTGTTTTTATACAAAGAAGATTGTCCCCTTCTGTTATCTGTCTGGTCATACAACCAGATTCACATCTGAGAAGAGATTGTTTACACTAGGTAAAAGGGGCGGGGAGGGGAAACTTTGCTTGTGAATATCTCATAAACTATAAAGGTTTGAGAGATAAGACTTATATCGTTCTTCGTGTTTTTTTAATGCCTACAAAATAAAATAAAGTTAAAACGAAGTATTACTATCCCTTTAAAATTATAAGGCCTGCATACACACATATGTCCTTAGAATGCACACACACACCCCTATCTCTTAACAGGCATCCACACACACTATTGCACAAACTAACACACTTTCTCACACATAGATACACACACTGACAACAGGCAGAGGGACACTAGCATTCATGGAGGACACTAAGAAGAGGCAGCTACTGGATATGACTGAGATATTAACATTTTATGTGTCAAAGGGTTGTCTAACTCATTATGGAGCAATGTGTATGACACCCCTTTGGTACTCAAAGGTATAATACACTGAGAATAATTGAACAATGATAATCCTAACAGATCTTAATTTCTGGAAGCAGCATGGAGAGAAAAGGTGTTTGGGGGTGAGCATCCTGCAGTGATTTTGGGCAATGAATCAGGACACCCTAAAAAGCACGTACGCTCCCATGCTACCATCCGTTTGGCACAAGCAGCATTAACAGGAAAAATTATAGCACAATAGAGTTTAATAAATAGGAGTTAGGCAAGCAAAGCACTAGATAATCAATTGTAGAACCTGTTTTACAGCAAAAGTATATCCTATAGTTTGCATGTTTTTTTTGAACATATAAAATGCTTACTACCATAATTGTTGCAGTGACTGTATCCGACATATCTGCTGTATAGTATTTAATTGCAGTGATGGCATTCTCTGGATATTGGAAGTATATCGAAGGTTCCTGTGATTGCTACCATCCCAACTGATATTTACTTAATTAATATATATATGTATGTGTTGGCCCTCAAGAGGCCTGAGAAAGGTCTGAATCATGAACACAATGTTGGCTTGTTGTGTGAGAATGAAATCACTTTGGTATTTTATTCAAAACCCGTGGAGACTATTAGTATTTTTGCCATAGTAAGATAAGTGGGGATTGTTATTATTAGCAGTTGGAAGTTATCTTTTAGTCCATACATGATATGTTTTGCGGGACTGTAAATAAGCTAAGAAGACATGAAGCTTGTCCATCTGAATGTTAAGTATAATTATGCAAGCCATATGAATATATACATCAGTGCAGAACAGCATAAATGTCACTCACTCTGCTGTGATGCTCTGTTGACCTATTTACAGGCACGATTCATGTGCTTCGATTCACGATTCACATATAGGCAAAAGCACAATGGATAAATAATACACTGCCATTAAAACAATGTGTTTTACCATTGAAATCTTATTGTCATTAAGTATGGAAAATGAATCAGAATGATGTATAGGGGACATATAGGATGGTAACACATTGGCATGCAGAGTAGCAGTTTAGTGCAGAAGAAGTGGATTAACCTTTGTATCTAATTCTGTGCATGTAACCAGACACTCTAACAGGGCCGTATATTCAAACAAAAAGTGGAGGATTTCTGGAGCAAACCAAATGCACTGTAGGGGAGAACAAAAAACTCCAAAAATGTCCATTTATTTAAATGGGCATATTCACCCCTTGGATGCTAGAGAGGTCTCCAGTGCATTGCAAAGCAATTTATTGGAGAGACCTCTCTAGCATTCAAGGGGTGAAAACCCCCATTGAAATCAATGGGAATTGTTAGTTCTCCCCATAGTGCAATCGGATTGCTCCAGAACATGATGGAGCTCTGATACTGTGGGGTACACATAAAAATTCCCCTAAATCACATTGATTCAGATAGTGCTTTTACTGTCTTGACTGCTAGACAGGTCTCCATCTTATTGTGGTGCAATACATTAGTCTTCTATAGCTTTTAACAGATTAAAAGCTCCATTTAAAGTGATAGTAATGTTTCACAAAAACAGCAGCTCCAATTAATCTTCATAGTGTTTGAGCCATGGAGAATATTATTTCAATACTGTCAGAGTTGTAGTGCAAGAGTAATTGAATGATAAATATCCCCCTCTCGTCCCTTTTACTGATGTAACACTGCTCACCTCAGAACAGAAAGGTGGTGTCCAGGTGGATTGCAGAGAGGGACAATCTTCAGTTAGCATAAAGAAAAGCCTGTCAAGGGGAGCAGGGTTTTCCTTATGTTCACAGTAAGAAGATTGTGACCTGTTTGGTCTCAAGACCAGATTCCACATCTGAGGGGAGGTGGCTTACACTAGGTAAAAGAGGCGAGAAGTGGATACTTTATCATTCAATTACTCTTGCTCCACTTCACTCCTGCTTCACTTCTACCTGAAGTCAGGTAGGAGTGGGTGGGATCGGGAAACCCTCTCATGTTAATTCTCAGCTGAATTGGCTGAATCGGCTGGGAGATCAGTAGATGTCCCACTGCAAGGTCTGATGGGTTTTTTTTGGGGGGGGTCTGGAAGGGAGAGGGGGAGGCACAATAGGGAATGGAAGGGAGGGGGACATGACACAGAGAACTGAAGGGAGACAGAGGCAAATGGAAAGGAGATGAACTCGATGTATGTATGCTTGGCTGAGGATGCAGGGAGTGAAGCCCCTGCCTCCTCAGCCAACATGCACTGTGTATTTGGTTGAGGAGGAATTAGGCTTCACCCCCGGCCTCCTCCTCTGCAAAGTCAAACCCCACCCTACACTTCCCATTGGCTGGCTGGTGGCAGCAAGCATGTGAGGGGGGGCTGCCACCGATCCAGAAACCCTATTTGAGGCACCAAAGCAGTGCTAATATATGTGGGTAGACAATTGTTGTCACTCCAGTCTTATCTTCCTCAAACTGACAATGGTGATGGGAGGTGTATGTCCCAACAGTTGGAGGAGCAGCAATTGACTTCCCCTGGCATAATAAAAGGCAAATGTATGCAGACATGTCTTATTTATATTTTTGAAATTAATATGCCAGAAATGCAAAGGTAAATTCAGTTAATTTGCCAGTGCAGAACAGACAAAAATATGTTTTAACCCATTGAGATGCTTTTCAGACATCTCTAGAATACAAAGGATTAAGCAGACAATAGTATTTTAAAAAGTTAATTAGCATTTAGAAGCAGAGCTTTGTTCAAGTAAAAGCTTATAGAGGCTAATGATATGTAAATTACCTGGTAGTTGATAAGACTTAGCGAAAGACCTATACAAATTGTCAGCCAAATCTGAACCACACGGTGTGATGTTAATTATGGGAACAACACAAGATAGTGTACTGCAATCACCACTGGTACTTATTATCTAGCATCAGTTTAAGCTTCAAGGTCAGCACAGCAGCAGATAAAAGTTTTAGGTAGACATGGAAATAAAAGTTTTAGTAAATTAAAATAATTGAGATTGCAATGTGCATACAAAAGCAGTGATACTTTGTAATCACATTGACAGAAAAGTATTTTATTAACAACTACGAGGCAAGCAAGATTGTGTTTCTGTGGATGTAGAATAGCACTGCTGTCCTACTTTTCGTTTTAACTTTATTTTATTTTGTAGGCATTAAAAAAAGCACTAAGAATGATATAAGTCTTATCTCTCAAACCTTTATGGTTTATGAGATATTCACAAGCAAAGTTTCCCCCTCCTGCCCCTTTTACCTAGTGTAAGCAATCTCTTCTCAGATGTGGAATGCAGTCTATAGACCAGACAGATAACAGAAAGGGACACTCTTATTCCTATGAAAACAATGAAACCCCTGCCCCCCTTTTTTCAGGTTTTTCCCTTATCTTAATTGAAGATTGTCCCTCTCTGCAGTCTACCTGGGCACCTCCCTTCTGATCTGGCTGAACAGTGTGACATCAGTAAAAGGGGCAGGAGGGGGGTACTTTGTCATTGAATTACTCTGGAACTACAACTCTGACAGAATTGAAATAACACTCTCCAAAGTCCAAATACTATGATGATTAATTAGAGCTGCTTTTATTATGAAACATTACTGTCCCTTTAATAAGACCTCCATGTTGAAGAGCTGGACTCTGTTTAAAAAAATAATTGGAATTGTATTAAAAGTTTTTTCAGTTCGTTTAGAAGGGGGTAAGAAGAAATCATAGAGTTCTCTGTCTGGCTACAGATCTTCAAAAAATATTTTTGGTTGCCTCTCCACAGTATCAAATTTTGCCTGTTCCACATGATCACAGTTAGGCAATGTAGGCAACTGCCTAGGGTGCCAGCTCTACTTGTCACACTCAAATTCCAAACTGTGGGTATAACCATAGAAATCCCACTTAACAGTTTACATCCGCATTTACTGTCCATTATGAAACATTTTAGTTGCTAAAGAGGTTACCAAAGCATTGTTTTGTAACTGAATAGTGGGGGTGTGACCATAGGAGGACCTAAGGGCCTCATAGTTACCTTGTCTAGGGTTTCCTCAGATATAATTACATCCCTGATGCTGGATTCATAATAACATGGTAACACATTTGTTAATAACATGACTGATTCAGATGAAAAAATACACGTCCTTCAAGTTCAACCTTTGCCATATTACTGTTGTTTTTGTTGATCCAAAGGAAGGCAAAACCAAGACATTATCTGTAGCAAAAAAAAAAAAAGAAGAAGAAAAAAAAGATAGCACAGAAGATATCTCTGAGTATAGTATTGTAGTATCTTTTGGGACCTTCATCCTTGTCCTCTCTCATAGTTTTATCACATTTATTTGAGGATTTTGTTCTGCCTTTAAGAAAGCAGTGCATCCCCTGTATATACTGTGGGTTGGTTATTCTTATCCTCCCCTCCAAGTCATTTCCAATTTAGCCCCAAGTGGGTTAAAAAATGATCCCTCCTGACTCCAAATGGCAGTAAAATAGTTCCCTGGATCAACAACCTATCATAATTTTCAATATTGTTCTGTGCTAGATAGGCAGCCATTACTTTTTTTTAAAGCAGTTGCATTATCTGCAAGTACAACGCCCTGAGGCAAAGAATTCCATAGCTTTACCGCCCTTACTGTAAAAAAAAACCCTGCCTTTGTTTTAGTTGAAATCGCCTTTCCTGTAGTCTTAATTGATGACCTCTTATTCTTAGCTCAGCTGTTTGCGTAAATAATCCAATGGATAGTTCATTGTATTGACCGTGAATGTATTTGTAAATGGTAATCATATCACCCCTTAGACGTTTCTTCTCTAATGTAATCAAAACCAGTTTGGCTAGTCTTTCTTTATAACTCAGATCCTCCAATCCATTTATCAGTTTTGTTGTACGTCTCTGCACTTTTTCCAGTTTAACAATGTCTTTTTTAAGAACTGGCACCCAAAATTGTACTCCATATCTAAATAAGGCCTTACCAAGGATTGCATCTAGACCTCTTTTTATGCAGGCTAGAACCCTATTTGCTCTTGCAGCAGCTGAGTGTCTCTGCACAATGCTGTGAAGTCTATCATCTGTCAGTACTCCTAAATATTTCTCTAATGAGGATTCCACAAGTTGTTTCCCACTTAGAGTATATGTAGCATGTTTGTTTCTACATCCCAAATGCATAACCTTAAATTTATCTACATTAAATGTCATCTGCCACTTTTCTGCCCATTCACTCAATTTATCTAAATCCTTCTGCAGAGAAAAAAAATCCAGCTCTGTATGTATTTCCTTACATACCTTAGTGTCATCAGCAAAGATTGAGATGCTGCTTTCAATTCCCACGTCTAGATCATTAATAAACAAATTAAAAAGCAATAGGCCCAGGACTGTACCCTGTGGCACCCAATGTATAACTTTAGACCAATTTGAAAAGGTTCCATTTACAACAACTCTTAGTAACCCTTCTAGTATCTTACCCACTATGGAAGTAAAGCTCACAGGTCTTTAAGGATATTGCCCCCTTTTTAAACAATGGAACTACATTAGCTTTCCTCCAATTACAGGGCACTATGCCTGATGAAAGTGAATCAATTATGGGTAGTCTGTTTACTTGTGTGCAGATACTGTTACTTTCTTTATATGTATTAAATGATCATCTTACCCTTCTCACTTAAGACATCTTCCTGCAAACCTCATTGTTAAGCCACATTGGTCCTATGTTTTCTCTTGTATTTCTTACCTAATGGTATATACTTATAAGTATATTTATTTGAAAGCCTTTTGAACAAATTCCATCTTTCTTCTACATATTGAAATTGAAAATAACATTCAGATGAATGTCCTCTAACACTGCATTGTGCTTTGTAAAATTAGCCTGTTTATAAATGAATGTTTTAGTTGTGCCCTTATTAATAGGTTTCTTGTAACAAAATTCAAAAGATACCATTTTATGATCGCTGCTACCAAAATGCTCCCTTACCTATATATTGTATACCACTTCAGAAATGTTTGAATCACTAGGTCTAACGAGGTCTCAATTCTAGTTGCCTCCTCTAATAGTTGGGACTCAAAGTTGTCATTAAGAACACAAATGAAATTATTTCCCTTTGTGCAACTGGAAGTCATATTTCACCAGACAATTTCAGGGTAGTTAAACTATCTCATTATTATTGTATTCATTTTAAATAGACTGTAACATAGACACATCCCTATTGAATGAACGAGTCCTTACACCCCTATCCACCCCCTTGACCTGTCTCTAATTCCAGTTCCTCATGGACACTTTCTATCCCATCCTGTATAGTTTTGCACTCCCCCTTTAATAGTTTAAAGTCATCTCCAATGCCAGAACATGCCTAGCCCATCACAACAATCTATCAACCTGATCTACTACATGCCGTATGAGCACCCAAAATAAAGCAAACTGATTATAGTAATCCTGTGATAGACTATCCCATTGGAAAGGACTCCAATTTAGGAGTAGATTTTTATTAAGATTACTAAAAATTTGAGGGGAAAACAACAAGCTAATTCTAGAGAAAGGGGTCTTTTTTAATATGTTATTTGATAGCTTTCAAAATTATGACTTTAGATGTTTAAATATATTATGTTTGTGATTAAAAAACAGACTCATACAGAATATTATTTCTATCCAGTTTTTATGAATTTTTACCTTCAAGTCAATCCTCCAAATTTGTTGCTAGTTTTTCTCATTTAGAGCCAGATTGGACTCAACTTATAACCACACAGCACTAACATCTCACATGCACCAACCTTTTGTGATTATTAATGAAATTGATTCTGCCCCCAGTCTCCCACATCAAAAGTATTTAGGGAGTCCCTTTGCACAGTGATTGGTTAGGATGTAGTATTCAGCCACTCAGTGGATAATTGTTTATGATTTTCCATTTTTATTCCTAGTCAATTATAGAATGATAGCAACTCAATCAGATATTGACAGGGAGGAGTGGTTGTTTTCATGTACCTGGTATCATTACTACATTGCTTTTATGTAGCCTCTACTAAATCTTATGACAATTTAATGAGTGCTCCATGACTAACTTCACCTTTCTGGTATCCATGAAGTATTCATATTTGACTAATTGGGAAGAAAACCATGAGGGGAGCTTATAATGCATTTTTCAGTGAATGATGCGTGCGGACACTCTGTTATGCTAATTTACTGTTAAACCAGTGATTGGTTAAGGCTTGTATTATCTGCCCCTTTGATATTTTTTTTAATAGTTGGTGTTATAAACAATTAACTAATCACTGGTTTTGATGATAAGATTTTCATAATATACTGTATCAAAGGAACTTTTAGCAGAAACATATAAATAAAACCTGTGATTGGGTAATTGCATGTACTTCCTATTCCAGTGAGAGAACTTACTGGACCATATAGTAGGTATGGTAACCTACCATAAACTGAGATGTTTTCAGCTTGTGATTGCTTGAGAAAGGGAAAGGAATGTCACAATATAAAGTTATTATCAATTATTCATTATACTGGTACTGTTGCAAACATACATATTGTTGTAGTCTTCTTGTCATTTTATTTTAAAGTTTGCCCCTGCCTCCCCTTTTCCCTCCGTCACTCGGTCTCCTCAGATCTGACAGCCGGTCTGGATGGATCACAACGAGGGATAATATTGTGTCAGCATAAGGAAAACCCTGCTCCACTTCATCAACAGGGGCATGGTTTTCCTTACACTGACAGACACAATATTGTACCTCATTATAATCTGTCCGGTCAAGCAACCGGCTTTCAGATCTGAGGGAACAAGAGTGACATAAGGAAAATGGTCAGACTGGGAAACTTTAAAATATCATTTTGAGACGCCTACGATGATATGGACATTTTCAACGGTACTGGGCATTATAAAAAAAAGTTTAATGAGTAATTGATAATAACTTCATATTGTGACATTACTATTTCTTTAAATTCAACCAATCAATATGATAATTGTTCATTCAACATCAGCCAATCATAAAATACTAAGGAGATTTGGTTGGGGGAGGGGGCAATATATGTTTACCACCAGACTTCTGCACAAGTTATTCGAAATGTAAACAAATATTTTAGAGGGTTTTTTGTTTCAGTTTGTGATGATAATACTACAGATCCTTATCACAGTAATCAGCCTAGATCAGGAACTCCCTAATGGGTAAGAATGGTGGCATACAAGTCCTTATTTAATTTTAATTTCCTTATAGGAGGGTGGGAATTATTAGGAGGAATTCTAAGAACCCCTCTATTTCAATTTCATTTTTTGTAGACAAACTGGTATTATGACTTCATAAATCATTTATATTAACTCTCTCTTTCCCAAACAGATCAAATGGAGAGGGTGTGTGTGTGTGTGTGGGGGGGGGGTAATAATCCTTCCCTTGGGAAAATGTAACCCCCTTTTGGAGTTAATTGGGATAAAGGACCCCATACTTCATGTAACCCTCCCAGGCTAAAGTAATATGTGGAAAGTAGATAAGAGAACCATAAACTCCCTCCCCCCACTGGCCAGTTATAATCTTTTTTGGTTTAATTGGGTCTTTAATATTTAATATTAACATTTCCACAAAAAATAATAACAGGATGTGTAGAAGTGTTTTATGTTTGTTGTTTTTATTGTGGTTTTGGATAACCTCTCTTGTATATAATAAGGCCCCTTATTCAATGTGCAGCTGCAGTACATTGCGTTATATTTTGTGATAGAGACTTGTAGTAGGTGGCTCTCTTTTTTAAAAAAAATGTGATATTAATCCTTTGAGTGTCCAGAGAGGGATCCAACACATTGCAACACAATTCAAAGGATGCCTTTCTGGCACTCAAAGGGTTATCTTTGTGTTACCAGTGGCTCTAAAAAAAAAGTTACTATTTTTTCCCCTGGTAAATTAAAATGTAGAGAACATTGTGTGAACACCATGTCTCTCTAACTTCTTTGTTCACAACACAAAGAGCTGCAGATATTAAATTATATGGCTTATAATATATAATTTAATATTGCCATTTAATTATATATCATAGTGTTCTTTCGATGATGTGTGGAAATTTGATTGATAGAACTATACTTATAACCTTATCAAATACTTGAAAGCACACAGACCAACCCCCAAGCAAGATGATCTAGCATTAAAGAGACATTGGACCGTATGCACAATATAGAAGAAACAATTCTGACTCAAAATAACTGCATCTGGGGGACAATTAATAATTCCCAAATACCCATTGATTAAATGGGATTTTAACTCCTTGAATGCTAGCAAGACCTCCAACACATTGCAGTGCATTGCGTACCACTCATGTAAGACACTAAAAACACCATTTAGATCCATGGGTAATTCAGTTTCCTCTGGCTCACTTGGTTTGCCCCAGAACTGCTTATGTTTAGTGGCCCATGCTGTGTTGTGCTATTACGTCTGTCTGACCATGGAACAGTAAATTCTTCTTTGCCTATTTAATATTACATTTACAGAAATACTCAGGAAGCTGAAGCTGAAGATTGTAACATAATCCAACTGCACCATAGGGGAAAGGGGGACTAAAAATGTAACATTTTATAGTCTTAAAGCGGAACTATCACCCTATATAAAGTCCCCCCCCAATTATTAGGCATATAGTGACTAGCTTCTTAATAGTGCTATTATCTCACACAAGTAGCTGTTCTGAAGTAATCCTTATTCTTCGGAGACTGACTGCCAGGCTTCTTTCCTTAGAGCTGTCTGTGTGCCTGTATCATCAGTCCCTTCATGGTACCTTAAAGGGATAGTAATACTTCATTTGATCTTTATTTTATTTTGTAGGCATTAAAAAAACATGAAGAACGATATAAGTCTTATCTCTCCAACCTTTATGGTTTAAGAGATATTCACAAGCAAAGTTTCCCCTCCTTGCCCCTTTTACCTAGTGTAAGCCATCTCTTCTCAGATGTGGAATGCAGTCCGTAGACCAGACAGATAACAGCAGGGGACAATCTTCTTCCTATGAGAACAATGAAGGCCCTTCCCCCCTTGACAAGTTTTTCAGGTTTTTCCCTTATCTTAATTGAAGATTGTCCCTCTCTGCAATCTACCTGGGCACCTCCCTTCTGATCTGGCTGAGCAGTTACATCAGTAAAAGGGGCGGGGGGGATACTTTGTCATTGAATTACTCTTGAACTATAACTCTGACAAAACTGAAATAACACTCTCCAAAGTCCAAATACTATGATGATTAATTAGAGCTGCTTTTATTATGAAACATTACTATCCCTTTAAGGCACCATGCAATGCCTCCTAGAGGAGACAGTGACGGAGAGCGCAGGCATTGCATGGTGCCTTAAGGCACCGGAAGGGACTGACGATGCAGGCGCACAGACGGTTTTAAAGAAAGAAGTCTGGCTGTCAGTCTCTGAAGAAAAAGGATTACTTCAGAATTGGCTGCTTGTGTGAGATAATAGCACTATTAAGAAGCTAGTCGCCATATGCCTAATTATTGGAGGGCGACTTTATATTGGGTGGTAGTTCCGCTTTAACAATACAAACACAGCGGCCCTATGCTTTTTTTTCATCTGAGTAGGTTAATCAGTTTCTCAGGTGGAAAACACTTCGGACTGTTATGTATTGGGTTGGGTCTCACTCTGTGAAAGTCAAATTACACTGCCTGAGAAATGTAATGGAATAATTGATCATAGTCAGACATTGGGCTCCTAAATTGAGATATAGTGTCCATAAAACCTGGTAATTTGACTCCATGCATTGGAGAACTCTGTAGCATTCAAGGAGTTAAAATCCCCATTTAAATCAATAGGAATATTTAGTTCACCCCTATACTGCAAATTGTTTGCCTTAGAACTCTTCCAGTTGTCCTTAGAACATATGTCTCTAAGAATTGCTGGAGAGACAACTGTTACCCAATAGACAGGGGTAGGCAAATATTGTAAATGAATACTTGTGTGTCTGTAGCAATTTTTTATGTTGGAGGTGGTGAGAGTACCCAGTATAGTCTTATAAGTATTTATATTGCAGAAAATTCATATTTATCTCTTTTATCTCTAGCTATAACCTCTATCTGGTTCTCAAGGGGATCATTTAAGATTACAGTGCATCATCCTGTAGCTTGCACAATGAACTCCATCTGTTAGTACAAGTTATGCTGCCCCTCTGCAATCCATGCTTATTAGTTGTTACATATTGGTAATTTCTCCACCTCTCTGCAACCTTCAAGGTGTGCTTTGGGGCACTGTTAAACTTCTTTTCAACATATAGCCAAAATCAAGACCTGTTGTTGTGGGACACCAAATTATCTCACCATGTATAATAAATATCACAGACTACAAGTGTTCCAGGAATGAGTCATATTTGGTAAGTAAATAGTGCAGAAGGGCAGCATAATGTGTACTGACATTAAGTATGTTCCAGGGGAAAAAACAGTAATAAAATTATTGTCTGTAATTTGTTCCACTCCCCCTTTAAATGGTGCTAGGCTCCCACATTTACTAAACTGTACAGAGCTGTATCTTCCTCACCCACATCCCTGTCAATCCCTTTCATGGCTGACTATCTTACAGCACCATTTCTTTAGCTTCCACTGAGGGATACCACTTTCCAGTAGGGATACCACTTTTCAGGTAGGCCACTGAAGAATACCATTTATCAGGTAGGCTGCCTTGCATGTTGGATCATCATATACCTGTGCTTTTCTCAGCCTCTGAGGACAGATCATCACAAAAAGCTGATGAAGGAGTGATAAGCAGAACTCTGCTTTTTTTCTTCCTAATAGGCATAAGACATATCATAACATCAACTCTCTTCCCTTCTTTATGATGCTTTCTTAGCTGCTACTACTGCGGTGGCAGAGGAACAGAGAGCCTAGACAGGTCAATCATGGACTTCTGGGCCCTCAAACTCAAAAGCAAGATTGTGAGGGGTAAATAAATATCTGCTCGGGGGGTTCAGAATGTATGTGTGACTACTCAGTTTATGGACTTTGGGGCCACATATCTGGCCATTGATGTAAAAATGGTTTCCTATCTCTGCTGCTTCATATTAATTGTCTTTGTTTAGCAGGTGTGTAGACAGTGGAAAACCTAGCATTATGTTTATTTAGAGGAGGGATAAAAAAAAAGTAAAGAATAAGGATACGGTGTAATTCTGTACCCAAAACCCACTGCAGTCACTTATGCATAGGCCAGGGCTGAACAATAGACTTGTGTGATTCGGTTCGGCTAATTTCGGAATTTGGACAAAGGCGTATTCGGCATCATTCAGCCCTTCAGAAAGCCTAGGTCCGCCCACAAAAAAAATTCAGAGTCTGAAACGGTGTAAATTTTGGAAATTCGGATGGCGCCTTCCCGCAAGAAACTATTACAATGTTGCTACATGCTGCTAAAAATAGATCTGGTAAAACAGTCACTTTACAGCTCATGCAAAGCTGTTATGTGTGTGTTCAACTATAATTCCTATCTTTCTCATTTATTGCACAAACACATATTATATACCATTTTTTATAAGTCAGAAAGGGCTTTAATTTGATGTGACATGTACATATATAAATTCTCACTTATTAAAAAAATTACAAAATGAAAAAAACAAACTTTTTTTTACAGTTTTGGCAGTATTAATGTGTTACATAATGGGTGCAGCTTAAGAAAAGTCATTCAGAATAATTTATTTATCCTGATGGATTCACCTATGAGGCTTGCCTTGGCGCAGCAGGTGAGCTTACATTCAAATAGCCATTGGAGTGAACCTAAAAGCCTCCAATTATTTAAAGTGGATCTATCACATATAGAGAAGTAATGCTCATTAGTTAGAGCATTTAGTGAAAAAGTTTAACATGTTACTCATTTTTAAAAAAAAACCCGTTATCTGCATAGAAATTAATGTTTAAAAGTGGCCAGCAGCCTACTTCCGCTTGCCGCAGATTACCGCACAGAAGCTGCTCCTGTCCCACTACCCAGCATCCTCCGATGAAGGAGGCTGTCTCTAAGCTGGAGCGACCTTATTGGCTAGATATCGATCTCTGCCAATGAGATCGCTGCACCTTAGAGAAAGAGAGCCTCCGTCATCGGAGGATGCTAGGTAGTGGGACGGGAACAGAGGCAGTGCTGCAAGCCGGAAGTAGGCTGCTGGGCCGAATAATTCGGACTATTGCCTAATTTCATCCGAGTCGAACAAGTCCGGTCTGAAATTTGTATCCCCCGAATGGGGAAAAAAAATATCTGAAATCGAATTTTACCGAAAATATTTACAGTGCACAATTCTACTGAACAACCTGCATCCCTCTAGCAGTTGTTGTATTGACATTCTCCTAGTCCTTTGCTGGCCAAAAGGAATTGTGAGCTGTAGTCCCAAGAACAGCTGGAGGGAAGCAGGTTGATCTCCCTGGCATATGCACAACAAGAGTAAACATTACTCATTATTGTGGTTCTATTAACATTTGTGTATAGAGAATCACAGAGGTGAACTCTAACTGAGAATTAACAAAAACATAGCAATTACTTGTTCTTTGGCTAGACATCAATCATAATTTATTTGTCGTAAAATTCACCCTCACTTAAGGGAACATCAGAAAAAATATATCAACTAGGGAAGACCTAAAGGAAAAAGTGGGACTTATACTGAGTACTGTAAGACAGGAGACTTGGAGCACATCTGAACTGCAGTGGCAGGGAGTTGCAGATCGTAGGAGCAGCCCTCAAGAATGCCCTTCCCCCAAAGTTAAATGGCAGATTTTAGACTCCGCCAGTAGGGCACTGAATCACGTAGGCTAAGACTGCAAGTACAGAGGACCAATACTATGCAAAGCCGTAGAAGCTATAACAGTCATCTTTTGCCTCCACTTAGGACTACCAAAGGTAGGATCTCAGGTTCCATTATAAAGGAGAAATACCCATTTGTATATTAAGATGACCTCACTCACAAGGACAGCCCGTCCCAACCAAAAATTCAGGGTAACTCCCCTCTGCCTTTTTGGGCATTGTCACTTAATTATACCTGAGTTCTCTATGTACTGAGTACCCATAACCTTTAGGGAGACACACTAGGACTTGAAAAAGGAGAATATAAGAGATGAATGCTCACTGAGAACTAATAAAAGTACAGCATTGCTTGCTCTTTGGTTAGTCATTTCTCAGGATTACCACAGTTTAGCTCTCTAATGCCATGATGAGGGAAACCTACATATTTCCATACTGAGGTGACGCCATCCACAAGGTCAGTCTATCCAAAAATATAGGATAAGTACCCTTTGCATATGAATTCCAGCATAACTCAGATGTTCATTTTGACCTGTTTGGTCCCAGTCAGAGAGATGTTGCTGAGCTTTCTAGGTTTAAAAAAAAAGAGAATGACAGTGAATACTCACTGAGAAGAAACAAAAGCACAACGTTTGCTTCAGCTATCACCTTTAGGAGTCCCACAGTTTAGGTCTCTAGTGCCATTACAAATGAGAGATACCCATTTGCAAATGGAGATGATGCCTCTCACAAGGGCAGACCAGACCAAAATGTAGGGTCCCTCCCCTTTGCAGGTGAACTCCAACTTAGGGTGTATGGTTCTGCCTTAATTTGGGCCTCATCAGTGAGTTTTAGATGGGCTCGCTAGGCACTGAGGGCAATGTATGGATGGAGTCTGCTCAACATGCAAATGGGCATTTGTCCTTTTTAATGGAAGTAGAGAGCTAAATAGTGATATTCTTGAGCTGTAATTAGCAACGCTTTTGTTCCTTCTTTGTGAATATCCATGTCTGTGCTTCTCATCATTTGTGTATACCCTAATCAGTTTTTCTTTTAGTTTACACCTAATCAGTTTTGCTTGTAGGCATTTGCAAAGAACAACCGAATAATCCTGAGAGAACCATATATTGCTTCAGAGAAGAAAAGGTTATGTGAGGGAAATCTTAGCTGAAACAGTAAATTGCTAAGGCTTAAGATTGGAACTCAAGTGTGTAGAACATTTCACCTGTAAGCCAAAGAATAGAAACCAATGACTCAGAAAATACAGAGGACAAATAATTTAAGGTTCTTTGCCAAGAGTGGAATATATAGATTTTGGAGATTCTGTAAAGCGGTGGCACAGTTTGAAATGTTGCATTGAAACGAAAGAAACTAATTTTGCAAAGAAAGGTGCAGAGTACAGGTCATTATCCTAAGGCCAGCTAAAGCAAGCTAGCGAAAACTGCCTGCAGAAGTAATCAAAACATAAATGGTTCATTTTTATGTGGTTTACAAACTGAACACAATAGGACGGTGTGTTAGGAAAGTGGCATACCCTTTACTTCACACAGAGAATGTGATACAATTTTAGTTGACTACCATCCAAGTTTTTAGTAACTGAATTGTAGTTGAAGGAATTTGTGATTGGGAAGAAAAAAACTTTGAGGCTCATGTATTGAGGAGAAGTGGTGCATTTTTGGAGCAAACCAACCGTACCATAGAGGACAAGTGAGAAGTCACAATAATAACAATTGGGCATTTAACCCACCACTACTGCAACTGGGTGATTAAACAATGAGCAATATAAAACCATACATGTATAAGGACTGATTATATTAGCATATTTCACTATTTGCTGTTATAGTAACAAGTCATGTCAGACTTAAGGCCTCTACAGAAAGAAAAAGATGAACAATTCTGGAGCAGAAAAAGTATCATGGAGACAAATGACCAACCCTGAAATTGATTTTAATAGAACTGTTTAACCCCTGATTGCTAGGGTTCCAAAGCATTGCTTCTAATTGCAGTGGTGACATCTCTGGAATTCAGGGGATTAGAAGCCCTATTTAAATTAATTGGAATGTTAATTTCCCATAAAGTTAGTCAGTCCCACCTCTACTGGGATGCTGTCCCTTGAGTCTATCACACTTACCTTCAACTAGTACTTATGAGTTTTCCTCTAACTTTAGATCATGTCCTCTTGTTTGTTTAAAGGGATAGTAATACTTAAGTATTACTAATCCCTATAGGAAAGTACTATGAAAAAAAAACGTATTGCCCCCAGTGTCATCTCTCAAACCTTTATGGTTTGAGAGATGATCGCTTTTAAAGTTGCCCTCCCCCTTCCCCGAAGTCAGCATGCTAGCTGACTGAAGGGAAATCCAGTCATAGATCATCAGACGGATCTGCAGCAGAGCCGCTATCGCGTTAATTAAAGAAAAAGCTTTCACTAAAACGGTCTTCTACGTGTGCTTGCAAACTAAGCACACGTAGAAGACCATTTCAGTGAAAGTTTTCTTTTTTAGGAACGCGATCCGGCTGTGCTGGAGAGCCGCCTGAAAGTCGTACGACTTTCTTCCCTTCAGTTAGCTAGCATGCTGACTACGGGGAAGGGGGAGGGAGAGGGCAACTTTAGAAGCAATCATCTCTCAAACCATAAAGGCTTGAGAGATGACACTGGGGGCAATATGTTTTTTTTTAGTAGTACTTTGCTATAGGGATTAATAATACTTAAGTATTACTATCCCTTTAACTCTCCTAGAGAGTCAACTCTGTTTCAGATTTTTGTATCATCTGCAAAAAAAAGCATTCAGAACCGCTAATTTCAGCAGTGACTGACTGAACTGCTCACCTAAAGGTGCTGCAAACACCAACATAAGAGGGGGTTATTCACTAAGGCAGGATCAAGTGGTGATAGAGCTGAGATAACTTATCTAGTGATATCACTTCTCCAGTTCCTATGTTATTCTATAGAGCCTATGCACTAATATCTCCAAGTTGGAGGACTCTTAGTGCATAGATTCCAAGGAATAACATAGGACTTGGAGAAGTGATATCACTGTAGAAGTCATCTCCACTTTATCACTTCTTTATCACCCCAAGGTCTTTCAAAAATCTAGGATGATTCTCATCTTGGCCAACTGATTTATTCACTTTGATACCAGTAACACCTCATCTTTGGACGGGGTCATGTAAGCAGGGGGTGCGGACACATTTCTTGCCTAGTGGTGCCTAGGATGTAAATTCAGCCCTGCACTCAAACCTGTCCTCAGCCCCCCTCAAGGGTGCAAGTTTTCAGGATCTACTCACACACTCATTTGGTGGTTCAACCATTCTGAAGAATCTGCCTGAGTTTCATTTGTTTGTAATAGGGGAGACCTTGATCCTGAGAACATGCACTGTTGGGCGAGTGTGAGGACAGGTTTGAGTGATCTAGTGTAGATTGTTTTAAATTTAAAGGGATAGTAATGTTTCACAAAAACAGTAGCTCCAATTAATCTTCATAGTATTTGGGCCATGGAGAGTGGGGAAAAAAAAGGGGACATGGCAATAAGTTTAAAAGAGCTTACCTGAGGCCAGGTAAGCAGAGAATTGTCCTCTCTCCCATCCTCCCTCCCATGTTTATTTTGTTTCATTTTCCGGTCATCCAGGCACAGTGGTTGTGCCATACAGTGCTCAAGCTTAGACCAAGGAAGAAGTTGGGAGGAGACAGCAATAGCAATTCACTTAGGCCCTTAGAGGGTGTTGCACCTACAGGGCCCCAACAGTGCAGCATTGCCAATCGGTGAAGGTGGGCAGGCAGGCTTTTACTGTACGGCCAGGTCAGCCTGCAGGAAGGGCAGGCAATCACCACAAAGCACTGGTTGGAGGGGAGGCATGTAGGTAGTGTCATGGCAGATTGACACTGGGGCCTTGTTTGCCTCCCTGGTACAATTTTGAGGTAGCCATGGAGTGGGACCACAGTGATTGCCTGAAAGGTCTCGCCTTTTACTTCCTATGGCCGCAAGTTTGGTGTGGGCATGGCCCTTTGAGCTCCATGTAGTAAGGGGGGGGGTACTCCTAGGGGTTATATAGTCAAAACCCAATTAATAAAAGCTGTGACCTCACAATTTGCCACCTTATTTATGTTGTCAGTGTGTTTTTTTTAAGGGGAAAGGGGGGGGGGGTTTGGTTGTTGATGTCGGTTTGGTGGCTGGAGGAAAATGTAAGGGAGGAATGATGAGTGTGGCCCTTATTAATCTTCATAGTATTTGGGCCATGGAGCCTGTTATTTCAATACTGTCAGAGTTGTAGTTCAAGAGTAATTGAATGACAAAGTATCCAGCTCCCTCCCCTTTTACCTAGTATAAGCCACATCCCCTCAAATGTAGAATCTGGTCCTGGGACCGGATAGCTTACAGCAAGGGACAATCTTCTTACTGTGGCCCCCTTGACAGTTTTTTCAGGGTTTTTTCTTACATTCACTGAAGATTGTCTCTCTCTGTGATCCATCCATACAGTCTTGCTGCTCTAAGGTGAGCAGTATTACATCAGTAAAAGGGGTAGGAGGGTGGATACTTTATCATTCAATTACTCTTGCACTACAACAGTATTAAAATAAAACTCTCTGTGGTCCAAATACTATAAAGATTAATTGTAGCTGCTTTTATTGTGAAAGTAACTTTAGTATTCCTTTAAGTGCTGATATAATTTCCCTGCGCTGAATAACTTTGTCCTAATGCAAGTGTATTTAGATTTTTACTTGAAGCCTTTATACATTTCCCAATAGTACAATAAAATAGCTAGTTATTTATTTTGTTATAGATTATTACTGCTTTTTATTGAAATATTCTCAAAAGTAAATTGTAAAAAAACACTGTTTCCAGCATTCAAATAAATGTATTCCCAATACGTTATTGTTATTACTAATTAATAATCCCCATTTACAACTTTTTAGAATTGAAAATAAGCCCTGCAATGTTGGCACAGTAAGCCACACACGTCTTCTTTTACCGCAATTACTCTAATGATACAATAGATTTGTGCTGATGAATGTGACACGTTCCCACAGTGTTGCTTGACTGAAGTGCATAGTAACGCTCTCTCATGTTGTGTACACAGTGGGTGGTGTTTTTTTGCATATATTTTTTTTTTTTTGGTTTTGTGTTCTATTTAATGACAATAAAATTAACACTAAAAACAGGAATGAACGTTAGCCTGAATCAATGAGGATTTTTTTCATAGTTTTTTTTTTCTAAGGGAAAGAGCAATACAGTCAGAAAAATTATTAAAATTATGACATGAAAATGGCAAAGTAAATGATGACACCTTTAATCATTTTTGACAATTAGCAGTGGCACACTTTAGATGAACTCAAGCATGGCTTGCACTGCTGGCATATTTAAAAAGTACTTATGGTTTGATTACATTAGCCTTGGTCTGATGGTGGTGCAAGAAATGAGAGTGCTTGTATATGATACAGACTAGAGGGATGTTGTTCTTATTAACTCCTTGAGGACCAGATTGGTAGCTAACACACTGATTCACATTGCATTTCGCATCCTCTGATCCTCAAGTTGTTAATCAGTCTGATGAGAATAGGTACAACGTTTCGTCCTGCTAGAATGTTTGTCAGAAGCCGTCATGCTCAGTAGAGACTGCCCGAATACACAGAATGCTGGGAGCACAGAATGCTGGTGTTCTGTGCTTTTGGACAGTCTCTACAGTGCATGACCACGTTGGTGGCAGGACACAGAGCAGGACCAGCCTCTTAACCCTTTGAGTGCCAGAGGGGTACACAACGTGTTGCTTTGCAATGTTTGCGTACCCCTCTGGCACTCAAAGGATTAACATCACCCAGACCTTGGCCCGTGTACACAGGCTTTTACACTAGTCACAAGATAAAGAATTTTAACTCCATGAATGCTCTTGAGGTTTCCAACACAATCCACACTGGAACGCTCATAAGTATCCAAGAGGTAAATGCTTATAATTCTTTATGCCAATTGAACATCAATAATTCTGTATGGGATTCCGTGTTATTCAATGTTATAATCAGAATCTAATCACTTTAAGTAAATGAGTCACATTTTTATGCAAAAATAAGTTTTATTGTGCTGATTCATTATGCAGATCACCGCACTGACTCCTCATATTTCCCAGTACCAAGCAATCCCCAACGGACATGCTCCCCTTATGCCTCTATCTTCAGCTCTAAATACTCATTTAGTTATCTAACACTGAATGTCCACTTGGGATTTATGTTTGTTTATTCTCCCATAAACACTGCTCTATTTCATAACCATTTCCCACTCATTTTTATAGCCTTCAGTCAAGCTGTGCCCTTTATTTGGAATGCTCTGTTTTTATGTCAGGAGATCCCCCCAAAATCAGTTGGAACCAATTATGATAATTTGTCCCCCTTGCTAAGATCTCCATTTTAGTCATAGTTATGTGCTTTATTTTATTTCTGACAGTTTACTGTACCTTCTTTTAGAGATGCACCAGTGAAAGACAGTTTACTATGATTCAGACAAATCCTGACAAAAATGTTTCAGTCAAATATTTAACACTAGTTTAAAAGCCAGTGTACATGGGCCACTAGTTGCCTGGGCCGGGGCTTCAGTTAGAGAATGGCCTTGGCAGCCTGCGGTTCTCCTGGAGTGACAGTCCCCGTAGGGGCATCAGGGGACTTCCCCAAGCCACCCATAAACCACTGGAGGAAACGGGGCAGTGATTCCCAGTGCAGACATCTCTCTGGACGGTCGGCTACTATGCCCGCACACCTTGGAAGCCGCACAGTGGTGGATGTGCTGGAAGTACACCTACTAGCATTCTGTGTGTTCAGTCAGTCTTTACTGCACATGACTGCACTGGATAAACATACATCTGGTCTTTTATATTATAGGATAAGGATAGCAAACAATTAATTGTACCAGAGAATCTGCATTCAGATCAGGTATGATTGGCTTCATTAGTTTCACTGAAACTTTGATCTGGATTCAGAAATACAGAATTCAGTTCACAGAAGTCTAGGGATTCAGCCATATCTGAATCATACAAAAAAGCCAAGATTCAGCTCAAATACTGAACTGAATTCTCCACTGGTGATTCCTACTACTCCAGATTGAGCCAAACATTTGTTTTCCATGTTGTTAAAAAAAGTTACCAAAAAGTTGTGGTAGATTGAAGATAATGCATATTTAATGTTTAGTCAATGTTTTTGCATAGTAGTGCTGTTTGTCAGTTAGTGTATGGATTCTTTACATTTCAGAATGTCTTAATCTACAGCACATACTATATATCTATCAGTGAGGATGGAATTGCAATACAGGCATTGTAACATTCATTGGCAAACTATTACTATTTAAACCCATATTATCAAAGTGGATAGAAAAACAAAAACTTGCATTCATGGAGTTCAGTAGCTAGGAGAAAGATCCTCTTGCATTAAGACCCTAGTTTTGCCTCGCTGTCTCTGTGTCTCATTGTGTTTGTCCCTGTTTTTAAAACTTAGATTTACCAATACTAGTAGTTTGCAAACTATATAAAACAATAATTACTAATCATATTGAAAATACACAATTTGTTATTAGGAATTTTAAATACTTTATTATACTTTCAAATCAATTTTGTTTGTATAGTCTGAACATTTTCTTTACATCTCAGGTGCTGTTGTTCTATCGTATCTTAAATGTCTTAATTCATCGTCTACTTATGGTGTAGCTCTGTATGTACTATCTATTATTTAGCACTGTATCTATCCTGACTGCTAATTTAGGTCTTATCCTCCCAGGGTATCTAGATTAATGTCTGATGACAGAGAACACTGACAATTTTGCCTTTCATTTTTGGTTTGTCTTTCTTCCATACTGAGGCTATATGATGTGAGCCAGGTATTGGAACAAAAAAAGCAGTAAGTTAATTGAAAATCATTAATTCAGTAAAAAAAAAAAGAAGAAAAAGATCTGCAGAGATAGAATGTTTAGCACTCATCCAGGAAATCAATAGAAATAATAGATCAGCTAAATGGAAGTCGACACATTATGTTGGGTGTTTGTGGCCTAGCAATACTCAAAGCAATAATCTATTCAATGGACTTGGTCCATCAATCCAAAAAGGTAACAATATGGATTCTTGCATCTAGATATTCAATAATTCAAAATGCTGCATGCTTGAGTGCGAAACATGAACCCTTTCAGTAATTTTGCACACAGGCATTATTATCATGCCTAACCATATGAAACATAGGGCAGGTATCTCAATATGCAGCACAAAATGCTGATCATTTTATTAAAACAAACTGCAAGAAGGGTAAATGAGGGTCCCTAAATTTTCAGTTTCTAAAATCATCCGACTGAACAGCAAACATATATCTCAACAGACAGCATGACGAAAATGAAGTACTACATAATAAGGTCACATTCAATGAGGCAGATAAGCTATGAAGATATGGAGCAATCTGGGGTTAACCAACAGGTTCCTGAATATGATCCCACGCATATGTAACTAGTAGTGCGATGCAAGAAACATGTGCAATCGCTATTTCCTGTGTGAAAACTACTAGGGAATAGGTTTGCGCATGATTTTGTTGAATTGCGCATAAAAAAATCAAGATTATCGAACAGCTGCGCATATTTATTTTTGTGGGCGTGGCCAGTATTAACGAATCTGTGTGAGTGGAATAGCAAATGCGCCTAATGCAGGAAGTGCTATTGTGAATTAATTTATACTTCTGTGTAGTGTTGTCATAAAAAAGGATTTTTTTCTCTCTATTGAGATGCATTATGCACATCTCTGAGGGAGTTGGAACAATGTTTTTCCAATAAGCCATTTGTTTTCAAACATTTTACTTTGTTACAATCCTTTTAGTATCAGTGATATTCCTTTTGAACCATAATAATCAAATCTTTTGAACCTTTACATTCCAGAGAGACCCCCAGAGTGTTTCAATATCACATGTATTCAAATGCTATATGTACTGATAGCTTAGCCCTTTGCATGCCAGAGAGGTACACAATGCATTGCTTTGCAATACGTTGCGTTCCCCTCTGGCACTCAAAGGGTTAAGACTAATGGCTGTATGTTCGTTCAGTAGAATACTGGTGCAGTTCAGGGTCGAACCAACTGATTCACAGAGTACATATAAAAATTCCCATCAATTTGAATTGGGGATTTTAAACCCTTGAATGCAAGAAGTTCCCAACTCATTGCATCACAATGCATTAGAGACGTCTCATGCATTGAATGGGTTATAAAAAAAACAATGGTAATTTTCAGAGTTTCAGGTTGTCCTGTGTGGTGCAGCTGACTTACCCTAGAACTACTTCATTTTTCTGTTGATCATAAGGTCCTAAATGATTAGACTAAAATGGATCAGGTATTAGTTGCAATGTAATTTTTTTCAGATTGTTTCTTTATTTTAGATGCATATGGCATAGGGTGTATTAGTAGAAATTTCAGAGAAAATACAATTGAACTATCTGAAATGTTTCAGTCTTCTGTGCATTTTCTGGTCATGGCAGAACCACACATACAGTGTCACTTCAATCTTGTCCCCTATCTGCCATGACTTGATCTAATCCGTGGAACCTTTTGTACATCTTAAGGAAACTCTGGGGTTCCACAAAACTCAGTTTGAGAAACATTGCAATAAGGTATTAGAACCTCCAGCTAGAAAGCTTTCTCTACCTGAGAAAAGTAATGCTACTTAGGAATTTTATTCCAGCATCACAATTGAAATGTTTTAGTGCAAGAAAAGCATTTAGTGTGTATGATAGATAACCAAAATGAGCAGAGGTAGTCAAAGAGGGGTGATTCTGAGTCAAACCAGTGTCTCTAGAGGAGACAAATAAAACTTCCCACTGATTTTAACTCCTTGAATATTAGATATAGCCCCAGTGATCTTAAGAGGAGAGTCTCCTCTTTCAAACCATGGTAGCCTTCAAACTGTATGTACTGGGTGATCACAATATCAAAATGATAGTGAGCATAAGGAGGGAAAGATGGTCTCTTAAAGTATGTAAATGTTCCCTTGTATGAAAGAGGGTTATCCCTACTTTCATTCAAGGGTACCCTTTAGTGGTGTACATGTTGGGAGGCAGGTGATCCCCCAATTTGATGCATTCAATAAGTAATAATTTGCAGGGAGTGATCTTATAGAGCCCAGATCACACACATACATAGATTCATTAGTACCCTCATTTGAAAGAGGACATTTAAAAAGTACTTATGATGGGCGATCATTTAATCACTCAGCAAAAGTACTTGTATATGCATATACTCATATATAAAATGCCCCCCCATGTTAGGATATCAACAGTACCCTCATTTGAAAAGATGCCATTCTTCTTTTAAATTATATCCTGCTAAGACACTACATGACACTACATGCAGTAATAATGTTAGTCACCCAGAATTAGTATCTAGCGCATATTAATCATCCAGAATTAGTACCTAGCGCATATTAATAGAAGAATGTGAGGTGGGACAAAACAATCCCCAGATTTACACCTACTTGTAACTATCTGGTCTAGAATACCTAATTTGAAAGAGGATATACTGTTATTTCAAATGAGGGAGTACTTGTGTGTATTTTATTGTATTGGGGCTAATATGGCTATTGGAAATTAGACAGAATATATTAAAATACAAATTTTAAATTCTGGTAAAATTCAAAAATATAAAGCATTGATGGGTTACATGTCATATTGCTACTTATTTTGCACCAGAAATGCAGAATGATTGAAAATAAAAGACCTAATTTTGCCTTTTATTTTTCAATTGCAATTTTTTATAAGAAAATCTGCACATAAAACCATGATGTTTGGTGAGTTAGTACTAAATGAAGTTTAACGAGTATGGAAAGTTAGTACTTAAAGGGATAGTAATACTTCGTTTTGACTTTATTTTATTTTGTAGGCATTAAAAAAAACATGAAGAATGATATAAGTCTTATCTCTCAATCCTTTATGGTTTATGAGATATTCACAAGCAAAGTTCCCCTCCCCGCCCCTTTTTCCTAGTGTAAGCCATCTCTTCTCAGATGTGGATCAGGTTGTATGACCAGACAGATAACAGAAGGGGACAATTTTCTTTGTATGAAAACAATGAAAGCCCTTCCCCCCTTGACACGTTTTTCAGCTTTTTCCCTTATCTACCTGGGCACCTCCCTTCTGATCTGGTTGAACAGGGGGGGATACTTTGTTTGTGAATATCTCTTAAACCATAAAGGTTTGAGAGATAAGACTTATATCATTCTTCATATTTTTTTAATGCCTACAAAATAAAATAAAGTTAAAACGAAGTATTACTATCCCTTTAAAGGGATAGTAATGTTTCATAATAAAAGCAGCTCTAATTAATCTTCATAGTATTTGGGCCTTGGAGAGTGTTATCTGAATTCTTTCAGAGTTATAGTTCAAGAGTGAATGAATGATAAAGTATCACCCTCCCCCCCCTTCTACTGATGTAACACTGCTCAGCTCAGAGCAGCAGGGAGTGTCCAGGTAGACTGCAGAGAGGGACAATCTTCAATTAAGATAAGGGAAAAAGCTGAAAAACCTGTCAAGTGAGGCGGGGCTTTCATTGTTCTCAAAGTAATAAGATTGACCCTTGATGTGAGCTGTCTGGTCTATGGACTGGATTCTACATCTGAGGGGAGTTGGCTTACACCAGGTAAAAGGGACGGGAGGGGGAAACGTTATCATTCAATTACTTTTGAACTACAACACTCACAGTAATGAAATAACACTCTGTGGCTCAAATACTATGAAGATTAATTGGAGCTGCTGTTTTTGTGAAACATTACTATCACTTTAATGTAGAACCATATGCATTTTAGTGGAATATAGAAAAGACATATTTCTAGTGGCTGTTTGTCATTCATGTTATTTGAATTTTAATAAATACGTTTTTGTGTTTTGTTTTTTGCATTGTATATATTTTCTTAATGGTTGGGGGGATATCCACAAACCAATGGTATCTTTTGAAAGTGCAGGGTGTGTTGAAAAAAACAGCTGTATGATCATACCTGGGAACTCTCCGGATTTGCCCCGGAGACTCCGGTTCTGACAGAGATTTACCGGGTCTCCGGGGCAGAGGCAGATTCCTCCCGATGTGGAGAGTTTCTATTGAAACTCTGCCACATCTGCTTTTTCTCCCGTTGTGCCTCCGTCCCCAGCCTTCTGTGTGACACATTTAACCCTCTGAGTGCCAGAGTGGCACGGAATGCATTGTTTTGCAATGCATTCCGTACCACTCTGGCACTCAAAGAATTAAATCCCCCCCAACACTCAAGTTAAGCCCTGCCCCTTTTTGACGCGATTAGCGTCATTTTTGTTACCCTCTGCTGAACAGAGGACTACCCTCCGGGTAGCCCTCAACTGAAAGTTCCCAGGTATGTGTATGATGCATGGATTGTTCTCAGGAAAACATCTAAAATTATCATTTGACTGGAAACGGTAACAAAGTGTGAAAACATGCTTAGCACAGGGGATTGAAACGGTTTAGTAGTTTGACTGTACATAGTATGCATGTTCAGAATATGTAAAACCAGAAAGGAGGTTGATTGTCATGTTAACCCCTTACCGCCCGAGGACCTACATGTACGTCCCGAGCGGATGTCCCAGGTGGACAGTGGACGTACATGTACATCCTGGAAATTGTTTTAAAAAAAATGTTAAAAAATGTTCGGCGCACGGCCAGTCACTAAAGGGTTAAAGTTTACTACCACACACTCCTAATCAGACAACCAAATATTATTTTTTTATTATGACAATGCTAGCAGGGTTAAAATAAAAAATAATATTTTTTTTGTTATACTTTAGAGAATTGCTGCATGCTGTGCAGTTACATTATGAATGCTTCATTTCTGAGCTTTGAATAATGTATGTAAAATGTCCTGCTTATTAGAAACCTTTGTTCAGAGCAGTAGTTAGCATTTAGAGTATGAAAGAAGAAATCACCACAGACTTTTTCTCCTCCAGAGTCATTAAGACAATAGATTTCCCCTTGGCACTAAGGGATTTAGACGGAGCTGTTCAAAATGATAAGACTTGAGGTAGATTCTGGTAAATTTAAATGTGCTTTCATTGTGTTGATTCAATAATATGCAAGGTGTAAACGAGAATCGTTTTGTACTTTGTTGAAAGCGATTACATTGTGGTTCATTTGAATTATGTTTTCTATTATGCAAGTGTGTGTTCGGACGATTCATTGCAATGTTAACCCCTTTAAGGACCAAAAGGGGTATATAACAAATTGGGGGAGATGCACTAAGACGTGATAAAGAGATGGTATAGTGGAGATGACTTCTCTAGTGATATCCTTCTCCAAGTCCTGTGTTATTCTATAGCACCAATGCACTAAGGTGTCTCCAACCTTGGAGATCTTAGTGGAGAAGTGATATCACTGGAGAAGTCATGTCCACTTTATCACAACTCAGTGCATAACCCCATTGTGAAGCAAAGCATTGCACATCCCTCTGATCCTTAACGGGTTAAAATATATAGACAACATTACAATTAGTGTGTTTGGCTATACCACATAAGAAGAATTATTTTCTATATAAGATGTAGTCAAATATTTATTTGTCCTTCTATCATTCTGTTGCATTGCTGAAAAGGAATGTACATCAATGTATTAACCTTGGTTGTGATAGATTTGATTAAACCCTTTTGGTGTTGGAGATATCTCCAATGCATTATGAAGCAATGTGTTAGAGACATCTCTAGCATTAAAGGAGTTAAAAGGGGATTATATTATAGGAATAAGTGGCTCTTCATTTATCACAAAGCCCTACTCAGGTAGGAGCCCTGTATACCGCATATGAAGTTGTTAGTATTAACTAAGCTTCATTTCTGTCTGTATTTAGTTTGCGCTTTCTCATGACAGACAACAGGCTTCAACAGGTTAAATATTTTAGCCCTTTGAAAGCCAGAGGGGTATGCAACGCACTGCAAAGCAATGCATTGCGTACCTCTCTGGCACTCGAAGTGTTAATTGGACTTTTTCTTTGATAGACATGGAGTAGTTCATTTGCTACAAAATCAATCCATTTCCATTTGATTCATATGCACCGTTATGTGTAGCTGAAGAGTATATTATTGCATCTAATGGGTGTCCCTGTGTTTTCATTGTTATACACAGCTCTGGAGTAAAGTAACTGCACCACAGGGAACACATAAACATCATCAATCAAGGGATAGTAACACTTAATATTAAAAAAATATATATATATTATTGGGTTTATCTTCAGGAATAAAACAAGGGCACTCCCATTGCTGAGAGGTGTTTTATTCAAAAGTTATTGCAGCACAAACCTGATTTTTAAAGGTGCAGTATCTGAATGGCCTGAAATATTACAGTGGCGCTGTTGCTACACCATCCTGTGGAGATTTATGGTCAACTGACCAGAACTGTAAATAGGATGGTGTAACAACAGCACCACTGTAATATTTCAGGCCATTGTGATACTGCACCTACAAAAAATTCAAATATGAGCTGTAATATCTTTTAAATAAAACACCGTTCAGCAGTAGGACTACCATTATTGTAATCAGGAGGATAAATCCTAGAATATACATTTTCTATATGTTGTGTTACTATCCCTTTCTTTTAAATGTAGTTTTTAAGCCCTTGAATGCTAAAGAGGTATATATCTCAAAGCTTTGGAGACCTCTTCAGCATGTTAAAAGATCCATTTAAATCCGTGGAAATGTGGGTAATTTCTCATTTTTACCAGTGGTGCTGTTGGTTTGCCCCAGATTTGAATATGGTGCATAGTTGCTCTTTAACTCTTTGACTGTCAGAGAGGTAGCCAACGCATTGCAACGTAATGAGTTGGCTACCTCTCTGGCATTCAAAAGGGTTAATCCCCAAGAGCTAAATCAAACAAATCTTCACATGCACATAGAATAACAGCAGAGTCCTGAGTCCCTAGCCTTGTAGTAGCAGTTTAGGATGGCTAGCTTCATGTGATAAAGAAGTGTTGATTCAGCTCTGCCGATCAATTTTTCTTTCATTGAGCTTGCAGGCAAAGACATCCCTTGTTGATTATCACCTAACTGCTACAGAATTTTGGTGTGCAGACTAATTTCCTAATATGGTAGCAAGAAATGTTCTCTCCTATTTCAGTAGCATCTCTCTCTGCTGGAGGAATGCAGACTGAAATGAATCCATCAGAGCTGACAGCATGCATATTTTCACCAATAAAGAACAGAAAAACAAGAAAGGGAAAATGTAGCACACTGCTGCTTTATATGAAAAAAGCCAAGTTTTCCCTAGAATTTCATGGAAAGAAATGTTCTTTTTGACAGCCCTGCCAGTTTATAAAAGAAAAAAAATATGGCCACTTAACTGTTTATTTCCTAGGAAGTTAACCAAGTACATCAATATAAATAATAATCACTGCTGCATTGCCCTTAAAATAATTTAGCTGTGTAAACGTTAACCCACTGGATGCTGGCAAGATCTACAGGGCATTGTGTTAGAGAAGAAACTGAGGCTGATGTACTACGCAATCCTAGGACAAACCAGCTGTACCAATTAAACATGGCCAGCAATTGTCATTTTTATTTATATTTTTTTAGTTAGAAAGATGTTTTACCAGGAAGAATAGTCTACAACTGCCATTAATATCTGTTCTACAATACATTTTCTTACCAGGGGACTTAAAAAGGATTTGTTTATAAACAGATCACCTATTTTGGGATAAAGTTTGGATGTTACTTTATCAATATGTAGACAAAAAGTGAGGTTGGGGTAAAGCCACATACCAATATATTTGTAGGAGTCCACCAGGGCCAAGTTACCATTAGACTCTGTTACAAAGGATTGGAGGGTATTGTTCATGCTTTGTACCAAATACCATTGTGACTGTTTTGTCAATGTTTAAAATCTGTTTGTTCTTTGTTATCCATCTATCAGCTTCAGAGAAATCATGTTATAATACTGCTTCTAGATGAGATATGTTTTTAGTATAGATTTTGGTGTCATCTGCATACATGTTCACAGAAGATGCTTTGCAAACTATGGGAAGATCATTTATAAACAGAGAAAATAGAAGAGGGCCAGGAATGGAGCCTTGGGGGACCCCACTTGTTACTTTCAGCGGAAGGGGCATGATTTTATTAGTTTTATTTTGTGAACACAGTAGAATATGACCTAACTCTTGCATTCTGCTTGAGAGGGATGAAAGGATCCAGTCTAGCAGAGTATGGTTGGATGTTTTAAGATTTATGTGAGTAGGTGTGGAGATTAGCTGTGATAAGATCAGTGTCTTAAATAATAAACACAATCTTTAATTCCTGGAGTTCATCCAATTAATATTAAAGTCGCCAAGAACCAACAGTTCACTTTTCTTATTTTCAGTGGCAATCTCATTGAGGCGGTGGGTTATATCCAAAAGGGACTGTGCTGGCTTTTTTGGCTGCCGTATATGTCAACAATTATGATTTTGTTTTGAGAAAGGAAGAATAATTTTGTCAGCAATGTATTCATAAGAATCAGAGTTATAAGAGTCATTTAGAAGTGGAAAGTTTATAGATTCTGGTGTGTACATGATTATGCTGCCACCTGAAACCATTATATCTAGGAGCCCTTTGCAAATAAAATCAGGTTAATCCTGCATGACTAAATTCCCCCCTCCCTCAAACTTGTTAAAAGCCTGACGTGTTTAAATGGACCCCCAACCCTCAAAACAAGCAACTTTAGCAATGTCTACACAAAATCTCTAGCATCTGTCAACATGTTTTTGTGAAGACTTTGCTAAAGATGCTTGTTTTGGGGGTTGGGGGTCCATTTAAACACTTCAGGCTTTTAATTGTTTCTTTATAAGAATGATACATAATGATATCTCATTATCACTATTAAAGAACTTTTTATTTCAACAATTTGTGAACTTTTAGTGACGTGTTAATATATTTGACCCTATGTTGGGCAAATCATTATCTCCCTGTTGTTCTCATTTGGAAACTGTAAATTGAGAGTCATTTAGAAGCCAATTAATATCAGCTTTAAGCACAATATAAAATGGTTATTATAGTTTAGGTATATGACTGATATGATTGGTGATGCCATTGGTGATCTCATATCATTTTTTATGTCATCGTTTATGCAGTTGATGTTCCGTAGGATGTTATCAGCAGAGTAGAGTGGGGAGAGAGTGTCCATTAAAGTGGACGTGTCACCGTGTACTATTATTATTATGATTAATTAAGTACCAGAATACTCCACAGCACTGTACAATTAGTGAACTTATTAAAAACTCATTAGATGTATTTAGGAAACTAGTTTTGAAGCCTGTATACATGGGCCAACACTGGTGTCTCTTCAGTCATGCACAGTACTGACTGCCCAAACGAGCCGCGGCTATACGGAGCGGAGCGCTCCGAATTCAGACCGTAGTCCTCTCTGCGCACCTTCCTTGGACCAAGCAGTCCCAGGAAGGTTTGCAGAGAGGACTCCAGTCTGAATTCGGAGCGCCCCACTCCGTATCAGCTGCTGCACGGGCACTATGTACTGCACATGTCTGCAGCACACACAGCTGTCTCTACTGTGCATGACGGCTTCTGACAAACATACTTAGCGAATTATAATATAGAATGTTTTAACAATGCATTGTAGAAGTCTCTACATTTACATTTATGTAGGAAATGTTTTAACAATGCATTGCAGAAGTCTCTAGAATCCATTCCAAAAGGTTAAAGAGAGATCTCAGTCAGTTGACAACAACAGCAAAAGCACAAGGCCCCAGAAACTGCACTCAGCCTCTGATAAAAATGCAGTTTTGCTCAGTAATAACTTTAGAATCTAGCATCTCCTAAAAGTAGAAGTGTCCTTACTTGCTTCAAAAGCAAAGGTCTCATAAGATATGCGTATACTTTATAACAACTGGTATATCTTTTAACCCTTTTGAGTGCCAGAGAGGTATCCAACATATTGCTTTGCAATGCTTTGGATACCTCTCTGGCACTCAAAGGGTTGCAACTAAATAAAATGCACATATGAAGAAAATGCAATGGTTTCTTGTACAGTCTGCATTCAATGTCCCTGGAACTTTGTACATGTTTAAAAAGACAAGTTATAAGCCTAAAAAATTCATCATCTGTCTTGATCTATGAAAATTCTTAGCGCCATGTGTACAAAGAGATGTAAGCAATTCTGGTGCAAACCATGTACACTTTAGGGGACAAATATTGATCTTGTATTCAAGGGGTTAATTTACTTATTTAAGTCAGTGGGGATTTTTTTTTCAAGTGTTAAGGTACAGTTTGCCATACAGCTTTGCAACGTGTTGAGCACCCCTCTGGTCCAAAAAGGGTTAACAAATGTTAATAAGAAAATTTGAGAGCACTGTACATAGTCGTTGTTTTGAGGTAATCAGGTCAATACATATTTCTCAGAGTTGACATCCATGGCATGAACAATTCCTGAGTTGTAGCACTTTGGATTAGCCTGTTCCGCAATACAAAATTTTAAACTTATGTTATTAAAATAAAGACTATAAAGACAATCCTATATAATAATTCGCTAAGTTGTGTGTAACGCCCGACATGCGCAGTAGACTGCGCGTGCGGCAGTCATGCACAGTACAGACTGCCCGCGCCGCGGCTGATACAGAGCTGGGCGCTCTGAAGGAGCGTCCAGCTCTGTATCAGTCATGGCGTGGGTAGTCTCTGCTGCGTGTGACTGCCCCGCGACTGGCTGCCAGAGTCACTGTGGCCCGTGTAACGGGCTGTTCAACTAGTAAGTCATAAATAAGTTGTACAGACACTAGATAGTTGGCCATTAATGCATGGAACATATGTTGCATTTCTGGGCAACCTTTTTACTAAACTATACGAATATTTTCCTCCTGTAGGTGACCACCCTAGTAGTTTGAAACATAATTTAAAGTGACCTCCTTTTTGAGTTTGCATATTCTGCAAGTGCACAATATGTAATATCAAATGTCTATATTTTGTTTTTCTTTCATTGTCCCCCTTTTTTTTTTTTAACACCTTGAATGCCAGAGGGGTACACAACGCATTGCATATATCTCTGGCTCTCAAAGGTTTAATATATAGGTTAGAAGTACGTAGATGGGTGTCTCTGTGATGGTTTGTTTTCTGGTCAGTTAGCATTCGTTTACTATTTTTTCAACCCCCATCTGTGAACTCATGAAATTCCTAGGCATAGGCAGTGATGTCACACCAGGGGTAACTTAGAGAAGTGGGGGAGATCTGATGTGTTCAGCAGAGTAAAGGTGGGAATTTTGATTCTCTTTACCTGAAATTGCCAAGGGGAGAGGAAGTCTTCAGGGTCTGTTGGAAAGTAAAAAGGGTAAAAACTCCTGCAATGCTTGATACTGCATTGTTGGTTGAGCCTTCCCACAATAATGTACTGCCCAGATCTGCATGCTAAGGGTCTGAGATCTGCCTGAATTGATGTGTATATTTTCTTGTTTGTTAGTCTAATGTGTATTCCTTAATTTAGAACCCCTTTTGGGTTTTGCCCAATGCAACAATGTAAGATGATACAATGTAAAAGGCAGTGAAACAATGTAGAAAATTCACCACTACAGCATACAGATTAATCAATGCTGCAGGGAGACTGCAACATTGTATAAATATCTCTGTTGTTATAGTCCTCAACTGAGATCTCTCTGGAAACAGATCCAGGAAGCTCAATGTTAGTGACATACATAAAAGCGTAAAAAATAAAAATAGAAAATAGATGGAGATGAAAGCTAAATAAATAAATAAAATGAATAGACAATTTGACTTTCTATATTATGCACTTGCACAATATTTAAATCCAAATATGAGGCTGGAATTCTCTTTAAATCTGAATTATAATACATTGTTTCTGTTACTCATCTTGCATGAAAAATATGACTTAAAGGCTAAAAAAGATGTATCTCATTATTATGAAACTCCATTTGGAAACGCATCTTGGCTTTATACTAGCATTTGAATTCCGGTCACTGAGTCCCTGTAAAGTAAATGACTGTTCTTACAAATTAAATGCCTTGATAGTTTAATTGCAAGTTATATTTATGGCATGTATCTGGACTTCATATAAATTTCGAAGCAGTGCACACTATAGGAGAAAAACTTTTAGCTTTTTCTGTTTTTCATTTGCTTACAATAATTATATGTAAAACATTTTTTATTTGTAGAATGCACTTTTTTCTAATGTACATTTATCACAATACTAGTTTAAAAGCCCATGTACACGGGCCACAGTGCCACCCAGCAGCCTCAGCTGGTGTCCGGAGCCTCTCTGCTCACTGGCCGCTCTGCAGTCATGAGCAGTACAGAGTGCCCGAACGCAGCGTGGCGCATTTGGGCACGCTTTACTTCGCATGACTGCAGCACAGGCAGTCTCTACTGAGCATGACGGTTTCTGACAAACATCCTAGCGAATTATTATATAGGATGAGACACATTAAAACAGCAAGACCAACCATCGGAATCAAAAAATAGACTTTTACATATCATTCATAGTTTTAACTAACGTTAATGTTTATCTGAAAACGACAAAACCTTTTTAAAATATCTTTTTAATCTTTTAACAATCCAGCCCAAGCTTTACGCTGTTGTAGCTGAGAATGTAATCAGGAATAACTGTTTATTTTGATCTCTACTTGTGCAACTTCTTTGATTAAAGTACTGTGCTCTGAAACTGTTTCATGAAATCAGGGCTTCATTTACTATTCCACTTTTCTGCCTACTACTACTACAGCTAACTTTTTGATTGCTAATTTCCATGGTGCTTCATAGTTGTAAATAGATGTAGTAATTTTAAATTGTCAATAGAGAGATTTTACAGCAAACCACTTAAACAGAAGGAGCTTTTTTTGTTTTGTTTTTTAAAAAAGAGAATTTAGTGTACATTACTGTAAGTACGTGATTGCTGGCAATATTATAATTAGGAATTCTTTCTTTTGAAACACTAACTGAAAATATATGTTCTTTGTAGGGCACTGAGCCTTCAGTTTGACTATATGTTACTTTGCTTATTCTTTTTTCCATTCCACTTTACTTTACAGTACTGAATAGATCTATGTTACAGTGACCAAACCAGAACTCCATTGCTGTTCTACCAGTGCTTAAAGGGGAACTATCACGCCAACTAAAGTCCACCCCACCTTATTAGGTATCTAGAGATAAGCTTAACAATAAAACTGTTATGCAGAATAAAGATCTCATTAGTCAGAAATCCTTCTTCAGTCAACACTGTTGGTCAGGCAACTGCGCTTTGGAGGCATGTGTGCTCCTGCACCGTCAGTCCCTTCCGGTACCTTAAGGTACCATGTAACACCTCCTAGCAGAAACCGGGACTGACAGTGCAGGCGCACAGACGTCTATAAGTAAAGATGTCTGCACTGTTGCCTGACCATCACAGTCGGTTGAGGTAGGATTTTTGACTAACACTGTCTGTATTCTACATAACAGTTTAATTGTTAAGCTTATTGCTAGATGCCTAATTAAGCTGGGTGGACTTTAGTTGGGGTGATAGTTCACCTTTAAAGGAACAGTCACACTCCCTAATTTTTACCCTCTACTTGCATTACTATGGCCAGGGAATCCTGATGTCCTCTAGGAAGTTTGGCCTTCTGCCTTTGTTCAAGAGATAATGGGGGAGATTAACGAAGCGGTGATAAAGAGGTGATAAAGTGGAAATCACTTCTGCAGTTTATCACATCTCCAGTTCTTATGTTATTCTATGGAGCCTATTCACCAGGATCTCCAAAGCTGAAGAAATCTTAGTGCATAGTCTCCATAGAATAACATAGGAACTGGAGAAGTGATAAACTTAGTGAATCTCCCCCAACATCTTCTAACAGTCCTTGATGTTATGTCCATGGAGGCGGACTTAACCCCTTGGATGCTACAGGTATCTTTAACACACTGCAAACAACAGACGTGGGAGATGCACTATAGTGAGATAAAGGAGTGATAACCCACCCATTCCTATGTTTTTCTATAGAACCTATTCATTAACAATCTATTAAGATGGACAGATTTTAGTGCATAGGTTTACATGTGATAATATAGGAACTGGAGAGTTTATCACACTAGAAAATGATCCCCACTTTATCACAATTTACTATATTTCCCTGCTGGTGTTTCCCAGCGGATGGTAATCATTACTATCCTGGTTCATAACTGGCTCATTGGGACAAATACAAATACCCAATGTGATGGAAATGTCTCTAGCATGCAATCAATTAAATCCCTATTTAAATAAATGGGAATTGTTATTTGTCATGTATCGTGCAGGTTGTTTTCCCAGAGTTGATCCAGTTATTATTAACCCTTTGAGTGCAAGAGAGGTATCCAACTCATTGCAAGGCAATGCATTGGATACTTATCTGGCACTCAAAAGGTTAATACATTAACCTCATGGACACACATATGGTATAAGCAAGGTTGAAATCTTATATTATAGCAAAGCAATGTGTTTCATACCCCTCTGGCACCCTCTGACACTTTAACAAGGGTTAAAAACATATTTCAGGAAAAATACTGGCCATGTCCCTGTAGCAGTATTTCAAACAAATGATTTATTTTGTTTTCAGTATTGTAGACATCCTTCATTGTTGTATTGGCACTAGAGGAACTAGATGTACTAGAGGTAGTTGTAGTTGTATTTAATAGTTTGATTTTGAGCCAATGTAATAGATCTTTATAAAGCGTAGCATTTTCAAAAGAGCCAAGGTTTCTTCTTCAAGTGTTACCATTAAATAAGGTCCAGATAAGTACACAATACGTGAATAGCTGCAGTCTCCATTCAAAACAAAAAAAATGCAATTAGCTGTTCAGCAATATTTACACCAGATATCAGAGAACAAAAACAACTGGCCGTAATAAAAGGGATAGTAATGTTTCACAATAAAAGCAGCTCTAATTAATCTTCATATTATTTGGGCCATGGAGAGTGTTATTTCAATACTGTCAGAGTTGTAGTTCAAGAGTAACTGAATGATAAAGTATCCCCCTCCCGCCCCTTTTACTGATGTAACACTACTCACCTTAGAGCAGCAAGGTGGTATCCAGGTGGATTGCAGAGAGGGACAATCTTCAATTAACATAAGGGAAAAACCTGAAAAACCTGTCAGTAGGGGCAGGGCTTTCATTGTTCTCACTGTAAGAAGATTGTCCCTTGCTGTGAGCTGTCTGGTCTGTGGACCAGATTCCACATCTGAGGTGAGGTGGCTTACACTAGGTAAAAGGGACGGGAGGGGGAAACTTTATCATTCAATTACTCTTGAACTACAACTCTGACAGTATTGAAATAACACACTCTATGGCTCAAATACTATGAAGATTAATTGGAGCTGCTGTTTTTGTGAAACATTACTATCCCTTGAAAAACATGCAAAATGTATTAAATGCCTAGTATTAACAGTGTATTTCACTATTTCAGTTACATAAGCATAACCTTTAGGGACATAGCACTATACACACACAATAGTCAGCGTAAAAAAACTCACCACTGCAAGCCTGTATCTCTGCCACCCTCTAGTGTCCAGTGCTGAGGACCAGACCCAAAGTAACACCCCAGAGATGAATAATTTGAGTGTCAGAGAGGTATCCAGTGCATTACTTTGCCAGAGTTTGTGTGCCAGAGAGGTATCCAATGCATTAATTTGCAAAACAAAAGTGAAAAATATAGGCAATTTGACTTTACATAGTATGTATTTACTGAACATGTCAAGTTAAAACAATGGGGTTACTATAATTTTAAGGTAGATAGATGAGGAGTATCATTAAAGGAACAGATTTTGTTTTAATATGCTTTTCTTGTTAAGTAAAATATATGTACTCTCGCTGATGAAAGATATTTTATTCAAAAGTTATCATAGTTAAAACTGCAATTTCCAATTTTGGTTAACAGGGGGTGCTGTTTCTATCATTTATACAGCCTATGATTCAAGCTTTCCCTTGAGTAAATTATAAAACAAATGCTTTCTGGGTGCCATATAGCAACTATTGCTATAACAGTTTGATTTAATAACATTTAAAGCGATGTATAACATTTTGTAAATGTATATAGGTCCCCTTTGGGGCAGTTGTTTTACTCCAGCTTGATCTAGTTCTTCTTACTTCCGCCTTACTGTGAATATCAGCTGGTAAGATGGATATAAAATAAATCAATACTTTTCTTTAGTGTAGTAATTCTATTTGACCTGCCTGCTGCCTCTTACAGTGATGATCACATACTCCACCATTATGCTAAAACTTTTGAATATTCAGTATGCCAGTGTAGCTTTCTTCCACATTGCTCTGTTGACTTCTATCCATCTTCCTTCATTATGAGGATGTAATTCCATCCTTTCTGCCCAAATAAACATTTGCCCTTCTTTCCAGAACCATATTGATGGCAGTCTGCTAGTTCCTCTAGGACAGGAGTAGGCAATATTTGTGGTGGAGGTACAAAGGGCCACTAGGGGAACACAGAGAAGGCTTTCAGCACCATGGACAGCTTTGAATGCCATAGGGATGTGCACTGCTCACCCCTGTGGCATTCAAAGGGTTAAAATCAATAAAACTAGTACACCAAGCACTACACAATGCCCCCTTCCACATCCCCCCCCCCCCTTAGTATGTCACATATATTGCATATATGTGACATACTAACCCCATCCACATCCACCTCATGGACTTCCATGTAGTGGGCAAATCTGTCTTTTATTCCACAATTAACCCTTTGAGTACCAGAGAGGTAGGAAAGCATTGCTTAGCATGTTTCCTACCCCTCTGGTACCCAAAGGTTTAATAGGCAACGTATGGACTACATACCTTGCCTATATATATGTGTGTGTTTGTGTGTGTTTTAAACTTTTTTTTAATTAAAATACTATTATTAGACAGTTTAACTTAGATCTCATTCATTGTTAACCCCCTACCTCCTGTGTCCCATTGCTATTAGTACTTTTGCTCCACTCTTCTTCAAACTGAGAGTGGAGCAAAAGTACTAAAAGCAAAGGGACGCAGTAAGTAGGGCATGATGAATGTATGAGATCTAAATTAACCCTTTGAGTGCCAGAGTAGTACGCAACGCATTGCAAAGCAATGCGTTGAGTACCACTCTGGCACTCAAAGGGTTAAATACAACTGAGGGAGCAGGCTGCCCTGTGACAGCAGCGCTTCCCTCAGCTTTATTCATACATTGATTTATTATTATTCTTTATTTATTAGTATTCTTTATTTCTTATTATTTATTTCTTATTATTATTTATTTCTTATTCACCCCCTTGCTGCGGACGGCTGTGAAGCCCACAGCATAATAAAACCATGCTCACTAGAGAGCTATTGGAGAAAGCGGGAGGAGGGGCAGAGACATTGGAGGAAGCGGGTGGTAGGCTTGTATTTGCTGCCCGCTTCCTCCAATACCTCTCCTCTTGCGTTGGCATTGTGCCCAGCTGCCTGGCGTCGCGTTGTACAACGCCTTCTGCAATTCGGCCCTTTGCACAAGGCGTTGCACAAGGTGACACCAGGCAGCTGGGCACAATGCCAACGCAAGAGGAGAGGTATTGGAGGAAGCGGGCAGCAAATACAAGCCTACCACCCGCTTCCTCCAATGTCTCTGCCCCTCCTCCCGCTTTCTCCAATAGCTCTCTAGTGAGCATGGTTTTATTATGCTGCGGGCTTCACAGCCGCCCGCAGCAAGGGGGTGAATAAGAAATAAATAATAAGAAGAAATAAATAATAAGAAATAAAGAATACTAATAAATAAAGAATAATAATAAATCAATGTATGAATAAAGCTGAGGGAAGCGCTGCCGTCACAGGGCAGCCTGCTCCCTCAGTTGTATTTAACCATTTGAGTGCCAGAGTGGTACTCAACGCATTGCTTTGCAATGTGTTGCGTACTACTCTGGCACTCAAAGGGTTAATTTAGACCTCATCCATTCATCATGCCCTACTTACTGCGTCCCTTTGCTTTTAGTACTTTTGCTCCACTCTCAGTTTGAAGAAGAGTGGAGCAAAAGTACTAATAGCAATGGGACACAGGAGGTAGGGGGTTAACAATGAATGAGATCTAAGTTAAACTGTCTAATAATAGTATTTTAATTAAAAAAAAGTTTAAAACACACACATATATATATAGGCAAGGTATGTAGTCCATACGTTGCCTATTAACCCTTTGGGTACCAGAGGGGTAGGAAACATGCTAAGCAATGCTTTCCTACCTCTCTGGTACTCAAAGGGTTAATTGTGGAATAAAAGACAGATTTGTCCACTACATGGAAGTCCATGAGGTGGATGTGGATGGGGTTAGTATGTCACATATATGCAATATATGTGACATAGTAATGGGGGGGGATGTGGAAGGGGGCATTGTGTAGTGCTTGGTGTACTAGTTTTATTGATTTTAACCCTTTGAATGCCACAGGGGTGAGCAGTGCACATCCCTATGGCATTCAAAGCTGTCCATGGTGCTGAAAGCCTTCTCTGTGTTCCCCTAGTGGCTGGGTAGGGAAGCACAGAGAAAGCTGTTCAGAACTGGAGACGTGGGTTTTGGATTTTCTGACTGAACTTGATACTTTGCAGTGCTGTGATTGGCTGTGGTGCTAGGTAACATTTTTATTGTGTGTTTTTAGGTAAGATTTTCTATGCGACGCAGGTTTGAGATTTGTTGGTTATCGCTCGTTAGGCTTTCTAGGTAAGGAAGATTTGAATCTCACGTTACCTGGTCTTGCTTAACGAGCGAAGGCAGTTTTTTTCTTCACGTTGGTTTTAACGCCAACATTTGAATCGAGCCCTATGTTTGAACTGGACTCATTGATGCCAGAATGTTCTTAAAGCTGAACTACCACCCAATAATAAAATTTCACCACATAATTGCCCCTCTGGCGACTAGCTGCTCAGTAGCGCTAGTCGCCAGAATTATTACCTGATTAAAGAGAAATTGCTATTCTTCCAAGACTGACAGCAGGACGGAGCATGGACATCTTGCCATAGTGACGTCCGCTCGCCTGCACTGTCAGTCCCAGCCGGGTCTAGCTGGCGTTGCTAGGAGCCAGCCAGCTCCAAAAGGGATGACAGAGCAGGCGCGAGGACGTCTCTATGGCAAGATGTCCGCACTCCGTCCTGCTGTCAGTCTTGGAAGAATAGCGGTTTCTCTTTAATCAGGTAATAATTCTGGCGACTAGCGCAACTGAGCAGCTAGTTGCCAGATGGGCAATTATGTGGTGCAATTTTATTATTGGGTGGTAGTTCCACTTTAAAAAGCTGCAACATTCACCTCTGCACCTTCGATATACACTGCACCACTCCTCACTTTTATCACTGTTTAGAAATCAAAGCAAGGAGTCAAAGAGCCGCCCTGGCTTCATATGCTGAGAATCTGCAGGCCATAAACTGTCCTTGTCTGTCTTAGGACCTACCACTATATTAGAGGTGGGTGAATTATTTACAGAATGTACATTTTGATGCTGAGTATATGCTTCATTACATTTTTCAGATGCTTTGTTGATCTTTGCTGTAGTCCTAGTAATGAAGCAAATTGGTTTGATGAACTTTTAAAATTGACAGGATACACCAGGAATTTGAAAGCTTTGTGTGACATGAAATTGTTGCCCCCACTTGATAATGCCAGCTCCACATGTTTTTGGCGATAAAATTGTATAAATGCAA
The DNA here is from genome assembly GCA_037306005.1 of Rhinophrynus dorsalis. NCBI lineage: Eukaryota > Metazoa > Chordata > Amphibia > Anura > Rhinophrynidae > Rhinophrynus > Rhinophrynus dorsalis. The sequence continues at coordinate 243,940,738 of CM074721.1, forward strand.
AGTTTCCAGTGCAATTCAGTGAATGTATGAATGTGTTTGAATTATGCAAGACTGCAGTTTACAAAAAAATGCTCAGTCGCTCAGGACTGATAGCAGTAGTGTACATAAAATATTAACTCTTTGGGACATACGTTCAAAGAAGTAGCGAAATAGCTTTTGTCGTTTGGTCATTTCAAAGTACAGTGTCATTGGGATCAATAATATTTTCAGAGAGTGTTGGTTGTGATCAGAAATATGTTGTTTGTCCTGACTGAAATTGCTGTATGTAAAGACAAAAAAAACTAACTACAAAAATGTCTTAACTATCAACAAAAAAGTCTTAAAAATGTTTTAACTAATGACAAAAACGTCTTTAAAAATGTCTTTACTAACAACAAAAATGTCTTAAATAAAGACAAAAATTCTCACATTCAGAACTTCACATTCCCTCCACTTTTTTTCTTAACAAATTTTGTCTTTTGCAAGACATTATTTTGTCGTTAGTTAGGACAAATTTTCTTTTCCTACGACACTGGAGAATAGTTTAGCCACACCCTAGCCACGGCCCTTTGCCTGTCAATTCTGGAGTTGTTTCGTACACAACGGACATTACTAGTTTTTTGTTATATACTCTATAGAAAATATGTTGTTCATGCATACAATTACCTATTTTTGTCTTTCATACAACAATTTTTGTCGTTATCCCTTTGAACGTTCGGCCCTTTGAGTGCCAAAGCAATGAATTACATACCCCTCTGGCACTCAAAGGGTTAAAAGCATTCTTTAGACTGCAGTTTAATAATACAGTCTTTGTCTTCCTCAATTTTTTTTCTGAAGACTTATTCAATTTGACTTGCTTTGTGAATACATTACTAAGGGGATTCCTCAATTTGCCTTCTGTCTGATGTAGTTCAGCTGTAAGCCCAGTAGATCTGACTTTGAAAAACTGTTGATAGAAAAATGTTCAAACTGTAAGTCATTATTTTCTACTGATGAAAGCTGCTGTTTTCCAGACGCATTGCATAAGGTGCCTTGTGCCGAAAGAAAAGTATAAGCAATTCCCAACAATACCAACCGAACCATAGGAAACAAATAATAATTAACCCACAAACTGCTAAAAGGGTGCAAAGCACTCAAGGGGTTAATTTAAAAAGAGCATTTAACCCCTTGAATGCTAGAGAGGCTGTCATTGCACTGCATTTATATTCTTAGATCCCAGTTGGTCTAGAATTGCCCATCTTTTGATTCTACAGAAGACTCAATATATTTCATCAGTCACTAAATGTAGTAATCTTACTAAAACCAGAAGACATTAGCAGTTTGCTGTTTATATAATACTATCTCTATTTTTATTCTGCTGATAAGCAGGCAAATTGTTCAGCTTCAGATAATTGGCTGATATCTTCCTCTAATTGTAAGCGAAATAAAGGCTTTCAAATTAGTACCTTCACATAATTATAGATCTGTTAAACAGTCATGGGTAGAATGTTAAAAGGGTGTTTTTTTATTTTACTAACATTTATTTGGAGAAATACCAGTTGTTCTGTATAGCACAATTCAGGGAACAAGACATAATTTTAAAACTTTGGGTGCCAGAGGGGTATCCAATGCCCTGGCTAACCCCCTGGCACTCAAAGGTTAATTGGCTCAGCTTTTTAACTAGAGAGGTATTTTGCATATGGTAACAGAAATGAACCCCTTTAATGCCAGAGGGGTAATGCGTTTCATAACCCTCTGGCACTCAAAGGGTTAAATGCAAGAAGCTGAGGTGCAATTCTGGAGAAAACCAAAAGCACCAAAGGTGGAACAAACATTATCCACATTTCCATGAAGTTAAATAGGGCTTTTAACCCCATGAATATTAGCGAGTCTCTAATACATTGCTAGAAATATGCACATGGTAGACAGCAAACAAACACACAGCTGTCCTGGATTTGAATGTGGCTATAGCAATCCCAATTCTTCCGGTACCCAGTTTATTTACTAGGTTGTAAACCACTTTACTGCCCATTATGTATCCACTTAGCTGTTAGAAAGGACTCCAATGTATTGAGAAGCAATGGGGGTTATTTACTAAGGCGCGATAAAGAGGTGATAAAGTGGAGATAACTTCTCCAGAGATATCACTTCTCCAGTTCCTATGTTATTCTAGGGAGCCTATGCACTAAGATTTCATAAGTGCTGGAAATCAGTGAATAAGCTCCCTAGAATAACATAGGAACTGGAGAAATGATATCTTTGGAGAAGTCATTTCCACTTTATAACCTCTTTATCACGCCTTAGAGCATAACTCCCATTGTGTTGGAGAACTGTTTTTCAGCCAAGTGATCAAGGGTTTTCTATTTTGGCGTATATATTATCAGGCAGCATTGGGTTGTTTAGGGAGGGTAAGTCCTGTGGGGGTTAGTGTGTCTTGGGTGTCTTTGTCTAGGGGATCCTGAGATGCAATCTGGACTCATCACCCCTAGCACTTGTCCAGTAAAGATCAGTTCAGTGATAATTAATACCAGACTAAAGCATAGATACCTTCAGTCAGTCAAATGTAGCATCTAAGGGACAATTAATCATTTGGGAGCCGGAGGGGTATGCAAAGCATTGCTTAGTATTTTGTTGTGTACCCTTCTGGCACTCAAAGGGATAAATAGGCAGATACAATATTTAATGCCTTGAAATAAGGTTGTGATTATGAACAAACAGCAAATATGCCATAAGCATTGCCAGTTAAAACACCTTCCATTTGTCCACTTGAAAGGCAGCAATGCTTTTGTATTTCTGTGGTCTAATTGTTTTAAAGGGATAGTAATGTTTCACAAAAACAGCAGCTACAATTAATCTTCATAGTATTTGGGCCATGAAGAGTGTTATTTCATTATTGTCAGAGTTTTAGTTCCCTCTCCCGCCCCTTTTACCTAGTGTAAGCCCCCATGCCTCAGATGTGGAATACAGTCCATAGACATAGTAGTGACATAGTAAATTAGGTTGAAAAAAAGACACAAGTCCATCAAGTTCAACCTTTGCCTCATATCCCAGTGACACGAGAATTATATAGCTTTCCTGATACCATATAAGTTAGCCATTTACCAGGCCTTCCTGATTTGCCTACTAATATGCAATATAACCCTGTATGTTCCCTTTTGAAAGAAATGTATCTAATCTTCTCTTAAATGTATCCATTGTATCTGCCATAACCACCTCCTTGGGTTAGTACTTACCAAAAATGTACCTAAAAGTTTATACATATCTTTATGTTGCTACCAGACAGCTCACATCAAGGGACAGTCTTCTTACTGTGAGAACAATGAAAGCCCTGCCCCCCTTGACAGGTTTTTCAGCTTTTTCCCTTATCTTAATTGAAGATTGTCCCTCTCTGCAATCTACCTGGACACACACACTGCAGCTCTTAGGTGAACAGTGTTATATCAGTAAAAGGGGTGGGGGAGGATACTTTATCATTTAATTGCTCTTGATCTGCAACTCTGACAGAACTCTCCAAGGCCCAAATACTATGATGATTAATTAGAGCTGCTTTTATTATGAAACATTACTATCCCTTTAACAAGTAGCTTCAAACCAATCTCAGAATGGTCAGTTGTTGACTGAACTAAGTCCACTGAAGCCATATGATGCATACGTTTATAAAAGTAAATTAGCTTATTGATAGCTTACATTATTACAGCCAGTGCTGCCCTTTAAGTAAGGTGTCTTTCTTTGCACATATTGCCTCATTGCAGCTTCTTCCTTTACAAGCCATTATTTAACCCACTTAGATGTGAAAGAAGTTTCTAACACATTGCTTCCCAATCTGTTGGAGACTTATCTATCGTTCATGGGTTTAAAAACTTTTTGTACTTGTATTTTATAAGGGTATTTTCTGTCCCAGGCTATAGTGAAAGGAGAAAAGAACAGGGAGGGGCATAGGAGCAGTGTTGCTAAGGGCCCCTAGGAGCCTAGCCTATTGGTGCCAGAGATATATTACTCTTCTAAAAACGATGCAAAGAGGCTGAAAAAGAAAAAGTGGTGTAAGCCGGACAAACCAAATGCACCATAGAGAATAAATAAAAATTCTAGAAATTCCTATTGATGTAAATGGTTTAAGTTTTTGGATGAGCTGAAGACCATCTCTAGCAATTAAAAGGTTAAAATAACCTTTTAGATCAATGGAATTTCTGTCTGTCCCCTATGCTTTACTTGGTTTGCACCACATTTTCGAAGTATATCAGCCCCAATGTGCGAATTCTAGGCAACAAATGGCTGGGGATGATGGGAGTTGTAGTTTCCACTAGCTAGAGGTGCATCAGTTGTCTACCCTTTAATTGGCGGAACTCCAGTAAATGGGTCACCTAGCTATGATGCATTTTGTGGCAGGGCTGGATTTACATCTCAGGAGCCTGTAGGCACAGAAATCTGAAGCGCCCCCCCCCCCCCAAAAAAAAAAAAAGTGCAAAAAGTTTTGACTGAAATCTTTTTATTCAGCCCTTTTCAGGTTAATAATATGCCCTTCATTTATAGACTACAGCAGAGTAGATGGAGATAATGGACTGATTTTTGAAGGATATATTTTTAAGCAAGTATCTTATATAATAATTAGCTAGGATGTTTGTCACGATGCAGTCATGCACAGTAGAGACTTTCCACGTTCGGCAGTGTCTACTGCGCATGACTGCATCGCGTGAGTGAGGAAGCGCAAGACTGCATCGCCTGGAACATCGAAGTAGTGGCCGCTAAACCCTCTGAATGCCAGAGGGGTATGCAACTCATTGTAAAGCAATGAGTTGCGTACCCCTCTGGCACTCAAAGGGTTAACATTAAAAGGGCCTTGGCCCGTGTGCATGGGCTTTTACACTAGTTTCTAATAAACAAATTAAGAGACACTTATTCCATGGGTAGAGTGACCCTTTAAGACCTTCTGATGCCTCAGCTGAAATTATGAGACAAGGTTCAAAATATTGGAAGATTTTTTTTAGGATCCCTCTAACCCCAGAAATATGCACCCCTCCCCCCCCGCAAACACAAATACGCCAATGCGTCAAAGTGGACATGTCACTCTAAGAGAAATGTAGTTAATTTGTAAAGATGTTTAAAAACGGTCTATGTGCAACCAAATGACTGAGCCACTTAAAATGTGGTCTGAATCTTAAAATGGAAATGTAATGGGATCTTCATTGGGTAAGATCTAATACCAGAAGATGGAATAAAGTATATCAGGAATGAAATGGTGCACGGAGATGATGATCTAGACTAGAACGTCATTTTCCTCTGCTGATGAAGAAACTCCAATCCCATTACATTTCCATTTTAAGATTCAGACGACATTTTAAGTGGCTCAGACAGTCATTTGGTTGCACAGTGCGACCAACTGACTGAGCCACTTAAAATGTCGTCTGAATCTTAAAATGGAAATGTAACGGGATCAGAGTTAGAGGAGGCGATTTAGTTCCACATAAACATGGCCATTTATTCTCCATTTATGCATATCATACCCTGAAACCCACCCTCATACCCAGGGGTGCCTCGTTGCAGACAGCCGGCTGCTTATCTCAATCAAGGCAGGGGTTAAATAAACCGTGGGGCCAACCGTGGTGCAAGTTTGCAACTCGCTCCTCTCTGCTCACTGACACTCACTGCTCTGTGTGTGGACATCACGCGGTGTGTGTGGCTTCGGCTCCCTGCAGGCTGCACACTGAGTGTCTGGGAGGAGGCGGCGCAGCTGCATAGTACTGTTCCGGAACTTCCAAGCTGGCAAGTGAAAGTGACTCAGGAGTAAATGTATTACGTAGCCTCGGTGACACTGCTTCTTGACTCCAGGCAGCTCTTAAGGTTTCTATACAGTGTCCCCCCCATAGTCCACCCAGACATGGATCAAAACAGACTGGCAGGCAGGCTAATTTAAAAAAAAAAAAATAAATAAAATAAAAATGATCACAATGACAGGCGCTCCTCTGTGGGGTGCGCCTGTAGGCAGATGCCTACTCTGCCTTATTCTAAATCCGGCCCTGTTTTGTGGACCAATTCTTTCAAACTATGGCATGTATACATTATTGTGTTCGGTTTACAACAGTCCAAACAAGCCACCGTTAAAGGGATAGTAACCCCTCCCAACAACTTGACCTCAAAATACAGCAATGATAGAAACATACTGAATGCACTTAGCCCCATCTCTCAAACCTTTATGGTTTGAGAGATGTAAGGCAAGACAGACCTCCGCTCCCTCCTCCTTCTCATACGTCCGCTGTATAGCGGACTTCATGAGATCCGGCTTCCAGCACCAGACGGCGGCTCTGCAGGAGCTCTGTCATCTAGATATCTCCGTATTATTACTTCATGGGTATGGTCTAAAACATGTGCCTGGCTTACAAGCACATGTTGTAGACCATTCCTATGAAGTAATTATACGGAGATATCTAGATGTCAGAACTCCTGCAGAACCGCCGAAAGTCGGCCGACCAGATTCTGCCTCTGACAGCTTTACAGCTCGTCAGGCAGAAGGGGGAGGGACTGGAGGACTGTCTTGCCTTACATCTCTCAAACCATAAAGGTTTGAGAGATGGGACTAAGTGCGTTCGGTATGTTTCGATCATTGCTGTATTTTGCCGTCAAGTTGTTGGGGGGGGTTTACTATCCCTTTAATTATGTATGCTGTATGGTATTATTTCTTGCTCATTAATTAATTTTACCACCCATAAAAGATGAAAAGGCCAACATAAACTTTATTCTAGGGCAGGGGTGGGCATTCTGAGTCTCTCATGTTAACTCTTTCAGTGCCAGAGGGGTACACCAAGCATTGCTTCCTACTGAGGTTCATGCAATGCTATTGGCTAGAAGCAACTATTCCTTATTTGTAATTTGTTTCAGCATAAAAAAAGTAAAGAAACGAGTACCAGTCACCAACGTTTCATTTTTAACTTTTCAGAAGTCTTTGAGAAATAACTTTTATTACAAACATGCTAATGAAAAAGAAAAAAAAAGTTCATATGTTTGCCTATCAGTAAAGACGAGAGAGAGATATAAGCCTTACAGTCACAGCAGTGGCATAAAAGACCTAAGCAATCCTATATAATAATTCTCTAGGATGTTTGTCAGAAGCCGTCATGCGCAGTAGAGACTGCCTGAACGCACAGAATGCTGGGAGTTCTGTGCTGGGAGCATTCTGTGCTTTCGGGCAGTCTCTACAGTGCATGACTGTGTCGGCGGCAGGACGCAGAGCAGGACTAGCCTCTTAACCCTCTGAGTGGCAGAGGGGTACGCAAAGCATTGCGTACTCCTCTGGCACTCAAAGGGTTAACATCTCCCGGACCTTGGCCCCTGTTCACGGGCTTTTACACTGGTATCTTGATAAAGCACAAGCTTTATCTAACGACTTTGTTTAAGGACATTTTCTTGTGTCTAAATTAAAATCATGCATGCTGAAAAAAATATCCAACATTTCTTTCTAAATCAGCAGCCATTAAGAGGTATTGGAAATCTACTGAGATAGTTATATTTCATGTACCTGTTTGAGTTTCTTTTTGCCTTAATCATTTTTTCTATTCTGCATGAATAATTTCAGAAAGGAAGTTATTTTCATGTCACCCACTGTCTAAATGCACTTTCTGGCAAGCTTCCATACATCCTGATAACAGAAAACTGTTAGAAATAAGCATATGTAGAACAAGTGGCACTTTTGTCTGCCAGCAGTGGTCTTAACAGACCTCATTGATACAGTTTTTTGAAATAGTCTTTGAAGCACATTTTAAAACTGCATGTTGTATAATTCATTTTACTCTCTCATCTTACTTCTGCTTAAGAAGCCTTAGATTAAAGTTTTAAAAAAGTGCAGGGAATGTATATGGAATTATAATAGTTCCTAAAATCCATGAGGTAGTGTGAGCACTCCAGAGAAACTCAGTAGGAAGTTAGACAGGATACCTTAGAGTGAAATGATTGTCTTATAACAACTAAAGTGATTTCAAAAGAGCTTTCAAAATCACCTTTATTGTCATTTTTTATTTAAAACAATAGTTTGAGACCTGTAGCTTTATTTATTTGTCAGTCCATGCAAATTAGACAATCCTTTCTGGCATGCTAACATTCTACACTGCACTCTGTAGAAAGAACTTTACAGATGTATAATAGTGCTTGCCTTTCATTATATAGCATGACCCTACCATGTTCAGTAAGAATTAGTATACATTTCTTGCTTAGCATACATTTCTTGGTGGTCCTGTGATACTGCTACCCAAATTCTTTTCTTGAAAGCCATGGTGAGGATCACTATTGCCATGACCATAGTTATCCTCACTACTATATGATTCAAGCAGGTTCTGTATGTCATTGTTATGTTCTCGCCCCTTATTTTGTACAACACTAAGGAGTTGGAATTCAATCAATAAGCGATAATAATATAGTAATAATAATCTAAGGTTGCCTAACCCTGTTCTAAACTGATTGCAGTCTGGAATCCCTGCACTACACTGATTGCAGTCTGGAATCACTGCATTTCCAGGTACTGATATATTTCCATCTAGGAGAATCAACTCTCATGACTCTCGCTACATACTGGGACAGCTGGTTAACCCTTTCAGTGCCAGCAACACAATGAGCAATGCCTTGCCTACCTCTCTGGCACTTACAGGACCATAATAATATCTGTATATGTGTGTGTGTGTGTGTGTGTACGCATGTATGTACGTGTGTATGTATGATCAATGTCTGTATTTGTCACTATATCTGTGTGTGTCTATGTATGTGTGCAATATGATTCTTTCTGCTTCACACAGTACACAAAAAAACATCATCAGTCAATACAGCTAAATGAAATGTACAATACAAACACACACAAACAATTCTTACAAAATACCTTCAACATGCCACCTATAACATTTCAAACAAAAAATGCTGCATAACACATAATACTACAATGACGGGCAACGCTGTCACATATTGGTAGTATATATATATATATATATATATATATATATAACATCTAATAAACCTAATAAGAAAACGTATAAAAACACTGAAGATTTGTTCATATTGTTATACCCTTCTGGACTCAGAGCCAGGAATTAATGATGCATTTTGATTCCTCTTGTAAGAGCTTCTTTTCCCTATTACCAACAATCATGGACACATGGCCACATTGTAACCTTATAAAGGTTAATAAATCTAAATTACAGTTATGGGTTTCAACAATGTGTATGACAACAAAAGTACCGGACTGACCTTTTCTGATGGTCATATTATGCTCTGAGGTGTATTCCCTAAGCTGCCTTATTGTTTTTTCCCACATAACAACAGCCACTTGAGCAAAAGAGGATATAAACAACAAATCTGCTTCTTCAAGATATGAAATACCCAGTCCTATAAGTATCACCTTCAATATCCAAAACCTCTTGTTGTTTAAAGGGATAGTAATACTGAATATGTAATCAATATATTGTAGGGTGATAACCCTACTGCTGAGAGGTGCTTTATTCAAAAGTTATTGCAGCTCAGACATGAATGTTTTAGGTGCAGTATCTCAGTGGCCTGAAATTTTACAGTGGCGCTGTTGCTACACCATCCTATGGAGATGTATGTCTAGAGCTGTCCATAGGATTGTGTAACAATTTTTTAATGCCTACAAAATAAAATAAAGATAAAACGAAGTATTACTATCCCTTTAAGAATCGGGGGGGGGGGGGGGGTGCAGTGTATTGATATGCAGTCCATTGCACACCCCTCTGGTGCTTACAGGGTTAATATTTTGCATACATCTCTAGCATTCAAGGGATTAAAAGCCACATTTAAATAAATGGAAATCTGTGAATTTGAATTCGTCACCTGTTGCTCAGTATGTTTGCTCCTGAATTGCACCTTTTTAATTTCCTGTATATTGCCCATTGGAACCTTGTATACATTACAAGCAAAGTGGGGATATCCTGCAGCCTACTAATGTGATGTAATCACAGTGCAGGCCCCACTGATAAAGTAAGAGGCTAAAGGCAAAAAGCAGGAAAGTAGATTATTTTTGAAAGCCATAAATGTATGTACTATTTGCAATCGCTAACAATTTGATGCAAGAAGGGTTAAAAGAACTAGAGCAATTTTGGTGCAAACCAACTGAAACATAGGGAACACAAAAACAGTTATATGGGTTGTTTTTATCTTTTACAATGAGTTGAAAACCTCATTTTATTGGTAGGAGCATGGTGAGTAATACTGGGGACTGAAGTTGATCGCTCCAAGACCCCCGTTTGGCATGCCGCCCCATGTGATCAGTCACGTGGGACGTCACGTCAAAGTTTCCTTAAGGAACCGCACACCCCAGGATCGCTGGTCCTTAAAGGGTTAAGACATGGGCACTTTGTTTTTCCTAGTTTTTAAATAACAGTTCCTGAACTAGATCTATTTGAATGTTAAAAAAAAATAATTTCATATTATTTCTAATCCACTGAGCCGCCCACTTCCTGCTTTCTTGGCTTTTATGAAGATGGTGAGCCATCTGTTCCTCTGTGCATTTTAGCTTGCATGGGCCCAGGAGAACAATGTCTGCTGGGAAGTTTTATGTCATCCATTTGATAGACTTCTTCATGCTACATTAGTTCTCATGATGGGCCGCATATATCACTGGCTTAGGTAGTTATATGTTTTCAAGCTTAAAATGTGTGCTTCCACATATGTGAAAAAGCTGTTTGAAATGCTGTTTTATTGCAAACCCATCTTATATATTTTGCTGTAATTTTTTGGGATGTAAATGTGCCCTTGGCTGTGTTTACTATGGTAATTAATGGATTAATAGAAGGCTCACTTTTTCTCTTCCCCACATCGCATGTAACAGATTCTGCAAAGCCTGTTAGTTCTGTGTTGTCTGGAGAGCACATTTTGAACCCTTTGAGCGCCAGAGAGCTATCCAACGCATTGCAACTTTGGATACATCTCTGGCACTCATAGGGTTAAACAGAACACAGGATTGCTCTTGCAGGGCTAGATTCTGTTGCAGGTGCTAATTTTATCTGTGCTTTTATCTCCAGGTTTCCCCATAGACTTTAATAGTAAAATGTTTGATAAAACGGGTGTTAACATTTATCACCTGCAATAGAATCTAAATTGTTCCTCTTTATTTTCCTGAATATGGCCAGCAGTTCTTAAAATGCATTGGATACCTCTCTGGCACTCAGAGGTTTAACAGGGGTAAAATATTGCCTGGTGCTTTTCGGTGTCATCTTGAAAGAAAACAAATGCTAAAATACAAATTAAAAACGACCTTGTGACATTCCTAAATAAAATGTGTAAATGTCTCTTTAACAACAGAAATGGTTGTGTGCTTTTACTTGTATTGTCTTTCAGAAGGCTGAGAGAAGACATTTTGCCTTGCACTCCTCATTTTTAGGTCAGGACTCAGGAGACTGCATTTTACTATATAAGACACAGCAGAAAATAAGAAGTGCAAAGAATAATTTCTTCCCCCAGCATACAAAAAGCACACAAGTGGAGTTTTATCAAGTTACAGAAACCCTAGATAGATAGATAGATAGATAGATATTCATACCTGGGAACATGCAAAATGAGCTAACCCTGGAATCTTTGAAATATTAACCCTTATAGTCACTCATAATGTATATTATATGCAATATGTCGATGCTTACTCAAACCAATGTGCCTCAGTTGGTCAGCAAGGAAAACATGCTACAACTTAGATATTATTATTTAACCCCTTCGCGTCCGGTGACGCACCTGGACCGTCACGCTGGTCCGGCACTTAAGGGGACTGAAGTTGATCGCTCCAAGACCGGAGGGATCTGTTTCAGTCCCTCGTTCGACATGGTGGAACACGTGATCAGTCACATGGGACGGCACGTCGAAATCGCCTATCTGGTCCTTAAAGGACCAGACACCCCGGGACCGCTGGTCCTTAAGGGGTTAAACATACACTAGACAAGCAGTACTTGCCCTTCTGCCTTTCTCATAGAAATTGCACCAATTTCAACTCTAAAGCAGGAGTTAACTCCAGCAAGTGTTGCAATGCTTTGGCTACCTCTCTGGCACACAAATGTTTCATTGGTGTAGCTCATATAGCAGGTAACACAGGACTCTCTCATCATGACGGTTTGTCCCTTTATTCCAAGACCCAGAGTTATGGGTCAAAACTCTGAGTCTCAAGGTCAAACTCAGAGAGCTCCCAGGTATGTATAAATCTGAGAATATTAACACCTTAACGACCCTTGACGGTCATAGCACTTCATGGATAGATCTGACTTAACGACCCATGATGTACTATGACCGTCATGGAATTCCGGGCTCCCTCTGCGGCTGCAAGCAGTTCGGGGAGTCCTGACCAGAAACAAAGAAAAAAAAAATGCTCCGTGGACTTTGAGTTACCGCGGCGTGTGTGCGTGGCCGGTCCTTAAGGGGTTAACAAGATGCAAGTAATAGTGTCCACATCTGTGTTTCTTTAAATATGTTTAAACTGAGTAATCGGAGGTCTCCCACTGTGCCAGTTACACTAGAGGTAGGTAACCCATGGCTCTCCAGCTGTTGTTGGACTGCAACTCTGGCCATTGCCTGAGGAGCCTTGAGATGCCCCCCTCCCATCTGCAGAAAATACATTAACAATTTACCATAGACTTTTGCATTTAATGCTTCTAATTGAATTGAAACCTCTCTTTCAGATCCGTATGTGAAGATTCATCTAATGCAGAATGGCAAACGGCTCAAGAAAAAGAAGACCACCATTAAAAAGAATACCCTTAATCCCTACTACAATGAGTCTTTCAGTTTTGAAGTGCCATTTGAGCAAATTCAGGTAATCCAAATCATAATCTTAGAACACGCAAACATGGTTTAGTTAAGTCTTATTCCACTTGAGCAATAAATTAGTTCAGTATTGTAATTATGAAACCTTCTGTTTGGCTTCAGAGGGCTTTGTCATTTATTAATCTGTTTTGTTTTGTTTTTTTATCCGTATACAATCTTTAATCATAGCTAACCCTTTAAATCTGAGTTTTTCATCCGTGGCTTCAAGTACCCATAACAGTGCAGAGTTTCTTGTTCTCTCTCTGGTGTGTAATTAGCGGATCGTTCAGTCTGACTCCTTCCCCTATGCTCAGGGAGATGCACAAAACCTGCACTTTTAGCTATACTTGAGGACCATTTTTTTAATCCTTTGAGTGCTTCGCAATGCATTGGATATCCCTCTGGCACTCAAAGGGTTAAGTGACAGAGTAGTGTGGAATGCATTGACAATAAGAAGGATAGCCCTTTGAGTGTCAAAGGAGTTGTGAAATACATTTTTAAGTGCTGTGTAAAAAAAAAAAAAAAATGAATGCAGGTTTGACAGCTTACTGCTGAGAATGATGGCACTTGTAGTCCAAACCCAGCTGGAGGGCTGCCAGATACCTACCTCTGACATCATGGCATTGAGGAAGGTCACATGACGGGGGTGATTCACTAAGGTATGATAAAATAGAGATAACTTCTCCAGTGATATCACTTCTCCAGTCCCTGTGTTATTCTATGGAGCATTTGCTATAAGGCTTCTCCAACTTTGAAGATCTTAGTGTATACCGTAAAATCTCAGGTATAATACGCAACTGTGTATAATACGCAGGTGTATATTATGCCTAAGATTTTAGGGGAAAACAGGAGTGCCTATGTATAATATGTACCCTTGTTTTCTCCCTTACTACGAAAAAAATATAGTGTTAGCAGACCTGTGTATCAGGGCATTACTATTGGCTGGAGGTGGAAGGTCTTGTAAGCCCAATTGAAAGAAGTGGGCGACAGGGCGGCAAGTGCAAGAAGTTTTGCCTTCTCTTCGGCAGTTCACTTGCACAAAAGTAAGATTTATCTTCAAAGCACAGCGCCGGGGAGGGAGGGAAGAGGTCTGCTAACACTATATTTTTTCATTGTAAAAACTCTTGTGTATAATACGCACCCCCCACTTCACATAAGGTGAAGTGGGATAAAATTGTTCATATTATACCCAAGATTTTACGGTAGATTCTATAGAATATCATAGGAAGTGGAGAAGTGATATCATTGGAGAAGTTATCTCTGCTTTATCACCTCTTTATCACACCTTAGTGCATAACCCCTGATGTGTGGCTGTTAGGGTCATGTGCACAATTCTGGGGCAATCCATTTGAACTATAGTAGACAAATACAAAATCCCCATTCATGTATATGAGGCTTGCAATGAGCGGAAGACTTCTATAGTATTCAATGTGTTATTATCATTATATTCAAAAGATGAAAGAGCCCCAGTTCAATTCACTGGGGCTTTTTGGAATGTGTGTGTGTTCCCTATACCACAGTTGGATTGTCCCAAAATGTTCACTTTTCTTTTGTGTGTCTGGTTCACTGTTCTGTATAAAGGGATACTTGGGGTGAATGTTTGATTAACCCTTTGAGTGCCAGAAGGGTATCCAACACATTGTTGGATACCCAGAGGGTTATCCATCAGGTGACTGCACTTTGGGGTATGCACTACAGCGTATGATCTTTTTAATGCATATCGATGGACACAATCCACTGGCATTAGGACTTTGAGGCCAGTATGCACTTTACACCTCTCCTATAGCAGGCTTAAAAAATGGTATAAAATTGCAGCATTTCCTCTGCGCTTTGTGTAGTATATACCATTAAAGAAAGAGTAGAACAAAACACCTGAAATGCCCATAGACTCCAATTGCTCTCTTTAAGGTGAGAATTTTTGGCAGAAGTAGCTCAGTGAACAACTGATACAAACTAAAACAGTTAATTGCTCTACAGAGTGTCTCAAGATCTTCAGACTACAAAATCCAAATCCCAGTTTTCTATACTTATACTACTTGACTTAACCTCTGCCTTTGACACAGTTGACCATTCTATTCTTGCTCAGATTCTCCACGATCTTGGTTTCCTCAATCAAGCTGATTCATGGCTCTCCCCCTATCTTTCATAACATTCCTTTTTTGTGGTTTCCTGCGATAACACCTCCTCTACAGTCCCTCTGTCTGTGGGGGGGCCTCAAGGCTCTTTTCTGCATCCACTACTTTTCTCACTGTACACCTTTTCATTGGGTGAACTTATTAATTAATTTGGCTTCAAGTATCATCTATATGTTGATGATATTCAAATTTGCATGTCCACTCCTGATATTTCACCTCAAATCCAGTTACAAATTTCATACTGTTTCTTGGCCATATCCTCTTGGAAGTCCGACCATTAGCTGAAGATAAACATGTCCAAAACTGAATTTCTCATTTTCCCTCCAACACCTATCTTCACCATTACAGTTGATCGAGTCAGCTCAGCACGCTGCCTTGGGGCCATATTTGATTTGTCCCTTTACTTCTGCCCTCACATTAATTCTATGGCTAGAACATGTCGCTTCTTTCTTCGCAACATTGCTAAATCTGCCCATTCCTCTCCCAAAAAATTACTAAAACTCTTGTGCATGCCCTCATTCTGTCCTGCTATGACTATTGCAATGTCCTACTAACTGGCCTCCCTGCTACCCATCTTTCCATGATGCAATCTGTTTTAAGCTCAGCTGTTCGACTCACCACACTCTCCCCAAAAACTGAACCTGCTCACATCATACTTAGACATCTGACATGGCTCGCTATTCAGCAACACATCACTTAAAAAGTCCTTCTTCTGACCTTTAATGGTTTCCACACTGCTATCCCTCCTTACATCTTTTCCCTCATCTCCTCTTACGTTCCTGGCTGCCTCCTCACTCAGCACATAACACCCTTCTTGTTACACCATCCACATCCTCTGCCCTCTCCCATTTTAAACCCTTTTCACTTTCTGATCCATACCTATGGAACTCCATACCCCTCTCTCTACATCTTGAACAATCCCCCTCTGTCTTTAGGTCTACCCTGAAATCTTATCTTCTGGAGCACTAGGACCATGTACTACCTTTTGGCAAACTCAGCAATTGTAATCACAGCACTTGACACCCTCATACCCTGTTGTCCGTTTCCTATTACCTGTTTAGAGTGTAAGCTCCTTGGGGCAGGACCTCTCCTAATCTTTCTATGAATGTGACACGTATTTTGTCCCTTTTATTTATTGTAACATATTGTAAGGCCTACACTGTGTGGCGCCATATAAATAAAGATATATAAAGTGGAACAGTTTTGGAGTAAACCAACTGCATTGTAGTGGCAAATAATGAAAATTCCACAAATCCCATTGTTTTAAATAGAGATTTTTAACCCCTTCAATTCCAGAGGGGTCTCCAACAAACTGATACCTGTCCATTTACCTGAATTACATTTTATTTATTAGACTTTTGCATAAAATAAACAGAGCTCAAATACAGAAGTGTCTATAGATATATTGTGCAGCAATACATTGTATACCCCTCTGGTCTTTAAAGGGTTAAAATAGTATGGACCCTTTAACATTTTAGGGCTTGAGTATCTAAGTTGCCAGATGAGCCCATCTGATCCCAGGGTACAGCCCACCTGAGGATTTTTAACACAAGCTTTTTTTTTTATCATATTAGCTAGTACACACAAACTAATTCACCAGCCACCTCCCTGCCACTAACTTGCAAAAATAAATTAGTCTGTTAAATACCAATACTCCCATAGATTTGATCAGAATTGATCTTAGCGTATAACTGTGCACATTTGTATGAATAAAAATGTTTTTTTTAATAGCTAAGAGTCTATAATTCACCATTTTTATCAGTACAAAATAATGCCGCCCTCACACATGGATTTTGTGTAGACCATGATTTAAAAAAGGTTTAGGTGATTCTTTGAGTGCCATGGGGAGTAGAACATTGCTCTTTCTATGTGTTACACAGCCATCGGGCATCAAGGGTTAACCCACTGAGTGCCAGAATGGTGCCCAATGCATTGCTCTGCATTGGGCTGGGCATCCCTCTGGCACTCAAAGGGTTACTTATATTTTCTAATTAGGGCTTCATCTTATCTGTCACAAGAGCTGGGCAACAGCATTCACTGCTTCATGGGATTTCCACACTGTTGTTACAGAGTGTCAAATCTGCAGGGAGAAACTCATAAGTGACATAATGTGTGGAAGCAGTAATGGTTCTATTTAAAAAATCCTGACTAATAGTAGGAGGTGCCCTGACAAAGGTTATGTGGATAAGAGTAAATGAGATTTTACCACTCTTCTGCACATCACATTTGACAGTTAATTTGCCTTATCATAAGCTGCCTGCTAGGGAATAGAAATGTGATGTGAATCCATAGACTTACTGCAGATATGATGATTATATGGTTGCATTTTCCCTGAATTAGCACACTACAATAGTTCTTTTCAAGGACTGCAGATCCTTTTTTTAATTCTCAAATACAGTTGGTATTTATACTTAACCCCTTATTGCTAGAGTAGTCTCTAACTGGGCAACTCTTTGTCATTCAAGAGATTAAAGATACTGTGCATTATTTATCAATTCCATTCAAATTGTTGTAAATTTAGGGGGACTATACTTATGTAAATACATGGCTGGGTTTGTTTTTTATCAATTTTAAGACTCAGGTAGGAGTTTTTCATACTGGAGTGTGGTGTATATATACAGTTATATGTAAACGTTTGGGCACCCCTGGCCAAATTACATGTTTTGTTGACTTGCTAAGTGAAAAGAAGTTAACACAACCTCAGCAAATTTCCAAAGTTTATAAACTTGACATATTTCTGCAAATTGTCATGCCCAGTTACTACTTAGTTGCTAAATTAACAGATTTAAAAACTAAAACAAAAAATGTGGCACATGCAAAATTTTGAGTACCTTATTAGACGTTACTTAGTAACACCCCCTTTGGCAGAAATCCCAGCCTACAAATGTTTTTTGTAGGACTAACAGTCTTTCTATTCTTGCTTTAGGAATTTTTTGCCCACTCTTCCTTGCAGAATGCTTCTAGAAATATTCTTAGGTCATCATGCATGCACTGCATATTTGAGATCTGCGAACAGATTTTCAATACTAATTAATTCTGGAGACCGTGAAGGCCATTCCAAAACCTTAAGCTTTCATTTCTTGAAATAGTTCATGGTTGATTTTGAGGGACGTTTTAGATCATTGTCTTGTTGTAATATCCAACCTCTTTTCAGCATGAGTTTCTTTACTGTTTGTGAGACATTACCTTCCAGGATTTGTTGCTACTTTGTAGAATCCATTCTTCCCTTAACCCACACAATGTTTCCTACAGCCAACAAGTTCAATTATAACTTTATAAGAGCACAGCACTTAGTTCTAAAATGTGTTGGGTTGTATACTTCAGGCGTTCATTTTTGTGATGAGATTACCAGTTTGGTTTACTTCTGATGACTCTTTCACGCAGATCATTTTTGTGCAAGCAAACCTGCAGATTGAACTGGTGCACCACTATTCCAGAGCTAGTTATTCCTGCACGTCCTTTGCAGGTATATGTAGAGTTTTGCTTTGCATTCCTGACCAGTCTACAAGCAGTTGTGTTGGAGATTTTTCTAAGTCTTCCAGATCTTGTCTTTACCTCAACAATTCCCCTTAAATTCCATTTCTTAAAGACATTTCAGAGCCTGAAAATTGCAAGCAGAAAGCATTTTAATATCCTCTTATAGCCTTTCCATGCCTTCTAAGAGTCAGTTATCTTTATATGCTGACCTCAGTCAGCTGCTTAGAGTAGCCCATGGTGGTTGATGAGTGTAAGCACAGCACCCTTGGAGATCCAAAGAGTCAGGGAATTTATTTAGGTTTGGCATTGTCTTAGCCTAACTTAGATTAAGGTCTACTGAGTCAATTAGGTTCTTAGACCTTACAAAAAAATAACACTAGTGGGTCAGTTACCCAGATAGTGACATTGACATTTGGCTGTGAGCAAAAGTTTTTATGAATTTGAAGAATTAAAGAATTGTAGAAGTAAATTAAAATATGATCTCATACCTGGAATGGTGTCCAAAATAAATAATAATATGTCATGTTTAAGTTTGTTCACTTCAGAGGTTGTATTAACTTATTTTCACTTAGGACCATCTTGAAATTCTGCACAAAATATCAAAAGAGATTCAAACAATACTGCAAACAGATGAAAGATTAAAAAAAAAATCCCCAAAACGTCCTCTGCTCTGAAAGAACTGTCATTACGGAGCTTCTTAAACAGTACAACAAAAATGGCACATCTCTCTGCCTACAAAAGAGATATCAAACCACCAAACAACAACTACAAGGGCAAATTCTCTTGCAGATCATCTAATGCTGTCAACCTCAACCAATGTGAGAAATAAGACAAACATTTAGAAAATGGATGAATTCTTATAGGCTCATTTTTAAATAGAAGAAAAAAGATACACCTCTGGGGGAACATTTTTGCAAAATATGGTAAAATATCAAAGTTCTTAGAGTCACTGTGCTCATGGGTAACATTCAGACATAGAGATACAGAAATTTCTGGGAGTACAACATGATGACCATCTTTGAGACTCAACATTGACAATGGATTTATGTCACATTATTCTATACAGACATTTTCTACCCACAAATTCAATTAATTTTTAATGTTTTTGCTAGAAAATTCCAAACTTCCAAACACATTTTTACCAGTGTAGAAACAAATTAACACTCCTTTTAACATTTGAACACATTCCATACTAGAAGATGAATAAAAGATGCCTTTATTGAAGTCTAAGTAGTAACTTAGAGAGAGGTTGATGATAAGATTACCACCTGCAATGAAATCCAAAGTAATCAAGAACTTTTATTTATTCTATGAAATTTGTGGCAGACCATTCTGAGTAGCGAAAGGGAGGGTGGCAGGCAGAGGAGAAGCACCAGAGCAGCGAAAGGGAGTCCAGGAGGGAGAGAAGAAGAGTGATCTGCAGTGATTTTGCCAGCACTGGGAAGGAGGACTATGGCTTCTCTGCCCAATTCTGGCCAAATCATCTTCCCAGCAGTGATGTTCCTGCAGTGATTTGGCCAGGATTTGGTAGGGGAACAAAGCTTGCCCAATCCTGTCCAAATCACCACATGCATGTAATTCCTCCATACTGGGTGTATATGACAGGGAGACAGGGTTTTTTTCTCTCTCTCACATATATAAATCTAGCAGTTTCTTGCTTGCTGTCAGCCATTCCCTGGGGTAGCAGGGGGGTAAAGTTAGCCCTCATTGCACTCAATTTCCAGGGGTCTCATGGCCACTCCTATCCAAATCACTGCAGTGACTTTCCATGGGGTGGTGATTTTGACAGGAGTGGCAAGACAGGTGAATCTCCCTTGGCGAGTCCTGACAAAATTACTGCATGGACTTGCAAAGGGCCTTATATTCCCCTTTATCACTTTCCACTCACCTGATTGTGTTTCCCCTCAATGCTAGACAATGTAAACCTGTATTTGGGTTGTGGTTGCTACATCTGAGTTCCGCTCAGGTTCTGGGCTTGCTGAATCCTGTCACATACAGAATCTCCATTTTTTCCATCTGATCAGCCTCTCTACCACACTCTAACATCATGCGCTGCCCTGCAATTACTGATAAACAGTGCACAACAGCCAGCTTTTTGAGCAGCTACCCGTCCTTCACAAGCTGAGGGCACCAGTCAAGTTACTTGGGGGACATATACACTTACAGCCTACATGGGGATTGACATTAGGAGAAGAGTTGTCGTTGGCAGGGCATATAAATTAATTCTGTCACATACAGGATCTCCATTTCCCCTCCTGCTTGGCCTTTCGCCTACCCTGTGACACTGCTTTTATGTGGCACAGCAGTGAAGGAAACGCAAAGATGTTTGGCAATGCGTTCTAGACCTCTGTAGCATTCAAAGGATTAAAATCCCCATTTAAATCAATGCAACATTTTAGTCCTCCCCTACAGTGCAAATGGTTTGCCCCAGAATGCCTCCACTTTTTTTTAACACATGACCCATTAGTGTCCATATTGGCTTTCTCACCAGATTAACGTAAGTATCATTTGGATGTGTTTGTGTTCCCATAAGTAAATGCATCCACTGAGAGACCAAATAAGTAAAAATTGATTTGAATCTATATTTTGTTACTTCTGAGTTTCCCATTAATTTTCTGTTCTGTATCACCTCAAAAAATCAAATGAGCACCGCCAATGCACTCTGTCGCCTTCATCTAGAATCCAGTACCATTACAGTACCATTATCCATAAAGGCAAGACTAACGCTGAAACATCTACAGAACAGTATTACAGTACCATTATCCATAAAGGCAAGACTAACGATAAAACATGTACAGAACAGTATTACAGTACCATTATCCATAAAGGCAAGACTAATGCTGAAACATCTACAGAACAGTATTACAGTACCATTATCCATAAAGGCAAAACTAATGCTGAAACATGTACAGAACAGTATTACAGTACCATTATCCATAAAGGCAAGACTAACGCTGAAACATGTACAGAACAGTATTACAGTACCATTATCCATAAAGGCAAGACTAACGATAAAACATGTACAGAACAGTATTACAGTACCATTATCCATAAAGGCAAGACTAACGATAAAACATGTACAGAACAGTATTACAGTACCAATATCCATAAAAGCAAGACTAACGATAAAACATGTACAGAAGAGTATTACACTACCATTATCCATAAAGACAAGACTAACGATAAAACGTACAGAAAAGTATTACAGTACCATTATCCATAAAGACAAGACTAACGATAAAACATGTACAGAACCGTATTACGGTACCATTAACCATAAAGGCAAGACTAATGCTGAAACATGTACAGAACAGTATTACAGTACCATTATCCATAAAGACAAGACTAATGATAAAACATGTACAGAACAGTATTACAGTACCATTATCCATAAAAGCAAGACTAACAATAAAACCTGTACAGAACAGTATTACAGTACCATTATCCATAAAGGCAAGACTAACGATAAAACATGTACAGAACAGTATTACAGTACCATTATCCATAAAGGCAAGACTAACGATAAAACATGTACAGAACAGTATTACGGTACCATTATCCATAAAGACAAGACTAACAATAAAACCTGTACAGAACAGTATTACAGTACCATTATCCATAAAGGCAAGACTAACGATAAAACATGTACAGAACAGTATTACGGTACCATTAACCATAAAGGCAAGACTAATGATGAAACATCTACAGAACAGTATTACGGTACCATTATCCATAAAGGCAAGACTAACGATAAAACATGTACAGAACAGTATTACGGTACCATTATCCATAAAGGCAAGACTAACGATAAAACATGTACAGAACAGTATTACAGTACCATTATCCATAAAGGCAAGACTAACGATAAAACATGTACAGAACAGTATTACAGTACCATTATCCATAAAGACAAGACTAACGATAAAACATGTACAGAACCGTATTACGGTACCATTAACCATAAAGGCAAGACTAATGCTGAAACATGTACAGAACAGTATTACAGTACCATTATCCATAAAGACAAGACTAATGATAAAACATGTACAGAACAGTATTACAGTACCATTATCCATAAAAGCAAGACTAACGATAAAACATGTACAGAAGAGTATTACAGTAACATTAACCATAAAGACAAGACTAACGATAAAACATGTACAGAACAGTATTACGGTACCATTAACCATAAAGGCAAGACTAACGATAAAACATGTACAGAAGAGTATTACAGTACCATTATCCATAAAAGCAAGACTAACGATAAAACATGTACAGAACAGTATTACAGTACCATTAGACTAATGATAAAACATGTACAGAACAGTATTACAGTACCATTACCCATAAAGGCAAGACTAATGATGAAACATGTACAGAACAGTATTACAGTACCATTATCCATAAAGGCAAGACTAACGATAAAACATGTACAGAACAGTATTACAGTACCATTATCCATAAAGGCAAGACTAACGATAAAACATGTACAGAACAGTATTACAGTACCAATATCCATAAAAGCAAGACTAACGATAAAACATGTACAGAAGAGTATTACAGTACCATTATCCATAAAGACAAGACTAACGATAAAACGTACAGAAAAGTATTACAGTACCATTATCCATAAAGACAAGACTAACGATAAAACATGTACAGAACCGTATTACGGTACCATTAACCATAAAGGCAAGACTAATGCTGAAACATGTACAGAACAGTATTACAGTACCATTATCCATAAAGACAAGACTAATGATAAAACATGTACAGAACAGTATTACAGTACCATTATCCATAAAAGCAAGACTAACAATAAAACCTGTACAGAACAGTATTACAGTACCATTATCCATAAAGGCAAGACTAACGATAAAACATGTACAGAACAGTATTACAGTACCATTATCCATAAAGGCAAGACTAACGATAAAACATGTACAGAACAGTATTACGGTACCATTATCCATAAAGACAAGACTAACAATAAAACCTGTACAGAACATTATTACAGTACCATTATCCATAAAGGCAAGACTAACGATAAAACATGTACAGAACAGTATTACATTACCATTATCCATAAAGACAAGACTAACGATAAAACATGTACAGAACAGTATTACGGTACCATTAACCATAAAGGCAAGACTAATGATGAAACATCTACAGAACAGTATTACGGTACCATTATCCATAAAGGCAAGACTAACGATAAAACATGTACAGAACAGTATTACGGTACCATTATCCATAAAGGCAAGACTAACGATAAAACATGTACAGAACAGTATTACAGTACCATTATCCATAAAGGCAAGACTAACGATAAAACATGTACAGAACAGTATTACAGTACCATTATCCATAAAGACAAGACTAACGATAAAACATGTACAGAACCGTATTACGGTACCATTAACCATAAAGGCAAGACTAATGCTGAAACATGTACAGAACAGTATTACAGTACCATTATCCATAAAGACAAGACTAATGATAAAACATGTACAGAACAGTATTACAGTACCATTATCCATAAAAGCAAGACTAACGATACAACATGTACAGAAGAGTATTACAGTAACATTAACCATAAAGACAAGACTAACGATAAAACATGTACAGAACAGTATTACGGTACCATTAACCATAAAGGCAAGACTAATGCTGAAACATGTACAGAACAGTATTACAGTACCATTATCCATAAAAGCAAGACTAACGATAAAACATGTACAGAACAGTATTACAGTACCATTATCCATAAAGGCAAGACTAACGATAAAACATGTACAGAACAGTATTACAGTACCATTATCCATAAAGGCAAGACTAACGATAAAACATGTACAGAACAGTATTACAGTACCAATATCCATAAAAGCAAGACTAACGATAAAACATGTACAGAAGAGTATTACAGTACCATTATCCATAAAGACAAGACTAACGATAAAACGTACAGAAAAGTATTACAGTACCATTATCCATAAAGACAAGACTAACGATAAAACATGTACAGAACAGTATTACGGTACCATTAACCATAAAGGCAAGACTAATGATGAAACATCTACAGAACAGTATTACGGTACCATTATCCATAAAGGCAAGACTAACGATAAAACATGTACAGAACAGTATTACGGTACCATTATCCATAAAGGCAAGACTAACGATAAAACATGTACAGAACAGTATTACAGTACCATTATCCATAAAGGCAAGACTAACGATAAAACATGTACAGAACAGTATTACAGTACCATTATCCATAAAGGCAAGACTAACGATAAAACATGTACAGAACAGTATTACAGTACCATTATCCATAAAAGCAAGACTAACAATAAAACCTGTACAGAACAGTATTACAGTACCATTATCCATAAAGGCAAGACTAACGATAAAACATGTACAGAACAGTATTACAGTACCATTATCCATAAAGGCAAGACTAACGATAAAACATGTACAGAACAGTATTACGGTACCATTATCCATAAAGACAAGACTAACAATAAAACCTGTACAGAACAGTATTACAGTACCATTATCCATAAAGGCAAGACTAACGATAAAACATGTACAGAACAGTATTACAGTACCATTATCCATAAAGACAAGACTAACGAT
Source organism: Rhinophrynus dorsalis (assembly GCA_037306005.1). Lineage (NCBI taxonomy): Eukaryota > Metazoa > Chordata > Amphibia > Anura > Rhinophrynidae > Rhinophrynus > Rhinophrynus dorsalis. Next base: position 243,965,724 of record CM074721.1, read on the forward strand.
AAAACATGTACAGAACAGTATTACGGTACCATTAACCATAAAGGCAAGTCTAATGATGAAACATCTACAGAACAGTATTACGGTACCATTATCCATAAAGGCAAGACTAACGATAAAACATGTACAGAACAGTATTACGGTACCATTATCCATAAAGGCAAGACTAACGATAAAACATGTACAGAACAGTATTACAGTACCATTATCCATAAAGGCAAGACTAACGATAAAACATGTACAGAACAGTATTACAGTACCATTATCCATAAAGACAAGACTAACGATAAAACATGTACAGAACCGTATTACGGTACCATTAACCATAAAGGCAAGACTAATGCTGAAACATGTACAGAACAGTATTACAGTACCATTATCCATAAAGACAAGACTAATGATAAAACATGTACAGAACAGTATTACAGTACCATTATCCATAAAAGCAAGACTAACGATAAAACATGTACAGAAGAGTATTACAGTAACATTAACCATAAAGACAAGACTAACGATAAAACATGTACAGAACAGTATTACGGTACCATTAACCATAAAGGCAAGACTAATGCTGAAACATGTACAGAACAGTATTACAGTACCATTATCCATAAAAGCAAGACTAACGATAAAACATGTACAGAACAGTATTACAGTACCATTAGACTAATGATAAAACATGTACAGAACAGTATTACAGTACCATTACCCATAAAGGCAAGACTAATGATGAAACATGTACAGAACAGTATTACAGTACCATTATCCATAAAGGCAAGACTAACGATAAAACATGTACAGAACAGTATTACAGTACCATTATCCATAAAGGCAAGACTAACGATAAAACATGCACAGAACAGTATTACAGTACCAATATCCATAAAAGCAAGACTAACGATAAAACATGTACAGAAGAGTATTACAGTACCATTATCCATAAAGACAAGACTAACGATAAAACGTACAGAAAAGTATTACAGTACCATTATCCATAAAGACAAGACTAACGATAAAACATGTACAGAACCGTATTACGGTACCATTAACCATAAAGGCAAGACTAATGCTGAAACATGTACAGAACAGTATTACAGTACCATTATCCATAAAGACAAGACTAATGATAAAACATGTACAGAACAGTATTACAGTACCATTATCCATAAAAGCAAGACTAACAATAAAACCTGTACAGAACAGTATTACAGTACCATTATCCATAAAGGCAAGACTAACGATAAAACATGTACAGAACAGTATTACAGTACCATTATCCATAAAGGCAAGACTAACGATAAAACATGTACAGAACAGTATTACGTTACCATTATCCATAAAGACAAGACTAACGATAAAACATGTACAGAACAGTATTACGGTACCATTAACCATAAAGGCAAGACTAATGATGAAACATCTACAGAACAGTATTACGGTACCATTATCCATAAAGGCAAGACTAACGATAAAACATGTACAGAACAGTATTACGGTACCATTATCCATAAAGGCAAGACTAACGATAAAACATGTACAGAACAGTATTACAGTACCATTATCCATAAAGGCAAGACTAACGATAAAACATGTACAGAACAGTATTACAGTACCATTATCCAAAAAGACAAGACTAACGATAAAACATGTACAGAACCGTATTACGGTACCATTAACCATAAAGGCAAGACTAATGCTGAAACATGTACAGAACAGTATTACAGTACCATTATCCATAAAGACAAGACTAATGATAAAACATGTACAGAACAGTATTACAGTACCATTATCCATAAAAGCAAGACTAACGATACAACATGTACAGAAGAGTATTACAGTAACATTAACCATAAAGACAAGACTAACGATAAAACATGTACAGAACAGTATTACGGTACCATTAACCATAAAGGCAAGACTAATGCTGAAACATGTACAGAACAGTATTACAGTACCATTATCCATAAAAGCAAGACTAACGATAAAACATGTACAGAACAGTATTACAGTACCATTACCCATAAAGGCAAGACTAATGATGAAACATGTACAGAACAGTATTACAGTACCATTATCCATAAAGGCAAGACTAACGATAAAACATGTACAGAACAGTATTACAGTACCATTATCCATAAAGGCAAGACTAACGATAAAACATGTACAGAACAGTATTACAGTACCAATATCCATAAAAGCAAGACTAACGATAAAACATGTACAGAAGAGTATTACAGTACCATTATCCATAAAGACAAGACTAACGATAAAACGTACAGAAAAGTATTACAGTACCATTATCCATAAAGACAAGACTAACGATAAAACATGTACTGAACCGTATTACGGTACCATTAACCATAAAGGCAAGACTAATGCTGAAACATGTACAGAACAGTATTACAGTACCATTATCCATAAAGACAAGACTAATGATAAAACATGTACAGAACAGTATTACAGTACCATTATCCATAAAAGCAAGACTAACAATAAAACCTGTACAGAACAGTATTACAGTACCATTATCCATAAAGGCAAGACTAACGATAAAACATGTACAGAACAGTATTACAGTACCATTATCCATAAAGGCAAGACTAACGATAAAACATGTACAGAACAGTATTACGGTACCATTATCCATAAAGACAAGACTAACAATAAAACCTGTACAGAACAGTATTACAGTACCATTATCCATAAAGGCAAGACTAACGATAAAACATGTACAGAACAGTATTACAGTACCATTATCCATAAAGACAAGACTAACGATAAAACATGTACAGAACAGTATTACGGTACCATTAACCATAAAGGCAAGACTAATGATGAAACATCTACAGAACAGTATTACGGTACCATTATCCATAAAGGCAAGACTAACGATAAAACATGTACAGAACAGTATTACGGTACCATTATCCATAAAGGCAAGACTAACGATAAAACATGTACAGAACCGTATTACGGTACCATTAACCATAAAGGCAAGACTAATGCTGAAACATGTACAGAACAGTATTACAGTACCATTATCCATAAAGACAAGACTAATGATAAAACATGTACAGAACAGTATTACAGTACCATTATCCATAAAAGCAAGACTAACGATAAAACATGTACAGAAGAGTATTACAGTAACATTAACCATAAAGACAAGACTAACGATAAAACATGTACAGAACAGTATTACGGTACCATTAACCATAAAGGCAAGACTAATGCTGAAACATGTACAGAACAGTATTACAGTACCATTATCCATAAAGACAAGACTAATGATAAAACATGTACAGAACAGTATTACAGTACCATTATCCATAAAGGCAAGACTAACGATAAAACATGTACAGAACAGTATTACAGTACCATTATCCATAAAGGCAAGACTAACGATAAAACATGTACAGAAGAGTATTACAGTACCAATATCCATAAAAGCAAGACTAACGATAAAACATGTACAGAAGAGTATTACAGTACCATTATCCATAAAGACAAGACTAACGATAAAACGTACAGAAAAGTATTACAGTACCATTATCCATAAAGACAAGACTAACGATAAAACATGTACAGAACCGTATTACGGTACCATTAACCATAAAGGCAAGACTAATGCTGAAACATGTACAGAACAGTATTACAGTACCATTATCCATAAAGACAAGACTAATGATAAAACATGTACAGAACAGTATTACAGTACCATTATCCATAAAAGCAAGACTAACAATAAAACCTGTACAGAACAGTATTACAGTACCATTATCCATAAAGGCAAGACTAACGATAAAACATGTACAGAACAGTATTACAGTACCATTATCCATAAAGGCAAGACTAACGATAAAACATGTACAGAACAGTATTACGGTACCATTATCCATAAAGACAAGACTAACAATAAAACCTGTACAGAACAGTATTACAGTACCATTATCCATAAAGGCAAGACTAACGATAAAACATGTACAGAACAGTATTACAGTACCATTATCCATAAAGACAAGACTAACGATAAAACATGTACAGAACAGTATTACGGTACCATTAACCATAAAGGCAAGACTAATGATGAAACATCTACAGAACAGTATTACGGTACCATTATCCATAAAGGCAAGACTAACGATAAAACATGTACAGAACAGTATTACGGTACCATTATCCATAAAGGCAAGACTAACGATAAAACATGTACAGAACCGTATTACGGTACCATTAACCATAAAGGCAAGACTAATGCTGAAACATGTACAGAACAGTATTACAGTACCATTATCCATAAAGACAAGACTAATGATAAAACATGTACAGAACAGTATTACAGTACCATTATCCATAAAAGCAAGACTAACGATAAAACATGTACAGAAGAGTATTACAGTAACATTAACCATAAAGACAAGACTAACGATAAAACATGTACAGAACAGTATTACGGTACCATTAACCATAAAGGCAAGACTAATGCTGAAACATGTACAGAACAGTATTACAGTACCATTATCCATAAAGACAAGACTAATGATAAAACATGTACAGAACAGTATTACAGTACCATTATCCATAAAGGCAAGACTAACGATAAAACATGTACAGAACAGTATTACAGTACCATTATCCATAAAGGCAAGACTAACGATAAAACATGTACAGAAGAGTATTACAGTACCATTATCCATAAAGACAAGACTAACGATAAAACATGTACAGAACAGTATTACGGTACCATTAACCATAAAGGCAAGACTAATGATGAAACATCTACAGAACAGTATTACGGTACCATTATCCATAAAGGCAAGACTAACGATAAAACATGTACAGAACAGTATTACGGTACCATTATCCATAAAGGCAAGACTAATGCTGAAACATGTACAGAACAGTATTACAGTACCATTATCCATAAAGACAAGACTAATGATAAAACATGTACAGAACAGTATTACAGTACCATTATCCATAAAAGCAAGACTAACGATAAAACATGTACAGAAGAGTATTACAGTAACATTAACCATAAAGACAAGACTAACGATAAAACATGTACAGAACAGTATTACGGTACCATTAACCATAAAGGCAAGACTAATGCTGAAACATGTACAGAACAGTATTACAGTACCATTATCCATAAAAGCAAGACTAATGATAAAACATGTACAGAACAGTATTACAGTACCATTAGACTAATGATAAAACATGTACTGAACAGTATTACAGTACCATTACCCATAAAGGCAAGACTAATGATGAAACATGTACAGAACAGTATTACAGTACCATTATCCATAAAGGCAAAACTAACGCTGACATTATCCATAAAGGCTAGACTAACGCTGAAACATGTACAGAACAGTATTACAGTACCATTAGACTAATGATAAAACATGTACAGAACAGTATTACAGTACCATTACCCATAAAGGCAAGACTAACGCTGAAACATGTACAGAACAGTATTACAGTACCATTAGACTAATGATGAAACATGTACAGAACAGTATTACAGTACCATTATCCATAAAGGCAAGACTAACGCTGAAACATGTACAGAACAGTATTACAGTACCATTATCCATAAAGGCAAGACTAACGCTGAAACATGTACAGAACAGTATTACAGTACCATTATCCATAAAGGCAAGACTAGTAGGCAGGCTACGCCTGCATTTGTGGGAGGGGCGGGAGGAACCCTCAAATTCGGCCACGGGCGCTCCCTTACCTGGCATCAATTGCGTTCACCCTCCTTCCCACCCTTAAGCAATTTCTTTTCAATCCTAGCCGGCCCTCTAATCAGGCCGGCTCTTCGTCATCGGGCCTGGGTCCATTAGGGACCGAGGTTTTGCCAAATTTATGTAGTCAGGCTCTTAGGTCATCTCGGATCAGCAGTTTTGGGGTCTCCGTTAGCCCCTCCCACAAACGATAAAACATGTACAGAACAGTATTACAGTACCATTAACCATAAAGGCAAGACTAACGATAAAACATGTACAGAACAGTATTACAGTACCATTATCCATAAAGGCAAGACTAACGATAAAACATGTACAGAACAGTATTACAGTACCATTATCCATAAAGGCAAGACTAATGCTGAAACATGTACAGAAGAGTATTACAGTACTTTAGAACATTTATACCAGGGCTTCCAAGTGTTTCATTTGTAGACCACATGATTAGAAAGCCATAAATGCAAGGGATTTTTAAATTGATAATGATAGGGAATTATAGCCTGTCTGCTATTCAAAAATATTGATTTATTGATCAAGTCAGTGCTAATTCGGATACTTAACAGATATCTATTCTTAAACTCTATGGTACTGACAAGCATGCAGTGATGTCTTACTGGACTACTCTTTCATGTGTGTTAGTTACTTAAGTATTAAAAACAGTTTTTAAAAAATCTCAAGTGGGCCACACAGTCAGACAGGCCTCATTTGGCCCACTGACCACACATTGGGCATCACTGCTTTACACAGATCTTTATTGCTGCATAGCCTTTACAAATGAGTGCCAGAAAATACAGACTTTTAAAGTGGATGTTTATCGGAAAAAAACTTTTGCGCTTTAGATCTATCACCCCCTAACGTACAGAGTAGGGTATGTCAATTTCATTTAAAAGTCCATCGTTGCTGAAACTTACTTTATGATGTCTTTGCATTGTGTAGGCAGAGCGGTGCTATCTTGTCCCAAGATTCCTTGTCCTCCGCTCTGCCTGCTGTGATATTTGTGTTTGGTCCGGCCCCTTCCACTGACCACGTGCTGGCATATTAACTAGCGCGCCTGGTGTAAAGGGAAAGTGGGAGGGAGATTGGGAGTGAACTGTGAAGAGAATGGGCATGGTTTCTGTGTCAATACGGTACAGCAAGAACTGTACCGTGGTCCCCAGTGAACTTAACAGGTACATTTGGAATAAGCGATTTATATGAAGCACAGATAGTTGTTTTTTTTTTTAAATAAACAACAACAATTTTTGCTGACACATCCCCTTTAATAATGCAGTGGATGGAAGAGGAATATACACAACAATTACCCTCAAGTTTGGGCCTCTATTAATAATTGCACTATTAGAATGGGTCTGCTGGGTTAGCCTGTTCATCTAAAATAATCTGTAATTTAAAATAATTTACACTCAGTGGGCCATATTCACAAAGAAGCAGGAAGTCATTATGGTTTAAAACAATTGTCCGTAGGGACTTTGTATTTACCATTTATTTTCACCTATTATAAGTATTGCAAATCTTCTAAATCAAGGTGTTGTACAGGAGAAGTATACAGACAAGTAACACAGTGTACTGGCTGTGAGCAGGCATCATTTATCTTCCAGGAAGATTAATTTCAAGCGCACAAAAAGACAGTATCAGTCAGTGAATGTTTTTCTCTGCATACCAAAAGACAATGACAATCAATAATCAGCAGAGAAGTAAGATGCATAATAAATAAATACAAACACTAGTACTTCTTAACTCCTTAAGAACCAGAGGGATGTGCAACAAATTGCCTCCTCTGGTCCTTACAGGGTTAACCCTTTGAGTGTCATAGGGGTATCTAACGCATTGCGGAAAAATGTATCTTTCATACCTCTAAAGGACAACAGATTTAAAACAAGATCTACTTAGCATGAATAATGGTTTCTGGAAAACAATCAGCTGTTTACCGCTTATGCTAGAGACATTTCAGAGCGGATGCACAACAGTGGACAAGTTAAAATTCCCATTTATTTAAATTAGGATTTTTAAGATAGTATTAGATAGGTCTCTGCCATAATTTATTGAGACCTCACTATCATTCAAAATATTAAAAAAAACCCATTTAAATCATTTGAGATTTGAGCAATTTCTGTATGTCCTTTATCGTAAAGTTTGTATGTGCCAAAATTACTCCACTCCACATAAAGCCCTTAACAAGACCTAAATGTCCCCCATCACCTTAAACCTACACTGGTGATTTTGAAAGAGTTTTTAAATGTTGTAATAGCAATTTTTTTAGAATTGTAGTATTTTTGTTATTTAGATTCATAGTTTATATTGATTAACCCCTTAATGAACGTCCAAGTAGCACACAGCCAGCAGTTAAGTTTTTTCTTATTGAGTTCCAGGAGAGGCCCAGACCGTCACTGATCCTTAAATGCAGAACCGTCATGATGTTCCTGGCACGTCATGGGTCATTAAGTGGTTATAGTAGATCATGCAGGCATTTCCTGTTTTAGTCCTATATTACATTACCTGCTTATGAACACTTAACCCCTTCTGTGTTAGGGGAAGTGGGCAATGCATTGTTTAGTGGTGTTTGCATGTAGGGAGTTAATGTAGGGCTAAGACAGGAAGTGTGTGCACTACATGCCATAATTAGCATAATCTATAAAACTAAATCATTCATAAACTAGTGTTTTAAATAAAATATGGTTATTACAATATATAGATGATTCTGAAAGCCTTTTCAAAGTCACCAAAGTTGTTTTAGGCAATTGGGTCCCCTGAAATGGATCATATTGTAAAGCAAGGAAAGGATGAAAATAACAGGAAATGAAGTAGCTGATATTTTTATTTACTTCTCCAGAGGAATCTCAATGTATTTATTCCTGCCTAAAATATCTTCCATTTATAACTGATTGTTCATTTTTCTATTTATCTTTTTTTTTAGAAAGTGCAAGTTGTTGTTACTGTTTTGGACTATGACAAGATTGGCAAAAATGATGCAATTGGAAAAGTGTTTGTGGGCTACAACAGTACTGGCGCGGAGCTCCGACATTGGTCAGATATGCTGGCCAATCCAAGGCGACCTATTGCACAATGGCACACTTTACAACCCGAGGAGGAAGTAGACGCAATGCTCGGAGTCAAGAAATAAAGAAATGAAAACACAGCCCTTTTCTGCAGTTGCCCACATAGTGCTCTTTAGCCAGTATATGTAAATACCTCAGTAGTATGGGTCCTTCCATGTCTTACCATGCATTCCTATTCCAGATCATTCGTACCTATTCATTTTGCACAAATTTAAATGCCCTTACTTCCCTCAAGAAAAGCATACTGAGGCTTTTGTACTAAGATGACATGGGGCAATTCTGTGGTATGCCAACTGCATGCTAGGGGACAAATTAACCCTTTGATTGCAACAAATTGCTCTGCACTCAAAGGGTTAAGGTTCCTATTGATTTAAATGGGGCTTTAAACCTCTCGAAGGGTGGAGAGGTCTTGAGAACTTTTATTTGTGTCCCATGGTTCAAGTGGTTTGCTCCAGAATTGCTAAAATTCTTAGTGTTTAGCCTCACTGTGCATCACACAACTGCTCCCTTACTCTTCTTTTAAGCAATATGATGTGTAGATAGAGCATGACTCAATTTGTTATCACACTCTTGTATATACCAGTATGCCAACATTTATTTATAGTCCGTGTATTTGTATGTTGTACGCGTTTCTTAATATATGTATACTTTAGATGTTTTTAATAAGATGTTCTATTTTAAATTATGTAAATTGACTAAATATAGAAGAGCTGATAATATATTACAGGTTAACTATTGTATCGTCCGCATTCCAGAAGAAATTCCAACTTGTAAGGCACTAGTAAAGTTGCACTGACATCTTAAAGGACAACTTAAATCTGAGCTTCACCACATACATTCAATTTGTAGAAATATATACATTCTTCATTTTCTATGAGCAGTTCAATTCGCATTTTCAGATTTCTGTCAGAGGCAACCTATAGGGTGAGAGGGGCTGCATGGCTGAATTGAAAGAAACATTGGGCATTATGCAGAAAGCAAAGGATGAGAAACTTTGGAGCATATCATCTGCCTCATGAGAGGCAAATAAAACTTACTAAAATTAATTTTGATTCTGTGTGGGCTTCTAAAGGGATTGTAATGTTTGGTATGGAAAAAATATACATTGCAGGGTTTATCCTGATTTATAAAATAAGGGCACACCAAATTCTGAGAGATGTTTTATTCAAAAGCTGTTGCTGCTCAGATTTGCATTGTTTGGGTGCAGTATTTTCATGGCCTGAAATGTTCTGGTGGCGCTGTTACTACAGAGTCTATGGTCAGCTCTAGTCAGTTCACAGTAAACCTCAATATGATGCTGTAGCACCAGCACCACTGTAAAAGTTCAGGCCATTTAAAGGAGCAGTAAACTTTTTTTATGAAAACACATATTTTATAGAGCTTTTCCTGCTGAATAAAACAAGGTCACTCCCACTGCTGTCAGATGTTTTATTGAAAATGTATAACAGTTCAAATAATCAGGAAGTGAATTTACTGTGTTTAATTCCTGATAGTTCTAACTGACAGGAAGTTTCTATCACATTCTATGGAGAACTGTATGTCTGCCTTTTCTGACTTTCCTCTCCATTAGAATCTAACAGGAAATCTAATTAGAATTTGACCACTAGAGGGCACTGCTCATGTAAAAAAACATAGGTTTAAACTGTAATAACTCTGGAAATATAAATCTCCCCGCAGTGGGTGTACCCTCATTTTGCTCAATAGGTAAATCCCTACAATATATATTTTTTCATAAAAAATGTTTACTGCTCCTTTAAGTACTGTACCCAAAAAAATCCAAGTTGGAGCTGCAATACCTTTTGAATAAAACATCTCTCAAGCGGTTAGGGTACACATTTTACTCAGCAGAATAAACCTTGCAATATATTTTCTGCCATATTAAGGGGTTATCCCCTTAACCTCTTCAATGCACTGCACTGGAAAAATCTTTAGCATTGGTTTGCTCGTGGATTGCTCATCTTTTTCATTTTGCATAAAACACTCAGTCTCTAGTTGCCAAGAAAACAGCATGTGTAAATATCTGTTAAAATGAAAGCTATTGTATAATATTTAGAGTTGAGAAAATAATGGGTGGTCATAGGAAATGACCCATTACATCTATATAAAATTAATAGCTAGGAGAGGAATGCTGACAATGAATTCCCTCCTAGTTACCTAGCCATCTCTGTGAATTGTGGCTTTCAGTAGAATGTACTTTGTGATCTTTCTGTGTGTTTCACATAACGTTTTATGTATGTGTGTATGTTATACATATTGAGGTACAAAGATATCCTACTCCGCTGACAGATTGTGAGGCATACTGAGAATTGCTAACAAAGCATTGTGCAAATATTATACACCTACATTTTCATAGTTAACAAACAGTATTGTGACCCAATATATATAAAGAGTAAACTGATTTAGCCATAATTCTGAATGCACTTCAAGTAAGCCAAAACAGCTAGTGACCTTTTTTTATATACTATTTGTATAATGCGTTTTAATTTGTCCTTTAAAAATGGTATAAAACAAAGAACAAGTGCTAGCAAACTGGAGCACCCTCTTGTGTTTACTAGATGCTCATTTCAGGAGGAGTTTTTAAATGTTTTCAATGTTATTATGTAGTAAATGGCACTATTAAGAAGCTATTAGTCATTCCATAAGAGTCTCAAGCCCTCTAGTGCCAGAATGGTATCCAGTCTAATGCACTGGAGACCCCTCTGGGCACTCAAGGATTTAAAGGACTGCTCTGTGTATCACTGTGACTGCCGTGTGTGCTTAGATAAAACGTAGTTCTCTCAGTGAATAGCAATCAATTAATTCTATATTGATATTGTACTGATATACTGCCATCTCTTTCTACTGCACTGCTGAAGGAGGGCATAGCACAAATAGGTTATTATGGACCAATGGGAAACTATGGGAGCTATGCTGGAACTTGGTTATAGAATAGGTAGAATACACAGCAATTTATCAAGCACTGTGCACTTCCCTCTACAGTGATGAATATGTAAGGGTAACATGAATGCTGTATACCCTTCCAGCATATCCATATCATGTGGTGGGCAGACATTGATCACTACCACAAGAAGTACCAGTGAAGAATGTCATTACTAGAGATGCAGCCTCATCCCTTTAATACTATCCACTTATGTAAGTTACACACTGCAGGGCTATCTAAGAAGTATTGCAACCCTAGATCATGGGTAGACCACGTTTGGATGGCCAGCAGCTGTTGGACTACAATTCCATCCTCCTCAAGTGACCAAAGGAATTGTAGTCTAGCAACAGTTGTAGACATACAAAATGTCAAGTACATGCATTTAAATATCTATACCGCAACTAATATGGACCAAAATAGCTAAAAGTAAGAAATGTGAGGCAGATGTGCAGTAATTCTGAGGAGAGCCATAGGGGACAAATAAAACAAAAACCCCATAGATTTAATAGGAGCTTTTAACCCCTTGAATTCTAGAGAGGTGTCCAACGGATTGCTTTGCACCGCATCTGAGACCTCTCTTGCAATTTAAATAAATGGGAATTTTGTGACTTAATTATACTAATATTTTGTCCCCTATGGTAGAAATGGTTCACTCAATAATTTCTCCAGTTCCTCTTAGTACATCAGCCTCACTGGATATCAGTGCACATCCATATTCACTCTATATACTACTGCATAGTGCCTGGATACAATCCCAGAGATTTATTCATGTAATATGGCCATAACATGCTGAGCTTGCATGATACAATCTTAGCATACTATGTTAATATCATGTGATTAAAACGTCATTTTTATACAGTGATTATATGCATCTAAAATTTGCAAACCACTGTTCTAGAGATACCATTATTGTTAAGCAGTCCTGCAGTATGGATCTTTGATAAGCAGCCTGTATTTAAGGAGTGAGGTCCAAATGCTCTTCATTGTACATAGTGTACAATTTATAAAGATGTGGTTGTTATTTTAATTCCATTTTACTGAATCAAGTCAAACACAAAATAAAACAGGGCATTACACCCATACGCTACTATTAAAGTAGTTTGCATATCATTATAAATAAGAGGTGTTACTAAAACTAAAGGAACACATATCAGATACTTTAACACAGTTCCTATGCTAAGAAATCAATTAAAAGTATCAAATATGAAAAATATTTGTGGCAATGTGCATACATATTACATTGACAGCAGCTATTGGTTAAAAAATGTTGGCCATTACTGCGCCATCTTGTCAAAGACGTAATCAATGCAGATGCTAATAGCCTTAGTATAGTAATATCCTTGTTATCTCAGACCCTCAAAGGCACAAGTAAAATAGAACAGGTTTAGACCTGTATGCTGCAAAATCTGAACTAGTATAGTGATATGCATTTAATCCAGTGAGTGCCAGGATGTTGGCACCCAGAGGGTTAAAATAACTGCAACTGACCAAAACTCATCATACTATTTCAGCTTATTTTGCCCTTTTTCTTTGTTTCTATGTTAAATGGATATGCTCAAAATGCAGGTTCCAAATTCCTGAGGTGCATTAATATTTCTAGCCCTTTTAGTGCCAGGAGGTGTCCAATGCAATGCTATGGGCAACCGTCTGACTTTTAAAGGGAAAGTAATACTTAATATGTAAAAAATATATATTGTAGTGTTTATACCACTGAGTAAAAAAAGGGTACTCTCACTGCTGAAAGGTGTTTTGTTCAAAAGTTATTACAGCTCAAAGTTAAATTTTTTAGGTGCAATATCACAGTGGCCTGAAATTGTACAGTGGCACTGATGATACACCATCCTATGGACAGCTCTGGTCCATAGACCATAAATCTTCATAGTATGGTGTAGCAACAGCACCACTGTACAATTTCAGGCCACTGTGATATTGCACCTAAAAAATTCAACTGTGAGCTGTAATAACTTTTGAATAAAACACTTCTCAGCAGTGGAGTACTCTTGTTTTTCTCAGGAGGATAAACCCTACAACATTTTTTTTACATTATAAGTATTACTATCTCTTTAAGGGGATTAATGCATTTGTTTTCCATACTGCCTAATCCTACTTGTAAGACATCACTTACTGAACCTGCTATTTGACCAATATAACTTTTTTTCCATAAAAAAGCCACATCTACCTTTTGGACAAAGCTGTGTAAAAGTCTTAGAATCTGATGCTGTAGAAATCCTAGTTGCCTTTGTGTAAACTTACTGCCTGCTTGAGTGTTTTTATGTGTGAGTTTTTTCTCTCGTATCTCGTAGAAATGTTCGGGTGTTCTCTCTCTTGCCATAATGCTCGTGACCCGCGAGCTGACAACGTTTGCTGTGTATACCTTCATTTTTGATGAAGTGGTTACAATTTAGTTTCACTTTGTGTAGTGAATCCCACTGTAGAGTTTTCTGATTGTTGTTAAAAACATTGACATATTCAACAAATATTCAATAAAAATATTTTATTTCCTGTTTGTGTCTCAGTGCTGCAATTCATTAAAAAAAAGTTTTAGTTTTTCCTAAATACATCCATTTTACATGCGTTTCAACAGATAAGAGTTAAAAGACCTCCAACACAAATAACCCCACTACTTACCATACTATGGCTAGCTAAAAGTCACAGTTTTAAGTCACAGTCAGGTATGTTATCACCTGTGCTGTGACAAACTACTGACAGGTAAAAATGCACAACGGGTGTTACATTAGAGCTCATTGTTAACAGTGAACAAGCAGATGAGTTTGGTATTCAATTCAATGTAGTGGGTTATAACAAACGTTAAAGGACTCTCCACTGTTGTGTTAAATTAGCTCCTAGCAAATGTAGGCATTGAGTCCCTAGCGTGCGTTAAAAACCACCAACATATTTGAACGGTGGTTGAAAAGACATACATGCATTAGCAACTAGTGATCCCTAGGCAGGTGACCCTCTGATGTATTGATATGGTGCCCTAAGCCCCATATCAATACATCCAAGAAACTAAAAACATAAGTGGGAAAAAAAATTAACCCTATTAGTGCCAGTGGGGTATGCAACGCATTGCAGAGCATTGCATACTCCACTGGAACTCACAGGGTTAATCCCCCCAAAGCTAACACCATCCAAATTAACATTACACACTAACCTGTTAATCTGATGTCTAGCGGGGTCTTCAGCACCCTGGTCATCCACTGTAAGTCTTCTTCTGTAAGCTTGTCTTCTTCATCTGTCATCTTCTTTCTTCTTATTTTCATTCTTAATCCTTTAAGCGCCCGAGGGGTACGCAACGCATTGCTTTGCAATGTGTTACGTACCCCTCTGGCACTCAAAGGGTTAATGTTCCTTCGACATCTCTTGAAAACATGTCATCCTCAATAAAGAAATATATGTTAAAATTATTTTTGCCCATAAAAATATGCTGCCCATAAATATTATGGCAATAAATATGATGCAAATAAATGTATGCTGGCTCCCCCCAGCGGACGGTGGAAAAGCAGATAAAAATCCCCCCTCCATATACCTCTTGTACCGTTAGCCGATTCATACGGAGGTAAATTTGAAAAGAGACTGGCTTTTATATGGCTAGTCCCTTTTCAAAATAGTTTACTTTCTTCCATTGACTGGAATGTAGGATTACAAGCCTCCCAGCCAGACAGCTTCGAGTTGCTTTTGTCATCCCTCCAGCTCGAAGCTGATTGACTGGGAGGTGCATAACCCCACATCCCAACCATGGAAACGTGGGAACCATTTTGAACAGGGACTGGACATATAAAAGCCAGTCTCTGTTCAAATTTATCTCAGTATGGATCAAGCAACAGCCTGACAGGTATATGGAGAGGGAATTTTTTATGTGCTTTTCTGCTGACGCTGGCAGAAGCAAGGTACATTTATTGACATCATATTAATTGACATCATGTTTATGAGTATCATATTTATTTGCATCATATTTACGGGAAGCATATTTGTGGGCAACAATAATTTTAACATTTATATTTTCTTTCAAGAGGATGTCGAAGGAATATTAAGAATGAAGATAAGAAGAAAGAAGATGACAGATGAAGAAGACAGAGGATGCAAAGCTTACAAAGAAGACTTACAGTAGATGATAGGTAAGTGTTACAGCTATGGAGTTATGGCTGATAGGATAGTGTTATGGCTAGTATTGTTCATGCAATTATGTCAGTATTGACATGATTAAGAGTTCATTCATTCTGCCTGCTACAGTTTGAGTAATTAAACAAAAGTTCTGGTGGTAGCAAGGAGACCAGGAGCACATCCACGACTGAGTGACAAGATCCGCTTTTAATCCTTTGAATGTCAGAGGAGTATGCAACGCATTGCAGATGTCACAATAACCAGTACAAACAGAAGGTCAGACACAAGTAATTTGAAATAAAACCACCTTTATTTAGAATACAATAATTATAGGCAATACCCCCATACACCCCCGAACAGTATGACAACAGACCACAGTCTACTACCCAGACTGTCTCTAGGTAGAGGCTTGCGCTACTCGAAGAGGAGCGGAATATAGAACCTAGCGTATGGTCTGTAGGTAGGACCGAGCGCCCAGAGATATGTGCTTCCTACCGTGCGGTACTAAAGGCAGAAAGTGGCAGTCGGAGAAAGGGCAACACAGCCACAGTACCATACTACAATAGCTGGCCCGACGTAGGTCACAAGGAGCGGGTAGTCAGCCTGTACCCAGTACAGTACTGAGAGTGTAGTCTGACAATCGGCAACAAGGAGCAAGAGTTGGCTAGAGCCACAGGCCGGAACCAAGTGGATAGTTAGACAACCGGGGACAACAAGGAGCAAGTACTCAGCCAGAGCCACTGGTCAGTACCAATGTTGGTAGTCAGACAAGCCTGGGTCATATACGGAGTGAGTAGTCAGCCAGAGCCACAGGTCAGTACCGATGTGGATAATCAGATAAGCCGGGGTCATACACGGAGCGGAATCAGCCAGAGCCATGGGTAGTACCGATGTGGATAGTCAGACAAGCCAGGGTTATACATGGAACAAGATCAGCCAGGGTCACAGGTAGTACTGATGTGGATAGTCAGACAAGCTGGGGTCATACACGGAGCAGAATCAGCCAGAGCCATGGGTAGTACTGACATGGATAGACAAGCCGTTGTCATACACAGAGCGAGATCGGAGGCCAAGCAAGAGTCACAGCGAAACAGAGCAGACATACGAGACTAGCTGGAACACCACGTAAGGGCAACTGGTACTAGGCCCAGGGATATTCAAACAGGTACACACAAAGCAGGAACCAATCAGAATAGGCTCCATGTGTATAAACAAGCTAACATCACAGATGCGGGTCTGCACCCGTGACCATCTGACAGCAATGAGGAGAAGCACAGGGAGCAGGCAGCACGGCTGCCAAGCACACTGTGATAGCAGAGCAACGTGTTGCATACCCTTCTGCCATTTAAAAGGCTTAAAACGAGGCCCTAATGCAAAATTCACTTTTTAACATGTAGTTTATCTTACTTCCATTCCCCGATTGTCAGCTTTGCAGTCTTCTGATTTTGCATAGATTGCTTTGCAATTGATTGGTGTTATCAACTGGTTTAGCTAGCAGATTCCCATTGAAGTATATGGAGAAATGTGCACATAAAAGCTTTGAATAAACTACAATGGAATGCAGGCCTTTCTAAGTAACAACACTAAAACAAATTATAAGGAATGCTTTGAGAAAGCTATCATCTTTTAAAGTGAATCAGCATTTGTTTTCTGTGCTTCACCACAGGATTATGCAGGTGCCATTAGGAAAAGGTAACTTCAAAGACACACTATCTGAATGCAATTCTTTGAACTAAACTTTATTTTAAAAAAAAAAAGAAGCTGATTCCATCTCGCTTATTCTGACCACTTATTGAAGAAAATCAGAACCTGTAGGAGAACTAAAGGGATAGTGGCAAGAGACATGATTTGTATTGTAAGTGAATTGAGTAGATTTAAAGGATACTTTGCCTTTGAATGGAAACTTAATTACTCAAGTTATTTATATATTAAGCCTCCTTAAAAAGTGGAGGCTCTGGTCATAATATAAAATCAAGTTTTTCCTCTTAATCCCTGCTTTTAAAGCATTAGCCAAATGCCATTTCAGCAAATCAACCTTTACAATTAATTTTATTTCGCTTTGTTGCTGCATGGTTTAGATTTATTTGTGCTTGATTTTCAGGGTGAGATAAAGTGACATTTTGAAAGTCAAGATAAATGCATGTGTCTATACCAATATACTGGAGTCAATCCATAGCACTGAGTAATCTCAGTTGTGGAACAATATATTATACAAATAATGTGATTTACAGGGTTTTTTCTACAAAGCCTCAAATAATTTCCTGATAAGACTAAAACACAGGTAGTTTAGTTTAAACCACTGTGTGCCAGAAGGGTATCCAACAAAGAGGGATATCCAACGTATTGCGATGCTCAAAAGATCTCCAACACTTTGCTATGGTACTTGGAGCCCTGGCAAGGCCAGCAATGGCTACTCCCTCAGAGGATATAAAAGACTAGGTTTTAAGTTGCATAAAAAAATAGAGAATGTTAACAGATGCTACCCTGGAGTACAAGTTATTTCTGTGTATATAACCCCAGTTAATTTTTAGCTGTTAGTGTTCCTTTAAAAATGCTCATCACCAAATGGACTTAAAGTCCTGTAGCGTTTACACCAACAAAGAATTTCCTGTAATACAGTTCTTAGTCCAAACTCTCTTGAGTCTCTGCTTCATTTAAAAAAAATATTCAACTAGTTGGCACTAACAAAATAAATATGGATAGTCTGCAGAAAATTCCTCTAAGTATAAAACAGTCACTCCCTGGGAGTAAGCCCCTCGCACGCTATCTGGGATATCGCTCTCTTGTGACCCTGATGTTGTTACTATCTAACATATCACATGGAAGACAAAACATATAAAACCACATCTAAGGGTACACTGTATAACATGAGCCAATAGTCCATTTATAATAAACAGGTACTCACATAACAGGGAGTCCATAGCCCGCCTCTTAGTAGTATCACTTGCTCTGACATAAGTTCCAGACTCACTATAATTCTCTCTGTGCCATTTCTACCTTTTCCCAGGAAATACTACTGATTTATATGTATAAAATAGCCTTTGTTGGGCTTAAAATCAATGAACATTATACATAAAATATATATTTCCCACATTTCTCATTTTCTCACATTTTGTAAGAAATCTCATACTTCATCAGGACCTTAAACAATACAATCATTTCACCTATATAAAAATGGTATCTGTAATTCAAATTACCCTATTAGAGAGATCTCATTGATTCCTACTACATACTTAACCAGTCTGAAGATTAGACCTTCTCTCACTTGATTGGCCAATAACAATTCAGTATACCTACCACTTACAGAGATACATGTGTTCCAGACCTACTGGATGTCTCATTAGCTCTTCAGTCAGGTATCCTATGACTTGTTCTGTGACAATCTGCCGACAGTTAAAAATGCACAACAGGTGCTAAATTTGCTCACATTCTACACAGTGAAAAAGCAGATGAATGTGGTATTCGATGACTTGTGGTGGCTTGTAACACATGTTAAGGGACTCTCAATTTTTGTGTTAAAATAGCGCCTAGCAAACCCAGACGCTGAGTCCCTAGCGTGTGTTAAAAACCACCAATGTGTACTTAACAGTGGTTTCTAACACATACAAACATGCACAACTAGGGATCCCTACACTAATGACCCATGGATGTATTGATATGGAGCCTTAAGTCCCATATCAATACATCCAAGGAACTAAAAACATGAGTGAAATGAACCAAAAAAAACCCTATGTATGCCAGTGGGGTAGGCAACACATTGCTGAGCTTTGCATACCCCACTGTGACTCAATGGGTTAACCTCAAAAAATGAACACCATCCCATTAAAATAAACACTTACCGGTAAGACTGATGTCCAGTGGGGTCTTCAGCACCCTTGTCATAAGTCTTCTGTAATTTTCTATCATTAGTCTTCTTTCTTCACATCTTCTTATGTTCTGATCTTCATTCTTCTTGTTCTGGAAAATAGTAATGAAAAAATTATGTGTTCAAATTCTTAATGTCCCCAAACATGTGCTGGGCCTTATAGTGCAACTTTCACTCAAATTGAAATTCCCCCAAATCATTATGCACATAGAGATACACTTAGCAATATTAGTATTGTCCTGAATAAATCTAGTGATATTGAGAAATCCAACTTGTTCCTAGGCGTACATGCAGACAGCTTGCTGTAGTGCCATCTGTGTGCCTGCACCATCAGTCCTTTTGTGTAACTTAAAGTACAATGCAAATCCCCATCACCAGTCCTAGAGGTGACCAGGATGGACAGTGTAGGCACATGAATGTCTCTTCAGCAAGATGTCTGCACTGATGCCTTCCTGTGTGTCTCAGAACAAGTTGGATTTCTCAATAACGCCAGACTTATTTAGGGTAATACTAGTATTTATAAGCATACAGTTATTTTCATTATGATTTGGGGGCACTTTAATTTGAGTGATACTTCCACTTTAAAAAATTGCTGCCACCGCTGTCGAAGGGGGCAGAAAAGCAGAGCAAAAATCCCCCCCTCTCAGATACCTCTCGGGCCATTGACCGAGCCATACTGAGGGAAATTTGAACAGAGACTGGCTTTTTCATAGCCAGTTCCTGTTCAAAATGTTCCCAAGCTTCCAGTGGCTGGGATGTGTGGTTATGCACTGCCCAGCCAATCAGGTTCTTGCGGGTTTCATCATCCTGCCAAATAAAAGTCAATCTCTGTTCAAATTTACCACAACCTTAGAGGTACCTGGGGAGAATTTTTGGTCTGCTTTTCTGTCACCGCCTGCACCATTTTTTAAGGGCCAGCACATCTTTGGGGACATTAAGAGTTTGACCATGTCGTTTTTTCTTTACAGTGAAACTATTTTCCAGAAGGAGATGAAGAATGAAGATCAGAAGATAAGAGGATGAGAAGAAAGAAGATGGAAGATAGAAGATTACAGAAAAAGACTTACAGTGGATGACAGGTAAGTGTTACAGCTATGAGGTATGGGTAATATGATAGTGGTAGGGCTAGTATTGTTCCATTTTCTTCATATTGTTAGTGGTAGTGTAGGGTTAGTATTTGGGAGGATGACTGTGTTTTTAGCTCACTCTCATTGTTTGAGACTGTGTCAAACATTGAGAGTTAGCTAATTTCCTTTGATGTTCCCACAATTCATGTTATTTAGTGTGCATTATGGGAACAAAAAGCTGCAACAAGCATTTGGCTGCAACGTGGGTTTTGGCAACCAACGTTCATTGCAATGGAAGCTGGCTAAGCAATAGAATTCCGACAGTACAACTGTGTGTGTACTGTCCGGAACTCCCTTGGCCCCTAATGACGAGTTTAGCACTGTTCATAGTATCAAGCCCCTGATGAGTAGAGTCTTTTGCATCCAAGTAACTTTTATTCTTAGATGGATTCTGTAGTTGTCATGTTTTTACTAGCCATAAACAAGTAGTTTGTTTAAATGGTGTGTTATTTTATCTCTTGCTATGTCTAATGAAGCAATGACTTAAGCTAGGCTTTAGGAAAAAAAAAGCATGCTTGAAATTTCTGTATGTTGTGATTATGACAACAGCTAAAAATAATGCATATTTTATGGCCACAACTGTGAATTTCTTTTATTCATAATATAAAATATATATTTCTTTAATCCTTAAGGACCAGCAGTCCAGAGAAGTTACCAATTTGATCCAACGGTCTGGTACACATCACCTGTTACATGTACCGGTGTGCCGAGCGGGGGTCTGAGAGAGGCTGCTCCGATCTTGGAGTGGTCAATCTCAGACACCAGTTTTTACTACAGCACTCCCTCAGGAGCGATGCAAGTAAAAAGTGTGTGACGTGTCAGGACTGTCACTGGTCCTTAAGGGAAAAAAACATTGACGGTCCTGGCATGTCACACGGTCCTTAACCCCTTAAGGACCAGCGGTCCAGGGAAGTTACCTTCCCTTAAGGACCGCTTTGATCCTTGCCGACACGGCGGTACATGTGACCTGTTACACGTACCGGTGCACCATTTTGGGGCCTAAGAGAGATCCCTCCAACCTTGGAGCGGTCAATTTTAGGCCCCGTTTTTACTTACAGCTCTCCCGGTAGAGCGCTGTAAGTAAAAAGTATGTGACGTGCTATGACCGTCAACGGTACTTAAGGGTATAAGGACAGTGACGATCATAGCATGTCATCTGGTCCTTAAGGGGTTAATACTTTTTTTGGCCTTAGATTTCTTATGTAACATAGACATGCTTCTAATAAAAATATAAAGCTATAAACTAAAAAGGCTACGAGGAAGCCAAGCTTTTTTCCAGACTGAAAAGTTTCATTACCCCCAAGATAACCATATTTCTTTTTATGTTGCAACCAGATTATATTTGTATTGATCAATCTGAAAACAGTAATATTTCTATGATTTCTTCACAATGCCTTGGAAACCTTTTTAGAATTTAAAGGGATAAAAGCTCAGTTTCAATTATCATCAATGTTTATTTGTTCCCTATGTTATTATTATTATTATTATTCTTTATTTATATAGCTCCAACTAATTCCACAGCGCTGCACAATTGGATGTTGCATTTTTTTTCACAGAATTGCTCCATTTTCTTATAAGTGTGGCCCTAAGAAACAGGAGTTTGTTAGCCCTTCTTGGACTAAAGGGGTGTGCAATACATTTTGCCATGCAGTGAGCACCTCTCTGGTCCTTTACTGTTTGAGTGCCAGAGGGGTGTCCGATACATTGCTCTGCTCAGAGATTTAAAGGTTTTAAAAACATTAACATGCTTCAGGCTCTGTTTTCTAGTTAACTCTTTCTGGTATGTTTTTCCTGCTTTCATATGTCTGATTATATCTGTTTAATATCAGATGTTTATAGTGTCACAAATGTTTTGCATTCAGTACATTCACTATGCCTTACTCACTCAGTCTAGCAGAAATCAATCTCAGTTTGTTTAACCCTTTGAGTGCCAGAGGAGTACGCAACACATTGCAAAGCAATGAGTTACGTACTCCTCTGGCACTCAAAGGGTTAAATTTAGTGACGGTCAGAGTTAGCATTAGCTGGGGTATGCTTTAGTTGGGGTTTGCTTTAGCAGTCACCCAGTTTCAAAGTGCTCCTTTTCTAAGTATCTTAGATTTGGACAAAAGAGTTTGACTGGAAAGGTGGACAGCTGCAGCCCAACCACCTAATGACAAAAGGCAATCAAACAAAAGGGGTGAAAAAGAAAAAAGGAAAGAGTAAAAGGAAATATTTCAAATTGATGAAAATATCTTTCAAAGCACCTCAATCATTGTTGTCATTTCACCTGTTTCCTGAATTTTTGTTTCATCCTGCTGCTATCTCTGGGACATGGCTGTCAAAGTGAATATAATAAATCAATGTAAATATCCCTTCCATTTTTAACATTGTCTCTGTATCCCCAAAAGCCTACACTGCACTTATACTACAACATTCTTATCAGCCATGGACGTCTACATTCTTGTACAGTACCCTCTGAATGGTGGTGGAGAGTGTTAAAAACAAACTCACCCAGCTCCAGTCAAAGAAACAAAGGCACACTTTCATTATAAGTTCAACAGCAGCGGTGATGCTACAATATAAGCCAAATAAGCGCTGCTTAGGGCCCACACTTGGTCAGAGATGGCAGTGTCTTATTAGAATTACTGACATGGGACTAAAGGGGGCCCCATGTGAATTTTTTGCTTAGGGCCCCCAAAAATTTAGAGCCGCCCTGGTTCGACACAAGTAGCTCACAAAGTTGCTATGTATTTTTTGACTAGTTTCCCTGGAAAATTAAGAAGAATTTAACCTTGTCTGTGAAAATATAAAAAGGTATCTTCACCTTTTAAAAAAGGACATTTTTTATCCATTGCTATGCACTACCCAAAATGGATTAATTAAAGGCATGGTATGATGTGTACAGACCAAAAATCAGTATATATAACAAATTCTTGCTAAGCCCTAAAATTCCAGATATAATTATAATTGCTGGACTCTACTGACTAACACAACAACACAGTCAGACATAGTCACATAAAAAAGGGAGCTGTTAGTTCTTGGAGACTTGAAGAGATAGTAAAAGTTTATTTAACAAATGCAAATACTTATTGGAACGGTCTACAAGTATTTCAATCTACATAGCACTATCTCGGCTCTGCTGAAGAGCCGCCGGCCGTCAAATGACCATGATCTGCTTCTGTCCCATAGAGCGCTGACGTCTGTGAAAGGGGCAGGAGGGGGGTATCTTTAGATGCTTCAATCTCTCAAACTATAAAAGTATGAGAGACGGGATGTACGTTATTGTATTTCTATTTTTAATATCTATGATATTGGCATTTGTTAAAACAAAATATTGCTATACCTTTAATTGTTAATTGACTTAGAGCCAAAAATTACAAATTTAGTTCCCAACTTGAATAACTAAGTTGGCAAGACAAACTGATTCTTGGTTGTATAGGACAAGGCATTAGCAGCGGGACGAGAGAGGGGCTAATGCCACTGAATAATCTTATATAGTAATTCGCTACAAAGTTTGTAAGGAAGCAGTCGTGCGCAGTAGAGACTGCTGTGTGTGCTGCAGTCATCCGCAGTTGAGACTGCCCATGACGAGGCTGATACAGAGTGGGGCGCTCCGAAGGAGCATCCAGCTCTGTATCAGCCGTGGCGTGGGCAGTCTCTACTGTGCGTGACTGCTCCGCGACCAGCTGGCACTGTATCAGCTGTGGCGCGGGCAGTCTCTACTGTGCATGACTGCACCGCGACTGACTGACAGTGGCACTGTGTCCCGTGTAACGGGCTCTTCAACTAGTAATAAATAATAAGAGACGCTATAAAAAACTAAATAGTATAACAATCCTTGAGTTGTGATACTAAGAGAAAAATGTATATGTGCAAACCTAAAGTGTATAAATGGCATATACTATTGACACCAACATATAATGTGAAAAAATAATGAAAAATCCACTGTATATTATATATTAAACAATATCAATAAGACATCATATATAACACAAATATGTGCTTACTTACATACCGCCAACAGAAATATTCAAATAGGCTGTCACAAAGAATCACTCCAAAATTCAGATCATGATGTACATGTAAGAGATAAAACAATAACACATTGTGATCTGTATAAAGATAATAGTCCACAAATCGTCTTGCAATATTCTCAGTGGTCGGAGGTATAAAACAAGGGTAAATAGATGATTCATTATATTAATTTGCGTAAGTACTACTTTACAGAAAGAGAAAGAGTGATAGATTCATGGAACAGCCTCCAAGCAGAGGTGGTTGGGGCAAATTCTGGATAATGCCTGATATCTTTTCTGCCATCAAAATCTGTTTCTATGTAGCTATATAAAAGCTAATGTGTTTTTCTTTTTTCTATTTGTATTAAAATATGTAACTTTATTATTGTAGATGTTCTCTAGGACATACTTCGAAATGAGCAAAATCTCAATGTGTTCTTCCTGGTAAAACACTTTCTTAATAAATAAAAAGGACACGATATGACCATGTTTCATTCCTATCTAATGCTGTTACCAGAGAAGCCAAAACTCACAGGTTTTCCTGAAACAAAGAAAATGTTAATTAGGTTGGTGTGGGAAATAGACTGAGCTTTAACATTGTACCTTGGACATGTAGAGCCTAAGGCTGAGGCTTTTGCCACATTAGCTTTCTTTGCAGTAAGAATTATTTAATTAGAAAATGTAGAGTAAATTAAAGTCCATGTTGAATGTATTTGTTGCCTTACAGGCTTCAGTCTGTATTAAACAACATGACAACTGTATTAAGAATGAAACATGCTTTCATTATTTTCATGTTTATTAAGGTTATTTATCAAAGTCTTCTGAAGATTGTGGTTTATAGTTAGCATGTCATACTTTTTCTTGCACCTATTTCTAATAATGGAAGTTTAATTACACAATCACCTTTTTTTAATTCCTTTTTTGGTAAGTCTGCTCCACACTAGCTGATTGAGCGGGTCCACATTGTGTGGCCCCCTGAGCACCCTAACATATGTTCCCGATCTAGGTTGAGATGCCCTAAGATGTGAGAATTCCTCTGTTATTCAGTGAAATCTGTGCACTGAGATGCTTCATGTTGGAGAGATCTTAGTGCATAGGCTCCTAAGAATAACAATGGAATTGGTGAGTTTATCACACTGGAGGGTGAATATCCCCCTTTGTCACACCTTAGTGCCTAAACCCTCAGATCATGTCAAGACCCACTCTCTAATCTATCATTCCAATGTACTGTCTGTCAGTGACAAAACACACAATGCTGGGTCCTCCCTTTATGTACTCTTGAGGGCCACAATGCCTCTCCCCTGTAATTATGCCTCTCCTCCACCTTTTCACCCCTTTCTCTTATTAACAGAAGCAACAATAATAAAACATATGATTCCACAATCAACAACTCCTTGTGATAACAAAATTTCAATGTCACACAACAAAATACTACAGCCCTGATATAAAGTAGATAATGTCTTAGCCCCAATAATTTCTTGTATTAAAACAACCACTTGTAGGGATAGTTGGAAGGAGGAATTAATTGGAAGGATTGAGAAATAAGCAGGAGTGAGGGACAAAGAAGCTGTAGAGGGATGATGAAGTTGCAGTGATTGAGAAGAAGCTGGAGAGGGTATGACAAAGTTAGCAGGGGATTAAGAAGTTAGAAGGGTAGGAAAATGCCATGGGAGTAGAAAAAGATGGTGCAAGAGGGGGAGGAAGAAGGTGGTGGCACAGGAAGCAGCGGAAGGGAGAGTAAAAAGCTGTGGAGAGGAAGGAAAAAGATGGAAAGAGAAAAAGGAGGATGAATGGAATAATTTGGTAGGCGTGTGAGAGGAAATAGAGGGAAGCATTAGGGAGAAAGAAGAGAGAAGGACGGAGGGAAGAAAAGATGACAGAATGCAGAAGATGGAAAAACTTGAGGAAGAGAATGGACAGGGAAGAAGCTGTAAGGATGGATAAAGGAATAACTCTAGAAAGAAGAGTGAAGAAGAAAGAGGATGGTGAGAAAGAAAACTAAAATGCGAGCAAAAATATGAAGGGAATGATGGCGAAATAAGTAGATATGGAGGGATGGAGAATGAAAACGGTGGGCTCCACACTGAAAATGAGGCTAGAGTTGGGCCCCATCACCATGGCCTACAGAAAATATAGGCTTATATTTAGGTCATGGGGTGGGCCCTTTTGACAGAGAGCACCCCTGCACTGCAGATGTCTCTGATAATTGCCCACACATTCTAGGGGCCCCCAAGTTTGGCAGCCCCTTCCACCCCAATAGGGCTTCTGGGGCCTCCTCTATGCCACTGCTACTTGTCAAACGCGAGCACCTGAAAGACAGCAAATTGTTCAGTTTTAGCAAACCAAGTGACAGATTACCCTGACTTCCTAATTATGGAATCTTATACCCCTACCACCTGTTTAGTTCTGCCTGCATCCTGGATCTCATCAGCACTAGAGGGGCTGTTCTACAGGCCATTCCTGTGCCAAAATTTCCAAGATTGAAACACAGAATTTGAAGGAAGGTAAGAACCTTTGGGCCAATCTAGTCAATCCAGTGTTCCTATTGTAAAAACATCAGACCTTACTTGATCCTTGATGCTCAGGACAGCCTTATGCCTATCCCATGCATGCTTAAATTCTATCACTGTATAACCTCTACCACTTCTGCTGGTAGGCTATTCCACGTATCTAATATCCTTTCAGTGAAGTAAAACGTCCTTACATTAAATCTAATCCTCTGACCCTCTTGTCTTAACTTTTCTACTCCTTTTGAAATGTACTTCCCTCCTGTACTTTGTTGAATCTCTTTCTGTTTTTGATTATTTCTGTTTTGTCTGCCCTCCCTCTTGTCTCCCCTAAGCTATACATGTTCAGATACTTTTGTCTATCCATTTACCATTTTAGTAACCCTAATCTGAACTCTCTCCAGAATATTTATATCCTTCTTTAGATGGGGGTCTTCAGGACTGTATACAACCACTTAATGCAGCAAGCCTGTTATGGTGAGCAAACATATAAGCTGTATCTCCACCTTCATATTTCTTGTGTCTACTACCTAATGCTCAGTGAGCAGCTGATTCCTTTCAATATTGTCCCTTATGCTCAGTGTTGCACCTTGATTGTCCGGATCTGTAACTTGAGCCTCCAAATGGGTTCCTTACATACCTCTACCGCAGGTGTATGAATCCTGGAATGGTTGTTCCAGTTGTGCAAACTTATGGAAGCAGATGGGTATCCAAAGCATTACAAAGCAATGCACTGGATACCTCTATGACACTCAAATGGTTAATTGGACAGTCACACTAACACTGATTATCCCAGTCACTACAAGTTAAAAAGGCAAGCCAAACATGTTTTTATTGTTAATCAATACACTTTTAATCCCTTGTGTTTTAATTTCTTGCTGTTTAAATTCACAGCACTTACCCAATGCTGCAAGATTCATACTTTCAAGTATTTACTCTCACTCTGCTCTATATAAAGGAAGGCCACCAATTACTACCTATCAATAAAAGGGACACAAACCCACCACAGGCACAGTCTGCAATCACTTACACACAAAACAGTGGAGGATGAACAATTTTGTAACCCTTCCTTTACCACACTAATAGAACACAGACCAGAAAAATGTATTATAGTTAGTGCACATAGAAAAGTCCTACAACTTTTTTCAAAAGAAAGAAGTTCACAGGCTCCTTCTCTTTAGTTCTCTTCAAACCACAGTCAGAGCTCTGCATCAAGAGATAGTGACTGTTTAAGTGAACTGTTCACATAAAACTCCCATCATCCTGGGATTTCTCTTTCTATAGTTACATAACAAAGTTGTTAGTTGGAACAGTAGTCAGATCACCTCCTGGAAAGACTCCTGTAAGACTCATTGCATTCTCCTTACTGTTACTGTTGCCTCACTTGCCTCTGATGAACTTTCTCAAGCACCAGTTCAGAACTGTAATTTTGCAGATGTCATTTGCAAAAAGAAAGCAGTAAGTCTACCACCACACAAACCCTACGGCGCTGCCATTTATCTTCTGCTTGGTATAACCCCTTTAAAGTGTTACACCTACCCTATCTCAGTGCCGGAAACCCAAACTGTGGAGTAATATATTTAGGACAATTTGGAAAGAGGGTTTATCAGACATTCCACTTCTCCAGCAGGAGTTGGGTTATATTTTGTACAAAAAGATGGATGCATGAAGCCCTGCATTAATTATAGAGGCTTAAACAGCATTGCCATAAAGAAAACGTTATCAGCTCCCTCACATTTCTGAACCATTCAACCAGCTTCAAGGATCTACAAACTTGAACAAATTGTTTCTGACAGTGGCTCTTAGTTTATGTCATGATTCTTGAGGGCCTTTTGTAGGAGACTTAGAATTGATCTGCATTTCTCATCTGCCTAGTAGGGATGGGCGAAAACTTTTCGCCTCAAACCAGAATGGTTAGGTGGATAATTTCCAGTGAAATTGCAGTTTTTCTGCTTTTTTCACCTAGCTCATTGCATTGAAATCAATGGGAACATTGAATTTACACACAACTCATAGCAAATGTTATTTTATTTCCCAAGGTCATAGTATAAAAGAGGCATGGGGTGCCTGTGTTGATGGAGTGTGGGGAAATAATCAGATGAATAGGGGATTTTTTGTTGGGGGGGTTGTTGATTGGTACCGGGGGACAGTTAAAAAATAAATAAATATATAAAATTAAAAATAACATAAAATAAGAAATTGGTACATAAAGTGACAGAGACAGGGACCCCCTGATGTAAGCTGTGACTGGGGCAGACTGATACTTGACAGGATAGAGTACGTTGTAGAGGATGATTTGTAGGATTCACACTTGTTTGGCCTAAGCCCTGAGGAAACATTGATTTAACTTGTGTTAGGCCCACGCCCTGGGGAAACACTGATATGTAGGATTTTGGTTTGTTAGCATCACAAGGCCTGAGGAATCACAGATATTTTTTAATTCAGCTTGTTAGCATCACAAGCCCTGAGGAATCACAGATATTTTTTTATCAATTTGGCTTGCTAACATCACAAGCTCTGAGGAATCAGTGATTTGTAGGACTCAGGCTTGTTAGAAACAAGACCCCAAAAATAGTTTATTTTGTAGGACTCTGGGGGTTTTTTTAAAGAAAAATACCCTACTGGCCTAGTGCCAGCAGGTCATGTTATGGTGGTCAGTGGCAAATGCCCCAGTGCCTTTGAGGCATGTGTGACTGCTGTTCTTGCTGCTGCTTCTGCTGAGTTGTTTAGGCAGCGGGATGATTAGGCAGCTGAAAGGGAATGGGATCAACAACAGCAGTGAAATGTGTGATGGGTGATCATGGTTCCACTTCCCACTACTTGCTCCAGTGATGCACCTGAGGCTGTAGCAGCACAACAACTAGCCCTCACCACTTCAGGTAGATGTGTATTAAAGAAGTTGGCCACTAATGCTTCTCTACCTGCCCCTCCTCCAAAATCATGGGTGTGTTGTGCATTATGCACAGTCTGTGTGTGGTAAATAAGGGAAGGCCTGTGAACAATGGGCATATCTGCATTCACATCAAACACCTGGCATAACTCTAATCAAACACCATGATGCTTAGGGTCCCAGTGTGAAAACAGCCCACCAGAAAACAAATATTGGTGCTTTCACTATGCCCCTTGTCCACTCCCCTCTAAGGACACGTGATAAATTGCAGTTTAATAATAATGATGAATACTCCATGTCACCAGCTTAGCATATACTGCAGGATGGAATCTTCTCAGGTGTTGCTTGATGTCCTGCTTGTGATTATCCTCCACCATACTACCATGTGTGGTCAGCGCACCACACAGTATGCAATCGGTGCAGTCTACTGAATGGCTATTAGCTGGTGGAGGAGGAAAAGATGAATGAGGTGGATCATCAGAAGATTTAGTTACATGATCTTCCCTCGCCTGGACCATAAAGCAACAAAGTTATGGTGAGCCAGGTGTTTTGCTAGCCATGGAACTTTCATGCTCTGGCTGGTTTTCTTTATACTTCCTCCTCTTTGATTTACACCTCCCCTTTTGTTGTCTTTGGGGAAAGTCAGGAGATAAAGCAATAGCAATGTCTGATTTCTTTGGTGGGGTTTTGGCTTTAACATTTCACTTAAGTGTCATGGGGTCTGTGTTTCATGAGTGTTAACAGGGTGGTTGTGCCAAAGTACATTGCCTCCTTTCCACTTTTCATTGACTGTGTTGCATGAGTGTTATCAGGACAGTTGTGCCAAGGTGCATTCCCTCCTTTCCCCTTTTCACTGAATTTTCACAAATTGTGCACAGTGGTGTCTCTGATGACTGCACTGTGCCTGCCCCAAAAGAAAAATAGTCCCACACCCAGGACTTCAGGGGGAGAGGAAAGGTGGAGAAGAATGGGCTTTTTCTTCTTCTCCTCCACATTCCCCTTCACTGGCTGGTGCAGAGGATGATGTTGCTGCTGTTGATGCTACTGCCACTAAATCAGCACTGCAACTAGGACCAGGAGTATTGCTGTTGGCAAGGGAAACCTTTCCTAGACCCGCATCACTGGATCCCATTCCCACTGTGTCCATGGTGGTCTGTGGCACACTAGCCTACTCCTCGGCATCCTGCTGCCCTTGCAACTCAGCAGCAGCAGGAATTACAGCAGCAGCAAACTCTGCAAATTCCAAAATCTCACTGTTGGTGGTGGTGGTGATGCCCATCCCAGTATCTGTTTGCTATTCCTTCTCAGTTTTGGCATTAATGTCTCAGCCACCCCAGCTTCTCCACAATCATCATCATCACCACCAGTCTCTCCTTGCTGATGCTGCTGCTGTGTTACAGCTGTCTCACTGGTTGGAGGGGATGAGAAATGTGACAGAGGGTACCCTACTGTCACATTTGCCATTTCTTGTTGAGCTGAAGAAGGAGACTGGCAGCACTAGCAGCAGGCATAGGCAGCTGATCTGTGCTCATGGTGGTGGTGGTATTATTGCTGCTAGGCAACAATTCTGCCTTCTTCAGGATAATGTTCCATCTGGATAATGCCATGGCGGTAAGGGGACTCCCAGGGTCAGGGGAAGGTTGTGGGGCCCCTTGACTGCTAGCCTGACCGCTCTTCTTTACTTTACCTACCACCTCAGTATCAGTAGGAGGATCTACTGTGGTAATGCTAGTCCCACCAGCTGCTTCACCATCACTATTTCTACTAACACCAACCACATCAATTTCAATCTCTGAGTCTTACTCCTCACTACTGTGGGACTGCTTGGGGGTGACAAGTTTGAGGGTCCCCTGCTGTCACACTTGGCAACACCCCCCCCCGAGAATGACCCTGGCAGGCACAGCACTGGCAACAGGCACAGGTAGCTGACCTGTCCTGCTCACATTACTACCTGGGGGTGATGTAGGGGGCCTGGTTCTCAGTAGGTCTGGGGAATCAGGGCATCCAGACGATTTAATGTTGGTAGTGGTCACTTTCTCCTCCTCAGACTCACTGGATGCATAATGGTCCCTCCTTTTATTAGTATCCCAGTTGCTCATAGTGATAGCAGTCACCATGAGCCTCTCCTGCCTCAATTTTGCTAAATAACTCACAGCACAATAGCCTAGCACCTTCACTCTCTCTCTATAGCTGCTTGTATTGTGTTTCACTTCCTGGAAAAAGTAATTTTTTTGTAGTGAAAAGTCAAAAAACATTTAATTAAACGGGCAAAATGTTTGTAGCCATTTAAAAAATAGTGAAAAATTTTGGGCAATGGGCGAAAACACCAAGTATTGTAATCCCGTTATTTTTCTTGGGAACACAACAGGACCTTTTCACTCACCCCTACTGCCTAGAACCATCCATATATTGGAGAGATGGAGAGATTAAACCAGAATATTGAACAGTTACCACTATGCTACTGCAATCAACGGAAGGATATGTGTAATGGAATGGTCTCCCTGGCAGATATTTCCTTTCTACAAGATTCCTTACTGCAATCAACAGAAGGATATGTGTAATGGAATGGTCTCCCTGGCAGATATTTCCTTTCTACAAGACTCCTTGAGATGCTCACCATTCTTTTCCACCATTGGTGATAACCCTCCACCTTCATCTTGGAAAAAACACCTGCTGGAGCACATGCAGCTCATATCTGGGCTGTCTCTCTTGTAGATCTATGGTGTGGATGCTTTTGAAAGCATCACTTTCCTGCACCGGTTCATGCACCTGGAGCCATGGTCTGGCTTTCATAAAAAAAATATCAACCTTTCCCAGCCTTCATGGCAGGAAGACAACGGCAGAGATCTTGCAGTAGGCGCTCTCTGCTTCTGCTCTGTCAGTCCATTCTGGTGCCTTTTGGCACAATGGCATTCAACTCACCAATGGTGGAGTTGAAAGGGAAGGACAGCAGACACAGAGATGCCAGCTCTGCAAGATATTTGCGCTGTTCCCTGCTGCTTGCCTGTTGAAAAGGCTCTATTTTTCTTTAATGCAGCAATTATTCTTGAAAAGACAACTATGTCTAGGCATATCGCTGATGTAATTATGATTTAAGACTTTGTGTTCATCTGAAGGAAGTTCTGCTTTAATGGCATGGTAAATTAGGTTGAAAAGGACACAAGTCCATCAAGTTCCATTTTTGCTTCAAAACCCAGAAAAATGAGATTTATTTAAGCTGGCTGCTAGAAAAACCATCCCTCTCTAGTAGTGCCAATTTAGAGCAATCCCTACCAACATCTTTACCCAATCTTACAAATCTCACCTCACTGTTACTCAGCTGCCAACCTCATGTACAACTCCACCCTCTTCACCATTAACTCCACGCACAACTGACTCAGTAAGCTCCAAGCTTCTTCCCAAGTTTCCAATATCATACAGTGTTGTATTATTTATTTCCAGATCCAACAATCTGAAATTAAATTCCTGTTTATAGTCACCAAACCAGTTCCCTTGAAATGTCCTGCACTACAGAGTTCTACTGATTACAGACCCCTGCTTCTGTTATAACTCCTTAGGGGTTATGCACTAAGTTGTGATATCAAGGTGATAAAGTGGAGATGACTTCTCCAGTGATATCACTTCTCCAGTTCCTCTGTTATTGTATGGAGCCTATGCACTAAGATTTCTTTCACTTGGAATTGGAGAAGTGATATCACTGGAGAAGTTATCTCCTCATTATCATGTCTTCCTCACTCCATAATGCATCTCCCCTTTGCTTTTTTCAAGTTCCACTTGTCTGTTAGACATTTCTCTATAAGCCAATAAAGCAGACTACAAAAAAGAGCTACACATAGGTGGATCCACTTATTCAATCAAGCTCTCTCACCCACACACATACAAGGATAGAAAATAATATATATTTTAACCCTTGAGATACCCAAGTGCACTTTCAAGTACTTTTTGTGTACTTTACACATGATTTCTTTCAAACTCCACTTGTCTGAAAATCCAATTAATTCATTCAAGATATAAATATTATAATCCTGGGGAGATATGCACTAAGGTTTGATGCTGTGGCAGTGTGTGTCTGTCGATGTGTGGCGAGCACATCACCTTGAGAGTGTAGACACAGATCGCCATATGTACTAAGAATTAGGGATTCAAATGGAGGAGGAGACTCTGATCATTAATATATCATATCATTGTGGAGTGTTGGAGAGGAAAGAGAGGGTACAGAGAGGATGCAGACTTCAGCACCAAGAACAGCAGCCCTCACTCACCCTTTCAGTGCTAGTGGGTAAGTAACACATTTCACAACAATGCATTGTTCGTTCCTCTGGCACGCAAAAGGTTTATAATGAAATATAACAAAAGAATTAGCACTCGCCTAGGGCTGGATTCGATTCCCTCGGGGTTTTACAAAACTAGCAACGGTGATTTTGACAACACTATTTGCTATTCTACTAACTGCACCACCAAGCAAAAATCTCCAGCCGTTGGAAACCACGTTAAACGAGTAGAATTTGTTATTCTATTCCATGCAGTTCAGGACCAAACTTTTTATGGTGCAAAAACTGCACCATGAAAACGAGGCGCAGAGTCCCTAATGTGAGGTGAAAACCACCAGTGTGTGTTAGAAAAGTGGTCTCCAACACACACACTGGTGCTTAAAAACAAAATAAAATTAACCTTATGAGTGCCAGTGGGGTGTGCAA
This sequence comes from Rhinophrynus dorsalis, assembly GCA_037306005.1. Lineage (NCBI taxonomy): Eukaryota > Metazoa > Chordata > Amphibia > Anura > Rhinophrynidae > Rhinophrynus > Rhinophrynus dorsalis. The sequence goes on from CM074721.1 coordinate 244,000,632, forward strand.
CACATTGCACATCATTGCATACTTTGCAAACCCCACTGGGGTTATCTCACTGCAGTTACCACATCCCCTGAAAGATAAACACTGACCTGTAATCCCAATGTCCAGCAGGGTCCTCAACACCCTGGTCAGCCACTGTCTGTCTTCTTCTTCAATTTTCTCTCTTCTGTCTTCTTGTTTCCTTCTTTCTTTCTTTCTTTCTTTCTTTCTTCTTTAAAAGCTGCTACAAAAAAATAATGCCAAGAGATGCCACAGTTAACCCTTTTTTTTGTCTTCCTAAAAAAGGATCCAAATTGTACAGAAATGTCTGCTACTGCTGCCGCTGGCTCCGCTGGCAGCGGTAGGTATGCTTATGGCCACAGATCCCCCATTCAATGAGGGACTTTTGAACAGAGACTAGCTTTTATATGCCAGTCTCTGTTCAAAATGATTGGCAGCCTCCAACTGGCTGGGATGTGTGCTTACCCACCTCCCAGCCAATCAGCTTCTAGCGGGGGGGGGGGGAATGATGAAACATGCTAGAAGCTGATTGGCTGGGAGGTGGGTAAGCACACATCCCAGCCAATTGGAGGCTGCAAATTATTTTGAACAGAGACTGGCATATAAAAGCCAGTATGTATGTATTGAATGGGGGTCTGTGGCCACCAGCATACCTGCCACAGCCAGCTGGCATTTCTATAGAATTTGAATCCTTAATTCAGCAAGAAAAAAAAGAATAACTTTAAGAAAAAAAAAGTCCAGCACTCAAAGGGTTAATTGTGGCATCTCTTGGGGGTATTATTGTTTTTTTTAAATAAGAACTTTCATTGCATGATTTCTTACAACAGATTTTAATGAGGAAAGAAGAGAAGAAGAAGGGAAGAAAGTAGACAGAAGAGAGAGGATTGAAGAAGAAGATGGACAGTGGATGACAGGTATGGATTACATTTCTAAGTGTTAGGATAGTGTTAGGGGTAGTTTAAGTGCCATGTAATTTAACATGAGTTATGGGAACAAAAACCAACAACAAGCTTTTGGCCACAACATGGGTTTTGGTCAGTGTGCTTGTTGGTCCATGTACCGGGCCAGCTATAGAATAGCTGTAGTACAAAATTCGGTTTCTCGCTCTGTGTTTTGTTTTTTTGTTTTTTTGTTTTTGCTTTACCGGTTGTTTTACTGGTTAGTAGAGTACCGAGCCCCTAGTCAGAGATAATAGTATAATACATAGAGCTATACAGCACAAAAAGGAAATATATACTAGCAATAAAAACAAAGGGCTAAAAAAACTGACCTGGAGAAAACTGTATCAATTGTGAAGTGAACAATAACCACAAATGAGACTTGACAAATGATAAATCAACGGACTAAATAAAATAAAGCAATTGTTGGCTATCCCCAATTATAAAAGAAATATAATTTAGAAATGGAGCTAATGATCAGGAAGGAGGTGTCCGGGGGTGGGGTGGAGGAAGAAAAATATAAACAAAAATTAGCAAACAGGTAGGAACAAAGGTAGGAATAAAGAAGAGCCAACCAATAAGCACTGATGAACGAAATAAGAAATGGGTGAATGCTTACCATCAATACACAATTATCATTAAGTGGAAATGGGTCCAATATATACAGATACACTGAAATCAAATAATCATAAATATAAAAAACAATAGTCTATAAGTGAACAGGAACAAAAAGACTACGAATCAGGGTGAAATGTTAGTGCCACTTGCCATAATCTCAAATTCAGTCAGTTAATGGTAAAACTGGGCCAAAGATGAATTAAAGTACAGATAAAGATGATGAAAAATGTCTATTGATGAATGAAGAAATGAACCAGTGAAAAAAGTAAATAGGGTAGTCCTAATCCTGACACTGTTATACATAGGAGGAATAGATAGTCTTAGACTCAATGCAGCTGTATATAGTCCATAGTCCCCTCTGGGCAGAAAGCATATGTGAAAAGAGAAGAAATAGCACACCAAGGGTAGCAATTCATCACAACAAAATGGAACTATAAATGTCTAATTCTGTGTTTTTTTCAATAAACATATTGTTCCATTTATTGTGATGAATAATTTTACTTAGACCCAGCGGTGCTCTGTTTTTCTCTACTCAAAGGGATAATGTTTGCTTCTTGTGCCAGCATTTCTTCAAGTCGTTCCCTTGCGGCTTTCAAAAGGAGAGAGTAGCCTTCATCATTCATCTCCTCCAGGTTAATGCCACTCTCAGTAAGCAAGGCCACCAGCTCTACATGATCACAACAAGTTCACAGTGACAAAGGGGAATTGGCTGGCATATTCACCTGGGCTCGATTAAGGCAGTTATCCTTTAACCCTTTTATGCCAGAAGGGTACACAACATATTGTGAAGCAATAAATTATGTTCCCCTATCCCTATATTTCAACATTAGTTTGCATAGCTAGAAAAAAGTCTTGGACACCTCTTCCTCCTCTTGGCTGCTGCTACCATTCTCACTGTTCTTGTTGGTCCTGCTATGCTGGTGTAGTGTTTCTGCTCCCATTCTGGCTGTGACTCCTTCCAAGTGGTCCTGCAGCAGTTGGAGAGTCCAAAGAGGCCCCAGCACCTTGTTGCCTTCACTGCTGACACTGGTGCTTTTTCAGCAGCAGGTTGTTTATTAATCCATTGGCAGTACATTTGCGGATGTGACCTCACCAAGTAGCAGACAGACACCCTGCACAAGACCAGTGGTGCTGCTTGTTGAATTCACATCCACTTATATTGCCACATACAGATGGCAATGTGAGCGGATGTGACTTCTCCAAGCAACACCAATGGCCTTGCGCAGGGTGTCTGTGTGCTACTTGACAAAGTCATCTCCTATGGATGTGAATTTGCCAAGCAACACCAAGCTAAATTTAAAATTAGCACACTTCCCCACTGTGTATATTCACAAGTCCTTTTGCTAGGTATATATAGGAATCTATTTGAAAAAAGCCATTTGTGAGAAATGTGTTTGAAGGAGAGGAGAGGGTCATCACATGTATTGGTTGTTCTATATAATTTTATTACATTGGAGGAAAGAAGATGAAACTCCAGGGTGCTCCTTCTTCCTCAATCTCTGGTCTTAGTTTGTTTGTGGGGAAGAGGCTGGTAGGAATAACATGCAGTCTAAATCCTTTGAGTGCCAGAGGGATGAGCAATGTATTTCTCTGCAATGTGTTGCTTCTGCACTGCACTAAAAGGGTTATGGGGGTTTGCGTTCCATGGCTGTAGCTACAGAGGATGCTACAGGGAGAGCTCAATATCACCAACCTCAGGCTGGTGATGTTGAAACTGTGAACTCCAACAGAAGAGGCAGCTACTGAAGCTTAGTGCAGGTGACAAGGAACCACATTAACATTTCAACACGCATATAGAAATGAGTCATTGTCAATGTGTTAAGTGTGAAATCGTAGACCTGTGAAAAGCACGGGTGATTCATGGTGATGAAAGTGGATTGCTGGTGAACTAGTTGTGGATTGATAGGGATATGATGGAGACGATATCTTAGTGCATATTGGTGATGTGCCTTTGGCACATACCCAACACAACATCATCATCCTGAGCCCTTAAAGAACTTTAGTGTATCTTGGCCCAGGAGTCTTTCCTGGGATGTTTTGTAGCCCATGCACCATTTTAGAGCCATTTCTTTGAATAGTCAGTTAATTATTCTTGTCTTTCTGGAGATACAGATACGTTAGGCCAGAAAAAAGGACTTGAGGCTAAACGTCCATTTTGTACGTTAAGTTAGCAAAACGCCTCTAAATAGAGGAAATAAAGGGAACGTGAAAGGAAAAAAGCTAACGTAAGTCTCTACATTTTAACTCTGACATCTGTGCAATGTTTAACCCTTTTAGTGAGAGAGAGGTATGCAATGTATAGCTCTGCATTGCATTGCATACCCCTCTGTCACTCAAGGGGCTAAATTATGCACAGATGACAGGGTTATGTTTGGACACACAACATTTAATATTCTTTTATTTTTTCACAGGCATGACGCAACAGTGACAAAGAAGAGAGAAGAAAGACGGAAAATAGAAGAAGAAGATTAGAAAAAGAATATAGAAGTAAGAAGATAGAATAACTATGCACATATGTCAGTTATGCCTGTGGCACACATTAAAATGTACATTTTTCTTCCATAGTGACTTCCATAGTGGGTAAGATACTAGAAGGGTTATTAAATGACAGTATTCAGAACTATGTGAAGACAAACAATATCATTAGTAGGAATCAGTATGGTTTCATGAAGAACAGATCATGTCAGACTAATTTGTTGCATTTTATGAAAGAGTGAGTAGTAATTTGGACAGGGTAATTGCTGTTGATGTAGTATACTTGGATTTTGCAAAAGCCTTTGACACAGTGCCTTACAACAGGTTACTGCATAAATTAAAAGGCTTCGGTTTGGGTGGTGTTATCTGTACATGGATTGAGAACTAGTTAAATGATAGATGGCAGAGAGTTGTTGTAAATGGAACTTTTTCTAATTGGTCTAGGGTTATAAGTGGGGTGCCGCAGGATTCAGTCCTGGGCCCAATGCTTTTTAATTTGTTTATTAATGATCTAGAAGTGGGAATTGAAAGTAGCATCTTAATCTTTGCTGATGACACTAAGCTATGTAAGGAAATACATACAGAGCTGGATGTTTTTTCCCTGCAGAAGGATTTAGATAAACTAAGTGAATGGGCAGAAAAGTGGCAGATGTCATTTAATGTAGATAAATGTAAGGTTATGCATTTGGGTTGTAGAAACAAACTTGCTACATATACTCTAAATGGGAAACAACTTGGGAAATCCTCATTAGAGAAAGATTTAGGCGTACTGATAGACAATAGACTTCACAGCAGTGTTCAGAGCCACTCAGCTGCTGCAAGAGCAAATAGAGTACTAGCCTGCATAAAAAGAGGTGTAGAAGCAAGGGATGCTAATATTATCCTACCTCTGTATAAATCCTTGGTTAGGCCTCATCTAGAATATGGAGTACAATTTTGGGCGCCTTTTCTAAAAAAAGACATTACTGAACTGGAAAAGGTGCAGAGACGTGCAACAAAACTGATAAAGGGATTGGAGGATCTGAGTTACAAAGAGAGACTAGACAAACTGGGTTTGTTTACATTAGAAAAGAGACGTCTAAGGGGTGATATGATTACCATTTACAAATACATTCAAGGTCAATACAAAGAACTATCCAATGAATTATTTATGCAATGATCTGAGCTAAGAACAAGAGGTCATCCATTGAGACTTGAGCAAAGGCGCTTTCGACTAAAACACAGGCAGGGATTCTTTACAGTAAGGGCGGTAAGGCTATGGAATTCTTTGCCTCGGGATGTTGTGCTTGCAGATAATGTAACTGCATTCAAAAAAGCAATGGATGCCTATCTAGCACAGAACAATATTGACAGTAATGACAGATGTCTTCAAAGCAAATAGGATATTGATCCGGGGAACTATTTGTCACACACACACACCTACACACCTACATTGGAAATTGCTCCAGAGGGCTTTTTTGTTGCCTTCCTCTGGATCAACGGGGGTGTTATTGGCATGGGCTGGACTTGATGGACGCATGTCTTTTTTCAGCCTTATCTACTATGTTACTATGTTTACAGGAGTGATGGAAGGAACAGAAGTCAACGGAACAGAAGAAGATGGAGAGAAAGAAGAAAGAAAGAAAAGAGATAAGATAGAAGAAGAAGATGGTCAGTAGCTGACCAGGGGGCTGAAGACCCCACTGGACATCAAGATTACTGGTAAGTGTCTTGCCAGTGGCTGTTTTGTACCTTAGCTCTGTCGGCGCGAGGCTCGCCATGGGCGGCGTGCGGCTCTCTCTCTTTCGGGTGGCGTCGCTAGGCAACGGCGTCGCAGCGTCGGTAATGCCGTCCGGCTGCGATGACGTCGGTCCTGGACCGCATATACTGCGGCGCGACGTCCTTCTCGGTGCTCAGTCTGAGTTTCCTTACAGCAGTTAGCTGTACTGTTTTCCCTTAGAGCTTGTCACTGGGTTCGCCAGGGTTATCCCCTGTCTGGCTCTCTGTTCCTGTCTCCAGCTTCAGCTTGCCTCCTGCTCCAGTTCCAGTCTGCAGCTTGTCTCTCTGCTCCAGTCTCCAGCTTCAGCTTGCCTCCTGCTCCAGTTCCAGTCTGCAGCTTGTCTCTCTGCTCCAGTCTCAGCTGCAGCTTGCCTCCTGCACCAGTCTCCAGCTTCAGCTTGCCTCCTGCTCCAGTTCCAGTCTGCAGCTTGTCTCTCTGCTCCAGTCTCAGCTGCAGCTTGCCTCCTGCTCCAGTCTCCAGCTTCAGCTTGCCTCCTGCCCCAGTTCCAGTCTGCAGCTTGTCTCTCTGCTCCAGTCTCAGCTGCAGCTTGCCTCCTGCTCCAGTTCCCAGTTTGTGGCCTGTCTCTCTGCTCCAGTCTTCAGCGGCAGCTTGTCTTCTGCTCCAGTCTCCAGCTTGTTCCTGCTTCCCGCTTCAACTAGCAGCCTCTCTGCTCCATGCCTGCTTCCTGAGGATTCCGGCCAGCCTCTCGGACCTCAGGTACTCAGTACGTTACTCTCTTTTATGTATATGCATGGTTTCCGTTTGTGTATATATATATATATATATATGAGTGTTGTGGGTAACTGTCTGGGTTTCCTTCAGTCCTGCATCTGGGTATCCTCCTGGTGTTTGTAGAAATCTTGTTTCTCCTTCTTCCATATCATATTGCTGCCTGCGCATACTCGCTGTGGCCCTCTCTACACCGAGTGAGGGTTTCATGCAGCAAACATTCACCCCTTAAATAGGGTAGAACTGACATTAGACTGAGCCCAAAAGAACATGGATACCGCAGGCCTGGCGGAGGCCCTCTCCTCCTTGGGGAACCAGTTGTCCTCCTTGGCAGCTACCGTACGGGAGCTACAAGCAAATCAAGCAGCATTACAGCAGCGTCTGCAGGAACGTCAAGTGGATCCTCATCCTGCTATCCCGTCAGATCCTGAACCTAGAATAGCGCTACCTGATAAATTCCATGGGGAACGCAATAAATATAGAGGGTTTATCACTGCTTGTGAACTGTTCTTCTCACTCCAGCCCCGCACCTATTCCGCTGACTCAATTAAAACCCGCACGGTCATCACCCTACTCACAGGTGAACCCCAGGTGTGGGCACACCATCTGCTGCACACTAACAGTCCTCTTCTACAGTCCTGGTCAGCCTTTCGCCAAGCGATGGATGTCTTGTATGATGACCCATTACTTAGGTCTTCTTCCCAGTCTGCTTTACGACGCCTGAACCAAGGTCGTCGTCCGGTGGAAGACTACGTGTCCGAATTCCGGCGTCTATCAATCGAGACGGGGTGGAACGAGGCAGCCCTGGTGGACCAATATCGCTTGGGTTTATCGGAAACCTTGAAGGATGAGTTAGCACGGGTAGGAGTTCCTTCGAGATTGGAAGATCTCATCCTTCTCTCGATCCAGATAGACCGTCGGCTGCGCGAACGGCGACGGGAGCGCTCGAGCGTTACAGGTCCCCCCTCGTCTCCAGCCCCGTCGGCACCACCTCGTGACGGGCCGCCGGAAGAACCCATGCAATTGAGGTTGGTCCGCGGTCCCCTTTCCGACGCTGAACGCAGACGTCGTCGGTCACAAAATCTTTGTCTCTATTGTGGGGATCCCGGCCATCTGCTTCGATCCTGTCCCAGCCGCCCACAACGCGCTGAGATATCACGCCGTTCGGACGGTAAGCTAGGTGTTTCGTCTCTAATGTTGGGCTCTTCCTGGTGTTCGATTACCCCTCATCTTACTCTTTCTGTGTGTTTACAGTGGCATGATCAGTCCTGTGTTCTGCCTGCCATCGTGGACTCCGGCGCCAGTGGCTGTTTTCTAGACGCCCGTCTTGGAGAGCGTCTTCGGATTCCCATGAAACCACGGCTCCAACCGTTAGACATTCAGATGGCTGATGGACGCCCTCACCATCTGGGTCCTATTACTCATGAGGTTACTCTACGTCTCCGTTGTGGTCCTTACCACGAAGAAACACTCTGTCTTAGTATCCTTCCTTCCCCACTTTTTCCGGTTATCTTGGGCCTACCTTGGTTGCGACAACACAACCCTGCCATTGACTGGTCTTCAGGGTCCCTGTCCTTCACATCCGATTATTGCCATAATCAATGTTTCCCGGCGCGGAATCCACTACTATGCACCACCGTTTCTTCGCAGGGGCATCAAGTACCAGCGCCCTATCAAGATTTCCTAGACGTCTTTGACAAGAAGGGTGCTGAAGTATTACCTCCGCATCGCCCATATGATTGCCCTATAGAACTCCTGCCAGGGGCACCAATACCGTATGGGAGAATATACCCCCTGTCTGGACCTGAACTCCAACATTTGCGGTCCTATCTAACAGACAGTCTTCAGAAAGGATTTATCCGACCCTCCACATCACCAGCAGGTGCCGGCATCTTCTTTGTGGAGAAAAAAGACGGTGGTCTGCGCCCCTGTATCGATTACCGAGAGCTCAACAAGATCACGGTGAAGAACAGACACCCCTTGCCTCTTATCTCTGAGATGTTGGAACGGTTGACAACCGCTACCGTTTTCACTAAAATAGATCTCCGGGGTGCATACAACCTGGTACGGGTGAAACAAGGTGACGAGTGGAAGACCGCCTTTCGCACCAGGTATGGGCATTTCGAATACTTGGTTATGCCCTTCGGGTTATGTAATGCACCAGCAACCTTCCAGTATTTCATTAATGATGTCTTCAGGGATCTACTCGATCGCTTTGTTGTTGTCTATCTGGATGACATTCTTGTGTTCTCCCCTTCATTGACAGCACATCGCAACCATGTACGTCAGGTTTTGGAACGTCTCCGGAATAGCTCGCTATATGCCAAAGTAGAGAAATGTGTGTTTGAGGCTACCAGTATTGAATTCCTTGGCTTTATTATTTCTCCCGGAACGATAGCTATGGATCCGCGGAAGATCACAGCAGTATTGGATTGGCCAACCCCCACAACCCGTAAGGAAATTCAGCGTTTTGTGGGATTTGCCAATTTCTACCGTCGTTTCATACGCAACTTTTCTAGGGTCATAGCACCTATTACTACCCTTACCAGCAGCAAGTCTCGGTTCCACTGGACCGCTACAGCCCAGACTGCCTTTGATCAGCTTAAACACCTGTTTACTACTGCTCCCATTCTAGCACAACCGGATGTTCAGAAAGCCTTCTATGTTGAAGTTGACGCCTCGGACATCGCCATTGGTGCAGTGCTGTCTCAACGAGCAGGAGTACGAGACAGCCTTCATCCCATAGCCTACTATTCTCGTCGTCTGACACCTGCGGAAGTCAACTACGATGTGGGGGATAGAGAACTACTGGCTATCAAAAGTGCCCTAGAGGAATGGAGGCATCTCCTGGAGGGGGCTCATCATCCGGTCGTTGTGTACACAGACCATAGAAACCTTGAGTATCTCAGATCAGCTAGATGACTACGCCCACGTCAGGCTCGCTGGGCGCTGTTTTTCGCAAGATTCTCATTGCATATTACTTATCGTCCTGGGTCCCGCAACGGGAAGGCTGATGCCTTATCCCGACGTTATACAGCAGACACTCCGACTCACGGGCCCCCTGACACTATCCTTCAGGCTGATCAGTTCCTTCTCCTTACTACCTCCCTGCAGGATGACATCAGACACCATACACGTCTTACTCCAGACTTAGCCAAGCGCTACGACCTAACTCTAAAGGACGGATTGTTATTCCATGACCAACATATTTATGTACCATCCGCTCTTAGAAACCGAGTCATTCATACTTGTCATGACCTCCCAACCGCTGGTCATGGTGGTTTTCAGGTAACAAAAGAACTGGTACAACGTCACTTTTGGTGGCCTGGTATGAGCCGGGACATCCTTTCCTACACCACAGCCTGTGATACCTGTGCCCGAAACAAGGATCGGCACACCAAAATAGCTGGACTGCTACATCCCTTGCCAATACCTTCTGCACCCTGGACAGATGTTGCCGTTGATTTTATCGTGGATTTGCCTATGTCCCAAGACCACAACACCATCATGGTTGTGGTGGATCGTTTAACTAAATTGGCCCATTTCCTGCCAGTATCCAGGATACCGACAGCAGAACAGACAGCCACTCTGTTTCTCAAAGAGATTTTCCGTCTGCACGGCCTACCCCAGTCTGTGGTTTCGGATAGAGGAGTCCAGTTCACCTCTAAATTCTGGAAATCCTTTTGTCATGATCTAGGTATTGATCGTTGTTTGTCCTCTGGCTACCATCCCCAGTCTAACGGGCAGACCGAACGGACCAATCAGGTCCTGGAGCAGTATTTACGTTGTTTTGTGTCTCACCTCCAGGACGACTGGCTCTCTCTCTTGCCGCTTGCTGAATTCTCCTACAACAACCACTACCATCGCTCCATCCACACGTCACCATTTCAGGCCACTTATGGTTATCATCCTAGGACGCTACCTAACCTTCCAGTGACTTCTTCCGTCCCTGCTGTCACCCAACGTCTACGAAACCTTCGCTCTGGGCATACTGCCTTACAAAGAAACTTACTCCAAGCACAGCGTTCCTATAAGGCCCAGGCCGATACCCACCGGACTCCTGCTCCCAAGTACAAGGTCGGAGACAAAGTGTGGTTAGCCTCCTCACACTTACGTCTCTCTTGTCCCACCAAGAAGTTAGGACCTCGTTTCCTGGGTCCCTTTTCCATCCAACGGGTGGTTAATCCAGTAGCTTACCGGTTGCAGCTCCCTCTCAGTTGGAAGGTCCACCCTACTTTCCATGTATCGCAATTGAAACCCTGGAAGCCTACGTTATCTCCATCATCTACTCCCGTTCGTCCCCCGCCGATCCAGGTGGAAGGTTCAGAGGAATATGAAGTGGAAGCCATACTGGACTCACGTTTTCGTCGGGGTCGTTTGGAGTATCTGGTACATTGGCTGGGTTATGGGCCTGAGGAGAGGTCGTGGGAACCATCGTCTCACATTCACGCCCCTGCCCTTTTGCGCTCCTTTCATCGGCTCCATCCGCACCGTCCTGGCCCTCGTCGCGTCCTGAGGCCGCGTGTCGGGGGGGGACTCTGTCGGCGCGAGGCTCGCCATGGGCGGCGTGCGGCTCTCTCTCTTCCGGGTGGCGTCGCTAGGCAACGGCGTCGCAGCGTCGGTCATGCCGTCCGGCTACGATGACGTCGGTCCTGGACCGCATATACTGCGGCGCGACGTCCTTCTCGGTGCTCAGTCTGAGTTTCCTTACAGCAGTTAGCTGTACTGTTTTCCCTTAGAGCTTGTCACTGGGTTCGCCAGGGTTATCCCCTGCCTGGCTCTCTGTTCCTGTCTCCAGCTTCAGCTTGCCTCCTGCTCCAGTTCCAGTCTGCAGCTTGTCTCTCTGCTCCAGTCTCCAGCTTCAGCTTGCCTCCTGCTCCAGTTCCAGTCTGCAGCTTGTCTCTCTGCTCCAGTCTCAGCTGCAGCTTGCCTCCTGCTCCAGTCTCCAGCTTCAGCTTGCCTCCTGCTCCAGTTCCAGTCTGCAGCTTGTCTCTCTGCTCCAGTCTCAGCTGCAGCTTGCCTCCTGCTCCAGTCTCCAGCTTCAGCTTGCCTCCTACTCCAGTTCCAGTCTGCAGCTTGTCTCTCTGCTCCAGTCTCAGCTGCAGCTTGCCTCCTGCTCCAGTTCCCAGTTTGTGGCCTGTCTCTCTGCTCCAGTCTTCAGCGGCAGCTTGTCTTCTGCTCCAGTCTCCAGCTTGTTCCTGCTTCCCGCTTCAACTAGCAGCCTCTCTGCTCCATGCCTGCTTCCTGAGGATTCCGGCCAGCCTCTCGGACCTCAGGTACTCAGTACGTTACTCTCTTTTATGTATATGCATGGTTTCCGTTTGTGTATATATATATATATGAGTGTTGTGGGTAACTGTCTGGGTTTCCTTCAGTCCTGCATCTGGGTATCCTCCTGGTGTTTGTAGAAATCTTGTTTCTCCTTCTTCCATATCATATTGCTGCCTGCGCATACTCGCTGTGGCCCTCTCTACACCGAGTGAGGGTTTCATGCAGCAAACATTCACCCCTTAAATAGGGTAGAACTGACAAGCTCTGTGAGTGCAGTGTGATAATTATACACTGGCATTGTTAGGATTCATTCTAATATTTTACACTTTTTTCAGTGCTTTTGGTGTATTGACATGGGGCTTAGGGCCCCATATCAATACATCTACTGGGGACTAAAAGGGATAGTAATACTTAAAATGTAAAAAAATATATGTTGTAGGGTTTACCCCCCTGAGTAAAACAAGAGTACTCCCACTGCTGAAAGGTGTTTCATTGAAAATTTATTAATTTTCAAAGTTGAATTTTTTAAGTGCAATATCACAGTGGCCTGAAATTGTACAGTGGCGCTGTTGCTACACCATCCTATGGAGATTTATGGTCCCGGGACCAGAGCTGTCCATAGGATCGTGTAGCAACAGCGCCACTGTATAATTTCAGACCACTATGATTTTGCACCTAAAAAATTCAACTTTGAAAATTAATAAATTTTGAATGAAACACCTTTCAGCAGTGGAAATACTCTTGTTTTACTCAGGGGGAATAAACCCTACAATATATTTTTTTTTACATTTTAAGTATTACTATCCCTTTAAGGTTTTTCTTTACTATTTTTTACTTTTAACTGATGTGTCTGCTGTTTTTAGCTCTATTAAGGGACTCTGCGCCCAAAAAAAGTGGACCCCTAACAGATCTTAAGGCTAACGCAGTCAATTGAATTGCATCCTTCTGAATTCTATTTTTTTCATTTGGTAAAAACTCCTCTAAATTTAGCTCCCAACCCTTTTTTTACCAATATTTCTTCATGGAACAGGTAATTGAAAAGCTTACTGTGCTTGAAAAAATGCCATTGCCTGTTTTTTGTGGTGGCATACCCAAATGAATCAAGGCCATAGGCCTAGATTTAAAGGCAACCGTTAAACCAGCCGCTAAGTGAAAAAGGCACATCGCTCGCAAATAATACAGGAGTTACGGCAGATTCAATAGCTACTCTACGAGAATAGCTATCGAGCGTAGGTACACAAAAAACACGTAACACAAAACCCGTTGTCGCTCATGTTAATGCACAACGGGCGGACAAATCACACGATAACTGAGCTCCAAACAACATGTAACATAACGGCTGCCGTTGTCAAGCAACCATGATTGATGCCAAAACAAATTCAAACACACATCCAATCCCAAAGCCCCAATGTATCAAATAACTTCAAATACACCTATATATACCCAAAAATAACCGCCACACACTGTCTGTTATCGAGTTCTTCAGAGCCAGATATCAGGACCCAGGAGCGGAGGATAGTGATCAGAGAGAGGGAGACAGGAGCGTTCATTGGAGGTAGAGGAGTTTTGGAGTTTGGAGAGAGGAGAGCATTGCACAGAATACGACACATAGCACACCTTTGCACATATTACATACACACATACAAACACATACACATACATACACATAGTCCTTTTATTTTATAACACCTCACACATTTTACTTTTATTTTTGACAGTGTGAATCTGGGAGTGAAAGTGTGTGACAGAGAGTGACTGGATCGAGTGTGTCTGTGAGGGCCTGTGGGAGTGCCTGGGTGTGACTGGGTGAATGATGGCGAGGAGAGGAGGACAGGAGAGAGGGATGGGGAGAGTAGTGGAGGAGGAGGAAGATCAGGAGGGGATCCCTCAGCAGAGCAGGGGTGGGAGAGGGAGATCCGCAGAGCGGAGGGGGACCCGGCCCACAAGAGCAGGAACACGCAGGACAGGGACAGAACCTGCAGTGGGACGAGGGGTAGTTGCTGGGGAGCACCCCACACAGTCAGGGTCAGACCAGGCAGGGCACTCCGGCTCTGAGTCATCCCATGCCGGAGCTGATGAGGCCAGGATCAGAGACCCAAAGTATACAGAGGAGGAGAACACGGCTCTTGTGGAAGCTGTCCTGGAGAGGCAGAGTGTTCTCCACCCGACAGCGAAGGTCCCTGGCCTGTCAGCGAGGAGGAAAGCAGCCTGGAACCAGATCTGCAGCCGGGTCAACACGGTGGCTCCATGCAGACGGGACGTGGAGTCCATCAAGAAGCGATGGGGCGACTGCCGGAGGGTGGTCAAGACCAAGCTCTCCGAACTCGCCAAGCACGCCCGAGGCACTGGAGGTGGCCCACCTGTCCCTATCACCTTCTGCGGCTGGGAGGAGATGGTGCGCCAGAATATGTCCCCAACCCTGATCGAGGGGGTTGTTGGAGGAGCTGACACTGGGGATGAGAGGACCCTCCACACTACCGGTAAGTGCAACACTACAGAACAACACACTACAGCAACCAACACCAGCTGCACACACACTCACACCTCAACACATGTCCATCATTCATGCACACAACTGCACCAACACAGCACCCTGAGGGTTAAAAACAGGACACAACACAAGGACAAATATCAAGGTCCAACTTGGAACAAACCTGTCCAAGTCCTACTTCAACCCTCCTGTCGCTGTGCTCATCACACACAATACACAAACCATGCAGTTCCAAATGTCGACTGTCATCACTGTTCACACACAATGTCACCCATGTCCCCGCTGGGATGTCAGCACTTAACCCCTTGAGTGCTAGAGGGATCATCAATGCATCGATCAACAATGCTTTGGCAACCCCTCTGGGACTCAAAGGGTTAACCAGACAACAATCAAGTCAATAGGCCAACGATCACATGCTACACAGGGGACATTCACTAAGCGGTGACAAACACATGGTGGAGAGAAATTCACCCTCACACATCCTCATTTCACCAATACCAGTGTTAGCCTATGGAGAATATGCAATAACATGAATCAAGTTGCTAAGGTCCCATCGTATACACTCCATAGAAAACACTGGAAATGGGGAAATGAGATCACTGGAGAAGTCAGCATTATGTACACTCCATCATGTCGACAACACCGCTTACTGAATCACAAAAAGGATGGAGCAGGTCACACATCACAGTGGCACTGACAATAACTGCTTGTATGTGCAACACACAGGCCTCAAACAATACCCCAGAATTAAAGGGGGAAAAAGTAGGCCTTGGTGTTGTGTCTGCAATCATTTACCCTAACTTCAAATGACATATCTCACATCTGATTCCCACATGGATCCTCAGGGGTGCTGATGCCATGGATGGATGGTACACCAGACACTGTTTGCAGGATACACATGGGAACCAAATATCATCCATTGTACCTTGGTCACCAACAGGCCATGAATGATAGATATCTCGGATTGAGTACGGTTGCCTCACTCAGAAGGATGGATGGGCTCATACTCAAAGAAAAACAGGCCTCAATCAGAGATATCCCTCACTACTGGCGTGATTGTTGCCCTTCAGGATTCAACTGGAACACACGACATGGACAGGATCCTGTCCAATTCATCAATCTCTGATTGCCAGGGTGGTATCCCATGCCCTACAATGAAATGCATAGGATATGATCCTGACAACCAGAGAGTCACCTGTCAAGTAATGAAAAATTGTGAATTGGACGGGATCAGCTAAGAAGATAGGGTTGAATAACACTTGATTCCCACTGCACATCTGTTCAAACAAAGATATGCACACAAAGGAAAATGGTCAGATATGTACCTTTCAAATGGCTCAAAATATGTCCCAACACGATGTGAACCCAGAGATCATCTCACTGCCTGTGATTGCCCTACTGGTCAGATATGTGCATCCATCAGAAACTAACTTACATTGATACCATCCAAATACACATACCTAGTATATCCCACTCTACGTAGATGGGATATACGAGGTATGCTCATATCCATCATATCAATCCAATGTATATTTTGATGGGTGCACATATATAGCCAGTAAGGCAATCACACCTACTGAAATGATCTCTGGCTTCATATCTGGAAAGGATATATTCATATCCATATGAAAGGTACACATCCACATGCATATATGACCATTTCTCCTTGTATGTAACTGTAATAGCATAGCAATTGTTAATTTCACCAACATGTGGATCCATGTTAGTCCTATCCCGCCAAACCTCATGGTTAGACAGATATCGCTCTATTTGACAGCTGGAGATTCCAGTCATTAGAACACACGGAGGCTCTTCAGCAGAGCCTAAATTGCCCCATTCAGAGATGGAGACATCTTTGAGATGGTCAACAAAGTGTGCCAGGTTTGCAAGCACACTCTGATCACCATTCCAATGAGGTTTACATCTCTGAATGGGGCAATTTAGGCTCTGCTGAAGAGCCTCTGTGTGGTGAAATGACTGTCAAACATGTCAAAATGACTGTCAAATAGAGCAATATCTGTCTAACCATGTGGGTTGGAGGGATAGGACTAACATCGATCCACATCTATCTCTTACAATGCCTACAATATTACATCATGGTGAAATTAACCATTGCTATTCCGTTAAAGGGATAGTAATACCTAACATGTGAAAAGAAAAATATATTGCAGGGTTCATCCCCCGAGCAAAACAAGGGTATTCCCACTGCTCAAAGGTGTTTCATTCAAAATGTAGCACAGCTCATAGTTGACTACTCCAGCGGCAATATCACAGTGGCCTGGAACTCTAAAATGGCGATGTTGCTAGACCATCCTATGGACAGCTTACGTCCAGACGCAATAAATTCTCATAGGATAATGTAGCAACAGTGCCAATGTACAACTTCAGGCCACTGGGATATAGCACCAAAGCAATTTTACTCTGAGCTGGGAGACTTTTCGAACAAAAACCTCCTCCAGCAGTGGGAGTACCCTTGTTTCACTCAGGGTGATAAACCACAAAACATATATTTCCCTTTCTGCATTTCATGTATTAGTATCCCATTAATCCCATCATGGCTACGTTTACTAATCACACAATCTCAATTCTCCACACAGCTTATGGGCCTCCATCGCAGCAGGAGCCCGTGGAGGAGCCGACCACACCACCCAGTGAGGAGGATACAGAGGAGGGGACTAGCCACTGGGAAGCGTCTACAACCACCACACCTCCTCCCCAACTGGCTGCATCACCACTGCCTGCCTCTCAACTGCCTGCCTCTCAACTGCCTGCCTCTCAACTGGCTGTCTCTCAACTGCCTGCCCCACCACAGGATGCTCGACAAATGTACAGCGGCTGGATTCAGGGGGAGAGATGGATGCATCCCACTAGCACCGGGAGCTATTACCCTCCAGCAGCAGCACCACCACCACCAGGGAGGCAATGGCTGCCCGGGAATGTGGCCACCAGCCAATATGGGCCATATTCCACCGAGATGGATCTACCCTCCTGGATGGCTCCCCAGCATGGCCCCAGGTATGATCCCAGGTGGGGGCCAAGCACCTACCACTGGCCAAGGTATGACCCTTGGCCACTTGACTACCAACACCTGGGCCTGATTGGGGAGCCCCAGCGCCCTCAGCCAAGGGACTTGTTCACCCCACCACCTCAACCAGCACAGACATCAGTGGGCAGCAGTGGGTCCCTTGATGTGGTGGGCACCCACACACCGTCTGTGCAAGCCACTCCACCGACACAAACAGCAGTAGCAGCCACAGCACACCCAGTACCAGCAGAGGAGACAGCAGAGGCTGGGGAGATAGAGGCTGAGGAGACAGCTGAACCTGTGGAAGCAGAGGCTGAGGAGACAGCTGAAGCTGGGGAAACAGAGGCTGAGGAGACAGCTGAAGCTGGGGAAACAGAGGCTGAGGAGACAGCTGAAGCTGGGGAAACAGAGGCTGAGGAGACAGCTGAAGCTGGGGAAACAGCACATGTGTCACCGGCCACTCCCATCTCCAGCAGTCAACGCACCCCAGATCTGGAGGCTGAGTGCATGGCCCTTCAAAGAGGACAGCTCCGGGCAACCCACGCCACCAACGACAACCTCACGAGGAACCGGAGGGAATCCCGGAGGAACACGAACAGGTTGGAGACCAGAATCCAAGCTCTGGAGTCAGAGGTTGCCAGGGGGAACACACAACTCCACCAGATACATACGGGGATGATGGACATGTTTGCACAGGTGCTCGTGGAGTTGCGAGAGATTAACCGCAGGGAGAACCTGAGGATGGAGAGGGAGAACCTGCGTTCCACAGAGGGGTCCACTGCACCCACCACCCCTTCCAGTGTTACCCCAGAAGCCACACCTAGGGGACAGAGGGTGACAAGGCAATCAGCCAGGGCATCCACCTCTGGCACCAAGTCTAAGGCCCCCCCCCCAAAAAAAAAAGAAATGAAAGGCCCAACCTGTCATCTGCCCCCTCAATAAATGAAAATTGTGCTTTTGAATCCTGTCTGATCTGCTGTGTAATCACTTATAGATTGGGTGGCAGGGTTGTCTCCAATGCATTGCCAAACAATGCAGTGAACTCAACTCCTGCCTGGGGGAAATGTTTGTGTGATGTTACAACATGGGTTCACACACACCCACACCGTTGTCCAAATTCACCTGGCAACCCATCCCTGTAGCCATATAACACAACAGTGTTACATGGCCATGATGTGTGTCAGATTTGATCAGAACATACCCCTTAGCACAACAACTGGTGCAACACTGAACATTCGTCTGCATCAATTGTTGTGTTTGAGGGGAAAACCAAACTAACAGCTATGCGACTTAGCAGGGAAATAACAAGCAGGACAGATTGAACATGCATCAATATGGTCTTTAAATCAAAATTCTATTGTGCAGCTGACATACTGGGGAACACAATGTACACCCTAGGATCTCAATGTGTGTGTTACACATTGTGATCCTAGGGTGAGCATTCTGTTCTCCAGCAAGTCAGTTGCACAACAGGAGTTTGAATCACAGCCTAACTCACTGCATAACCCAAAAATCTTCCTAAGATTTCATTGTGTAGCACGCACATTGGAACCTTAGGCTGAGCATTGGCTTATGTATTAAAGGGATAGTAAACCTTGAAAATAAGTTCATTCTATATTGTAGCCCTTAAAAAAACATGTAAAATGATATAAGTCTTATATCCCAAATCATATATGTTTGGTAGATAAGACTGATATCATTTTTCATGGTTTTTAAAGGGCTACAATGTGAAATAAACTTATTTTCAGGGTTTACTATCCCTTTAAGTTGTGTTGTTGTTTAACTAAGGTTATAACACACTTCACCAGTAATAACACTTGTCCACATGGTTGTTTTTGTTGATGTAGCCCATGTACTGAGATATGACAACCTACAGCAATCTCAGGACATTGATTATATTGAGCAACACACAAACCATGGACATCACATCACAGTGGAAGTGTGTCCCCTGTATCACCAGCTAATCACTCACAACACACATCAGTGTATCACTGCCATCATGTCATTGCATGTATACATCACAAAGTCCACTCATGGTCAGGCAACTAGTGGACTCCTGTGATGTAAATCATGCCTTCCTTTGTATGAGGGATACTCTAGCCTTGGGTACGGTTCCACATTGACAGGTGTTTGATCCAACATTCATTCATACAGACACGGATTGAGTAGTGATGTTTCTTGTGTATGTAGCCAATATGCATTAAACACTTGTATGAGCACAAAAAGGTACATCTGAACTAAATAGGAATACATTAGAAATGCTAGTGAACTGCTCATGTGTTGTCTACATCGTTTGGCATCTGTGTATGAGCAGTCTTACTGTACAGGTCTGATACCTGGATGTTAGTACACACATAAATTTGTGTCCATATGTGAATGTTCCAGTAGAGGTTGCTGTGAACATCAGGTCAAACATTGCATCACCAACACAATCACTTGGAACGCCAAGGGGTGAGCTTCATGGAAGTGTTGTCCAGACTTCAGTCCAGTCATATGGAAACTCCTCTGTTCAAGGATGGATCGTGCTATGGATGCCTGTGGGACAAGAGGACAGGATTTGGAACATCACCCTCGAAGTGATCGTCATGCAACAGCTACAACATCATGATCCTCTTAATCTTTCCCGTTACATAAGTCTACACAAACCACTGCTTTGTAATGTGTTGTGTACTGGTCTATGAACCATCATGGAGGGAACTAAGGGGATGTTAACCATCCTTAGGGATATTTGCCCCTGACATGGTTACACACATCAACAAATATGTCCTAATAGCTTCCTGACAACAATATATTTGGGCTGCCACTGTCAGAGACAGGCCAAATATGTTTGGTTCATGGAGCTAGTAGGACATATTTGTTAATGTGTGTATTTCTTTCTGGGGCACATATCACTGCACACACATACACACACACAGGGCAGCATGGTGTCCATGGAGATGTGATCCACATTTCATGAGCTCCATGTTGTGTAACACACTATTACTGTCGATCCACCCCTCTGCTGCTTTATTCAACTGTAGCAAGCTACTGGTCCCATGTCCCCACGAATGCCCCCTGAACCCCTTATGTGACAGAGTTCTATCCGATGCATTGGCTTGGATGAGACTCCCTTGCTACAGGGGTACCATGGTTGCTATGGGTCTGATCCTAGCAGAACACTTTAGTTGGTGCCTAGGGAGCTGTGGGATATGCTGAACAAGGTTAAAGTGTTGTACCTTGGTTTCCAGGGGGGGCATGCATGATATCCTTGAGGTAGCAGTATCAACATGGACGACAGGTTGTCAGGTGTATTCGGAATCTCTAGGCCCAATCTGACTGGTCCACGGAATAGTTGATGCTGGTGGTCCATACTGCAGCCAGTGACAGGGCTGTGTCACTGATCCTGTGGGGTGAAACAGAACATGTGTGTTGTGGTGGGTGTGTATGCATGGATTGTGTGCATACATGTATTATACTCACAGCAGAAGTGATCCCTGATCAATCTGTCCCTTGTCTGCATCCCTGTTGGGGTTTCCTCACACTCAACGATGTCCACAGGGTCTTCAGGTCTGGGTGGGGGATGGACATCGTCGATGAGTCTGGTGTCCACCGCGATATTATGTAGGATGGCACATGCCACGATGATGTCGCAGACCTTGCCTGGTGCATACTGCAATGCTCCCCCCGAGTGGTCCAGACATCGGAATCGGGACTTGAGGAGGCCGAAGGTCCGCTCAATGGCATTCCGTGTTCTGGCATGAGCCTGGTTATATCGTTCCTGGGCATCGTTTTGGGGATTGGCGACCGGGGTGAGGAGCCATGGCTTGCATCCATAGCCAGCATCACCTGTGGAAAGTGAGTGACATGGTGTGACAAGGAGCACATATTGTGTAAATGTTGTTTTCTGTGGTGAACGTACTAGCACATGTGTATGTGGTGTCATTTGGTGCTGTTAACTCACCCAGAAGCCATCCGCCTGTATAGGTCCCATTTTCGAAATCCCTCTGCACAGATGAATTTCTGAGTATATGTGAATCGTGACAGCTCCCGGGAAATTTCGCACAGACATTCATTATGGCCAGGTTGCTGTCACACACCATCTGCACATTCATGGAGTGGAAGTTTTTGCGGTTCAGGAACATATGTCCCTGACGTGCTGGTGCTTTGATACGGACATGGGTGCAATCTATTGCACCCATGACCCTGGACATGCCTCCCCTTGCATAGAAGCCCTGCTTCAGATGTGTCCACTCCATATCGGTGATGGGGAAACGTATGTAGGTACTGGCCTTGGCTTTGAGGGCTGGCAAGACCTGGGCCAGCACCCTGGAGAATGTGGCCTGGGACATGCCAGATGCGTAACCCTCTGTCGACTGAAAGGCGCCACTTGCCATGAAGTGTATGGCACACAGGAGTTTTTGAAGGCCAGTTAGAGCATGGTTATGGGTGCATATGGGATCCACCTGCTCCTTGATGACCTCATACAGGGCTATGATGCTGTGTGGCCTCAACCTGTAGCGATCAATAACCTCGTCATCGGTCATTCCAAAGAGAGTGACCCTTGGACGGTATACCCTGGGCCTTGGTGGTCGTCTATGCATCCTGGGCTGCTGCAGGGGTCCCTGTGGCAGCTGGGGAGCATCCTGTTGCTGCAGCTGTGCATCTGCAGGCAGGTGTCCTCCGGGTGGGGATGGGCTCCTGTGTGGCTGCTGAGCCAGAGCCTCCTCACTTGCAACAGGTGGAGGCTGTTGATGAGGCGTGCTTGGAGGTTGCTGATGTTCCCCAGCTCTCTCCCTTGCACGCCTTCTCCGCAGCCTTCGCAAAAATATGTAACCCAACATACTGTTTGCTCTCTCTATCTGTCTCTATCTGTCTCTCTCTCTCTCTCTATCTCTCTCTCCCTCCCTGAGTGGAAAACAAGCCACAAGTGAGTGTGTTGAGTTGTCCCTTTAAGTACTTGCTAGGGCGTTGTGTAGGTGTGTTGATGAGGTGAGTGCTGAGCAATGGTGAGTTGTTTTTGTCCAGGTAAGTGTTTGCAGGTGTGTGTGTGTTATAAGATGTGGTGTGTTGTGCTTGTTCTGTGTGTGCCATTTGCGGACGTGCAGTTGTGGGGTGCAGGTGGCGTGTTGATGTTGCCCAGGTGAGCTTGTATTTGCAGGTGTCCGCTTTGTGTGATGACCCCCATTGTTCCGTGCCATGTTGTGTTGTTGTTTTTGTGTGTTGTTGTCCCTGTGGTGTTGGTTGTTGTTGTTTGTGTAGTGATTTGTGTTGTGTGTGCATGTTTTTGTGTTGTTTTGGCATTGCACGGGTTAATTTTCCCATTTACATGGTTGTGCGGTAAGCATTTGGTGTGTTTTCCTCTGTAACGGGTGTTTTGTTTTGGCCGTTAAGTGTCTAACGTGTGTGAGAAGTGGGTCTTAACTTTTAGCCGTTAGGTGTGTTTTTTTTCAGCCGTTATCAGTACCGCAAGCCTTTGAATAGCTCTGGGGTATGTTTTTCCATGCGTCTGAATGCACGTAAGTGTATCGGCCGTAAGGATTCTACAACTGCCGTTAGCTGTTGTTTAGACGGATCTTTGAATTGCAACATGACACTTAACGCACCCGCTAGTGATTTTTTTTGCTAACGGCTGCCTTTAAATCGAGCCCATAGTCTCCAGAACTGTACATACACCATATTCTAGGTGAACTCTAACTAGTGATCTGTAAAGTGGCAGTAGGAACTTTCTTTTTCTGCTGATAATGCCTCTTCCTATACAACTTACTTTCCTGCTGGTTTTCTCCATGGCTTTGTCATATTCTTGCTGCATCTGATATAACTTATCCAAACTTCCTTTCCTTTGTTGTTTTCAGTATTTCTGTAGCATTAAGTCTGTATTATGCTTTTTGTGTAATGTATGCATTTTGCAGCCAATACTTATGTCTATTCCACTAACTTTTTTAAAATCTCTTCTTATTTAACTTACCATCCCAGGAATGTACACTCTCTTACAGATATTATTGTCATCTGCAAAAAGCACACCTTAGTTTGAAGCCCACCAGTAATATCATGATAATGATATTAAATAGAAAAGGCCCCAGCAATTATATTTCAATATATAAATATATTGGTGGGATGTGCTTTTCAATAAGACAAGTACAGTATAAGTAGACAATATATTTTTTAATTGGATACATTTAGTATTTTGTTTCATTAACCTCTATGTCATTTTTAGCTCCTTGTGCATTAACTAGTAAACTGTACATGTCCAATCAGTAGCGTATCTAATTTTCAAAGACATGAATCAAAGGATTTGCTTTTGCTAGGTTGTGTTGCTGAAATTACCCTTGAAATTCTGGTTACCTCATGCATGATAGAATGCCAGCCCTCCAATCACACACATAAAATCACATATTAATGCACATTTATTCATGCAGCTTATTTTTTTCAAGGATGTTTTCACATTGCTATCAGCAAATCAGAAATACCTTGACCTCACTTTGATGTTGGGCTTCAGTAATTGATAAGTACAAGGCAGAAAGAAACGGAATGTATAGGGCATGGTGGGCAATCTGAGGTCCTCTATCTGTTGAGGACTTGAGCTCACATTACCCCCATCAGTTGTCTGTCCAGGGATGATGGAACTGTAGACCTCAAAAGCTGGAGGGCCTCAGGCTTTCCACACAAATATACGGTCTTATGTATATAAGTAGATGGTAAATTGGTCTTTTCTCTCGAGATAGCTGAAAAGGCTCAGTTTTCTTTTTGTGGGAAATTTTTGCTGAAAAAAGCACGATTTGCAGCTTTTTCCTCTGAAATGTCCATGCATAGAGAATACATAACATGACTACCCTTTTCTCACAAGAACTTTACAATTTACTTCCTATGCTTGTATGACCATACAAATTCCTTCCACAATACTAGGGGTCAGACTCAGCATGTGTGTTTCTATAGCTGCCAGTGCAGTCGGAGAAGGTAAGGCAGTCAGTATGTTTGGTTTTATTGCTAAGAGTGGGAAAAGGTTGTGGAATCAGCGTGTGTGGTTCTATGAATACAAGTGGGACAAGGTTAGGGGAATAGTATGTGTAGGTCTTTGGCTACCAGTACAGTGAGATAAGACTGGGGAGTCAGTATGTGTTGTTCTATGGTTACCAGATGGACAAGTCTGGGAGGCCAGTATGTGATGTTCTATGACTACAAGATAGACAAGGCCAGGGGTCAGCATGTATTGTTCTATGGCTACCAGATGGACAAGGCTGGGGAGGTTCAGTATGTGTTGTTCTATGACTTCAAGATGGACAGAGCTGGGGGGGTCAGTATGTGTTGTTCTATGGGTCTCAGATGGACAAGGCTTAGGTGTTGGTGCTTTCAGCGAATCAGCAGCTGTCTCTCTCAATCTCTCTCTCTCTCCTAGCACAGACTGACAATGCAGTAAATTGGCATGCCCTTTTTATACTGAGTAGCATGAGGGAATACATGGAGGAAAAGCTGTACGTGCAGGGGAATTACATTACCATCATTCGTTTCAATGTTAGGAAAAACTGCAATTTTTGTGACTAATTACTTTGCATTGTTTTGGAGACCTCTTTAACATACAGGAGGCTCAAAACCCCATTTACATCAGTTGTAATTTGGGGAATGTTTAATTCTCACCTATAGTGCAGTTGTTTTGCCCCAGAATTAGTCTACTTTCTATGCACATGGCCTGTTGTTGAAAACAAATACATGTTAACACATTCCCATTATATATTGCAATGAAAAAGCTATTATCTAACTCAGGAATGGGCAACCTGAAACCCTCTAGCTGTTGAGGACTCCAATTCCCATCATCCTCAGCCTGCTGTTGGAGGGATGGAGATGATAGAAATTGTAGTCATCAACAGCTGGAGGGTGCAAGGTTGCCTGCTCCTGATAACTGTTATATTGTTTCACTGCTGACATACCACATAGTTGATTGCGTTTTGAAAATCTGGCAAAAAATAGAAGAAATAAAATCTATTCAGTTCATTTACCCCAAATCAGCTGTCAAAGCAATGCAGTCCCAACTGACAGCTTCAGTTAGGGAGACAGAGTGAATGCATTGCTCAATTCAAACTCTTGCAGATAGTAATCCAAAGAAAGCCAACTAATTGCTTATCATTTATGCAAAATGAGAATGAGGCGATTATGTGTTCTGATTACAGTTTCAAAATGTTCCCTATAGGGGTTTTTTTCCTATGGTCTTGTCAAGTAAAAGAAATGCAAGATTATTTCCTTTGAAGATTTAGATCTGAAAGCAAGCAGCTGTTGAAGCTAATCTTTTTCATTTTCTGTGATGCTTTTTATAGTTTATTGGCACTGACAGAAGTCACCATAACCACTAGTTCAAGTGAAGACCTTTAAGATAGTATACAAGGCTTTATCTGTGGGGAAGATATTGCTCTCTCCACATAAGAAAGAGTGTTATAGAATATGTGTGTGTGTGTGTGTGTGTGTGTGTGTGTGTGTGTGTGTGTGTGTGTGTGTGTGATACAATATTATCATGTGTGTGTGTATGCCTCTGTGTGTGGGGTAACTGTTGGAACATCTCACTGTCAATGTAATGGGCACATTCTGCAACTTCTGTGTGTTTCAAGCATAGTAAATACACTCTTTTATACACATATACACACCACTCACACATACCTCACACATGTACTCATTATGTTAAGAGGGAGGAAATGAAACTGGCAGGGAGGGGAAAACTAGGATACTGGAATCTA
The DNA here is from genome assembly GCA_037306005.1 of Rhinophrynus dorsalis. NCBI lineage: Eukaryota > Metazoa > Chordata > Amphibia > Anura > Rhinophrynidae > Rhinophrynus > Rhinophrynus dorsalis. Next base: position 244,026,634 of record CM074721.1, read on the forward strand.
CCTGTGGAATCTAGGATACTGGAATCTACCTGGGGCATAAAATGAAAAGGATTCTTCTATTCATGTCACTCACACAAGAATGTAGTTGCAGCTGAGGGTCCATTTTGTTTCCCTTCAGGAAACCAAGCTGCAGGATGAATGGGATTGTTGCCCAATGGCTGATGGGAGCCTCGCAATGTGTAAAATCGTACAGGGATTGTAAGGATGTATGATGTTCTGATTGACTGGTGTCTCTGCAGTTAGATTGTTGTGCTTTTAAAGGGATAGTAATGTTTCATAATAAAAGCAGCTCCAATTAAACTTCATAGTATTTGGACTATGGAGAGTGTTATTTCAATAGTGTCAGAGCTGTAGTTCAAGAGTAATTGAATGATAAAGTATCCCCTTCCTGCCCCTTTTACTGATGTAACACTGCTCACCTCAGAGCAGCAAGACTATCTGGATGGATCACAGAGAGGGCCAATCTTTAGGGAGCATAAGGAAAACATGAAAAACCTTTCAAGGGGGGCAGGGTTTTCCTTATAATCACAGTAAGAAGATTGTCCCTTGCTGTGAACTGTCTGGTCCCAGGACCAGATTCCACATCTGAGGGGAGGTGGCTTACACTAGGTAAAAGGGGCAACAGAGGCATATTTTATCATTCTATTACTCCTGAATTACAACTCTGACAGTATTGAAATAACACTCTACATGGCCCAAATACTATGAAGGTTAACAGGAGCTGCTGTTTTTGTGAAACATTACTATCCCTTTTACTAAACTGCACAATGGAACATACAAATAAGATGACTAAGTAAATTAATCAAATTAAGGGTTTTAGAAATGTTTGATTTAGTAATTATGGACTCTGACCTCAGACAGGTATGAGAGCCAACGAGACACTTGATTCTATTGGTACTAATAAAACATGGGTTACATCTAAAATGACTGACCAATACACACATCTATTGTCTCTAGCTATCCTATTACCTGGCCAGCAACAATGGTAGGTCGCATTAATCCACATTGCTGGATAATGTGTGTTTCAGGTTTTTTAGAAGTATCACAAATTTACATCAAATGCTAAACCCCTGAGAACAATGAAGATTAAAAGGAAAACAAGCACATGGCACCTGATAGAGTTGAGCTCAAGAGTTTGAAAAAGTTATTCTATTAAAAGATGTTAAAAGATTCCAAAAATAAATTAATTTATAATGTGTCTCAATGATCCTGCCTGAGGCATAGAATAATTTATTATATATAGGGCCATATACAGAAAGCTGAGGTGGAGCAATTCTAGAGCAAATCAGCTGCCCCATAGCAGACAAATGAAAAACGAAAGTATATTTAAATGGGCTTTTATTTCCTTGCATGCTGTAGAGGCCTCCAATGAATTTTAAAGCAAAGCAATGGAGATCACTCTAGCATTTAAGGGGTTAAAGTACCATTTAAATCAAATGAAAGTTTGGGAATTCACAATACACAGGTTTTACAGTCTCACACTGTATTATACAAAATAAAACGAAATAGAGAAGCACAGAGTGCCTGTAAGTACAGAAGTTTGTCAGATTGTATTATTCATCATGTAAGAGAAGCAGTCTACTTTTGTCACCTCCTTGTCCCTCCACCTGTTATCACCTTCCCCACAATGATGTTCATAGGTATTTACTCCTGATGGCTTCCTCTTCCTTGAACTCCTCCAAGGTGATTGGGGGACAGGAGTAAAAAAACAGGGGAAGGGAATAATACTTTGTGGGATCACTAGCCACACAAAAAGGGATTCAATCATTTTTTAAAAATAGACTGTAACAGTCAGTCCTATTATATAAAATACCACTTTATGAATTTCACAGTTACTACTGTTTTGTCGGGAGCTAAAATGGTATCAAACGTTTGTTAAACAAAGCTTAATTGTATGCGCTACTGATATCCTGGATCTACTTATCTTCTTGGTTCCCAGAACTCCTCCTCCTCATTCCTATACCCTCAGATAAGAATGTCCAACCAACTATCTGCATTCCATTGTCAGTAAAGGTAAACTTTCTTCCATTGCACATGTGTCAATCAGCTGGAAGATGGACATATGTTCAAACTACTGGGAGCCCCTTTGTTTGCATTCCAGGCTCAATGCTGGTCTATGAAGACCTCAAAGAACATGATGAAAAATTAAAGAGCCTTCCTGTTTTAAAATGACTTCAAACATATTTTAGAATATTAACAAATTGGGACCTCATCGAGTTATTGTGCATGTGAGTCCTCTAAAGCCAGAAATCACATGGACATTTTCTAAGCAGCTAAACTCATGGGAATTTCTTCATATGATAACAAACTTGTTTTTTAACTCAGCCCATACTGACAGTGTCAACCCAAATATACCCCAAAAGACCCATTCATGACAAGGTGGTTGCTTTTGTTTAAAAAAGCAACCATGACAAAGGAAACCAAACCCCATGATGAGTGCTCTTTTCCCCATAATTATCAAATTCCCAAACCACAGTTCCCACAATGTCAGTCATTAAATCACACACAGAACTTACATAGCAATAAAAATACATTGCAGTAAAATAATGATCCTCAATAAAAACATGGACACAGATGTTTACTTCCAACCTCATATGCATATATTAATGTTTCACAAGAAGCTCCAATTAATCTTCATAGTATTTGGGTCATGGAGAGTGTTATTTCAATAACGCCAGAGTTGTAGTAATTAAATGATAAAATATCCCCCTCCTGCCCCTTTTATCTAGTGTAAGCCACCTCCCCTCAATTGTGGAATCTGGTCTCTTGACTGGACAGGTTGAAGCAAGGGACAATATTCTTACTGTGAGCATAAGGAAAACCCTGCCTCCCCCCCACCCCCTTGACAGGTTTTTCAGGTTTTTCCTTATGCTCACTGAAGATTGTCTCTCTTTGAAATCCATCCGGACAGTCTTGTTGCTCTGAGGTGAGCAGTGTTACATCAGTAAAAAGGGCAGGAGGGGGATACTTTATCAATCAATTACTTTTGAACTACAGCTCTGACAGTATTGAAATAACACTCTCCATGGCCCAAATACTATGAAGATTAATTGGAGCTGCTTTTATTATGAAACATTACTATCCCTTTACGTTTAAACTATATAAGTTACTCTTTCTAACACCTTATTAAGGTTACCTGGACTGGGTATTCCTAATTGTTAGATTCTCTATTTGCTCACTCTTAGGCAGTTCAAATTGCTTATGCCAGCTGAGGGAACATACCACCATAGACTTTTATGAGATGTAGTAAATGTAGCCAATAGTTCTAAATCATCATGGAAAAAGAAAGTGTCACTGCGTCCAAACCCAATTCACGTTTAATGGTGTTATAAAGACCAATTACATCCGATGTGCTATACGTTCCAAAACTTACTGAAAATATCTCAGGAAGGATGAAAGCTGTATCACATATTTGCACTGAAACAAATCTAAATAGGCAGACATATTACTTCACAGTGATTTGATCACCACTATTACTGAGTGCCACTCTGTATTGGATGCTTATATGTGTATTTTCTGCATATGATTAATAAAAAGTCACTTCCAGAAATTGCATATTTATAAAGAGATATCCCTATCTATTTATTATTCCTCTTTCTGTTGCCTCATCTAGCAGGGATACAAATGACTCCCTGGACTCCTTACTTGGGTGGAAAATTTTCCATAAAGAGCTCACCATAGTATACTGAGTCTGTAAAGTGTCCCCTGGTACTTCTCAGTAACAAGTATAGAGCGTATCCCTGGTAGTCATCCTAAATCGTTATTTTATTTGTGCAAAAGAGAGGGTATTTTAGATTTGCCAGTCCAATAAGGTTTGAGAATTGAGTATCTCTATAGTTTAGAGTTAATATCTACACGAGATAAGGAGTAAACATCTGATCCAATGTTTTAACATAGAAACATAGAATTTGAGGGCAGAATCCATTCAGCCCATCTAGTCTGACCATTTTTCCTACGGTAAAAAACTCAAACCATATTTGGTCCTTGGTCTTGTCATATGTTCAGGATATCCCATGCTTGCTTAAATTCCCTCACTGTATTAAGCTCTACCACCTCTGCTACTACCCTCTCAGTGAAACAAGGTACTTCTGGCTCCACAGGTTACCACACACACACACACACAAACACACACCCTCCCCCCCAAGAACAGAGCCTACATATCTAGTTCAGGGATAGAAAACATGCCTTGAGCATCATTATTTTCTTGCTATTTATTTGCATTATTATTTAAATTATGTATACAATTTAATGACATTCCAGAGCCACTGTTGATGTTAGGGAAAAGAGAATCCATCATGAGGTTTGGTTCGCCTTGTACACACCTTTTTATGGGTGGTTCTTTTGGGGCTATAGTTAGGGGAAATAGAGAAGAGAAGAAAAACAGTGCAAAAACAACACCTCTAAGTATAGTAATTAACAGTATATATATTGTTATCCCCTTAACCCTCCAGGTTATCCCCTTAACCCTCCAGGTAATGTACTCACATGTGTGAGAGGTTTTGCCTGCTTCTCAGTATAGAATGCCCACACTGGATCTTTAAGTATTACTCCAGGCTAGTGACTTCCTCTGAATAGCTCAAGTTAGTTGATATTGTTTAAAGGGACAGTAATACTTAAAATGTAAAAAAGAATATGTTGTAGGGTTTATCCCCCTGAGTAAAACAAGAGTACTCCCACTGCTGAAAGGTGTTTCATTCAAAAGTTATTAATTTTCAAAGTTGAAATTTTTAGGTGCAATATCACAGTGGCCTGAAATTGTACAGTGGCGCTGTTGATACACGATCCTATGGACAGCTCTGGTCCCGGGACCATAAATCTCCATAGGATGGTGTAGCAACAGCGCCACTGTACAATTTCAGGCCACTGTGATATTGCACCTAAAAAATTCAACTTTGAAAATTAATAACTTTTGAATGAAACACCGTTCAGCAGTGGGAGTACTCTTGTTTTACTCAGGGGGATAAACCCTACAACATATTTTTTTTTACATTTTAAGTATTACTATCCCTTTAATAGTTTATTGTTGTTCTCAGTCTTTGCCACATAGATATATACCAATATGTAGACTATACTGGGAACTTTTAATAATAAGTAAAACAAAATTGTATGTAAGTGGTAAAAACCCCCTTACATATCATGTAAGCAGGACGGTATTAGTGGTCAATATATATGACAAAGATAAATATATTATGTTAATTTGTCATTGAACATTAAAAATAGCTCCAGCAAGAACACTCCAGATATTGCTATCCACCCTATACTGAGCACCACCAATATTGATACCATGTATAGCAATAGGACTAGACGCTGATGGTTATGCCAGCCATAAAATACTCAATAAAAACAAAAAACTAGATTACAAGTATCCAAAAAGGTACAACAAAAAATAATAAAAATAGATGTAGAAATAAACATAAAATAAAAATCATAAAATACCAATAAAGTAAATCAGTATTGTCCTTAACTGGGACTAAAGTCACCCAACACATTTCATGACTTGTATTATCACTTCTTCAGGAGAAAATTAGAAACACTAACCTGAAAATGTCAAGGTTTTTATCCGGTAAAAGAAGCGTACAGGCAGCACCGGGCAAGTAGACACTGTTTTTTCTCTTTTTTTGAGATATGTTTTGGAGTGCCCACTGAGTTCTTCTACATATTTCATTGAGCAGCAATTAAAGCTGCATTACAATTCGCACAAAATACTTCCAAAAAAAGAGCCATCAAAAATTAAGGATTTATGCTCATAAACCAAGTTCCCCTACCATCTAGAGGAGGGGAAAGGGGCAAAATTTTATTGCAGAAAGAATCCAAATGGATACATTTTTGGGATACTGTGGCCCCTAAAGGCTTAAATGAAAAACTTTCCCTTCATTGTTTCGTATAATTTTTTGAACATTTTCTATTTCGTATTTTTTGTTTTTTATTTTTTGATGTTTTCTTATTTTTTGATGTTTCAATACTCTCTGCACACTTGTTTACACTCACTTTCTGTGTATAAGGAGTATGTTCCAGTCCTGTATCTTAACTTCTTTGCCAACTTTTTCCAATTTTTGATGGTATTGCGTGTAGATCCACCATATGCTTTATGTTGGATAACAGCTATTACTCTATAAATAGACCAACAACAGTGGCAAACTCATAACATGGGGCACTGTGAGGACAATGCATGGGTGTTGGTGCCAATGATGTATCACACACACCGGTGGTGTTCGGGTAATTAAATGCCTAGCAGTGCCGTGTTGGGTGTGTTGGATCAGGTGGTGCTGGATACTAATGCATTTAACCCTCTTATCCCCCTAATATTGACAAACTAAATGATCTTGGACAGCTGGGATTATGCTCATAGGATTTCATCATGCGAGTTGAATTTAATTGTGCATATTTGGCTGTTTCCTTTTATTATTATTATTAATATTATTAATTGACTATCTAACTCCTTCATTGCTATCAATCATTTTGCTTTTTTGTTTAACGCTTCTTCATTTGTGTGGCGTTGTGTGATGCACACTATTGCTCTCTGTCCCCTGGTGGTCGTTTGACTGACACCTGGCATGTCGCGTTATGTTATGTCTGGTGCCATCTCTGCACACCGGGGACCCGGGCACCTGACATTCACGTTTTAAGGTTTGTTCTAATATTATATTCTTCCTTCATTGTGTGATAACCTGCTGTGTTCCGCTTGACAAGTTATTTTCTTTTTGAGGATATATGTGATTTTAACATCTGTCATGGTTAAGCGCTTGACTGGTATCAGGATCTCTAAAATGATACCCCATTATAGGACTCCGTGGTGTCTACCAAGGGTAGCACACATAAAACCAGGTGTTAACGATACATTTGGATCTGGATGGACACATTTATTCCCAGAGCAGTACATTCATTTCAGCCACCATGGACTTGCCGGACCCCATAACTGGTCTCCGTGATGTCTGCTATATGGCAGACAGGGGCGGCCGGTATTTTGTTCTCAGATGAATTATCATTTTTTCACGCCTATAAACTGCATACTGGGATGTCTCATTGGTGTTCTGCTTAAAATTTGGTAGTGGACCATTTATGCTGGGTGTAGGATCCAGATTTAACGACATCTGTAATGTACCCACACCAATGGTTTATGATCAAGCCTCAACATACATCTCTATATCAGATACAATTTCATCCTAACTTATGTGCATTGTTATATTTTTTATATTTTCCTGTTTGTTTTGGAGTGGTGTGCGGGTGCTCGTATGAACACTAACGCTGATGATACTTTGTTTCTCTTTTCTCTTTGTTTATCTTTGCCTCTGGTATGGTGTCTCTATCAGTAAGTTCTCTTACATGGGGACCCTGAACCACTCTATACGAGTTAGTGAAGTGTATAGATATTTTTTGCTTGCTAATCCAGCAAACTTATTGGTATCGTAAGAGTTAATTCTGCTTTCCAGTGCTTAGCATCTGGTGACGCAAGGGGATGCATACACTTGCTCTTCATGTAGTTTTGGCGCATTTCAGGCCACTGCACTGTATTTAAGGTCACTAATTTGAGTGTTTTTTTGTCTTGAGAAAAGCCCTGAGGGGGCCAGAATGTTGACGATTATAAATAATAAACTTTGGGGTTTTATTGCATTAAGACCTTAGCCTGTTGTGTGGTGGTAACACCTTACATATTTCTAATGTATATAATTGAATAGGCACCACCGGGCATGTATACACCATTTTTTTTTTCTCTTTTTTGAGCTATGTTTTGGAGTGTCCACTGAGTTCTTCTGTATGTATACTAGCAATGTGGGACGGCGCTGCCCATCAGGCTATATAGGGAATTACTGCACACACACTGATGCAAGACACACACACACACACACACACAGAGACACGCACGCAAATGCACACGCATGCACTGAGATGCATAAAGAGCAGTCATACACACATACATGCAATGCACAACATGCAGACACATAGAGTGTGATACAGACATGTAACACACACAGTGAGGAACACACAGGCACACACAGAGACACACACACACACACACAGAAGTGAGTCATAAGGGGGTGACTTATGTGTCATTGTAATGAGTTTGTGTTTGCCTCCACTGTGGCATTCATTCATATAGTTGAAATGCATGTGGGGATTGCACATACTATGGTGGAAGGTGGATAGTGCTGGCTCCTGGGGTGTTAGTGAGTGTGAGTGAGTGTGTGTGAGTGGCATTCATTCATGTAGTTGAAATGCATGTGGTAATTGAACATACTATGGTGGAAGGTGGATCGTGCTGGCTCCCGGGGTGTGAGTGAGTGTGAGTGAGTGAGTGTGTGTGTGAGTGGCATTCATTCATGTAGTTGAAATGCATGTGGTAATTCCACATACTATGGTGGAAAGTGGATCGTGCTGGCTCCCGGGGTGTGAGTGAGTGTGAGTGAGTGTGTGTGAGTGGCATTCATTCATGTAGTTGAAATGCATGTGGTAACTGCACATACTATGGTGGAAGGTGGATCGTGCTGGCTACATACTGTGGTGGAAGGTGGATCGTGCTGGCTCCCGGGGTGTGAGTGAGTGTGAGTTAGTATGAGTGCGACTATGGTGGAAGGTGGATCGTGCTGGCTCCCGGGATGTGAGGGAGAGTGAGTGTGAGTGAGTAAGTGTGAGTGAGTAAGTGTGAGTGCGAGAGTGAGTGATTGCGTGTAAGTGATTGTGTGAGTGTGTGAGTGTGTGTGAATGTGTGAGTGAGAGTGTGTGAGTGAGAGTGAGTGTGTGTGAGTGTGTGTGTGATTGAGTGTGAGTGTGTGTGTGTGTGTGTGTGTGATTGAGTGTGTTATTGAGTGTGTGTGATAATGTGAGTGTGTGAGTGAGTGTGTGAGTGTGAGTGAGTGTGTGTGAGTGAGTATGTGTTAGTGAGAGAGAGTGTGAGTGAGAGAGTGTGATTAAGTGTGAGCGAGAGAGAGTGTGAGTGAGAGTGTGAGTGAGTGTTAGTGTGAGTGAGAGTGTGAGTGAGTGTGTGAGTGTGAGTGAGTATGGGTGAGTGTGAGTGAGAGAGTGTGAGAGAGAGTGAGAGAGAGTGTGTGTGATTGAGTGTGTGTGAGTGTGTGTGATTGTGTGTGATTGAGTGTGTGTGAGTGAGAGAGTGTGTGAGTGAGTGAGAGAGTGTGAGAGTGTGAGTGAGAGAGAGTGTGTGTGATTGAGTGTGATTGAGTGTAAGTGAGTGTGAGTGAGAGAGTGTGAGTGAGAGAGAGTGTGTGTGATTGAGTGTGAGGGTGTGTGTGTGTGTGTGTGTGTGTTTGTGTCTGATGTGTTTGTGTCTGTGGTGTAGGAGCGAGTGGCAGCCATTTTGTTTTTTCAGTCACTTGGATAGTGGTGGGCGGGCTGGATAGTGGGGCAGGCCAACTCCCTGCATGATTTAAATCACTACCCCATTGAATCACCCAATGGGAGCAGTAACTCCTCCTTACTTAAGCTGAGGTAACATAACAATATAACACACAGTGGCTCTTCAGTTGAGGCAACGTAAAAATATGCCGAGGGAACAAATAGAAAGTGGTGTTTGAGGCTTGCACTCTGTAACATAAAGCAATGCATCGCTCTCCCTTTAAGGAGAAAGGGTGGGAATCAGGAAGCAGGAAGTGGAGGAGTGACAGTTGAAAACAGTTAGTGAGGTTGACTGAAGAGATGAAAAGAGTTAAATAAAAGAGTTGCTATTAAGTTTATCCCTGAGTTTGTATTTTATGGAAACATTGCACCCTCGTACTGAAATAGAGTGTATAGAGGGTTACAGTTATCTGTGGTAGGTGAAACAGTGTGTTTGTGGGGTCATGATCCTGAGTGAGAGTGTGTGTGGACCAGGAGAAGCTACTGATATCCCCTACTTCAGGAGCGAGTGGCAGCTATATTTTTTTTTGTCAGTTGGATAGTGGTGGGCGGGCCAACTCCCTGTATGATAAACATGCCCCCATTGAATCACCCAATGGGAGCACTAATGTCCCCATTGAATCACCCAGTGGGAGTTGTGTCTCCTAATGAGACATAAATTATGTAATGAGACATTCTGTGCAATGTGTGTGTGTTTTCTGAGGAGACATAAATTATGTTCTGTGTGTGAGGAACCATAAATTATGCAATGAGGTTTATTCTTTTATATATATAGATTATTATGCAACATAAATGGACACTCATTTGTACTGGAAACAGGAAGCCACATCTATTTCGGCATTGATTCCTCCGGTCTCCATAGTTTTCAGCGTAAAGATCCAGAAAGCCTCTTAAGTACATAATTTCTTATATCTCCCACCAACTGACTCTGAAAGGTGTTCCAATTCTATTACTTTCAAACGTTCTACCCCCACTTTATCACAGTTATTAAAATGTTTTGGCACCCCATGATTCTCATATTTCTTTTTAATTTTGCCTCTGTGTTCTTGTATGCGTACTTTTAAGGGCCTGATTGTACTGCCAACATATTTTATTCCACGTCCGCATGTCTAATATAGACAATGTATGGTGTGTTGCCACTTATGTGTTGTTTTATTTTATAGTTTCTTGTGTTATCAACACCTGAAAAAAAAATTGTATCATCACACATATGTTGACAATTACCATATCTGGAGAGGTGGCATTTATAAGTCCCTTTAGGTTTGGAATCTTGTATATTCTGTGTTTCTATAGTCTTGGGATGGCTGGGAGCTATATAAGATCATTTGTTACAGTTTCTTCTAATTTCCAGATATTCTCCAATAATTTTCTCTAGAATAGGATCTTATCTTAAAATTCCCCAGTGCTTTTTAAAAATATTTTTAACTTTATATCCAAATTAGTTGAACAGGGTGGTAAAAGTTATGCTGTTATTCTTTTTTTTCTTGTGTTAACGTCTTTTTTTTTTAGAATTTTCTCATGATCCAAATTTTTTTGCTCTGTTGAAAACTGTGTTGAGTAAGTTGTCCCCATATCCTTTTTCCTTAAATTGTTATATTAATATTTTCCCTTCTGTTTCGAAATCATTTAAGTCACTATAACTCCATCTGAGTCTATGTAATTGACCGAATGGCACATTGGTAAGCCCCTAGTGGTAATGCCCATTGTCATATCTTATATACTGATTTGATGCCACCGGTTCTCGATATACTGTACTTTTGATAGTATTATTAGCACCGAAGGATAGCGTGAGATCGAGAAATTCAGTCTTTTCTATGTATATTGGTAGTAAACCTTAATCACCTTTGGTTTGCATTAAACACATCTATCATTTGATCTATTTCCTTAAGGCTGCCTCGCCATATTATCAAGATATCATCAATTAAACAGCTATAGTACATGAGATTGTCACCCACCCACCATTTAACCATTCTTCATGGGCTTCCCAATGTCCCATGAATAGGTTTGCGTAGGAGGGTGCAAATCTCGTTCCCATGGGCGTTCCCTTAATTTTAAAGTGCCACTGTAGTTGAGTTAGCACTGTTTGTGTGGATTGAGGTGGACTGAAAGTTTGTTGTCAGATAAATACATTCCCATGGGGTGGAGTTGCTCTAAGAATATGTCCGTGTGCCCTCTGGCTTTAGATCACTTATATGGACAATATCTTAGTAAGGTCATCCAAAATGGAAATTCGTTTCCTTCCTTTTTTCATTTAGTAAAATATGGAGAGGTTCCCCTTAAAAAGCAGGTTCTTTCATAATTATGACTGTTGGCTTCAAAGCTAATAGGATGTTGATCCAGGGAAATACCTGTTGGCCATTTAGAGTCAGGAAGGAATTTTTTTGTCTTCCTCTGGATCAACTAGGGTGATTTGCCATGGGCTGGAGTTGATGAAGCATGTCTTTTTTTAGCTGCATCAACTGTGTTACTAAGGTTGGAAACATATGTTCATTACTTCCCTATTCTGATTAACTGACATGTATAGTGGATGGACGTTTATCTCTGGTGGCAATAGAATGTTGACAGATGGTTGGAAATCCTCATTGGAGGCAAATTAGAGTGTAGAAAAGAGGGAGAGGATTTTTGAGAACTTTGATGATTGGTGAGTGATTGTAGCAGTCTATTTTAATACATTGTTGGTTTGAATCCCTATGTGTGTAGAAGGTGAGTCCATGGTGTATTACCCTATTACACACACACCCACACTGTAGCTTTATTTCTGCCCCCAAAGCACCAGCTGGTATTGAAGCCCTTGGAGGAATCTTGGGAAGTGATACATCTCTGGGTTTTTGTGAAGGGAGCAAGCAGGAGTAAATACCACAAAACATCTTTGTGGGGATGTTGTGGATGAGTGGTGGGAGGAAAGGAGTACATGCATTAGAGGTGATCCACATTTCTGGGAATCTTGATGTCCAACGCTTCTGGAGTACCACCTGGAATTTTGGTTTAGGGTGTCAAAATGATGCTATTCACGCCATAATGGGTGAGAGGATTAATGGGAGTGGGCGGGATTTGAATGGGAAAGGGCAGGGAGGAATTAGGTGGGAGTGAGCATGATTACTGATTAACTAATTTACCAAGAGAACCACCCCCTGTCCAAGAGACCTGTTAATTAATTCAGAAAATCAGTGTCTCCATGGCAGATATGGAGAATTCCAAGGTATAGTGATCCAGTGAAGGCTATATACACTGAGGAGGCCAGACAGCTTCTCTAAGAATGTGAGTACCTGAACATAAGAGAAGAATGCTTCTCTTAACCAATGAAAAATAAGGTTTAACAAATGTCTGCACTTAGATGCACTTTGTTCTACTTTATTTTGTTTAGTTTCTGGAAGTTGCATGTGTCCCTTATGGCACAAGTGGTTTGCTGTAGAACTACTCCTATTTAGCTTTCCACATACAATCCTTAGTGACATAAACCTGCTCGGCAAGACAAGAGGGGCTCAGAATTTAGTGACATGGAATCTGCTTAAAATTTGGTAGTAGACCACTTATGCTGGGTGTAGGATCCAGATTTAACGACATCTGTAATTTACCCACACCAATGGTTTATGATCAAGCAATTTAAATCAGAAGAAATTATTAGATATTCCCTGAATGCAACTTTTAAATAGTAAAACTGTAACCATATTAACTCTTGCAAATGTTGGAAGGATGTGTAGAACAATACTTAGCAAGAATCCTCATCCAGTCTACCAATAAGCACTTATGGTGCGATGCAGGAAACGTGCGCAATCGCTATTTCCCGTGTGAAAACCACTAGGGAATAGGTTTGTGCATGAAAATTCAACATTAGCAAACGGCTGCAGATATGTATTTTTTTTTGTGGGCGTTGCTAAGATTAACGAATCTGTGTGAGTGGAATAGTGAATGAGCCTAATGCAAGAACTGCTATTGCGAATGAATTTATACCTCTGTGTACTGTTGTTGTAAAACAGAGTTTTTTATGCGCGTTCGGTATTTAGCTTCCTGGATTAGAACATGCGCAAAATCTATCTGTGCACAAAAGTGCCTTTATCCAATGAGAAAGTTTCTTGCATCGCGCCATTAGTTATCTACTGGTAGCTTTCAATCTACCTACTGGGAACTGCTGAGCTACACTGATGATTTGTAAACTAAACTCACACCCTCCTTTCACTAAAAAACCCTCTGTTTCCTGTTTTAAGAAATTAAAAATGTGAAATATTTAATCAATATTTACATTATTCTAATTCTGCACAAATTTTTGCCCCAAGCACAGCAGGAAAATATAATGTCATCCAAACATTTACAATATTTTCTACTGGAATGCAAACCAGCAGAGCAGCAGAGTTGTAATTCATTTTCATTACATTAATTCATTAAATCTGATTTCTGTCACAGAAAATGACACAAACGTGTGAACCTGTGTGTCCAGTTTGAGGCCTGGCCCATTAGGCCAATTTTCAGTTCACAATAAAGATTTATAATATTCTTATATAAATAGATGACATGATGATGACTCAATCTTTTCAAATTTTTTTTTCAGAAAAGTCAGTCCACTGAAATGATCACTTTTGGAAACCTTATTGACCCACAGGGGGAAAAAATTGCCATTAATGTAAATGGGGCATTAACACATTGCTTTTCGTATGATTTAAAAACCTCTCTAGTATTCAAGATGTTACAAGCCCGATTTAAATCAATGGCAATTTGGGGGTTTTATATTTGTCCAGTTAATCTGCCTCAGAATTGCTCCAATTCTTCACATGCTACCTCTGAGGAAGGCTAGGGAAACGCGTGTCAGACTTTTGATACATTGTTGTCTTCAGTTATCAGGCACATTCAGCAATTTACTGATAATAGGGAGTTAGCTTCCTTTTCTTTGTAATAATTACATTAGGCAATTTTTCATTTATCTTTTTGCTGTACTGTGTAATTATTTTGGCAAGCCGGTTTATGCCCCGGCACAGTCAGGGATCTCTCTGCATAGAACCTATTGGCAATAAGAAGATATATCTCGGTCGCGCTTCACTTCTCCCTAATTTGGGATACTATTGCTGTTTTGCGCAACCATTCTCTCTGCTCAGTCGATAGTGCCCTGACTTAGTGTATGTTTTTAAGATTTTTGTTGTATTTAAAGTTATGTTTTAGTACTTTCACAGAAAGCAGTATTACTCCGTAAACTATTTTAGTTTTGACTCTATCACTAAATGTGCCCTAATAAGTATCTATCATTTTTTTCTTAAGCTTTTTTCTCTCAGGCAAGGAAAAGCAAAAACAGCACTCTGTCCAGGTTAGACACATTTGCAGACTGAGTTCTCAATCACTTATACCTTTTGAACAAGCTGATTAACCTAGCATGGTTACTAACAGGTTTTTAACACTATAGTAACCAGTAACCCTTAACTTAACATGATTACACCCTGGTGTTAACCCTGTAACAACTAGAAACCATGTTAAATTCTTCTCCTGTGGGGGACCAGGGTTGCACATGGCAGAAGCCAGAGCCTCCACACATTCTAGTAACAAAAAGACAGCATTGGCATTCTCCCTACTAGGCTTGTGCTGGATGTCAAATGAAAAAGATTGGAGGGCTGTGTACCATTATGTCAGCAGAGGGCATGTAATGATGTATAGAGAGCATGGACCGTTACCAGGGTGAAATGCACTCCAGCCAAATAATGCTGCAATGTTTCAACAGCCCATTTCACCACCAGACACTCCTTTTCTATTACATAGTGGAATAGGTTGTCACACATGTGCATGAGTCAAGGGGGACCAAGTCTTTCAAAATCAAAGTTGTTGCAGACACTCAATCAATGAGAGCCTGTACAGGTTTTTCACCAACCTGAATCTGGAGAAGCAAATAACCATTTCCCTATTTCAAGTGTGCTGTCTCTGTTATCTGTGCAAATGAGCAATCCATTATGGGACAGTCTGTTGACTGATGTCCATGCTCTCCACAGACGGTGCAGAAGCTGGTCTTGGAGAGAGTGGGGTCTCTTAGTGCTGCTCTGGAGAATGCCAGCTTATGGATCTATCCATGTGAGTAGCCTTGGGACCAGTGTCTTTTATCTGTCCTTTCTCGGGAGAGTGAACTGCTCTGGTTAGAAGACTACTGTCCTTTGCTTGTCAAAGGTTTATGGCTATTACTAACCTGCAAAAGAGCTTTCCTTGCAAGTTTAGCCCATTTGTCCTCTAGGACCCATGTTCTTTGAAGGTACAGGATAGGTAGGGTCACCTGGCACTCAGCTTTCCAGGACATATTCCACTAGTTGAATAGCCTGAGACAGTTTATTGAGAGAATGGTGTTTCACCCGTGCACAGAAGAGGCCAATATCTCAATGAACTGTGAATCACTACCAGTTACTTTACTGTGCTCTCCAGGTTGAAGCCAGTGGGTGTAGAGATTTTCACAGTTGCAGTTCCATGACCCAGGGTCAGTCTCTAGCCACGAATATGCAGGCCTGGAAACACTGGTTGTAGGCCTCTTCAGTAAGCCCCAGATTTCAAGGATGGCATCTTTGATGTGCTGATAGCCCAGAGTCTGCAACATGTAGAGAGCTTGGTATGCAGTCTGGGCTTCCCCAATAAGCAGAGTGGCCAGGGTGGCTGCCTATCAATCCATAGCCCAGCCTTTTGAAGTGGCCACCCTCTCAAACATCAAGAGCAAAGCTTTTTGTTCATCTATTGTTTTCATCTTAGCCAGGGAAAATGGTGGGTTGCCTGAAGGTTCTGTTCATGCAGATGAAGCAGAGTAGTCCAACAGCTCTGCAAATTCCTCATCACTAGCAGAGTGCTATGCACGGAATTTCTGTAGTAACTGCTGTACCTGCTGAACTTGACACTCCAGGAGTGTCTGCAGAAATTTCTCTATCTTCCTTTTTTCAAGTGTGGCCTCCAGAACTCTGGGGCCCCTCTGATCCCACTTCTGACACCACTTGTAGTGGATATCAGCGGAATAGGAAACTGGAAGTTTGCTTTGTTTGATAAGAAATGTAGGGTTTTATTCAGGCAGAAAGAGCAGAAATACCTTTAGGCAAAATGCAAAGTCCTTCTTTCTCTCGTGCAAGAAAAAGCTAAAACAGCACTCAAATCAAGGTCAATAACAGTTTGTAGGTTGTAGTTTGACTGCTAGTCATTCTCCCCTAACATAGACACAGACCAAACACTTATAATTGGTTGACAAGCAGATGCTGTATCTCATTAACTCAGCATGATTATAAACAGGATTTTAACTTTTTACTAACCAGTAAGTCTGTTAAACTTAACCTAATATGGTTACACTCTGGTGTTAACCTGTAACAACTAGTAACCCTATTATGGGGCCATATGAACAAATCAAAAGTGGAGCAAATCTGAAGCAAGCCTACTGGACTGTAGATAACAAATACAAATTCCCATTGAAATGAGACTGTTCATGTCTTCCCAATGGTGGCTGGTTTGTTCAGTCCTCTTTTGTGCATGTGCCCCACTGTGTATTGTTACATGTGGACTGTTGTATAATAGCATGGGGTGGGTAATACCAATAACGTATGTCCTTGGTATGCACCTTTAAGAGCATGCTACCTGTATATAATATGCATTGTAAATCATAGGAACAGCACCATCTGGTGACCAGAATAGAATATTGCCGTTTAATTTAAAAAAAATTTGATCGGATTAATATTTGAATGAAAAATGTTTCCAAAGCATTACTTTGCATATCATTGAAGACCTCACTAGCATTTAAGATGTTAAAAGCTGATTGAACTCAATTGGATCTGGAGTTGTTTATTGTTTGTTGTTCTCCCAGAATGTCAATGCCTACAGCTCCAGGCATTCCCTGCAGCCCATAGCTGATTTACCTCTGACTCAGGGATGTACTAAGGGTGCAAAACAGTGGCTCTGCAGCTGTTGTGGTATATCACTCCCATCTAGCAACTAAATATATGGGGAAGCTGGTAGCAGTATGCCAAAAATGCTAGGAAGCCAACTGCTGAGTAACTCCTACACACACACACACACACACGCCAATTTTGGGCCAAACGGCAAAACAACAGTGAGCAACAGTGAGTTTTCGTTACACTCCATAAATATTGTAGAGTAGGCTGACCAGCCCTCACCTTTAACCGGGGACTCAAAGGAGAAATACATAATGCAGGACTGCATTGATTTCAGTGAAGTACTGCAAAATGTCTATTTCCTATGTGTCCCCGGTTAAAGGTGAGATCTAGTCAGTGTTCAATGCATTGCTTACTTTCCTTTAAGGGGTTACAAGCAAAGGCGTAACTAGCCGTCAGAGTGGCTGGTGGAAAAAAGACTTGTGAGTCCTCTAATTCAAAATATTCTCCCAGATGCGTAACTAGAACCTATAGGGCTCCCTAGGATGTGGACCCAATCACAACTACACCCTTGACATCCCCTCTAGTTATCCCCTTGGTTACAAGTCACATTGAGTAATGATTAATTTTCTCAGTTGACTATTGTGCATTTGAGGATTATAACTGGTTCATTTTTTTTTATTATTTTGTTCACGATTCCCAAGTATGAACACATGTAAAAAAATGTTCAGTGGATGTTTATAGAGTAATTTTTAAATTAAAAAAATGTTCCTTTTGGTTTTGATGTGTCCTTTGACCCACTGAATGCTGGAAAGATGTACAAGACATTGTAGCGCAATAAGAACTCTCTAACATCTAAGGTGTTAAAGTCATGCTTTTATTTACTCTCGGGGCCTGCACTGACAGCCAATAGGAAGAAATCAGGTAGGTGGGACCTTCATCTAATTTGGCTTCTGGCATAATGCTTCATGTCCCAACTAGTAAGGGATTCTAGTCCCTTAATGCATTGATTATAAACAGGTGATATGCCACAGTATAAAAGGTTAATATTGAGTAAATATGTGCATCACAATCTGTGTTTTTGCTTCCGACTAGTGGATGCCTTGATAGACCTGGTAATCTTAAATTATTCAGGAATATTCTAAAATATACAGGTAAGGATCATATAGGTACCATAATATGATTTCATTCAAATGCATAATGAGAAACCAAGAATAAACTATTGTGTGTAAAAAAGGGATATAGTTGTATAAGATGAAAGTATAATTCCTGCTTTCTGTAAATCTTCACCTAAAATATGGATCACTGTTTGAGCACAGGTTCTTAAAAGAGATATTACTGTACTGGAAAAAGTCTAATCAAGCATGGCATGTATAAATTAGCAAAGAGTCCTCTAATTGAGAAAATTACTACTTTATTCAAATATATTTAAAGACAATACTACTACTACTACTACTACTACTACTACTACTACAGAAAGAACACTAGGACAGCCATTAAGATTAGAGGAAATTAGAGATATATGACAACCAGTTTTATTGCAAGTAGATTGTTGATCCAGGGAGAAATCAGATTTCCAGGTGGACACTGGGGTCTCAAGTAGATGCTTAGGTTATTAGGTAGTTATTTTGATAGATATATACTTTAAACCATTTAATGTCACTAGTGTTTTTAAGTTATTCCTAAGCCTTTTAAAGTCACCTTCTAAAATAAAAATAAGCACATTATTCTGTTTGAAATCAAGTAACATCGTGACAAGCAAAATAAGATATGTGTATTGTGCTGACAGTAGGAACACTGTGCTCCCACAGGCTGTATATTATGCAGGATTATCTCTTAGATCCATATGCAGATGAATTATATATTGGTCCCTTGTTATGAATACATAATTCACAGTACATAGAGAGAGTCTAGACCGTATATTGTGAGATGATAATAGTTTCAAACCATGCATGGCAATCCTTACCTCTATATCAGTGTTTAGTGCAACTATATATGAACCTTTCCAAAAAAGCTATAGGGTTCATTTTTCATTTGATACATTCTGCTATATACATGTAACATGAAAAGCCAAAATATATTTGTATCAGAAGTGATACAAAAGTGTAGGTATAGTTGACCATAAAGTTATTAAAAGTGTTAAAAAGTGTACTGTATAATTGCATTCATATATTAATTTAAATATATAATTACATATAACAACAATTGTGTGTATGTATATATATATATATATATATATATATATATATATATATATATATATACAGTATATATATATATTGTGTGTCTTTGAGTAGGAGCAGGCAGGGGACTCAACCACCCCACACGCCAATATAAGTAAATAAGAGAACGCGAAAGAGAGATAGATAGATAGATAGATAGATAGATAGATAGATAGATAGATAGTTAGAGAGAGAGACATACCAGGGAAATCACCTGATTTGCCCTGGATACTACAGTTGTGACAATGCATCACCGGGTCTCTGGGGAGAGAGGCAGATTCTCAGAGATGGGGTGGAGTATCCTCTGAAAATCTGCGCACTGCTCCTTCATAACCTGTTCCTCCCACTTCTCCTTCCATCCAGTTCTACCTATTTTTGGGATGCACACACTCGCGAGTAAGCCCCACTGTGTGTGTGTGTGTGTGTGTGTATTTAAAATGTTTGCAGCACAAGCATAATACAACATCTGTGACTTTCTCAGTGATTTTCTCAGTCTTTTTTCAAACCCACATGTGCTGTAGGAAATCATACAATATCTTCCAGTAGATGTGTCTATTTCAACCGATTATAGTTGATTCTATATGTGTATGGAAACCACCATTGTATGATTCTCAAATAGACTTTTCGGCTTGGTAAGATGCTAGGAACGCCTGAAAAACTGGCCTGTGTCTACTCTGATGCAATTTTATTTTTCAAGGCCAGGTGTTAATGTTTATATATGTGTTGAATATGCACCTCTTGAACTTCATGAAGTTGATGCTTTTCAACATAATACATTTTGAAAGAAACACTGAAGGTATATCACAGCCAAAGAATTTTTAAATTATGTAATATTATGTGGCATATGTTATTCTGTGGTCTGTGTTATGCTGCCACATCCTGACAATAGTTGGTATTTGATCATGTCTCTTGTTTCACTTGTTGAAGTACCCTATGTGATTTACTAATGATTGCTAGATTTAAGTACTAAAAATGGAACTCAAAGAATAAGCAATAGCCAAGCAATATGTGAAATGAAAAAACATAATACAAATAAAGGTGGGGTTTTCTGAAAGAGCTCTTCACAGTATGCAGAGAGAGCATGGCATTCTAGAAAGCTACAAATTGTATATAATTTTATTCTTAAATCATGCAACAAAACTTCATTTTTAATGACCTATTATAAATAGTGAAATGCAAAATTATTAATCATGAATGTTGTGTGCTGTGTTTTAGTGCATATGAATAATATTTATTTTTTATTTTTTTAACCCTCTTACACTCAAAGGGTTAAATTAAAATTGATACCATGCACCTTTCTTTTTAGTTTTAACGAGTGTGTTAGTAGCACCAGCTTGTTAGTCTTCTATATCCATTATCTCTGTGTTAGCAGAAGATACTTAATTCTAGTTTAACAGGCTAATAAACTATAACACAATTAACTGAATTTTCTAAAAGGCATACTATTGAGTCAAAACATTTTTACACAATACCGCAGTTACCATCTGTTTTTATACAAGTTGATCCAAGATCCTTAAACCATAACATTAAAAAAACATTCCAATGCTCAGTTATTTGTATGAAAATATAAATTACATGATGTCTATTCTATGTGGTCTAACTAATGAAGACATGATCAAAGACTTGGAAATTCATATTTTGTTGTAAATTATAACACATATATATAATGTATCCCAGTAGGACTCTATAACATTAGTCAATAATGAATGCAACTCATTTGTGAGCCTTAAATCATTTGAACTTGATGCAATGGAGCAATGGATAGGAGCAGAAACTGCAGCATCCATGATCTACGCATGTGGATACAAGACAGTCATTAGCACAACACAATAGATTATGATGAGCTGCTTGTACTCTGGTCTAAGCACAATTAAGCAGATGTGCGTACAGTGCAACTCTTTGCTATATAAGACACATGTGAGGCAAACAATACTATGGAAAAAGTGTATTTAGCATTGCATTTTACTTGGAACATGATCCCCATTCCCTTTTATTTACACTAAATAACTAATGTAAGGAAGGAATTAACTCACTGGAGATAATGAATAAGAAAGTAACAATGTAAAAGTGGAAATGGGAACTTTTGCAAACTAGATTGAAGTGTCTATGTATTTAGCCTACTATTAAACATCTCTGGTGACATGGTCCATTGGACTTTTATGGTTTCAGAACAATACATGCCCCAAAGGTTTGTACACTGCACTTAAGCCATTTTTCATGTATTTGTTTCTAATGATCTTGTAGGAATGAGCTCCTGATTTTAAAGTGCTTAGCCATGAAGCACACTATGATTTGGCACATGGTCAGACTCAAACAGCTGTAGTCCCCCCAAGCTCAAGGCCAGGAAATTAACCGTGCTGCAGTCTTGTTATCAGGTGATATCCTACCCAACAGGAGAAAGAAAATAATGATTAATATTTTAAAAGAAACATGGAGAATTTGTATGTCTGATTTTGTGAAAAGGTCAGGTTGATTTCAAGAAAGAAACCAATTGTGTTTTCTCCATTTCAGATCCTCTGTATAGTACATGATTTCAGGATTGCCTCAACTAAACACAAGTGAATGTTGTTAACTCAGTGACATGCTACAGAATGATTGAACCACTGATTGGTTCACCTGTGTTCCTGTGAGGAGATCCTACACTGTTGGTAGAGCCCGAGGACAGGTTTGATGGTCCCTGACTTATAGGTATATGTTTCTGGTAATATATACTCAGGTTATAACAATCCTGTTCAAATGTATAATATTTTTAGTGCAGCTTTACTAAATGTAAGCTAATATGATTTACCAGCATGGCATTTAACAGTTGTACTGCCCTTTTGGGCAGGTTTCTACTGATATGCATATAGAATGTCACTAGAGAGCTAAACCATGATGCTTTCAATTGATGATTAGCACCATAGAAGGGCAAAGTGTGCTTTTTTTCTTTCTCAGTGACTATTTCACACTGGAATCCCTAAGATGTTTCCCTTGGGGTATGAGGTAATCTTGACACGGATGCCTTACTCTAATTGTGTTGGGAATCAAGTTGCACCTTGCCAATGAGGCCTATGAAGGCTGAAATGTACATATGTTGGTTTGTTTTCTTGTGCAGAGATTTGCTAGACTACTCTTTTGGACAAGGTCAATCTGATTTGTATTTGAAAATGTCTCCACACAAATGGCACCAGAGAGCTAACATGTGAAACTAAAGAGCCGTGACTAGCCACAGAAAAAGAAAAGTATGCTTTTGTTTGATATTACTGGGTATTTCACATATCTTTGGCTTGAACTTGATAACCCTCGAAATGTCTCCAAAAGGAAATCCAGACAAGGATTATCTTCACTTAATGCCATGGGAATAATGCTGAGCCTCACTGATGAGGCCCAAGCAACCTGAAACATGTCTGGGGTTAGCTAGTATTTTCAAGCACATGAGACTTGCCTCTTATTTCAGGGCTAGACTGCCCTCTTGTGTCAAGTCAGACTGTTATGCATATAGGAATTTCTCCTCTACAGTTATATCAAAAAATAATCTGAATGGTGACAAGATAATTATGTTTTTTGTTCATAGACAGGACTGGTAAATTGATAACCTAGTCTCAAAGGACACCGGGCTATGAAAAGACCAGCAGCTCCAATTAATCGTCATAGTATTTGAGCCACAGAGAGTGTTATTTCAATACTGTGAGAGCTGTAGTTCAAGAGTAATTGAATGATAAAGTTTCTCCCTCCTTCCCCTTTTACCTAGTCTAAGCCCAACTCCTCAGATGTGGAATCCAGTCCATAGACCAGACAGCTCACATCAAGGGTCAATCTTCTTACTGTGAGAACAATGAAAACCATGCCCCTTTTGACAGGTTTTTCAACTTTTTCCCTTATCTTAATTGAAGATTGTCCCTCTCTGCAATCTACCTGGACACCACCCTGCTACTCTGAGCTGAGCAGTGTTACATCAGTAAAAGGGGGGAGAGGGATACTTTATCATTTAATTAGTCTTGAACTACAACTCTGACAGAATTGAAATAACACTCTGCAAGGCTCAAATTCTATGATGATTAATTAGAGCTGCTTGTACTATGAAACATTACTATCCCTTTAAATAACATCTTTTCCTATGTTTATGTTATTATCAGTCTTTTTACTGCTTGCAGCACATTGAATTCTGAATATTTTCAGAATCCCCATGCCACAAGAATGGCAGAGTGATCTATAGTCAAGTTTCCATATACCTAAAAATGAGAACACATTCTTATTTTAATCACTGTATAAACATTGGTTCTATATGCAGAACAAAATAATAGTAATGTTCAAAGAAGTGGAACTAGATACAACAATTAGATACATTCTTGCTTTAACTTTTTGTTTTGTTGTTGTTCTTTTTAGAAAACATTGCAATTAAATAATTTTCATATAAATATGAAGGTATATAATTGATTGCAAAATTGTTTTTCATGACCTCTGAATAATATGCCAGATTGAAAAATAAGTATTTTGTTTAAAACACACTAATCCACAACCTAGAAACAAAATTATTCTGCATGTGGTAAATATAAAACTGGAGCACTAGGAAAATTTACTATTTTTATTTTACAATTTACATTCCCTAGCATGCAGTACCCAAGGGGAAATCTGTCAGCATACAAAATAGCACTTTGCTCGAAGCCAAAACAGTGAGTGTGATTTTAAGCTGTGAGAGAAACAATTAATAAACATCAGTAATTAACATTTCTGTCATGGAAAGAGGAAAAAAATAGCTGTTCTACTTGCCTACAGAACAAATAAATCTTTTTATATAGTCAATATAGATAGAAAATACAAAATTATAAAGCTGTTTCAATGAGTCTGGAATAATGAAACAGAAAAAGGGCTAGATTTAAAGGCAGGCGTTAACATAGCTGGCAGGGCCAAAGTGAATACCGGCTGTTAAACTAACTGCATTAAACTAACATGTTTAATGCAGCATTCAAAGGGTCTACCAGCTAAAACCCCAAAGGACGTTAAGCCACAAAAACAGTCTTGTGGCTGAACATCCGTTTTGTGCGTTTAGTTCCCAAAACGCCGCTAAAAGCAGGTATATTGGTAATTGAACAGTAAAATACAATTACCTATCGGTGCTTGACATACTGCCAAGCATCGTTCATTATCTGATCCATGTTACACTTACCTGTCATCCACTGTCCTTCTGTCTTCTCTTCTTACTTCTATCTTCCTCCTTCTATTCAGTCCTCTGTCTTCTCTCTCTTCTTCCTGTACAATAAAAGAATATAATTAATACCGAGCATGAACGAAGACATTCCTGAACCCTTTGAGTGTCAGAGGGGTATGCAACGCATTGCAAAGCAATGCGTTGCGTACCTCACTGGCACTAAAAGGGTTAAATTGTATTGCGCCATAAATATACCCATATGTATAAACATGACAATAAATAATATGATCCATAAATATACCCCAAAGTATAAACATGCCAATAAATAATAAAATCCATATAGCCAGAAACAAATGCCATCCATTAATGCCCAGTATGACAACTTAGCTTAATGTTTCGTGTATCCACCACTTGGAGCGGCTGCGAGGGCGGTGGCAGCGGAGACACAAATGTCCAACGACGATCCCATTCAGCTGTGTACGGGCCGATGCCCGTAACGCACTGAGGACATTTGAAGTGAGCCTGCCTTTATATGTGGGCAAGCTGACTTAAATTTCCCTTACAGCCATTGGCTGTGATGTTCTTCACATCCCAGCCAATCATTTTAAAGAACAGCCGCTTGACTCTGATTGGCTGGGATGTGAAGAACATCACAGTCAATGGCTTTGTGGGAAATTTAAGTCAGCCTGCGTACCCCTCTGCCACTCAAAGGGTTCAGGAATGTCTTCATTCATGCTTACTATTAATTATATTCTTTCATTTTACAGAGAGAAGACAGAAGACTGAATAGAAGGTGGAAGATAGAAGAAAGAAGACAGAAGGATGAGAAGACAGAAGAGAAGGACAGAAGGACCAGCAAGCTGTGGACTCCGCTGGACATCAGGATTAATGGTAAGTGTTAATGCGATGTTGCTTTACTTAGTTGGGTTAACCCTATGAATGCCGGCGGGGTACTTATACCCCACCAGCACTCATTGGGTTAATCCTACTAACTTTAGACACGTTTTAGGCACTTTGGATGTATTGATGTGGGGCTTAGGGCCCCATATCAGTACATCCACTGTGGACATTGGGTTTTTTTGCCAGTTAATAGTTGCGTTAGCTGGCAAAAGATCCGATAAGGGACTTTACGGCTAACAAAACTGGGTCTTAAGTTTTGTGCGGTAAGTGAGTCCTTTATCGGATCTTTTCCAGCTATCTCAGTGCTTTGAATGGCAAAATGAAGCATTTTTTTTAATGAGCCAAAACACATGTTAGTGTAGTGGTCGTAATAGTAGATGAACGGCCATTAGCAGTTCATTACATGGCCCTTTGAATGGCTTGCTACACGTTAAAACACCCGTTGGTGTTTTTTTAGCTTAACGCCTGCCTTTAAATCTACCCCATAGTGTCTGTTTTTTTTTTTTTAGATTAGGGAAGGTGAGGTAGAACACTGTAATCATAGATTTTCAAAAGCAACACAAGAATGTTGGGATTACTGTCATATGATTTAACAAAATACCAGTGACAATGTATTATAATAATAATATTTATTTTGAGGAGAATGAAAAACTATGATGAGATATCAGGAATTAGCCTTTACTATACTGCATGTCCCGTGCCCAAATTCAATAAATTGTTTAAGATGATTATTAGAAGCTCAACTCACATAAAATAATTAATATTCTGTAAAAAATGAATGTGAAACATAATTTGAAATAGAACAGAAACTAAATGATCTTATGCACAGAAAAAGCAGAGTCATTCTGAGGTAATCTAAATGCACTGTGGTGTACAAATAAAACTTACTTCACATTTCTTTTGTACATAAGGCCTAAGTGTGAATACTGGATGATATATACATATATGCAATATTTTTGAATAAACAGATATTCTATCCATATTCAGAAAGTGACAAATAATATTTTGAGTGGTATTTCTCACTCCCTATGATCAAGCTAATGTAAGATACTATAGCAATAACCTATACACTATGTTACCGAGCAGTGAGTTTATGAATCCACTAGTTCAGCTCCACTGATGTTAGCCTTCTCACCACTGACTGCACTTCAGAATATGCACTATAGTTTATGATCTTTGTAATGTTTACTAGTGGACACACTGTACCGTTATTAAGACTTGAATGCCAGCAACAGCTGTATGCCTGCCCTACAGTATGCCAAGAAAATTATATCTTCTACACCTTGTTTATTACATGTCATTATACAAGGAGCGAAGGAAAAATAAATCCCTGAAACTCCCATAGACTGCCCACCTGTGTAATTAGGGGGAATCGTAATAAATTTGTGTTAAGCGACTGTAGAGTTAGAACATTTGTACCAGTGTCTGTTTTATTCATACTTTCTACCCAGAATGAACATACCTGATTGTAAAGGGAGATATAAATAATAATTTCATTATGTTTTAAATGACAACATAGGATACTCATTACAAAGGAGAATTATATAAATAATTAAAAGACAAAATATAAAAGCATATGAAGGCCCTGCTTTGGAGAGCTTCTACAAGTTCACCAAAGACCGTATCCCAAATACAGGAAAATACAGATGATGGGAGGTACTTTGTTAGCCATGGAGAAGGCAGGAAATCAGTGTAAAAAGGTAATTATTGCCTGTAAATGTCTTGCATTCAAGTCTTCAAAAACACTTGGAAGAATTTTATTAAATTTGCTAAAAAAACTTTTCTTTTTGTACAGAATCTGTAATGTGGGATCTTGGGGTGTATTAAGGTATCCTCTGTGAGAACCCGCTCTCAGAAATATTGCTCTTCTATAACCTGCATTCCTGTCGTCTTCTCTAAACACAATCCTACTCTAGAATTACCTTGCTGGACACATCCTTAAGGTCTACATTAGACTTGTGCATGGGAAAAATAATTCTGAAAAAATTCTATTTTGGACAAATTTTTTCTTTTCTTATTCAGTCGATCTGAAAATTGGACCGCACCTGTTCGACAAAATTCGGAAGGAATCTGAATTATTTGGACGAATTCACCATGCTTTTAAAAATACAATAAAATCAAAATTAGATAAATAAAAATAAGTGGAACCTTTTCCAGGGTCTAAATGAAGATGGTGGAACAGGGCAAGGTGGAGCTTTAGCCTTATGGTACTGTAGATGAAGCATGGATGTAGCTATTTGAAGGAAGAAGGAAAACTGAGGATGACTGGAGCAGGCAGGACCCAGTAGATATTAGACATACTTTCTTAGATTAGAGTTAGACTACAAAACTGAGGAAGCCTGGAGCAGGCAGGACTCAGTAGATAAGTATATATGACTTTACTTAGATTAGAGTTAGACTACAAAACTGAGGAAGCCTGGAGAAGGCAGGACTCAGTAGATAAGTATATATGACTTTACTTAGATTAGAGTTAGACTACAAAACCAAGGAAGCCTGGAGCAGGCAGGACTCAGTAGATAAATATATACAACTTTTCTTACATTACAGTTAGACTACAAAACCGAGGAAGCCTAGAGCAGGCAGGACTCATAGACGTATGAGTTTTCTTAGATTAGAGATAGACTACAAAACTGAGGAAGCCTAGAGCAGGCAGGATTTATAGACATATGACTTTTCTTAGATTAGAGTAAGATTACAAAACTGAGGAAGCCTGGAGCAGGCAGGACTCAGTAGATAAATATATACAACTTTTCCTAGATTAGAGTTAGACTACAAAACCGAGGAAGCCTAGAGCAGGCAGGATTTATAGACGTACGACTTTTCTTAGATTAGAGTAAGATTACAAAACTGAGGAAGCCTGGAGCAGGCAGGACTCAGTAGATAAATATATACAACTTTTCCTAGATTAGAGTTAGACTACAAAACCGAGGAAGCCTAGAGCAGGCAGGACTTAAAGACATATGACTTTTCTTAGATTAGAGTTAGATTACAAAATTGAGGAAGACTGGAGCAGGCAGGACTCAGTAGATAAATATATACAACTTTTCTTAAATTAGAGTTAGACTACAAAACTGAGGAAGCCTGGAGCAGGCAGGACTCATAGACATACGACTTTTCTTAGATTAGAGTTAGACTACAAAATTGAGTTTACTGATGCTGCCGCTTGTTTGCTAGATTGTGAGTTTAGTAATCACCATGTGGCAAATGTCTTTGGGATCCGGTGTTGGGACGATATCATCTTTGACTTCATCCCATTTCCACCAAAAAGAGGTACCGTCGGATAAC
Source organism: Rhinophrynus dorsalis (assembly GCA_037306005.1). NCBI lineage: Eukaryota > Metazoa > Chordata > Amphibia > Anura > Rhinophrynidae > Rhinophrynus > Rhinophrynus dorsalis. The sequence goes on from CM074721.1 coordinate 244,055,340, forward strand.
AATATGAAAATCATACAGGAAGCTTGGAGCAGGCAGGACTCATAGACATAAGACTTTTCTTAGAATAGAGTTAGACTACAAAACTGAGGATGACAGCAACACTGGAGATGTAGGCAGCAGCAAACTGCAGAACACTGGAGCAGGCAGGACTCAGTCAGTAGATGGATACAGCAACTGAGGATGACTGTTGCAAGGCAGACTCAGGATGACAGCAACACGGGATTGTAGCCAGCAGAAAACCGCAGAACACTGGAGCAGGCAGAACTCATTCATTAGATGGATACAGTGACTGAGGATGACTGGTGAGAGAGAGACTCAGGATGACAGCAACACTGGAGATATAGCCAGGATTGCAGAACACTGGAGCAGGCAAGACTCAGTAAATACATGGATACAGCCACAACTGAGGATGACTGGTGCGAGGCAGACTCAGGATGACCTCAACACTGGAGATGTAGCCAGGACTGCAGAACACTGGAGCAGGCAGGACTCAGTAAATACATGGATACAGCAGCAACTGAGGATGACTGGTGCGAGGCAAACTCAGGATGACAGCAATACTGGAGATGTAGCCAGGACTGCAGAACACTGGAGCAGGCAGGACTCAATAAATACATGGATACAGCAGCAACTGAGGATGACTGGTGCGAGGCAGACTCAGGATGACAGCAACACTGCAGATGTAGCCAGCACAAAACCGCAGAACACTGGAGCAGGCAGGACACAGTAAATACATGGATACAGCAGCAACTGAGGATGACTGGTGTGAGGCAGACTCAGGATGACAGCAACGCTGGAGTTGTAGCCAGCAGAAAAACGCAGAACACTGGAGCAGGCAGGACTCAGTAAATAGATACCACAGAGCCATACTGAACAACCTGTAGAGTGGGACAACAATGTAAACTTTAAATTCCCCCCTGAGTCCCACCAACCACTGTCCTAGAGGGGGGTAAGCTGGAGCGCTCAGCATATTATGTTACTATGGTACTTTTTTTCTTCTAATCTGCATCGAAACTGAGAGCAGAGTAACCCAGCTTTGGCACGTTGACTTTTGAAAAAGTAATTTGCTTCATGAGCTGGGGGGCCAATTGAGACCGCTGGGGGCTAAGTATATTTCCAGTAAAAAATACCGGCTCACTCTGGACACTGGTTGGGGGGCAAGAAAGCAACTTCTGGGCTATCAGGGACAAAGTAGGCCACACAGCCCTCTTGTTATCCCAGAAAGTCAAGGGATCTGTACTTGGAGGCAAAGAAGGTTCCACAAGGTAAGCCTTAACCTCAAACCCAGCACTTTTTCTGCTGATTAGGAGCTGTTTGTTTTGCCCCAGGCATAATCTGTCCATTGCCTCAGCATAAAAAGCAGCAGCTGCTCCACTGGAAGAAGATGATGTGCTACTGGCGCTGGTACTGATAGGTCCCGGAAGACCACCACACTCCTTCAGCTCATCTACAGAATCTTCTCCTGCCTCATGTAACTGTTTTTCCTTTGCCTCTCACGCACCCTCACTATCAATTGTTCCCTCCAGGCAGTGAGTGAATTGGAAGTAAGTGCCATCTTGCCTTTAACTTGTGGATCACGCATTGTGGCCAGCATTAACTCGGGACAATTGTCCATGCACTCTTCCATGCGCCGAGTCAGTTCCTTCTTCAGCCTTGTTAGAAGGGCAGCAACATCAGGAAGTATATTACCATCAGCACCAGGCAAGTGTTCCCTATGGGCAAGGAAATCGTCCAATTTTAAGGAGAGGTGCGTGAAGAGGGGAAAAACTTCTGCCAGGCTAGCGTTCTCTTTGCTCAAAATTTCTGTCAAAGTACGGACTATCACTACCTGTTCCATCAGGGCCCAGTCAGACCTGCCCAGTGTTCTGTTAGTGTCAATGAAATGGTGACATGACATTGCGTGAATTGCCTTTTTCTGCTCCAGGATACGCTCTAGGATATCTAAGGTGGAGTTCCACCTGGTGCCAACATCTTCTTTTAGGCGGTGCTCTGGGAGGCCTGCCTTTTCCTGTTCCTCCCTGAGGAGCTGGCTATCTTTGATGCTCCGATGGAAGTGGCCAGAAATTTATCGACACAACTCCAGAATTGTTGGCAACCTTCCAGTGTTACTGCCATCTTCAAGAGCAGCCTTCATTACTAGATGCAGGAAATGAGCTGAGCAGCGCACACCCACAAATCTGCCATTCTGGAGAACCTTGATCATGTTAGCTGCACCATCAGTAACCACAATCCCCATTTGTGCCTGTGTGCCTGCCTGCTCCCCTAGCCACTGCGCCACCATGTTCTGCAGTGCATTGCGAATGTTATCTGAGGTGTGCTGCTGATCCATTACCTCAGCATGGAGGAGGAAAGAGCAGTGCCCTGTCTGCTTGGCTACTGCACCCAAACTTTTTGTTGCTGTCTGTGTGTCTTGCAACACATTAGGCTACCACCAATGCGCCATCAATGACAGGAAACCATGCTGGCCACTGTGAGCACTCCATAAGTCAGTGGTAAAGTGCACTGACTGGCCAGCAGCCTTTCCTAGCCGGTCCTTCAAAAATCCCAACGCATGACCGGTAGAGTGAGGGCACTATATTTCTACTAAATGTGGTGTGGGATGGAATTTTATACCGGGGTGCAACAACCTCCATAAGTTGATGGAAGGGCTCCCCGTCCACCAAATTAAAAGTAGCACCCCCAACGGCTATGAACTGTGCAATGTGGCATGTGATTTTCCTTGCCTGCTGTCTGCACATCCTCTAGGAATGAAACCCACCAAAATCTTCAAGTGTGGCCTGTATTGATTTTGGGATGGGCTGTGACTGTCTGCTGCTCTTACTGGGACCAGATGTGGCATGATCCCCCTGCCCTTTCTCCTGCTGCCTACTGGTGGTCGGTGTGACACTGGTATATGCCCTACTAGTACTGCCACCATCTGCACTTATCAGCACAGACTTGTGGTAGTTGTTCAGGTGTTGGTTCATCCGGGAGGTGGTCAGATGACCCAATACCTGCCCACGGCTGACTTCCCTGTCACACAACTTACATTTTGCTATCTGGCCATCACCAACTGCCACAAAATGGTCCCATTCTATGGAGCGACGGATGACTCTGGAAGGTGGTGGAGAAGAAGAATCTGAGGTGATACTTTCTTCATCTTCACATGCTGGAGCAACCTTACTTTGCTTTTTCTTTCAACGTACAGTTACAGGGATACCAATAGACCTAAAGATGGCAGCAGGGATGTTGGGACTGGGAATGGAGGAGGACTGTAGAGTAACAGTGGTACTGGTGGCAGAGACGCTAGCTGCTTCTACCTGGCTGGGAGACTCAAATGGAACTGGGGAGGCAGGTGTTGAGTTGTAAATAGAAGACACAAGTGGAACTAGAGAAACAGGAGGAGTACTATGCGAAGCAGATGAAGAATTAAGCTCAGGGGAATAATCAAGGTCACTGGAAAAATCAAGCTCAGGGGACAAATCAAGCTTAGGAGACTTTGATCCCTCAGATTCTTCTTCTACCTCATGTAGATTTTGCAAGGAGGAAACATCATCATCAGCAGCAGATTTTGTGGAAACCTGTTCTGTTTCCTCTTCTGCCTGGTGACTACAGGAGAATGGAAAAATATCTCCCTCAATAACATTTTCCAGAGTGGATATGCTCTCAGTGGCAGTGACAGTGGTGGCAGGAAAAATGTTATCCAAATAACGCAATAATTTCCTTATCTGCTTACACAAACGTTCGCTATATAAAAATCCTGCATTGATACTGACCGCAATGTCCAACCAGAACTGTTACCAACACTAGGTGTCCTCAGTTTTATACAACTGGCTGTAATGGAGGTGGTGACTAAACTTCCAGTGGCACTAGTCTTTGTGCAGGTGGTTCTGGGGGGATCATCATGAAACAGCTGACGAGACACAGGTGACGGCTGCTTCGTGGTCTTAGAGGAGGAGCTGGACCTCTCTACCCTACTAGTAGAGGTAGAACGACTTGCAGCGCCCTTCTTATTTTAATTTTTTTGTTTTGAATTTTGCTGCTGAGTCTGACTAGTACTAGTACTCTTCCTTGCCCACCTGCTGCTGCTAGCTCTGCTTGAACGCAACATCACTGTGGTGGTGTTGGTGGTTGCTGGGTCACTGCAGCTGGTACCAGGACGAGAAGCATCAGGTTGTTCAATAGTACTCAAATCCATTACAGATAGGTAGGTAGTATACTATAATAATTTGACAATTTTACAACCTGGCCACACAACAACTGTCAGACTGGCTGTATCACTCTCCAGATTTTTTCACACACACTCGTAAGTTGAATTTTAAAATTTAACATTGTAACGATGATGGTTCCCCCTTGCGTTGGCAGTGAGCTGCTAGGCCTCCCAGTCAGTACACAACTGTAAGATTGTGTCACTATATAAATTTTTGAAATACACTCCTAAGTTGCAATTTGAATTTTTTTAAACACTGATGAGTCTCCCTTGTGGTGGCAGTTAGACAGCAGACCCCCCTGTCCCTACACAGCTCTGAGATGGTATCACTCTGCAAATTATTCAGATACACTCCTAAGCTGGATTTTACATTTTTTAAACACTAATGAGTCTCCCTTGCGGTGGAGGTTAGACAGCAGGCCCCCAAGTCCCTACACAGCTCTGACAATTTATCACTCTGCAAATTATTCAAATACACTCCTAAGCTGGATTTTACATTTTTTAAACACTAATGAGTCTCCCTTGCAGTTGCAGTTAGACAGCAGGCCCCCCAGTCCCTACACAGCTCTGAGAATGTATCACTCTACAAATTATTCAAATACACTCCTAAATTGGATTTCAAATTTTTTAAATAGTAATGAGTCTCCCTTGCGGTTGCAGTTAGACAGCAGGACCCCCTAGTCCCTACACAGCTCTGAGATGGTATCACTCTGCAAATTATACTCCAAAGTTGGATTTTTAATTTTTTAAACGCTGGAACACTGATGAGTCTCCCTTGCAGTGGCAGAAAGACAGCAGGCCCCCAAGTCCCTACACAGCTCTGAGATGGTATCACTCTGCAAATTATTCAAATATACTCCTAAATTGAATTTTGAATTTTTTAAACACTAATGAGTCTCCCTTGCGGTGGCAGTTAGACAGCAGGCCCCCTGTCCCTACACAGCTCTGAGAATGTATCACTCTACAAATTATTCAAATACACTACTAAGTTGGGTTTTGAATTTTTTTAAACACTGGAACACTGATGAGTCTCCCTTGTGTGGCAGTTAGACAGCAGGCCCCCAAGTCCCTGCACAGCTTTGAGATGGTATCACTCTGCAAATTATTCAAATACACTCCTAAATTGGATTTTGAATTTTTTAAACACTAATGAGTCTCCCTTGTGGTGGCAGTTAGACAGCAGGCCCCCCAGTCCCTACACAGCTCTGAGATGGTATCACTCTGCAAATTATTCAAATACACTCCTAAGTTGGATTTTACATTTTTTAAACACTAATGAGTCTCCCTTGCGGTGGCAGTTAGACAGCAGACCCCCCAGTCCCTACACAGCTCTGAGATTGTATCACTATGCAAATTATTCAAATACACTCCTAAGTTGGATTTCAACTTTTTTAAACACTAATGAGTCTCCCTTGCGGTGGCAGTTAGACAACAGGCCCCCAGTCCCTACACAGCTCTGAGATGGTATCACTCTACAAATTATTCAGATACACTCCTAAGTTGGATTTTGATTTTTTTTTAACAATAGTGATTCCCCCTTGAGTTGGCAGTGAGCTGCTAGGCCTCCCAGCCCCTACACAAGTGTGATATTGTGTCACTGCAAATTGTTCAGCTTTTACACAGGAACAAAGGTGACTCTCCCTTGCAGTGGCAATAACTGGCACTAATGCTGGCTGTCTACCTATGCCTATCTGCCTGTCTACACAACAACTGGACAGTCACTCTCTCTATCTACTTCTTCTCTCTCCAAGCTCCAACAACGCAATGCGCACTAACAGTAAATGCAGGAGCTTTCTGGGTGTCTGTGATGTCATTAGTCCAACCCCCATCATGAAACAAAGAAGCTAATTGGACTAGAGAGGGACAGAAAGTACAAAGAAGCTAAATGGTCTGGAGAGGGAAGGAAAGTAGAGAGCGCAGGTAGACCATCATCCGAATATCCGAATCTTGTACCGAAATTCTGCCCAGAATTGTTTCGGATTCGGGTTCTTAAAACGAATGGCTCTAAGATTTTCAACATGTCCGAATGCCTCCAAATTAGCCATTTTCATCCGAAATTTGAATGTGGACGAACCGAATCGCACAAGTCTAGTCTACATCAAGCAGCCTCAGTAGTATTGCCATGTGAATGCAAAGTGTTTACATTGTCTATTGTCCCTATTGCAAAAAAAGATGGTACCGTGTTAGCCAGTGGAGTAGATAGGATTCAGGGTAGCAAAAAACTCACAAGAGTGGTATAAAGGTGACACCTTTTAATGGCTAACTGAGGACATAAAAAGTGCAAGCTTTCAGGACACTAAGGTCCCTTTTTCAAGCGTTAACCCATTCCTGAAGAAGGGACCTTAGTGTCCTGAAAGCTTGCACTTTTTATGTCCTCAGTTAGCCATTAAAAGGTATCACCTTTATACCAGTCTTGTTAGTTTTTTGCTACACTGAATCCTATTTACAGTGTCTAACCTCAGTTCTCCCTGACTTTTCATGTTTTGCTGCCTGTCCTGATATCTGTAATGTTCCTAACTAAGATTCTGCCTGTTGATTTGATACTTGTGCTTTTGGTTTCTTGTGACATACATAAAAAATATATTTTTCCTTGCTTTTTCTGAACCAGTCCAATAAAATCACTATATATAAACATTATTTATTCCATAATTTAAGTAAAATAAATACTGTAGTATATAGTATAAAACAGTGTAAGACATATCACCTTAGTATAATGTCACAGACATCAGTTACAAACTGGGGATTAGTTATTATATACAACAAACACAGAGGAGAACAAGAATAGGTAGAAGCTGGACTCTATTTTACCACCTAAATATCAAGCCAATTATCACCTCAATGCCCAGCAAGTGGCAAATATCAGTCCATCGGTTGAAATCGGCATCACAGTATTTAATCCAGGCATATACTCCCCCCTGCCACTCCTCACCTGGGCTGTATGCCAGAATGTCCATCCCTACAATTGTATGGCTATGTCACAGTGGTCTTATGCAATAAACACACAACAAAGGTACAAGTAAATTTAACCAGTTTATTGAAATAAGAAATAGGAGCAAGCACTTCCTCAACCGTGGGGGAACAGTTGTGAGGATAGTGCCTAGTCCACTACCCAGGAGCGGACTCTGAACTGTACCCGGTACTAGTTGTAAGTGATAATGGAAGTGATAATAGAATCAGACTTGGCTCTAACCAATAGGGAGTTCAGAAACCCACAACGCCAGGAGTCTAGAGAAGGAGCGTACCCGGACAATCCCTGGAGAGGGAATCTGTCAGATGGTAACTTCAGGCAGCTTATAGTACCGGGAAAGCACAGAGCGTTAGCAACAAAGCGAAAGGCAGCTCTCAAGCTACCCCAGAGGTAACTGCTTAGTAGCACAGTGCGGAGGCAACAGAGCGAGACACAGCCTGCAATACTATCAGTAAGGTAATAGCTTGATCGCACAGTGCAGAGGAAACTGAGGAACAGGCCACCTGCAACACTACTAGCACAGCAGCTGTTGCACTAGACAGATAGAGCGAGCCCTCAGATATCACCTGAGATGAGTGGTAGTCAGACAGGAGCAGGAGATTGCACAGAGCGTAAATCAGACAAGCCACAGTCAGGAACTGGATCGGGTAGTCAGCCACAGCCAAGGTCAGATCAGAGAGGGTAGTCGAACAAGCCAGAGTCATACACAGATCGGATAGTCAGACAGAGCCACTGGTCAAAACCGGAGCAGATAGTCAGACAAAGCCAAGCATCGAGCCAAAGTATAATTGGAAGCCAAGCATGGGTCAAACAAGCAACACAGTAGTAACGCACAGAAACACCACGAAAGGGCGACTAAACCCGGTTCCCTGGCAGACTATAAGGCCGCTGCCTTTATTTTTTGAAAAGGAAAAAAGGAAGGATGTTTTCATTGTATGTATGTATGTATCTTTATTTATATAGCGCCATACATGTACACAGCGCTTAACAGAAGTTGAAATAATACAATACAAAAACAACAGAACTGGGGTTAAGAGCATTAAGGTTAAGTACAATCATTACATTATTTGTGAGGGAAAGTGCAGCAAGGGAATCATACACTAGGAAAGGGACCCTGCCCCAAGGAGCTTACAATCTAGGCTGAATTCATATTGACAAACAGAGACACTAGGAGGAGTATTATAAGTGCAGGTACAAGGTGTGGTGAAAGAAGTGCAGAAGGATTCTGATGTGACTGTCAGTGTGCAGAAGGAGGACATTGCTATTGAGATGCCTCCCTAAGCAAGTGGGTTTTGAGGAGTTGCTTGAAAGTGGTGATTGTGGATGATTGGCAAACGGTGATGGGGAGGGCATTCCAGAGTCGAGGAGCAGCCAGTGAGAAAGATTGTAGTCGAGAGATGGCTCGAGTTGTGTAGGGAGAGGACAGGAAGAACCCTTGAGAAGACCGTAGGGGACGGGAAGGGGTGTAGCGGGAGATAAGGGCAGAAATGTAAGAGGGTGCTGAAGAACAGAGTGACTTACAGGAGAGGAGGAGAATCTTGTAAGAAATACGATACTTTATAGGTAGCCAATTGAGGGATTTCAAGAGGAGATGAGATGGAAGGTATCTGGGAAGCAAATGTGGTGATTCTTGCGGCTGAATTGATAACAGATTGAAGTGGAGAGAGATGAGAAGCAGGAAGACCAGAGAGTAGAATGTTGCAGTAGTCACGTCTAGAGAGAACGAGTGCCTGAGATAGAGTTTTAGCTGTTGATAGGCAGAGGAATGGACGTATTCATTCATCTTTACCGTATCTTAAAAAAAAAAAAAAGTAAATCAGAGAACTTTTTCTATTTTGTCATCTGCAACTGTTTTGAATGAGTTATCATCCACAGCAAATACATACATATTTGAAAACATGACAAAATTAATTGACAATGCAAAGTAGATAAAAAAACACTTTGTAAAATTAGTATCTTTTCTAATCTATGTACTACAGAACAGCTTTCCTTACTCAACACAATTTGTCAAATGGGGAGAGAGTTAGAAAAGTCAGGGTGGGTGAGAAGGAAGAGAGTAAATGACAAAGTTGAAGATAGGAGAGAAAAAATGCAGATTCCAACAATAACTTACATTAAAAAAAGTTAGGGAATATGTTTCCCTCCATAATGTCTCTAATTGTAGAGATGTTTGTCTCCCTCCACTTGAGAAAGAAACCTCTGACAGTGCATGGTACGAATGGGGGATTGTCAAACAGCGGTGCAAGACGCGATGAAGAAGAAAAGAACAAGGAGTTAGTTCTTTTGTTTGTGTTTTAAGTGAATATCAGGTTATCCTCTAGCTTTGATAAAGTGGCATTCTTTCTAGCCGTGAAACGCGTAAGCTTTTAAATACCTGTATGTTTTAACTTCGTTGATATTAAACTACACAAAAGTTGAAGTTACAAGCCTCCGCCCTTTCATCTTCAGTACATTGATTTATTCTACTATTTGAAGTTATATATTATAACAATACTACACCATTGGCGCTCCTTGTTTTTTCCTCCTTTTTGTTCTTTTCACTATACCGCTTGGGAGAGCAAGTTTAGGTATAGGAGCAGCCGATCGGTGAACACTGTTTCTGGAGGCAGTTTCTACTCCAGTGACTTTGAATGGTTGGATTTGGCATAAGTCTTGTCCAACACTTTTGAAATTGTGAGTGCATGTTCATTTGGGTGCTTTACTGGTGACGGTCCAAGAAAATATTATATTGGCTCCCCGTCTATTTTTCTCCCTCCTTTTTTCTGCAGAAGGAGTTGGCTTTACCAGCCAAATCCACAATCTCTAATTGAAATGTAACCTTTGGCAAAGAGGGTAGGAAGGTCTTTCTTTGAGAGACAGAGTAATTGCGATAATGGGAGAGGAGACACATATTAATAGATGGAGAATAAGAAGAAGAAGAGGGGAGCTTCAGTTTAGATGAGGGATTTTGGCATGGGAAGAGAGACTAGTGAGCAAAAAATTACAATTGAAGCCAAAAAGCCCAAAGTTTCCTCCAAATACAGCCAATCTACCTATCAAAGGCTTTTTTGGCATCAAGGCCCAGGATGAGAGCTCTTACTCCTGAGGACCTAAGTCTAAAGGGAATGAAACCTACCTGGTCAGAATATATAAAGTTGGCCAGAAAAGGGTATAGTCTGTTCATAAGTATTTTCCTGAATAGCTTAAAATCTGTATTGAGCAGGGATATGGGTCTATAACTAGAACACTCCTTAGGATTTTTACCTGGCTTAAGAAGAAGATAAATCTGAGCTCTAGCCATATACAAAGACATCTTCACCCCTGACATACAATGGTTAAACACACCTAATGGAAGCATAGATAGGGAGGACTATAAGCGTTTATATAAGGCATTGGGAAGGTCATCTGGGCCTGCAGCTTTAACATTTTTAGCAGATTTAATAACCTGTGATAGCTCATCAGTAGAAAAAGGGGGGGGGGTTCAGAATATACTCTTTTTGGAGTGAGTGTGGGGTGAGATATACCACTCAAAAAGGAATAAATGCAGTGTCAGGAAGTCTGTTTTATTAGTCTGTAAATCATATAGGCCTGAGTAGAATTTATGGAATTTTATATAAATGTTGGTTGGATCATCAAATGGCTTTCCAGAAGAGTGCCTGAGTGAGAGAATTAGAGATCTTTGTTGTCTAAGTCTCAACTTCCTTACTTTTGATCTTTTAAATACAGAAAATCCTACATTACTTTACTTTAAAGTAACATAGTAAATTAGGTTGAATAAAGACACAAGCCATCAAGTTCAACCTTTGTCTCATACCCTAGTGACATGAGAACTGTATAACTCTATCCTGCTACCAAATAAGTTAGTCTTTTTCAGACCTTCCTGATCTGCCTACTAATAAACAGTATAACCCTGTGTGTCTAATCTTCTCTTGAATGTATCCATTGTATCTGCCATAACCACCTCCTTGGGCAAAGAATTTCACAATATTAACAGACCTTACTGTAAAAACCCTTCCTCTGCTTAGGTCTAAACCTCCTTTCCTCTAATCTCAAGGGTTGTCCCCTGGTCACCTCATCAGGCTTTGGAATAAATAGCTCACCGCAGAAATCCTTGTATTGACTTCTCATATATTTGTACAATGTGATAAGGTCTCCTCTTACTCCTCTTTTCTCTAGAGTAAATAAACCAAGTTTGTCTAGTCGTTCCTCATATGTCAAGTCCTCCATTCCCTTAATTAATTTTGTTGCTCTTTGCTGTACCCTCTCTAGTTCTAGTATATCCTTTTTCAGAACTGGTGCCCAAAACTGCACTGCATACTCAAGGTAAGGTCTTACCAGAGATTTGTACAATGGCAAAATGATGTTATACACTCTTGCTTCAATACCTCTTTTTATGCAAGACAGTATTTTGTTTGCCTTTGCTACTGCTGTTTGACACTGGTCACTGTTTCCAAGTTTGTAGTTGACAAGGATACCCAGGTCTTTCTCTAGCAACGAGTTCCCTAAAATGATTCCATTAAGTTCATAAGTAGCCTTGGAATTATTTCCTCCCAAATGCATGACTTTAAACTTCCCCACATTAAACTTCATATTACATTTGTTTGCCCAATCTGCCATTTTATATAAATCCCTCTATAGCAAGCAATTATTCTGTTCTAAATTAATTACCCTGCATAATTTAGTTTCGTCTGCAAATATTGATATTTTGCTTTCTATATCTATTTCTAGGTCATTTATAAACATGTTAAAAAGCAGCGGACCTAATACTAAACCCTGAGGTACTCCACTCTCCACTTTAACTGTATTGGAGAATTTTCCATTTACAACCACACACTGTTCCCTATCCTTCAGCCAGTTTTGTATCCAATTGCAAAGGTTATCTCCTAGCCCCAATTTCCTTATTTTATACACCAGCCTTCTGTGTGGCACTGTATCAAATGCCTTTGCAAAGCCTAGATATACTACATCTACTGCCTTGCCATTATCAAGGTTGCTGCTTACTTCCTCATAGAAGCTGAAAAGGTTAGTTTGGCATGATCTATTCTTCATAAATCCTTGTTGATTCCTGCTAATTATCTTATTTTTTGTGTTGTAATCCTGAATATAGTCCCTTATTATCCCTTCTAGCAGTTTTCCCACTACAGAGGTCAAACTCACATGTCTATAATTTCCAAGTTCTGTTTTAGTTCCCTTTTTAAATAGAGGCACTACATTCACCAATCTTGTGGCACTGAACCTGTATACCATCAGGACCTGGTGCTTTGTCAGTATACCCTGACATCTTCTTGAGTTAACCCAATATCGGATAATTGTATTGTTTTATTAGTTACTTGTTGAGGCTCCTCTACCATTCATTGCTCCCTTGTATATACTGATGCAAAGAAAGAGTTTAAAACATCTGCCTTTGCCTTATCCTCCCTAATCAACTCACCCATCTAATTTTTGTATGGTCCAATACACTCCCTCTTAAGTTTTTTGCTATTTATATTTTTGAAAAACTTTTTTGGATTAGTCTTGCTTTCCCTTGCAATTCGAGTTTCATTATCTATTTTTGCTACCCTAATTGCCTTTTTGCAATCTTTGTTGCACTCCCTGTATTTTAAGAAAGATTGTTCAGTTCCTTCAGACTTAAATAGTTTGAATGCTTTTTTTTCCTTGCCATTTCCTTCTTTACATGTGCAGTTAACCACATTGGCTATGACTTACTTCTTTTGCATTTGTTCTCCATTGGTATATACTGTTGGGTACATTTCTGTAACCTAAATTTGTTCTGACCATGTATCCTCAGTATTTTTGTCTTTAAATAATGTATCCCAGTCTACGTGTTGCATTGAAGCCCTTAACAATTTGAAGTTTGCTTTTTTAAAATTAAGAGTTTTGGTTGAACCTATACATTTTTGCTTTGCCAAACTGATCTCAAATGTAACCATGTTGTGATCACTGTTTCCCAAATGTTCACTTACCTTAATATTGGATACCATTTCTGTGTTATTCGTTATCACTAGGTCCAATATATTGTTATTTCTTGTCGGCACTTCCACCATTAGTGACATGTAGCTTTCAGGAAGTATGCTCACAAACCTGCTACCCTTAGCACTCTGACAGGTCTCAATTTTCCAGTTGATATCTGGATAATTAAAATCTCCCATAATTACAGTATGCCCAAGCTGGGCAGCTTTCCTTATTTGCAATAGCAGTTGGGCCTCAACATTGTCATCAATATTTGGTGTTTTGTAGGATATACCCACTGATACCTTTTTTTTTTACCTTTTTGTAAGCGTTTCACTTACCTGCTGAGACGGCCGCCAGGCATCTGTAGACGGCCAGTCTCGTGTTTGCTGCCTCTGACTCCTTGAGAGCTGGTTGCCCTGGTTTCCTGGCGGGCAGCCAGCTTTCGCTCCGTCTGTACCGCAGAGTGCGGGCGTGTATCAAGGCAATCCCCTCTGATGTTGCGACCCGGCTCTTAAAGTCATAGTACCCCAATTGTTCCACCTTCTGGAGGTGGAGCAATTGGTACTTAAACTGCATGTACACCACATCAATTGCCCTTTCGTGGTGTTCCAGTGCAGTTGTGTTGCCTGAGCTCTGTGTATTACCTGATTTGACTGACTACCCTATCTGGTGCTGACCTGTGGCTCTGTCCGACTATCCACTTTGTGTATGTCCCTTGGTGTGTCTGATAACCATTCTGGTGCAGACTTGTGGCTCTGGCTGACTACCTGTTCCGTGTATGACCCGGCTTTTCTGACTACCCACTCTGGTGTTGACCTGGGGCTCTGTCCACTGCGTATCCAGCATACCAACACTCCAGTGGGTATCCTATCTGGTGCGAACCTGTGGCTCTGGCTGACTACCCACTCCGTGTATAACCTGGCTTGGCCGACTATCCATTTCTTGTTACTGGGGCTTGTCTGGTGAACCTCTAGTCACCATATATCCCACTAAGGGAAAACCTACATACATCAACCAATCAAAGCTCCCAATGTCAGAATCAGGCAAAAAATAGAAAAACATCTGTTGTCCTTTATATCAAAAAAGAAGATATTCTTTGGATTTTTAAATATTAATGTTCATCAGGATTTTCTTGCAACAACACTTACCAATAGTCCTACTTATATCAACACTAGAACAGAATGATCTTTCTTCACTATAGGCTTTTTCAGAATGTTAGAACCATGTATCAGAATGCTGAATCAACATTTTGTTTCTTTAATTAAAGGTAATGACTCACAGTTCAGTAGATCAGATGGACAGTTTGCATTCTTAATTCCTCCACTCCTGACCACTCAGCAGGCTGTAGATTAACCATATTATACTCTTTGTTAACCACACCATGCTATTTTGAGGTTCCCTGGAATCTTTTCCAATGTTACTTCCCTAGCGGTCTCTCTTTTTTTCCCACATCTTACTAGTTCGCAGGCTGTCAGCTTGCCACTGGACGTTTCATATATTTCCAGTCACACCTCTTATTGTAATGTACTCACACATCTAATGAGTTAGTGTGTTGGAGGTCTTAAAGTCGCGCCTCTATGCACCTATTCGATGCTTAACTGCCATTTTCTTTGCAAATGATGGTGTGTTTCTTTCTTTCACATTAGTGTGGTCATACCGTCCTCCCTCACACTCTTTCTTTCCAATGCGTTTCAAAGCTCACTGGCTTCTTCCTCGGGGAATAGCATTATGAACACTAATCTCAATCTTGTTTCTTTTATCCTCCTCCACCGGAAATAGATGTTGTATACAAATTAACCATCAATATAATGTTGCTCTCCCAGAACAAAATAACATATACATATAACATGTCTTATCTGTAAAGTTTGCAATCAATATCACCAACCTTTCTTAAATTGTGGGGCTCGTTAATGTATAGATCATAAAACACTAATGTATAAAAAATATACAATGATCCACAGTATTGTTTAATACCCTTCTCTACCTGCTCATTTAAAGGGAAAGGACACTGAATTCATAGGAGACATTATCCAATTTATTGAGTAAGTCACTGGTGTCACGAGCGTATGAGGACAAATGGATTACATATTTCCTCAATTTATTGTCCAAAAATTGGGAAGCTTTCTCACACAAGTTGCCTATGCTTAACACAATTGGCCTATCTGGTGGATTGTGTGTGTTCTTATGAATTTTAGGCAACAAATATAATGTAGAAATTGTTGGGTTTTTCACCTCCAAGAATTTTTTATTCTCTTTTGGTTATTATTCCATCTTGGAAAGCTTCCTCAATTATTTTCGTGTACGTATTTAGATATTCCTTAGTTGGGTCAGAAACTAATCTTTTATAGCATTATTTTTTATTTAATTGTTTGAATGCCTCTGCCAGATACACATTTTTTGGCCAAACTACAATATTGCCACCTTTATCAGATGGCTTGATGATCACATCTTCCCATTCCGACATTTCTTTTATGGCATATTCTTCTGTCTTACTTAAGTTGAATGAACCTTTTTCCTCTGGGAGTTCTATTATTTCCCTCATCACCAATTCTCCAAAAATACATACTTGTGGACATATTTGAGAGGGTGACATGAACATAGATGTTAATTTTATATCAGGGACTGAATCAGTTTCATTTTTTTATAAGAGTCAAATAAACTTATTGGGGAGGAGTCATATTCTGATTTCTTAAAATAATTATGAAGTAATAACTTCCGACAGAATAAGAAAAGATCTTTATATATTTCAAATGTATTCATTTTACAACTAGGTGAAAATGATAATCACTTTCACAACACATTTAGGTGGGTAGGGGTCAAGTCATGGGTGCTTAGATTAATGACATTTAGGGCGAGGAGTCCTCCATACTTGATTTCCCTGTATCTGTCTTTGTCCATAGCCCCATATTTGTCTGTTTCTTAAATCTATTGCCCCCGTCCTTGTCTTTCTCCTATGTTGTAATATATTCATCTCCCCCTCCATCTCCGTGTTCGTTGGCCTAAAAAAGTATGTGATTGTGTAATTCGATCTGATACATTTGATGCAGTAGCTCCTTCATTATCAGAAATATCGGATTCTGATATATCTGAGTCCTCTATTGCTTTCTCAGAACGTTCTATTTGATTGTTGTATTTCCATAAATATATATTGCCTTCCTTGAAATCTTTAAGAACTCTTTGAAATTTATTTCTTTTCTTGTCAATAATCTTCTTCTCTGATGTATCAATTTCACTTTCAATCTTATCAATTTTCTCTTTCAAATTCTGACAATCTAATGCCTGTATTTGTTTCTCTATTTCTTGAATCTTAATTGTCAATGTGTCACTTCTGGTTTGCTCATATTCAAATAATATTTGAATTAGTTCATGGGAGCATTTGTTAACAGCATTCTCCCATCTCTTTTCTAATAAATTGTTATCCAGATTGACAGCTGGCATCAGTCTTATTCTTAGACCTCTAGGGATAATGTCATTCGCAAAGTATTTCTTGTAAGATGACTTATTCCACCAGGAATGCATACGTTTAACACTGGTGGTTTTATATTCTGTTATTATATCCCTAACTTCTACTTTGGTGTCTTTCACAGTTGTTTCAGTAGAAGAAAACACATCACCTACTTGTGTTGCCCAAGTGAAGTTTATTGTATTAGAATTACTCATCCTTAAATTGTGTTGGTGTGCTACACATGGAGAACTTTCTATGAAAGAAAAATTATGTATACTGCAAATATCACGGTGCACCACAAGTAATAAACATATTGGAAGTGCTAATGTTAGCCAAAGGGATTGTGCTTAGGATAATAATAAATGAAATATACCACAAAGAGAAAAGTATCCACAACAGCAACAAAAACAGTAAACTAGTTTGGCGTGGAGTAGTTAGACTGTATTGACTTCATACAGTCCTCCAAAAATATCCACAAAACACCTCTCAGTGACTGAATTAAGTACTCGCAATTAATAATGATGCCTCGGTTATACAAATGTGTCAAGTACTAACAGATAGAGTTTTATTTATAGTGTGCTAAAAAAATCAGGAATTTGCAATGCTACTTTCCGGGGATACTTTCTAAGGTCCAGGATTTTTCTTAAGCAGTGATAATTAATATCCGTTAATATCATCAACATTATACCTGTTCTCATATCGGGATCATTATCATCCCAGATATCACTACAGCAGAGATATAGTGTATCACTCGGTTTCCTGTGCTTTTATATTCTGGCCACCCATATGTGTGGGATTAGTCTAATAAGTATGTAGAGGTTTCTGGTCTGCAATAGCACTAGTGAGCTAAAATGTAATGCTTCTGAGAGGTAAGTAGCTGTATATCCGGCCATTGTGTATCTACGTGTGGACCCTTTGCTCTGAGGGTCGATGGATGGATGGTGCACTTCCGGGAATAAGCTCATCAAGGTTGAAATGCATGTCTCGAGTTAGCTGGTGTTCCTGTGCATAGCGGACTTGCCTGTCTTTATGCAACTGGACCGCTTTTCTGTGTGGGAATAGGCTAATATGTATGTGGAAATTTCTCCTCTGTAATGGCACTGATGAGCAAAAATGTGATGCTTCTGAGAGCTAAGTAGCCATATATCAGGCCATTGTGCTGTTTGTTTGTTCCCAGAAGCCTCTCACATTTTGTATGCATATTTTAAATATTCTTGGGGTTCTCCCTAAGTTTGAAGGGTAATCCAGACATGGATGCCTTGCTATCAGTGTCTAGAAAATCTATTTCTACTTCCCTAATGAGGTTGAGCAAGTCTGAAATGTATGTCAGGTGTTAGCAGGTGGTACTGTACAGAGGGGACTTCTCTGTCATTTTTTCAATCTGCCCACTCATTTGGGTGGGGTTAAACTAATATGTATATAGAGATTTATTCTCTGTATTAGTACTAGTAAGCTAAAGTGTGATGTGTCTGGGTGTTATGTAGCTGTATAACAAGTCATGGTACTGTTTGTTTGTTTGTTTGTTCCCTGATGCTTATCACATTTTGTATGTATTTTAAATACTCTTAGGCAGTCTCCCTAAGAGTGACAGGTAATCCAGATGTGGTCACCTTACTCTCAGTGTCTAGGGAATGTACTTCCCTGAGAAAGCTCATAAAACATGAAATGTATGTGGGGTGTGTTCGGTTGGTGTTCTGTGCAGAGGGGATTAGGCTGTTATTATGGAACTGAACTGCTCTTCTGGGTGGGATCACTCTAATATGTATGTGGACATTTCTAATGTGTAATGGCACTAGTGATCTAAAATGTGATGCTTCTGAGCATTAGGTAGCTGTATATTAGGCCATTGTGCTATTTGTTTGTTCCCAGAAGCCTCTCACATTTTGTATGCATATTTTAAATATTCTACTTCCCTAATGAGGCTGAGCAAGTCTGAAATGTATTAGCAGGTGGTACTGTACAGAGGGGACTTCTCTGTCATTTTTCAATCTGACCACCCATTTGGGTGGGGTTAGACTAATACGTGTATGGAGATTTATTCTCTGTATTAGTACTAGTAAGCTAAAGTGTGATGTGTCTGGGTGTTATGTAGCTGTATAACAAGTCATGGTACTGTTTGTTTGTTTGTTCCCTGATGCTTTTCACATTTTTGTATGTATTTTAAATACTCTTAGGCAGTCTCCCTAAGAGTGACAGGTAATCCAGATGTGGTCACCTTGCTCTCAGTGTCTAGGGAATGTACTTCCCTGAGAAAGCTCATAAAACATGAAATGTATGTTTGGTGTGTTCAGTTGGTGTTCTGTGCAGAGGGGGTTAGGCTGTCATTATGGAACTGAACTGCTCTTCTGGGTAGGATCACTCTAATATGTATGTGGACATTTCTCATGTGTAATGGCACTAGTGATCTAAAATGTGATGCTTCTGAGCATTAGGTAGCTGTATATTAGGCCATTGTGCTATTTGTTTGTTCCCAGAAGCCTCTCACATTTTGTATGCATATTTTAAATATTCTTAGGGGGTCTCCCTAAGTTTGAAGGGTAATCCAGACGTGGATGCCTTGCTATCAGTGTCTAGGAAATCTATTTCTACTTCCCTGATGAGGCTGAGCAAGTCTGAAATGTATGTCAGGGGTTAGCAGGTGGTACTGTACAGAGGGGACTGCTCTGTCATTTTTCAATCTGACCACCCATTTGGGTGGGGTTAGACTAATACGTATATGGAGATTTATTCTCTGTATTAGTACTAGTAAGCTAAAGTGTGATGTGTCTGGGTGTTATGTAGCTGTATAACAAGTCATGGTATTGTTTGTTTGTTCCCTGTTGCTTATCACATTTTGTATGTATTTTAAATACTCTTAGGCAGTCTCCCTAAGAGTGACAGGTAATCCAGATGTGGTCACCTTGCTCTCAGTGTCCAGGGAATGTACTTCCCTGAGAAAGCTCATAAAACATGAAATGTATGTGGGGTGTGTTCAGTTGGTGTTCCTGTGCAGAGGGGATTAGGCTGTCATTATGGAACTGAGCTGCTCTTCTAACTCTTTTAACTCTTGTTTTAACGTCTGTTTTGTTGCAATTTAACTCATGTTCCTTTCAAGGAGTCCGTGAGTAAATTTTGCAATTTAACTCATGTTATGTTGCAATTTAACTCATGTTATCCCTAACTCTCTGTTTTGTTTTCCTCTACAGTGGTTTTCTACTCTGAGTTGTGTGATGTTTGCCTAAGAAAAGTAGGTGTTAGATTTCTGTCATTAAATTTGCAATTTAACTCACATTATCCCTAACTCCAACATTTGAACGGCTCTGGGGTTGGCTTTTACATTGTCCTCAAAGGGAGATATTTTGATCTTTTGTCAACGAGCATTGTGTTTTCAAAACTACAGTTATTTCTTACTTGTTGGAACATTTGCATCGCGTACTTGACTTAAAAAACCACTGTCGCCAGTTTTTTCTGCCACCGCCAACATTTGAATCGAGCCCTCAGTGTCTAGGGAATCCAGCCGAACTTCTCTGTTAATCTATATATATGCGCACTCGCGCACGCACATTAACCCCTCCCGTTTTATATCCCTCACCCTTATTTCTCCTAGGGTGCCACCCCTCTACATTATCCCCTCCCTTATTGTGCTCCCCTATGTTATTCACTCCCTGTTGATTCCCCTATGCTACCATCCACCTACTTTAGCCCCTCCCAGTTGTCATTATGGAACTTGACCGATCTTGGTGGAATTAGTTTAATATGTATGTGGAAATTTGTCCTCTGTAATGGCACTAGTGAGCTAAAATGTGATGCTTCAGAGCGGTAAGTAGGCGAATATCAGGCCATTGTGCTTTGTTTGTTCCCAGAAGCCTCTCACATTTTGTATGGATATTTTAAATACTCTTATGAGATCTCCCTAAGAGAAGGGTAATCCAGAAGTGGACACCTTGTTCTCAGTGACCAGGAATTCTGGTTATAGATCCTTGACGAGGCATAACATGGATGAAATGGATATTGGGTATTACCTGGTGTTCCCGTGCAGAGAGGACTTGCCTGTCATTTTATAATCGGACCACCCTTCTGGATAGGCTTAGTCTGCTATGCATGTGGAAATGTTTTTTTTTTTTTTTTTTTTTTTCTCTCTCTCTCTCTCTCTCTCTCTCTCTCTCTCTCTCTCTCTCTCTCTCTCTCTCTCTCTCTCTCTCTCTCTCTCTCTCTCTCTCTCTCTCTCTCTCTCCCCCTCTCTCCCCCTCTCTCCCCCTCTCTCCCCCTCTCTCTCTCTCCCTCCCCCTCTCTCCCTCCCTCTCTCTCAAGAGTGAAGGGTAATCCACATGTGGACCCCTTGCTCTCAGTGTTTTGGGAATTTGGATGCTTTTCCCAGATGGGTGGTAGCTTAGTTGGTTTTCCTGTGCACAGGCGATTTGGGTTTCATTATGGAACTGGGCTGCTTTTCTGGGTGAGATTAGTATGATATGTATGTGGAAATTTCTACTCTGTAATGGCACTAGTGAGTTAAAATATGATGCTTTTGAGTGGTAAGTAGTTGTTTTTTCAGGCCATTGTGCTTTTTGTTTGTTCCTAGAAGCCTCTCACATTTTGTATGCATATTTTAAATACTCTTAGTGTGTCTCTCTAAAAGTGAAGGGTAATACAGAATGGACACCTTGCTATCAGTGTCTAGGAAATCTAGTTTCACCTCCATAATGAGAACCAACAAGGCTAAATTGTATGTTGGGTTATATGTGGTGTTTCTGTGTAGTGAGGACTTGCCTTTTGTTTTATGCTCTGACCACCCATATGTGTTGGATTAGTCTAATATGTATGCTGTGGCACTAGTGAGCTAAGATTTGATGCTTCTGAGATGTAAGTAGCAATATCACAGTCCATTGTGCATCTGTGTGTGGACCTGTTGCTCCCAGGGTCTAGGGAATCCAGGTGCACTTCTGTGAATAAGCCCAGCAAGACTGAAATGCATGTCTCGGGTTAGCTTGTGTTCCTGTGCATAGAGAGTTTGCCTGTCATGCAACTAGACTGCTCTTCTGTGTGGGAATAGGCTAATATGTGTGTGGAAATTTCTTCTCTGTAATGGCTCTAGTGAGCTAAAATTTGATGCTTCTGAGAGGTAAGTAGCCATATAACAGGACATTTTGTTGTTTGTTTGTTTGTTCCCATAAGCCTCTCACGTTTTGTATGCATATTTTAAATACGCTTAGGGGTGGTCTCCCTAAGATTGGAGGGTAATCCATAGGTGGACACCTCTGCTCTTAGAGCTTAGGGAATCCAGCTGCACTTCTCTGAGAAAGTCCATAAAGTATGAAATATATGAGTGGTGTGTTTAGTTTGTGTTCTTGTGCAGAGGGGATTTGGCTGTTGTTATGGAACTGGCATGCTCTTCTGGGAGGGATTACTCTAATATGTATGTAGAAATTTTGCATCTGTAATAGCACTAGTGAGCTAAAATGTGATGCTTCTAAGTGGTAAATAGCCACATATCAGGTCATTATGCTGTTTGTTTTTCCCAGATGCCTCTCACATTTTGTATGGATGTTTTAAATACTCTTATGAGATGTCCCTAAGAGAAGGGTAATCCAGAAGTGGACACCTTGCTCTCAGTGACTAGGGAATCCGGTTATACATCCTTGATGAGGCCTAACATGGCTGAAATGTACATTGAGGATTAGCTGGTGTTCCCATGCAGAGAAGACTTGCCTGTCATTTTATAATTGGACCACCCATCTGGGTGGGCTTAGTTTGCTATGCATGTGGAAATTTTTTTCTCTGTAATGGCACTAATGTGCTAAAGATGATGCTTCTGAGTGGTTAGTAGCTGTATATCAGGCCATCGTGCTGTGCGTTTGATCCCAGAAGCCTCTCACATTTTGTATGTGTATTTCAAATATTCTTAGGGTGTCTCCCTAAGAGTGAAGGGTAATCCACATGTGGACCCTTTGCTCTCAGTGTTTTGGGAATCCAGATGCATTTCCCAGACAAGACCCAAGAAGACTGAAATGTATGGGTGGTGGCTTAGTTGGTTTTCCTGTGCACAGGGTGTTTCGGTGTCATTATGGAATTGGGCTGCTTTTCTGGGTGAGATTAGTATGATATGTATGTGGAAATTTCTCCTCTGTAATAGCACTAGTGAGTTAAAATATGATGCTTTTGAGTGGTAAGTAGTTGTTTTTCAGGCCATTGTGCTTTTTGTTTGTTCCTCTTACATTTTGTATGAATATTTTAAATACTCTTAGGGTGTCTCCCTAAGAGTGAAGGGTAATACAGAAGTGAACACCTTGCAATCAGTACCTGGGGAATCCAGTTACACCTTACTGATAAGACCCAACAAGGCTGAAACGTATGTCGGGGCAACAAGCGACAGGGAATACTAATTTTTCTCTCTTGCAGGAAGGTGCCTTACCTTTTTCTCAATCCTACAAGCATCTCATGCGGCAATGGCCCCATGGCCCCTCGTACTGCGGTTGCAACATTTACCCCCAAATTTCACCCTAGGCAACTCTGCAGGCATCCTCTTTTATCAGGACCAGCCCCAAACATGAAGGAAGTGCGGCCAGACAGTACATAAAGGGAAGGATTGCAAGGAGAGTGCAGGAAAAAACTGTAGAGTGGAAGGGCATGAAACAAAGGACTGTCCAAGGAAGATGACCTGCAACCTCTGTGGGGAATCCAATCATACATTCAAAGATTGTCCCCAGAGAGCAAAAACTATGCAGCAGTGGCAGGAAAAGGCCTCCAAAAACTGGTCCCTCACCAAAATTGCCTGGTAGCAAAATGAAGGAAACCCCAGCACCAGAGAAAACTTCAAAGGGTATGACTGAAACTCCACAGACCCCCTCCCCTCTCTACCAGGCAGCAGTGAAACTGGCCCTCCCGGCTCACAAGGCCACGAATCCTCAAACCTTTTCTAAACCTCTCCCCTCCCAGCCCTCTTCTAAGCCTATCTCCTGTGACACCTCCTCTGAAACTAACAACTCCCCACAGCTCACCGCTATTCCCCCTGAAGCAGCTATAACAACCTCCCCAGCTGCCTCAGATTCCTTCCCTCCCTTGTCTTCTGTTTATTCTGTTTCAGACCCACCTTTGAAGGAGCAATTAAAGAAAAAAATCAGGAAAAAGGAAAAAAGACAAGGAGAAGAGCCCTGATAAAGTCACTAAACAGAAAAAAGTGCCTCCAAAGGACAGCACCCTCCTGAGACAAAAGAGGAGAGCAACATAGAGGACATGGAAAAAGCAGTGAGTCCCCCTGGAGACCCAGCCCCAGAGGGAAAAGAGCAGTATTATGCTGACATCATGGCCTTCCTGCAGTCTGTCCTACAGACTGATGAACCTCCAGACCGGGGAGGAGGAGGGGAGAACCCAGTGGTGGAGAGTGGTAACTAGTGTCACTGTCTATATGTCCTATCTAACCTCTAACTAATGGCATCTCTTTCAGCATTTACCATTAATGTGAGTAGCATTAGGGACCAGTATAGGTGACAGGGAATACTAACTTTTCTCTCTTCCCAGGGAAGCTATATATATATATATATATATATGTTACAGGAATGTGCCTTACCTTTTTCTCAGTCCTACAGGCATTTCATGCGGCAATGGCCTCATGGCCCCTCGTACTGGTTGGGTGGGGGCAGCTGTAGGTCTGCAGGTGTAGCCATTTTGATCAGAGTGGGGCGGTTCGCGTTTGATTCTGTCCAGGAGGTAATTTGCGGCAGACTTCTTGTCGTAGATGGCTCCTGGCCAGGTGAGCCTGTGCGGCTCATCAGCGTGTACGCCTCCCCTGAGAGAAATAAGCAACTGGACCTTTTCCAGCACCTGCGGACCCAGCTCGCTACCACCCGAGCAGTGGTGATGGGTGGGGATTTTAATTGCCCAATTGAGGAGTATGGGCGCAGCTCCTGCCTTAATGCAAAGCTGGATAAAACATCCAGGTTACTGATAGAGATGGTCAAGGAAGCATCCATGCGGGACGCGGTGGGCTCCATTGGGGCGGGTTCCGTTAATTATACTTGGAGCCGCCCTGATGGCTTAACGCATTCTCAGATTGACTTCCTGTTCACCTCCAGAACAGTAGAGCACAAGTGGCACTCTATGGTCCCCTGCTACTTCTCTGACCACAGGGCCATTCACTTCCAAGGGTTCCTGTGCAAAGGGTTTCCTCCCGGTCCAGGCTCCTGGAAGTTGAACTGTGCCCTGCTGGAAAGAGAGGAGATTGTAGAGGAGCTGCGGGGTGCTTATAAAATGTGGAAATTAGATAAAGTGTACTTCCCCACCGTGGCCCAGTGGTGGGAGTTTATGAAAGTTAAATTCCGCAATTTCTTTCAGGCAAAAGGCAGATGCCAGGAGTGTGAGAGGAGAAGCGAACTCAGGAGACTGCAAAAGAAACTGCAATCCCTGCAGGACCTCCAACTCTGTGGCTGGGATGTGAGAAAGGAGCTGGAACAGACCAAAGAGGGCCTGAAAAGGCACTTTGAGGAGGAGTCCAGGCACATTATCTTCCGTTCCAAGGTGGAGTACCTGGAGAAGGGTGAGAAACGTAGCTCTTTCTCTTTCAGGAAGCTCCACTCTGCACACACTCCCCTGATAGAACTGAGGGATAGAGATGGCAGAATCCAAGAGGGTAAGGAAGGGGTCATGAAAGTGGTCACAGACTTCTACAGAGACCTCTACTCCCCCAAAGACACAGACACAGACCAAGCTGATAAGTTCCTGTCAGGTATCACTAACTCTGTTGATCCCACAGGTAGAGCAGCTATGGTCTCCCCCCTGGCATTGGAGGAGCTGTTCTCTGCTGCCAGATCCTTCAAGTCGGGCAAGACCCCAGGTTATGATGGTCTCCCAGCTGAATTTTATATAAAGCTGTGGGACCTCATAGGCCTGGACCTGCTTGAACTATACAACGAGATGGTGGCAGAGGACAGAATGCCTCTGACGCTAATGGAGGGGATGATCACGATCTTGTATAAACAGAAAGGAGAGAGATGCGACCTTAAAAATTGGCGGCCCATATCTCTCCTGAATGTGGACTACAAGATCCTCGCCAAGGTACTAGCCAACAGGCTAAAGAGGGTCATTGGTCAGATTGTTCACCCAGACCAAACCTGCGGCATTCCCGGTTGCCGAATAGCAGATAGCCTTGCCCTAATCAGAGACACAGTACACTATATCAGAGACCGCCATATAGAGGTGGCCCTGGTCAGCCTTGATCAGAAGAAGGCCTTTGACTGTGTCTCTCATGAATTCATGGGCAGGGCACTGCGCAGATTTGGGCTGGGAGAAATGTTCTGTTCATATGTTAACCTAATGTACCTTGACATTTTTAGTACGGTGCTGGTGAACGGCTGGAAGACTGACCCCTTTCCAGTGCTTTCTGGGGTCAGACAAGGTTGCCCTCCCTCACCTCTTCTTTTTGTCTGTTGTATAGAGCTCTTCGCTGAATGCATCAGACGGAATCCAGAGATCAGGGGGATCACTGCACCAATACGTTGCAGACAAGAGGCAAATTGCTAGCTGTACATGGATGATGTAACCATCTTCTGCGCTGACCAGCAATCGGTGAAAGAGCTTGTCCAGACATGCGATGACTTCGGGTCCAAAGGTCAACTGCAGGAAGTCAGAGACCATGCTCTTCGGGGAGTGGCACCTATCTTCTGACACCTTCCCCTTCAACATAAGGACAGGCCTCATCAAAATCCTGGGGTTCTGGTTCAGTGGAAAAGACACGGCTCTGAAGTGTTGGGATGAAAGACTAGCGAAAGTCAGACAGATATTTGGACTATGGAGCCTCAGGGACCTCACCATAGAGGGAAAAACACTTGTGCTGCAGAATGAGATCCTTCCAATTGGCAGAGCCATCACAAGGACAGTGTTTCACTTCATCTGGGTATCACGGTGCCCGTGATATCAGCGACATTTTGACATGTTTACTTCCTGATGCCTTTTTATTGGCTGCGCTGTCTAGCTCCTCCCAGTGACAGCCTTTAAATACCTTAGGCTGGCACTCATGAGTTGCCCTTTCGTGGTGTATCCGTTGCCTAGTGCTTGTTCCAATTACTCTCATTGATACCAGTGTATGACCCGGACTGTTTGACTACTCTGCCTGTTTACCGTTCCTGCTCTGTGTACCGACCCGGATTGGCTGACGTTCCTGCTTCCTGTATTGACCTGGCCTGGCTGACTTTCCTGCTCCACGTACCGACTCGGCTTGTCTGGTGATCCTGCTCCGTGTACCGACCCGGCGTGATTGGCGATCCTGCTCTGTGTATCGAATTGGCTTGGCTGAAGTTACTGCTCCGTGTACCAACCTGGCTGGGCTGAAGTTCCTGTTCCTGTACTGTTTCTGCTTGCTAGTTACTCTACTCTTGCTGTTGCTCACACTTCAGTGTTCTTGCCAGAGCTCCGGTGGTCCGGTTCCGCATAAGTAGTCCAGTCCGTGATCCGCTCACTCATAGTGCCTATGTTATCCTCCAGTATAGTCTGATTTGCAGCACGTTCGCTTGGTCTGTTTCTGCCATTCCTGAGGTTGGGTTCAGATGGGCGCCTCAGGTTACTTCCCATTTGCAGACCGGAGCGTTCGTTAACCCCTTCAGGGGTGGTGCTGGGCATTCGTATATGAGTCTGAAGTCTCAGTTGGGAGTAAGTTATCCTACGGCACTAAGCACTGACTCACGTTTGTTTGTAGTCTCCAGTGGGCATTCACATTGGCAGCCTTCCTCCTATGTTGCCTTAGCCAGATTCACACTGGCTTAACCTGTTGCATACTTGTCAGTCACTGTTGTTACTCTCTGCGTAGAGAGTTACATTGGGCATCCCAACATCAGGGCCATCTCTGTCATTGGCCTAATTTGAATCTCTTTGTCATATATACACTGTATCAATTGCGATTTACCTGACCTGTGTCAGTATTGTATATTTGTTCTACATACTGGACCCGTGTGGGTTAATCATACCATTGTAACCTGTCCTGTGTCAGTTTACCGTTTTTCCTGTATGCTGGACCCGCGAGGGTTACTGTTATTCATCGTGTGCAAATAAAATTGTGTTTTACCAAGACCTTCCGTTTCTGAGTGTACTGAACCGTAACACTGGGGCTCCAAAATGGACCGAGTGAAGCATGCATTTATGTACAAGGAGCCCCACAAAGGAGGAAAGGGGGTGCCAGACATCCCCACCATTTTGCAGGCTTTCTTTGTGTGCAACTGTGTGTGGAGGACTTTAAGAGAGAGCAACCAGGGATCTGCCAGTAATGCCATGTCCCATTTCTTCCTGCTTCCTCTCTGGAGGGGACTCGGTTGGGACAGGTGGGACAGCTCCATCCCTTACAACTGGAATACCCCCTGGTTCTACCAGGATGTTGGTAGATTTGTGAGGGAGAACCAACTGGAGGGTGTTAAACCAGAACTGTGGACCCCAAACGTCATAGATAAGCTCATCAGAGCAAAAGACATTATAGAGACAATTTCAGGACTTCGAGATGCCACTTCCAAGATGGTATGGCAGAACATGTCATCAGGGAGACTCACCAACAGACACAAGGACTCTGCATGGATGGCCATTCAGGGGGGTCTGTCTCTCAGGTCACTCATGCATGCAAGGAACCTATGTAGGTATAGACACTGCCCTTGAGGATGTGTGGCAGAAGAAACTGCCCTGCATGTTTTTTGGCAGTGCCCCTTTGCCCAAGCTCTCTTGGATGACCTGCAAAATGAACTCAAAGACTCTGTTCCAAAGAGACACTTGTCGTACCACTCGGTACTGTATGGACTATTTCCAGGGACACACTCGTATGGTGCTATCCAGGAAGCCGGGCACATCATGTGCTGCATCAAAGACGCTCTATGGTTTGCAAGGAATCATCTGGTGCTGACCCTTTGCTCTAAGCGTCTAGGGAACCCAGGTGCACTTCCGTGAATAAGCCCAGCAAGGCTGAAATGCAGGTCTCAGGTTAGCTGGTGTTCCTGTGCATAGAGGACTTGCCTGTCGTTATGCAACTGGACCGCTCTTCTGTGTGGGAATAGGCTAATATGTATGTGGAAATTTCTTCTCTGTAATGGCACTGATGAGCAAAATCTTGATGCTTCTGAGAGGTAAGTAGCCATATATCAGGCCATTGTGCTGTTTTTTGTTCCCAGAAGCCTCTCACATCTTCCATGTATATTTTAAATACTCATAGTGGGTCTCCTAAGTTTGAAGGGTAATCCAGATGTGTACACCTTGCTCTCGGTGTATAGGTAACCCATTTCTATCTCTATGATGAAGCTCAGCAAGGCTGAAAAGTATGTTGGTGGTTAACAGGTGTTCATGAGTAGGAGGGACTTGTGTGTTATTTTATAATCTGACCACCCATTTGGGTGGGATTAGTCTAATATGTATATGGAAATTTCTTCTTTATAATGGCACTAGTGAGCTAAAATGTGATGCTTCTGAGTGGAATGTAGCCGTATAACAAGCCATTGTGCAATTTGTTTGTTCGTTCCCTGAACTCTCTCACATTTTGTATGCATATTTTAAATACACTTAGGGGGTCTCCCTAAGAGTGAAGGTTAATCCAGACGTGGTCACCTTGCTTTCAGTGTCTTGGGAATGCAGTTGTATTCCTTGAGAAAGTTTATAAAGAATGAAATGTACATGGGATGTGTTTAGCTGGTGTTCCCATGCAGAGGGTATTAGGCTGTCATTATTGAGCTGAGCTGAGCTGAACTGAACTGCTTTTCCGGGTGGGATCACTCTAATATATGTGGAAATTTCTCATCTGTAATGGCACTAGTGAGCTAAAATGTGATGTTTTTGAGCAGTAAGCAGCCGTATATCAGGCCGTTGTGCTGTTTGTGTGTTCCCAGAAGCCTCTCATATTTTGTATGAATATTTTAAGTACTCTTAGGGGGTCTCCCTAAGAGTGAAGGGTAATCCACATGTAGACCCCTTGCTTTCAAGAGTTATTGAATCCAGCTACACCTCTGTGCCGAGGTCCAACAAGGCTGAAAAGCATATTGCGGGTTAGTTTGTGTTCCTATGCAGAGAGGATTTGCCTGTTGCTATGGAACTGGATAGATCTTCTGTGTGGGGTAAATCTAACGTTTATGTGGAAATTTCTTTGGCCCCCTCCCAGTTGTCATTATGGAACTGGACTGATTTTCTGGGTGGGATTAGTTTAATATGTATGTGGAAATTTCTCCTCTGTAATGGCACTAGTGAGCTAAAATGTGATGCTTCAGAGTGGTAAGTAGCTGAATATCAGGCCATTGTGCTGTTTGTTTGTTCCCAGAAGCCTCCCACATTTTGTATGGATGTTCTAAATACTCTTATGGGGTCTCCCTAAGAGTGAAGGGTAATCCAAAAGTTGACACCTTCCTATCAGTTCCTACAGAATCCAGTTATACCTCCACAATGAGACCCAACAAGGCTGAAATGCGCGTTGGGCTTTGTCTGGTGTTTGCTTGTGGGAGGGTTTGCCTGTCATTTTATATTCTGACCACCCATATGTGTTAGATTAGTCTAATATTTATGCAATAGCACTAGTGAGCTATAATGTGATGCTTCTGAGTGGTAGGTAGCAGTATATCAGGACATTGTACTGTGTATTTGTTCCCAGAATCCTCTCACATTTTCTATGCATATTTTAAATATTCTTATGGTGTCTCCCTAAGAGTGAAGGGTAATCCACATGTGGACCACTTGCTCTCAGTGTTTAGGGAATCCAGATGCACCTCTCTGATAAAGCCTGAGAAAGCTGAAATGTAGGGGTGGTGGGGTTTAGTAGGTTTTTCTGTGCAGGAAGTATTTGGTTGTCTTATGGGATTAGTCTGCTATGTATGTGACATTTTTTTCTTTGTAATGGCACTAGTGAGTTAAAATGGAATGCTTCTGAACATTAAGTAGCTCTATGTCAGGCCATTGTGCTGTGCATTTGTTCCCAGAATCCTCTCACATTTTATATGAATATTTTTAATACTCTTAGGGCGTCTTCCTAAGAGTGAAGGATAATCCATAGGTGGACCCCATGCTCTCAGTGTTTAGGTATTCTAGATATACGTCTCTGACAAAGCCCACGAAAGCTAAAATGTATGGGCGGTGGGTTTTAGTAGGTTTTTCTGTGCAGAGGATGTTTTGCTGTCTTATAGACCTGGGCTGCTCTTTTTTCATTGTTCTGTGCATTTGTTCACAGATTCCTCTCACATTTTGTATGCATATTTTAAATACTTTTAGTGTCTCTCCCTAAGAGTGAAGGGTAATCCACATGTGGACCCCTTGCTCTCAGTGTTTAGAGAATCCAGGTGCACATCTGTGATGAGGCCCAGCAAGGCTGAAACGCTGGTTAGCTGGTGTTACTGTGCCGAGAGGGCTTGCATGTCATTATGGCAATAGACTGCTCTTCTGTGTGGGATTAGCCCAATATGTATGTGGAAATTTCTCCTCTGTAATGGCACTAGTGAGCTAAAATATGATGCTTCTGAGTGGTAAGTAGCTGTATATCATGCTGTTTGTTTGTTCCCAGAAGCCTCTCACATTTTGTATGCATATTTTAAATTCTCTTCAGGGGTCTCCTTAAGTTTGAAGGGTAAACCAGATGTGGACACCTTGTTCTCAGGTTTTAGCATATCCAGTTATATTTCTCTGGTAAGATCCAACAAAGCTGAAACGCATGTTGGGGGCTAGCTAGTGTTCCCGTGCAGGGGAGGCTTGCCTGTCATTTTATTATTGGACAACCTATCTGGTTGGGATTAGTCTAATATGTATGTGGAAATTTATTTTTTGTAATAACTGTAGTGAGCTAAAATGTGATGCTTTTGAGTGGTAAGTAGCCGTATAACTGGCCTTTGTGCTATTTCTTTGTTCCCAGAACCCTCTCATTTTTTGTATGCATATTTTAAATACTCTTAGGGGGGTCTCCCTAAGAGTCAAGGTTAATCCACATGTGGACCCCTTGCTCTCAGTGTCTATGAAATACAGCTTTACCTTTGTAATGAGGCCCAACAAGGATGCAAAAGCATGTTGTGATTTAGCTGGTGTTCTTTTGCGGAGATGGTTTTCTTGTTGTTATGGAGCTGGATGGCTCTTCTGAGTGGGATTAATCTAATATGTATGTGAAAATTTCTTCTCTGTAATGGTTCTAGTGAGCTAAAATGTGATGCTTCTGAGCAGTAAATAACTGTATATCAGGCCATTGTGCTTTTTGTTTGTTCCCAGAATCCTCTCACATTTTGTATGCGTATTTTAAATACTCTTATGAGGTCTCTCTAAGAGTGAAGGGTAATCCAGAAATGGACACCTTGCTCTATGTCTCTTGTGAATCCATGAATCTAGCAAATATTTTTCTTCTCTCTCACTCCTATTCTTTTTGCCCAATGAGACTGAAATGTGCATCAGGGGTTAGCTGGTGTTCCTGTACAGAGGGGACTTGCCTGTTATTTTGTGATCTGACCACCCATATGTGTTGGATTAGTCTTATACGTATTTGGAAATTTCTTCTCTGCAATGGCACTAGTAAGCTAAAATGTGATGCTTCTGAGCGGTAAGTAGGCGTGTTACGGGCCATTATGCTGTTTGTTTGTTCCCACAAGCCTCTCAAATTTTGTATGCATATTTTAAATACTCTTAGGTGGTCTTCCTAAGAGTGAAGGGTAATCCAGACGTGGACTCCTTTGATTTTTGGGTTGGTTTTAGGTTGGTTTTTAGTGTGTTGTGGGTTAGTTTTTAGTGTGTTGTGGTTTGTTTCTAGTGTATTTTATCTTGGTTTTAGTGTTTTTTGGGTTGGATTTTAGTGTGTTTTGGGTTGGGTTTTAGTGTGTTTTGGATTTGGTTTTAGTGTGTTTTGGGTTGGTTTGTAGAGTGTTGTGGGTTGGTTTTTAGTGTGTTGTGAGTTGGTTTTGAATGTGTTATCTGTTGGTTTTAGTGTGTTGTGGGTTGTTTCTAGTGTATTTTATATTGGTTCTAGTCTGTTTTAGGTTGGGTTTTAGTGTGTTTTGGATTTGGTTTTAGTGTGTTTTGTGTTGGTTTGTAGTGAGTTTTGGGTTGGTTTTTAGTGTGTTATGTGTTTGATTCTTTTGTGTTTTGTGTTGGATTTTTAGTGTGTTTGGGTTGGTCTTTGTGTGTTTTGGGTTGTTTTAGTGAGTTTTGTGTTGGTTTTTAGTGTGTTTGGGTTTGTTTTTGTGCGTTTTGTGTTAGTTTTAGTGAGTTTGGGTTGGTTTTAGTGTGTTGTTGTTTGTTTTTAGTGTGTTTTGTGTTGGTTTTTACTGTGTTTGGGTTTGGTTTTTAGTGTGTTATGGGTTGGGTTTGAGTTTGTTTTGTGTTGGTTTTTAGTATGTTTGGGTTGATTTTTGTGTGTTTTGTGTAGGTTTTAGGGTATTGTGGGCTGTTTTTGGTGTGTTTTGGGTTGATTTTCAGTGTGTTTTGGGTTGTGTTTTAGTGTTTTTGGGTTGATTTTTTAGTGTGGTTTGGATTTGGTTTTAGTGTGTTTTGGGTTAGTTTTTATTAAGTTTTTGGTTGGTTTTTAGTGAGTTTTGGGTTGATTCTTAGTGTGTTTTGGGTTGACTTTCAGTGTGTTTCGGGATGGATTTTTATTGCGTTTTGGGTTGTGTTTTATTGCATTTCGGGTTGGTTTCTAGTGTTTTTTGGGTTTGTTTTTATGTGTTTTGGGTTGGTTTTTAATGAGTTTTGAGTTGGATATTAGTGTGTTTTGGGTTGGTTTTCAATGTGTTTTGAGTTAGGTTTTTAGTGTGTTTTGGGTTGGGTTTTTGTGTGTTTGGGTTTGTTTTTGTGTGTTTTGTGTTGGTTTTAGTGAGTTTTGGGTTGGTTTTTAGTGTGTTTTGAGTTGGTTTTACTATGCTATGGGTCGTTTTTAGTATGTTTTGGGTTGGTTTTAGTGTGTTTTGGGTTGTTTTTTAGTGTGTTTTGTGTTGGTTTTAGTGAGTTTTGGGTTGGTTTTTAGTGTGTTTTGGGTTGGTTTTACTATGCTATGGGTCGTTTTTAGTATGTTTTGGGTTGGTTTTAGTGTGTTTTGGTTTGTGTTTTAGTGTTTTTGGGTTGATTTTTAGTGAGTTTTGGGTTTGGTTTTAGTGTGTTTCGGGTTGATTTTCTGTGTGTTTCGGGTTAGGTTTTTAGTGTGTTTTGGGTTGGGTTTTAGTGCATTTCGGGTTGGTTTAAGTGTGTTTTGGGTTGGTTTTAATGTGTTTTGGGTTGGTTGTAGTGAGTTTTGGGTTTGGTTTTAGTGTGTTTCGGGTTGATTTTCTGTGTGTTTCGGGTTAGGTTTTTAGTGTGTTTTCGGTTGGGTTGTAGTGTATTTGGGTTTGTTTTTGTGTGTTTTGTGTTGGTTTTTAGTGAGTTTTGGGTTGGTTTTTGACGTGTTTTGGGTTGATTTTCAGTGTGTTTTGGGTTGGGTTTTTATTGTGTTTTGGGTTGTGATTTTTGCATTTTGGGTTGGATTTTAGTGTGTTTTGGGTTGGTTTTCAATGTGTTTTGGGGTGGTTTTTAGTTACTTTTGTGTCTGGTTTTAGTGTGTTTCAGGTTAGGTTTTTAGTGTGTTTTAGGTTGGGTTTTTGTATTTGGGTTTGTTTTTGTGTGTTTTGTGTTGGTTTTAGTGAGTTTTGGCTTGGTTTTTAGTGTGTTTTGTGATGGTTTTTAGTACTTTTGTGTTTGGTTTTAGTGCGTTTCGGGTTGATTTTCAGTGTGTTTTGGGTTAGGGTTTTAGTGTGTTTTGGGCTGGATTTTAGTGTATTTGGGTTTGTTTTTGTGTTGTTTTAGTGAGTTTTGGGTTGTTTTTTATTGTGGTTTGGATTTGGTTTTAGTGTGTTTTGGTTAGCTTTTATTGTGTTTTGGGTTGGTTGTTAGTTAATTTTGGGTTGGTTTTTAATGTGTTTTGGGTTGATTTTCAGGGTGTTTTGGGTTGGGTTTTTATTGTGTTTTGGGTTGTGTTTTATTGCATTTCAGGTTGGTGTGTTTTGGGTTGGTTTTTAGTGAGTTTTGGGTTAGATTTTAGTGTGTTTGGTGTTGGTTTTTAGTGTGTTTTGGGTTTGGTTTTAGTGTATTTGGGTTTGTTTTTGTGTGTTTTGTGTTGGTTTTAGTGAGTTTTGGGTTGTTTTTAGTGTGTTTTGGGTTGATTTTTAGTCTATTTGGGTTTGTTTTTGGGTTGGTTTTAGTATGCTGTGGGTTGGTTTTAGTGTTTTGGGTTTTTTTTGGCAACCCAAAACACACTAAAACCCAACACAAAACATACTAAAACACACTGAAAATCAATCCAATAAACACTAAAAACCAACCCAAAACAAAAAATCCAATCCAAAAAAAACACTAAAAACAACCCAAAACACACCAAAAACAAACCCAAAACACACTAAAAACCTACACAAAACACTCTATAACACTCTATAAAAACAACCAAAAACACTCTAAAACCCAACCCAAAATACAATAAAAACCAAAGCAAAACACACTAAAACCAACCCGAAACACACTAAAACACACTGAAAATCAATCCAATAAACACTAAAAACCAACCAAAAACACAAAAAAATCCAATCCAAAAAAAACTAAAAACAACCCAAAACACACCAAAAACAAACCCAAAACACACTAAAATCCCACCCAAAAAACACTAAAACCCAACCCAAAACAAAGTAAAACCCAACTCAAAACTCTCTAAAACCAACCGAAAACACACTAAAAACCAACCCAAAACACACTAAAACCAACCCGAAAGACACTAAAATCCAACTCAAAAGACACTGAAAATCAATCCAATAAACACTAAAAATCCAATCCAAAACACACTAAAAACCAACCCAAAACACATTAAAACCAGCCCGAAACACACTAAAACCCAAACCAAGACACACTAAACACTAACCCAAAACACTCTAAAAACCAACCCAAAACACACTAAAACCCAAAACAAAACAGACTAAAAACAAACACAAAACACATTAAAACCAACACAAAACACACAACCCAAAACTCACTGAAACCAACTAAAACACACTAAAAACTAACCCAAAACACAAAACACAAAACTCACTAAAACACACTAAAATCCAACCCAAAACACACTAAAAACCAACCGAAAACTCACTAAAACCAACCAAAAACACACTAAAAACCAACCCGAAACACACTGAAAATCAACCCAATAAACATTTAAAACCAACCCAAAACAATCTAAAATTCAACCCAAAACACATTAAAAACCAACCCAAATCACATTAAAAACTAACCCAAAACAAACTAAAACCCAACCCAAAACACACTAAAACCAGACCGAAACACACTAAAACCCAAACCAAGACACACTAAAAACTAACCCAAAACAAACATTCTAAAACCCAAAGCAAAACACACTAAAAACAAACACAAAATACATTAAAACCAACCCAAAATTCACTAAAACCAACCAAAAACACACTAAAAACCAACCCAAAACACAAAACCCAACACTCACTAAAACCAACCGAAAACACACTAAAAACCAACCCAAAACACACTAAAACCAGCCCGAAACACACTAAAACCCAACCCAAAACACACTAATATCCAACCCAAAACACCATAAAAAACAACCCAAAACACACTAAAAACCAACCCAAAACACAAACACACTAAAACCCAAAGCAAAACACACTAAAAACAAACACAAAACACCATAAAAAACAACCCAAAACACATTAAAACTAACCCAAAACACACTAAAAACCAGCCCAAAACACACTAAAATCCAACCCAAAACACATTAAAAACATCCCAGAAACATCACGTTTTAGCTCACTAGTGCCATTACAGAAGAGAAATTTCCACATACATATTTGACATAGAAGAGCGGTCCAGTTCCGTAATGACAGACAAATCCCCAGTGCACAATAACACCAACTAAACACCCACTACGTACATTTCAGCCTTGTTGGGATTTTTCAGGGAAGTGCAGCTGGATTCCCTAGACATGGAAAGCAAAGAGTCCATGTCTTGGTTACCTTTCACTCTTAGTTAAACTCCCTCAGAGTATTTAAAATATGCATACAAAATGTGAGAGGCTTCTGGGAACAACCAAACAGCACAATGGACTGATATACACTACTTATTGCTCAGAAGCATCACATTTTAGTTTACTCGTGCCGTTACAGAGAAGAACTCTCCACATTCACATTAGACTAACAC
Source organism: Rhinophrynus dorsalis (assembly GCA_037306005.1). Lineage (NCBI taxonomy): Eukaryota > Metazoa > Chordata > Amphibia > Anura > Rhinophrynidae > Rhinophrynus > Rhinophrynus dorsalis. The sequence goes on from CM074721.1 coordinate 244,091,994, forward strand.
CCACCCAGATGGGCAAACCAATGATAAAATGACAAGCAAGTCCACTCTGCACAGGAACACCAGCTAACCACCGCCGTACATTTCAGCCTTGTTGGGCCTCATCACGAACGTGTAACTGGATTCCCAAGACACAAAGAGCAAAGGGTCCACTTCTGGATCATCCTTCACTCTTAGGGAGACCCCTAAGTATTTAAAATATGCATACAGAATGTGAGAGGCTTTTGGGAACAAACAAACAGCAAAATGGCCTGATATATGGCTACTTACTGCTCAGAAGCATCACATTTTAGCTCAATAGTGCCATTACGGAGGAGATATTTCCACATACATATTAGACTAATCCCGCCCAGAGGAGCAGTCCAGTTACATAATAACAGCCAATTGCTCTTTCTGCGCAGGAATACCAGCAAACCAACAAAGTGCATTTCAGCCTTGTAGAGCTTTGGTACAGAGCTGCAGTTGGATTCATTAGACACTGAGAGCAAGGGGTCCACATGTGGATTACCTTTCACTCTTATAGAGACCCCCTAGCAGTATTTAAAATATACATACAAAATGTGAGGGGCTTCTGGGAACAAACAAACAGCACAATGGCGTGATATACAGCTACTTTCCACTCAAAAGCTTCAAATTTAGTGACATTACAGAAAATAAATGTTCACATACATATTAGACTAATCCCACCCAGATGAATAGATGGTCTAATGATAAAATGACAGGCACATTCCCTTAGTAGGACTCATCAAGAAAGTGTAAATAGATACCCTAGCCAATGAGAGCAAAGTGTCCATTTCTTGATTACCCTTTACCCTTAGGGAGACCCCATAAGAGTTTTAAAATATGCATACAAAATGTGAGAGGCTTCTGGGAAAAAATAAACAGAACAACGGCCTGCTATACAACTACTTACTGCTCAGAAGCAACACATTTTAGCTCACTAGTGCCACTACAGATAAAACATTTCTACACACATATTAGACAAATCCCAATAAGAAGAGTGGTCCAGTTCCATAATGATAGCAAAATCCCCTGCATGGGAACACCAACTAAATACCCACCCCCACGTACATTTCATCCATGTCAAGCTTTGCCAGGGAAGTGCAACTAGATTCCCTAAACACAGAGCACAAGCTGCCCATGTCTGGATTACCCTTCACTCCTATATACAAAATGTGAGAGGCTTCTGGGAACAAACAAACCACACAATGGCCTGTTATATGGCTACTTACTGCTCAGAAGCATCACATTTTAACTTACTAGTGTCATTACAGAGAAGAAATGTCCACATACATGTTAGACTAATCCCACCCAGAAGAGCAGTCAGTTCCCAAATCCCCTCTGCACAGGAACACCAACTAAACACCCCCAACATACATTTCAGCCTTGTTTAGCATCATTAGGGAGGTGTAACTGGAGTCCCTAGGCACAGAGATCATGGTGTTCACTTCTGGATTACTCTTCACTCTCCTAAGAGTTTTAAAAAATTTGCATACAAAATGTGAGAGACTTCTGGGAACAAACAAACAGCACAATTTCCTGTTATACAGCTACTTTCCGCTCAGAAGCATCTCAATTTAGCTCTATAGTGCCATTACAAAGAAGAAATTTCCAAATACATATTAAACTAACCCCACACAGATGGTTGGTACAATTATAAAATGACAGGCAAGTCCCCTCTGCCAGGGAACACCAGCTGTCCCCCGATGTACGTTTCAGCCTTGTTTGGTCTCATCAGGGAGATGTAACTGAATACCCTAGACACTGAGAGCAAGGCGTCCACTTCGGGATTACCCATCACTCTTAGGAAGATCCAATAAGAGCATTTAAAACATCCATACAATATGTGAGAGGCTTCTGAGAACCACAAACAGCACAATGGCCTGTTATACAGCTACTTACAACTCAGAAACATCACATTTTAGCTCACTAGTACCATCACAGAGGAGAAACTTCCACATACATATTAGATTAAGCATAACCAGAAAAGCAGCATAGCTCCAGAAAGACAGCCAAAGCCTTTCTGCATGAGAACACCAACTAAACACACACCACAGACATTTCTGTCCTGTTGCGCTTTGTCAAGGAAGTGTAACTGAATTCCGTAAACCCTGAGAGCAAGGTGTCCACTTCCGTATTACCCTTCACTCTTAGGGAGACACCCTAAGAGTATTTAAAATATGCATACAAAATGTGTGAGGTTTCTGGGAACAAGCAAACAGCATAATGGCCTATTATACAGCTACTTACATTTTATCTCACTAATGCAATTACAGAAAAGAAATTTCTACATACATATTAAACTAATCCTGCCCAGATGGGTGGTCCAATTACAAAATGAAAGGCAAGTCGCCTTCACACAGGAACACCATCTAAACCCCGTTGTACATTTCAGCCTTGTTGGACCTCATGAGGAAGGTGTATCTGGATTATCTAGACACTGAGAGCAAGGAGTCCACGTCTGGATTACCCTTCACTCTTAGGGAGACCCCCTAATAGTATTTAAAATACGCAAACAAAATGTGATAGGCTTCCAGGAACAAACAAACAGCACAATGATCCAATATACAGCTACTACAGCTCAGAAGCATCACATTTTATCTCACTAGTGCCATTGCAGAGGTGTAATTACCACATACATATTAGATTAATCATACAGAAGAGTAGTCCAGCTCCATAACATCTAGAAAGTCCTCTCTGCATCAGAACACCAGCTATAGCCCACAATGTGCATGTCAGTCTTATCATGCCTCATCACTGAGGTGCAGCTGCATTTGTTAGACAGTGAGAGCAATGGGTGCAAATGTGGATTAACCTTCACTCTTAGGGAGACCCCCTAAGAGTATTTAAAATATGCATACAAAATGTGAGAGGCTTCTGGGAAAAAACAAACAGCACAATGGCCTCTTATACAGCTACTTACCGCTCAGAAGCATAATATTTTAGCTCTCTAATGCCATTACAAAGAAGAAACTTCCACATACATATTACACTAACCCCACGCAACTGCATGGTCCAATTATAAAATAACAGGCAAGTGCCCTCTGCACAGGAACACCAGCTATCCTGCACCGTAAGTTTCAGCCTTGTTGGGCTTTATCAGGGATGTGTTACGGATGTGATACTGAGAGCAAGGAGTCCACGTCTGCATTATCCTTCACTCTTAAGGAGACCCCATAAGAGTATTTAAAATAGGCATACAAAAATTGAGAGGCTTCTGAGAACAAATAAACAGCACAATGGCCTGATATATGGCTACTTACTACTCAGAAGCATCACATTTTAACTAACTAGTGCCATTACAAAGGAAAAATTTCCACATACATAGCAGACTAATACCAGCCAGAAAAGCAGGCTAGTTTCATGATGATAGCCGCATTTCTGCTCTGTTGAGCTTTGTCAAAGAAATACATCTAGATTCCCTAGCCACTGAGTGCAAGATGTCCACTTCTGTATTACCCTTCACTCTTAGGGAGACACCCTAAGACTATTTACAATATGGATACAAAATGTGAGAGGCTTCTGGGAACAAACAAACAGCACAATGACCTGTTATACAGCTACTTACCACTAACTAGTGCCATTACAGAGAAGAAATTTCCACATACATCATAAACAAATCCCACCCAGCTAGATGGTCCAATTATAAAATGACAGGCAAGTCCTCTCCGCACAGGAATGGCAGCTGCCCCAGTGATACATCTCAGTGTGGTTGGACCTTCTAATAGAAGTGTAACCAGACTCCCTAGACACTGAGAGCAAGGGGTCTACATCTGGATTACCCTTCACTCTTAGGGAGACCCCCTCATAAGTATTTAAAATATGCATACAAAATGTGAGAGGCTTCTGGGAACAAACAAACAACACAATGGTCTGATATACGGCTACTTACAGCTCAGAAGCATTACATTTTTTCCTCACTAGTGCTATTACAAAGGAGAAATTTTCACAAACATATAAAATTAATCTCACACAATAGAGTGGTTCAGTTCCATAATGACAAGCAAGCCCTCTCAGCACAGGAACACCAGCTAACCAATAATGCGTGTTTAAATCTTGCTAGGCCTCGCCACAGTCATGCAGCTAGATTCACTATACAGCGAGAGCAATAGGTACAAATGTGGATTAGCCTTCACTCTTAGAGTGACCCCCTAAGAGTATTTAAAATTTGCATACAAAATATCAGAAGCTTCTGGGAACAAACAGCACAATAGACTGTTATATGGCTACTTACCACTCAGAAGCATAACATTTTAGCTCACTAGTGCCATTACAGAGAAGAAATTTCTATACACATATTTAACTAATCGCATGCAGACAGGTGGTCCAATTATAAAATGGCAGGCAAGACCACTCTGCACAGGAACACCAGCTACTCCCCATGATACATTTCTTTTTTTTTGGAAAAAATAATCTTTATTTTGACATGGAAAATACAATACAACATTTCTTTGTACAGTAATGCTTTCCAATACAGAGTGCATTCATACATTTAAAACAATAACATTCTTAATACCTGCAACTCAGTGCACTTTGGCAGCACACAGGTACATTTGAACTTTATTGTATCATCACTTTATTGAACTCAAAACTTGTACTTTATTTCACTATATTAAAGTCTCTGTGGGCATTCACCTGGGGGATTGGATGTGTGTGTGTGGGGGTGGGATATGGGGCATGGGTTAGGGGGCCAAGGGGAGTTGACAGTGATATTGAGCCATTGGATGGGATGCTAGTCCTCCTCTTCAGGGCTGTCCAAGATGTTATAGTCTCTTAGCAGACTGTGGATCAGTCTGTGACAGTCCTGTGTTGTCACCTGTTCTCTCCTCAGCACCAGACGACTCCTTGAAAACCACAGAGCGTCTTTCACACAGCACATGATGCACCAGGCTTCCTGGATAGCACCATACGAGTGTGTCCCTGGAAATAGTCCATACAGTACCGAGTGGTACGACAAGTGTCTCTTTGGAACAGAGTCTTTGCGTTCATTTTCCAGGTCATCCAACAGAGCTTGGGCAAAGGGGCACTGCCAAAAAACATGCAGGGCAGTTTCTTCTGCCACACATCCCCTAGGGCAGTGTCTATACCTGCATAGGTTCCTTGCATGCATGAATGACCTGAGAGGCAGACCCCCCTGAATGGCCATCCATGCAGTGTCCTTGTGTCTGTTGGTGAGTCTCCCTGATGGCACATTCTGCCATACCATTGTGGAAGTGGCAGTTGGGAGTCCTGAAATTGTCTCTATAATGTATTTTGTTCTGATGAGCTTATCTATGACGTTTGGGTTCCACAGTTCTCGTTTAACACCCTCCAGCTGGTTCTCCCTCACAAATCTACCAACATCCTGGTAGAACCAGGGGGTAGTCCAGTTGTGCTGTCCCACCTGTCCAAACTGAGTCCTCTCCAAAGAGGTAGCAGAGAGAAATTGGACATGGCATTACCGGCAGATCCCTGGTCACTCTCTCTTAAAGTCCTTCGCACACAGTTGCACACAAAGAAGGCCCTCAGCATGGTGGGGATGTCTGTCAATCCCTTTCCTCCTTTGGGAGGTTCCTTGTACATAACTGTACACTTCATTCTGTCCATTTTGGAGCCTCAGATGAAGTGAAACACTGCCCTTGTCATGGTTCAGCAAATTTTTGCCAAGGGTGACCAAGCTTTGGCCATATACTGCAGCACCGGAAGGATCTCATTCTGCAGCACCAATATTTTTCCCTCCCCTGAGGCTCCATAGTACAAATTTCTGTCTGGCTTTCGCTAGTCTTTCATCCCAGCACTTGAGGGCCGTGTCTTTTCCACCAAACCAGACCCCCAGGATTTTGATGAGGCCTGTCCTGATGTGGAAGGGGTCAGAAGCCAGGTGCCACTCCTCGAAGAGCATGGTCTCTGACTTCCCGCAGTTGACCTTTGCGTCTGAAGCTTTGCCAAAGTCCTCGCATGTCTGGACGAGCTCTTTCACTGATTGCTGATCAGCGCAGAAGATGGTTACATCGTCCATGTATAGCGAGCACTTTGCCTCTCGTCTGCCACGTATTTTTCACGGTATACCGAGAAAACTCAGGACAAGTATTACAAGGTAACACCAACTTTACTGACCAGTACGAGGGGCCATGTGGCCATTGGCGCATGAAATGCCTGTAGGACTGAGAAAAAGGTAAGGCACATTCCTGTAATATATATATATATATATCGCTTACACGCTGATGAGCCGCACAGGCTCACCTGGCCAGGAGCCATCTACGACAAGAAGTCTGCCGCAAATTACCTCCTGGACAGAATCAAACGCGAACCGCCCCACTCTGATCAAAATGGCTACACCTGCAGACTTACAGCTGCCCCCACCCAACCAGTACGAGGGGCCATGAGGCCATTGCCGCATGAAATGCCTGTAGGACTGAGAAAAAGGTAAGGCACATTCCTGTAACATATATATATATATATATATATATATATATATATATATATATATATATATATATATAGCTTCCCTGGGAAGAGAGAAAAGTTAGTATTCCCTGTCACCTATACTGGTCCCTAATGCTACTCACATTAATGGTAAATGCTGAAAGAGATGCCATTAGTTAGAGGTTAGATAGGACATATAGACAGTGACACTAGTTACCACTCTCCACCATTGGGTTCTCCCCTCCTCCTCCCCGGTCTGGAGGTTCATCAGTCGGTAGGACAGACTGCAAGAAGGCCGTGATGTCAGCATAATACTGCTCTTTTCCCTCTAGGGCTGGGTCTCCAGGGGGGCTCACTGCTTTTTCCATGTCCTCTATGTTGCTGTCCTCTTTTGTCTCAGGGAGGGTAATGTCCTTTGGAGGCACTTTTTTCTGTCAGGGCTCTCCTCCTTGTCTTTTTTCCTTTTTCCTGATTTTTTCTTTAATTGCTCCTTCAAAGGTGGGTCTGAAACAGAAAAAACAGAAGACAAGGGAGGGAAGGAATCTGAGGCAGCTGGGGAGGTTGTTATAGCTGCTTCAGGGGGGAATAGCGGTGAGCTGTGGGAAGTTGTTAGTTTCAGTGGAGGTGTCACAGGAGATAGGCTTAGAAGAGGGCTGGGATGGGAGAGGTTAAGAAAAGGTTTGAGGATTAGTAGCATTGTGAGCTGGGAGGGCCAGTTTCACTGCTGCCTGGGAGAGAGGGGAGGGGGACTGGGGATTTTCAGTCATACCCTTCGAAGTTTTCTCTGGTGCTGGGGTTTCCTTCATTTTGCTACCAGGCAGTTATGGTGGGGGACCAGTTTCTGGAGGCCTTTTCCTGCCACTGCTGCATAACTTTTTGCTCTCTGGGGACAATCTTTGAATGTATGATTGGATTCCCCACAGAGGTTGCAGGTCATCTTCCTTGGACAGTCCTTTCTTTCATGCCCTCCCACTCTACAATTTTTTCCTGCACTCTCCTTGCAATCCTTCCCTCGAAGTACTGTCTGGCCGCACTTCCTTCATGTTTGGGGCTGGTCCTGATAAAAGACGATGCCTGCAGAGTTGCCTAGGGTGAAACTTGGGGGTAGGTGTTGCAACCCATCAGGAGATCCCTTGTCCTGTCTGAGGTGCACAACAGGGGACCATTTTCCTGTCCAGAAGCTGTGTCTGTTCTTTATCTGGGAGGGCTTTCTAACCACTGTGCAGAACTACTTCAGGATTTCTCATTGAGACAGTTACCCTCCTCTCTTCTCTTTGAATAGGGCAGTTGCCCAAAAAGAGGGAGAAGGGAGTTCATGTCACTTTGTCTGCACCATGTGCCAGTGCTGCTTGCACACATTCACAGAGATGAAGGTGATGTAGAAAATTCCTCTCAAGAGATTCTGTATGCTCAGCGTTTCCGCCGTAGAGAAGCCGCTGTCCAGCACCATTTCTTTGCTGAAAGTCTCACAGTCTAGAGCAGTGGTCCGGCCTTCCACTTCTTTCAACTTCAGCACAACAGTCTGCCTCATTCATGGCTCTAGGGTGGGTACACTCCCTGGGCTGCGTCTGTTGTCCTCTCCATTTCCATAAATGGACTTGGGTTGACTACTTCCGCTGCCAGAGCTCTGAACTGAGTCAGTCGTTCTGGGCTTGGCTGCTGTGTTAGTCTGCTCCTCTGTATTGGTACTGGTTACCCTGGATCCTCCTACTGCGGCATTCTGGGGGCTCTTCTTTTCCTTAGTGTGCGCTTGTAGGTCTGGATGGGTGTACTGGTTGCCATCTTTCCCTCTTTCAGAGCCTTGAGTTGAAGCCTGTGTCTTTGGTCTGTTTCTAGCGTATTTGCCGTTTTCCGAATTGTAACCGGTCTTTCTTTGGAGATTCCCTCTGGAGCTTTATCCGATTCTGTCTACACAGGTTCCTTGAAAGTGGTCACTTGCTTGTATTCCCGGTTATGCCAAACTTTGGGCGTGCAAGATTCCTGGAGAGGAAATTCCTGCGCAGACTTTGTGTGCCAACAAGAGCTTGCACAGTTTCCACTAATTCGCCAATTAGGCGCAGTCTCTTCAGTGTGGTCACTTGCTAGTAGCTTCTTGTTCTTGTGCCGCCAAGAGCTTCCGCCACTTCTTAAAGCTTCGGCTTATGGATCATTCCCTTGGGAGCTCTCTCCGCCTTCTCAAAAGGGATTCTGAGTGCCTTCTACCTCACCGGTCTTAGGAAGGGGCGGAGCCCAACCAGCATTAATCTCCCCCGGGTGTTGGCGAATCAGCGTCAGATGGAAGCCTTCTCCACCGCCGGAGGAAGTGCCTTCCATTAGGAAAACCGTGCTTCTCTAATGTCACGTGTGTTATGTAGTGGCAGAACCACTGCAACCATTAATCTCCCCCGGGTGTTTGCAGTAGGCAACAGTGAGCCACTTATGGACAGCTGTACCATTGTTAATGCAGGCTTCAGGGAACAAACAAACAGCACTATGGCCTGATATACGGCTACTTGTCGCTCAGAAGCATTACATTTTAGCTCACTAGTGCCATTACAGAGGAGAAATTTCCACATTCATATTAGACTAATCCCACCCAGATGGGTGGTCAGATTAGAAAATGACAAGGAAGTCCCCTCTAGATAGGAACACCAGCTAATCCCAGATGTATGGTTCAGTCTTGTTGGGCTTCATCAGGAAGATGTAAACAAATTCCCCAGACACTGACAGCAAGGCGTCTACATCTGGATTACCCTTCAATCTTAGGGAGACCCCCTAAGAGTATTTGAAATATGCATACAAAATATACAGCTATGGATTCTGTATTGTTGTTAATGCAGGCTTCTGGGAACAAGAAAACAGCACAATGGCCTGATATACGGCTACTTACCGCTCAGAAGCATCACATTTTAGCTAACTAGTACTATTACAGAGGAGAAATTTCCACATACATATCAGACTATTCCCACGCAGACGAGTGATAGGTTCCATAACAACAGACAAGTCCTCCCTGCACAGGAGCACCAGCTAATCCGAGAAGTGCATTCCAGCCTTTCTGGGCTTATTCACAAAGGTGCAGCTGGATTCCATAGACCCTGAGAGCAAGGGGTCCACATGTGTATTACCATTCACTCTTAGGGAGACCCCTAAGAGTATTTGAAATACGCATACAAAATGTGAGAGGCTACTAAGAACAAACAAACAGCACAATGGCCTGATATACAGCTACTTCCCACTCAGAAGCATAACATTTTAGCTCACTAGGGCCATTACAAATGAGAAATTTCCACATACATATTAGCATTATCCCACCCAGAAAAGCAGTTCAGCTCCATTAGGACAGCCAAACCCCCTCTGCACAGAAACATCAGCTAACCCCCAACATACATTTCAGTCTTATTGGGCCTTTTTCGAGGAAGTTTAACTGAATCCCATAGACACTGACAGCAAGGAGTCCACATCTGGATTACCTTTCACTCTTAAGGAGACCCCTTAAGTATTTAAAATATGCATACAAAATATGAGAGGCTTCTGGGAACAAACAAACAAACAGCACAATGACCTATTATACAGCTACTTACCACTCAGAAGCATTTTAGCTCACTGGTGCCATTACAGAAGAGAAACTTTCACATACATATTAGACTAATCCCACACAGAAGAGGTGTCCAGTTCCATTATAACAGGCAAGTATTCTCTGTACAGGAACACCAGCTAACCAGCAATGTGCATTTCAGCCTTGTTAGGCCTTGTCACGGAGATGTAGCTGGATTACCTGGACACTGAGAACATGGCGTCCACATGTGGATTACACTTCACTCTTAGGGAGACCCCCTAAGAGTATTTAAAATATGCATACAAAACATGAGAGGCTTCAGGGAACAAACAAACAGCACTTTGGCCTGATATACGGCTACTTACTGCTCAGAAGCATAAAATTTTAGCTCACTAGTGCCACTACAGATGAGAAATTTCCACACACGTATTAGACTAACCGCACCCAGAAGAGTAGTCCAGCTCCATAATGACAGCCAAACACCCTTTGCACAGGAACACCACGTGTAGATTTCATCCTTTTTGGGCTTTGTTAGGAAAGTGCAGGTAGATTCCAGAGACACTGAGCACAAGGTGTCCACGTCTGGATTACCATTCACTCTTAGGGAGACCCCCTAAGAGTATTTACAATATGCATACAAAATGTGAGACGCTTCAAGGAACAGACAGCACAATGGCCATTTATACGGCTACTTAACACTCAGAAGCATCACATTTTAGCTCACTAGTGCCATTACAGAGAAGAAACTTCCACATACGCATTAGACTAATCCCGCCCAGATGGGCGGTCAGATTATAAAATGACAGGCAAGTCCGCTCTGCACCAGAACACCAGCTAACCTCCGAAGTATGTTTCAACCTTGTTGTGTTTCATCAGAGAGGTGTAACTAGATTCCCTACATACTGAGAGCAAGATGTCCTTATCTGAATTACCCTTCAAATTTTAGGAGACCCCCTAAGAGTATTTAAAACATGCATACAACATGCAAGAGGCTTCTGGGAACAAACAAATAGCACAACGGCCTGATATACAACTACTTACCTCTCAGAAGCATCGCATTTTAGCTCACTAATGCCATTACAGAGAAGAAATTTCCACATACATATATGACTATTCCAACACAGAAGAGCAGTCCAGCCCTATAATAAAAGACAAGACTTCACTACACAAAAAACCACAACATACAGTTCAGCCTTACTAGCCCTGTTCACAGATGTGCAGCTAGATTTCCTTGACCGTGAAAGCAAGGTGTCCACATGAGGATTACCCTTCACTCTTAGGGAGACCCCCTAAGAGTATTTAAAATATGCATACAACATTTGAGAGGCTTCTGGGAACAAACAGCACAATGGCCTGATATACGGTTACTTACCGCTCAGAAGTATCACATTTTAGCTCACTAGTGCCATTACAGAGGACAAATTTCCACATAAATATTAGACTAATCCCACCCAGAAGAGCAGTCCAGTTGCATAATGACAGCCAAATCCCCTCTGCATGGGAACACTAACTAAACACCCCCCACATACATTTCAGCCTTGTTAGGCTTTGTCTGGGAAGTGCACTGAGAACAAAGCATCCACGTCTGGATTACCACACCCCAACCCCAGAGAGGCTGAAACCCCCCCCCCCCCCCCCCCAGGAATGGCTATCCATGCAGTGTCCTTGTGTCTGTTGGTGAGTCTCCCTGATGACACATTCTGCCATACCATCTTGGGCTGCGCCTTCTCCACCGAACCAAACCCCCAGGATTTTGATGAGGCTTGTCCTGATGGGGAAGGAGAAGGTGTCAGAAGCCATGTGTCACTCCCCAAAGAGCATGGTCTCTGACTTCCCGCAGTTGACCTTTGCACCCGAAGCTTTGGCAAAGTCCTCGCATGTCTGAACGAGCTCTTTCACTGATTGCTGGTCAACGCAGAAGATGGTTACATCGTCCATGTATAGTGAGAACTTTGCCTCTCGTCTTCCACGTACTGGTGCAGTGATCCCCCTGATCCCTGGATTCCGTCTGATGCATTCAGTGAAGAGCTCTATACAACAGACTAAAAGGGAGGTGAGAGAGGGCAGCCTTGTCTGACCCCAGAAAGCACCGGAAAGAGGTCAGTCTTCCAGTTGTTCACCAACACCGTACTGAAAATGTCAAGGTACATTAGGTTAACATATGAACAGTGCCCTGTCCATGATTTCATGATCAAAGGCCTTCTCCTGATCAAGGTTGACCAAAGACACCTTTATGCGGCGTGTCTCTGATGAGGGCAAGGATATCTGCTATTCTGCGATGAGAAATGCCGCAGGTTTGGTCTGGGTGAACAATCTGACCAATGACCCTCTTTAGGCTGTTGGCTAGTACCTTGGTGAGGATCTTGTAGTCCACATTCAGAAGAGAGATGGGCCGCCAATTTTTAAGGTTGCATCTCTCTCCCTTCTGTTTATACAAGATGGTGATCATCCCATCCCTTAACGTTGTAGGCATTCTGCCCTCCACCACCATCTCCTCGTACAGCTCAAGCAGGTCCGGGCCTATGAGGTCCCACAGCTTTATATAAGATTCAGCTGGGAGACCATCACAGCCTAGGGTCCTGCCCGACTTGAAGGATCTGGCAGCAGAGAACAGCTCCTCCAATGCCAGGGGAGAGTCCATAGCTGCTCTACTTGCGGGATCAACATAGTTTGTGATACCTGACAGGAACTTATCAGCTTGGTCTGTATCTGTGTCTTTGGGGAAGTAGAGGTCTCTGTAGAAATCTGTGACCACTTTCATGACCTCTTCCTTCTCCTCCTGGATTGTTCAATCTCTATCCCTCAGCTCTATCAGAGGATTGCGAGTATAGTGGAGCTTCTTGAAAAAGAACGAGTTACATTTCTCACCCTACTCCAGGTACTCCACCTTGAAACAGAAGATGATGCATCGGGACTCCTCTTCAAAGTGCCTTTTTAGGCACTCTTTGGTCTTATCAAACTCCTTTTACACCTCCCAGCCACAGAGATGGAGGTCCTACTAAACACCAACATGCATTTCAATCTGGTTGGATCTTATTAGGAATGTATAACTGCATTACCTAGGCACTGAGACCATGGTGTCCACATCTGGATTACCCTTCACTCTTAGGGAGACCCCATAAGATCATGTAAAAAATATGCATACAAAATGTGAGAGGCTTCTGGGAACAAACAAACAGCACAATGGCCTGTTCTACGGCTACTTACTGCTAAGAAGCATCATCTTTTAGCTCTCTAGTGCCATTACAGAGGAGAAATTTCCACATACATATTAGACTAATCCTGCCCATTAGAGTGATCTGGTTATAAAATGACAGGCAAGTCCCCTTTGCACGGGAACACCAGCCATCCCCCAACATTCATTTCAGCCTTCTTGGGCCTTGTCACAGAGGTTCAGCTGGATTCTTTATAACTGAGAGCAAGAGGTCCACATGTGGATTACCCTTCACTTTCAGGGAGATCCCCTAAGAGTATTTAAAATATGCATACACAATGCAAGAGTCTTCTGGGAACAAACAAACAGCACAATGGCTTGTTCTACAGCTAGTTACCAGTCCGAAGCATCACATTTTAGTTCTCTGATGCCATTACAGGGAATAAATTTCCACATATTTATTACGCTAATCCTGCCCAGATTGGTTGTGCAGTCACAAAATGACAGCAAAGTCCACTTTGCACAGAGATACCAACTATCCCACAATATACATTTCAGCCTTGTTTGGTTTCATCAGAACGATGCAACTAGAGTCCCTAGGTAGCAAGATGTCCACTTCTGGATTACCCTGCGCTCTTAGGGAAAGCCCATAAGAATTTTTAAAATTTGCATACAAAATGTGAGAGGCTTCTGGGAACAAACAGCACAATGGCTTACCTCTGTAGTCTATTCCCAATTGTACAGCGCTGTGGAACTAGTTGGAGCTATGTAAATAAAGAATAATAACAATAATAATGGTTGTGTGGAAGCTGAGTGATTTCATATTAGCTTTGTATTTTAAATACATTACAGTCATGACAACATAGATCCCCCTGCAATATACATTGCAGTTATTTTCAACTATTTTGCTGTAGAAATATATTAGTTATTCAGTATGGGATCACACTTAGAAAGAAATATGGAACCTTTTAGGACCTGGAGAATTCACTCCTACACCTGAGAGGTATGTCCTGTAGGTATAAATACCACTGATCCTAGATCCCCTTGCCATACCCCTGATGCAGGCACAACAGGTCAAAACATGTTAGGTGAAGGCTGGAGGTATTTCCTACATACTTTTTGAAGGGGAAACTCACCAGCAAGAGTGTCCGGTATGTGGGGCAACTCTGACTGCACAGATTTTAGGTCAGAGGAATGATCCTGAATTTTCCCCCCAACGGAAAATAAGAATTTGTGTTTTATGTTTTAAATTTCAGATTTCTGAGTGTTAATTAATAGAGAGTATTAGGAGATAATTACCCATACAGCTTTAGTGTGTGACCGAATTTAGGCATCAATATTAGAAGCCACAACGCAGAGTCTTAGATAAGCAGCTTCTGTGCAAGATAACGTATAACCACCTGCTACAAACAGGGCCCCCTTCCCCTGCTAGTTCAGACTAAATACATCTCTGAATTAACATTTATTTAAAAAAAAATATAAAATAGAATAGTTTGCAGGATGATCAAGTAAGCGGGTCAGTTAGCAGGCATGGTGGGTGATATCATACTGCTCGTAGAACATGCTTGTCTATATTGTACGTATACACTTTGTGTTAGTAGCTTACAAAAATAACAAGCTTGACTTCTCCATTATTTGGGACGTTTATAACAGTAAACTGCTTGCTTTGCAATGCCTTGGAGTTCCTCATTGCTTTCAAGCCTATAGAGCTGCCTTTCTGTACTATGCCACCTACAGGCAGACGGAGGCAACACAGATTGAATGAGCAATAGGAAACTGTTAATCATTTCAGCACATACAATGTATCTTGTCAATACTGCGTAGTAAGATACTGTGAACTCAGTAACCCCTGCCCGTCGGTCATGATAGAACTGTGTGGGTTACATATCTTTCTCCTGACCACTAATCTCTAAAAGCATAAGGTATTTTAGCTACGAAAAGCAAAAGCCTGAAAACTTGCCAGACATTCTTTGCCCAGTGTGTGCATATATTGTGCACAATTATTTGACTTTAGCTGATGCCTTATCATTACTTAACTGATCAGTAATAAGCACCCACTCAGGATCTAAGTAATTGTATAATTACTATGACCTAGGATTCTGTTTAAACATTATAAATAAAAATCATACGTTTTAAACAAAATGTGCACTTCATACCTTTGTTGGTATAAACTTAATTTTGAGGTAGCACCTTAGAAGAATCACTGACTTATGTTGATTTATATTTGAAGGTTTAACTGTTTTCCCTCCCTTCCTTCTTGTCTTCACCTTAGATAGTTGGTGGAGAACAATATATTTTTGGATATTCAATAATTCTATTATTTTCATTATAGACAGTGCAGTTTCAATTGCTCCACTGTTAGGGAGACCCCCAAGAGTATTGAAAATATGCATACAAAACGTGAGAAGCTTCTGGGAACAAACAACCAGCACAATAGCCTGTTCTACGGCTAGTCACCAGTCCAAAGCATCACATTTTAGCTCTCTAGTGCCATTACAGGGAATAAATTTCCACAGATGCATTATGCTAATTCTGCCCAGATGGGTGGTCCAGTTCCAATATGACAGGCAAGTACCCTCTGCACGGGAACACCAGCTAACCCCCGACGTCCGTTTCCACTTTGTTGGGCTTTATCAGGAATGTGTAACTGGATACACTAGGTACTGAGAGCAACGTTTCCATGTCTGGATTACCCTTCACTCCTAGGGAAACCCCCTAAGAGTATTTATAATATGCATACAAAACGTGAGAGGCTACTACTTACTGCTCATAAGCATCACATTTTAGCTCCCTAGTGCCATTACAGAGGAGAAATTTCCACATACATATTGAACTAATCTCGCCCAGAAGGGTGGTCTGGTTATAAAATGACAGGCAAGTCCTCTCTGCACGGGAACACCAGCTAATACCCGACATACGTTTCAGCCTTGTTGGGCCTCGTCACGGAGGTGCAGCTGGATTCCCTAGACAGTGAGAGCAAAGGGTCCACATGTGGATTACCCTTCACTATTAGGAAGACCCCCTAAAAGTATTTAAAATATGCATGCAAAATACGATAGGCTTCTGGGAACAAACAAACAGCACAATAGCCTGTTCTACAGCTAGTTACTGATCTGAAACATCATGTTTTAGATCTCTAGTGCCAGTATAGGGAAGAAATTTCCACATTCATATTATACTAACCCTGCCCAGATGGGCAATCCAGTTCCAAAATGACAGTCAATTCCTCTCTGCACCCCAACATACATTCAGCCTTTTTATGTCTCATCAGGGAGGTGTAAGTGGATTTTCTAGGCACTGAGAGCAAGGTGTCCACTTCTGGATTCACTCTTAAGGAGATCCCCCTAAGAGTATTTAAAATATGCATACAAAATGTGAGAGGCTTCTCCAAACAAACAAACAATGGCCTGTTATACGGCTACTTACCGCTCAGAAGCATCACATTTTAACTTACTAGTACCATTACATAGAAGAAATTTCCACATACATATCAGACTAATCCCCCCAGAAGTGTGGTCCAGTTCCTCAATGACAGCCAAATCCCCTCTAAACAGGGACATCAGCAAACCCCCCCACCCCAGGAAGAACCTATCGTACCATTCAGTGCTTTACGGACTATTTCCAGGCACACACGTTGGATGCTATTCAGGAAGCCTGGTGCATCATGTGTTGTGTAGAAGACACTTTGTGGTTTGCCACAAATCGCCTGGTACTGAGGAAAGAGCAGCTATCAATCCAGGACTGCAGGAGGCTGATTCACAGCCACCTAAGAGACTATTCCATCTTCAACAGTCTTGAAGAAGAGGAAGATTAAATCTCCCTCCTATGGCTCAGCCTCACCCCAGTCCCCCCATGCTGCCTCCATGCCCCTGCCCAACTGCTCCCATCCCCTGCCCACCTACCTATCATCCCTATCCCACAGGTTTTTTCTTGATGTACCAATAAAGTAATAAATATGTAAAAGCGCTACACTGGAAAATGTAAAATAAATGATTGCATTGTTGATATATATGTTTCTGCTATATGATATATGTATTATAATTTGTTTATGTCAAAAGAAATGTATGTACCATAATTCTGTATGTGTCAATGAGAATTGTTTGTCCCATGATTTGTATACACCAATAAAGATTATTTCTAAATGTCCTGTGCAGAGGAGACTTGCCTGTCGTTTTGAAAATGGACCACCCTTCTGAGTGGAATTAGTCTAATATGTATATTGAAATTCCTCCTCTGTAAAGGCACTAGAAAGTTAAACGTGATGCTTCTCAGTAGTAACTAGCTGTAGAACAGGCCATTGTGCTGTTTTTTTTTTGTTCTCAGAAGCCTTTCACATTTTGTATGCATATTTTGAATACTCTTAGGAGGTCTCTCTAAGAGTGAAGGGTAATCCAGATGTGGACCCCTTGCTCATAGTGCATGGGGTAACCAGCTGCATCTTCCTGAAGAGGCTCAACAAAGCTGAAACATACATTGAAAGCTAGCTGGTGTTCCTGTGCATTATTGATGTATATGTTTCTGCTACATATATTCTATATGTGCTGATGAGACTTGTTTGTCCCATGATTTGTATACGCCAATAAAGATTATTTCTAACTGTCCTGTGTAGAGGAGACTTGCCTGTTGTTTTGAAAATGGACCATCCTTCTGGGCGGAATATGTTTGTGGAAATTTCTTCTCTGTAATGGTACTAGAGAAGTAAAACGCCATTGTGCTATTGATTTGTTCCCAGAAACCTCTCACCTTTTGTTTGCATAAACAGGTATGGGAAGGAACCTCTGGACTGAGAGAAATCTGAGATCTTGTCAATGATAAATTCTTTATGCCCTCAACAATCATTATGTTGGGAGAAGGGGTAGAGTTTACAAAATGGTTGTGTGTCCCAAGAAAGGTACAGGAAATCTTGAGGCTAGATGTAACATGTAACTTGAAAAACACATGGTTAATGAATTGCAGAACCTTGAATGGTCTTATGACATGAGAATCAAGTTTTCCTGATGGTTGGTGTAACCTGATAGTCTTGTTGGAAAACCATGACTCCAGGGTCATAGACATGGGCAAAACCAGGATGCTTTTTGGGTTTGAGCAGTAAGAAGAGAAGAGTAGCCTGGATTCCTTACTAGTGTTGAGCGAGCACCACGATGCTCGGGTGCTCGGGTGCTCTGACCGAGCACCCCCTGAGGCTCGAGTGCTCGGCCGAGCACCCGAGCCCCATTGGAATGAATGGGGCGACACCAGGCACCCCCTGCTCTGATGAGGGGAGGGTGCCTGGTCAATGCCCCCTTCATCTCCGCTATGCCCCCTTCATCTCCGAATGCCCCCTTCAGCTCCGCAATGTCCCCCTTCAGCTCCGCTATGCCCGTCTTCCACAATGTGCCCCTTCATCTCCGCTATGCCCCTCTTCCACAATGTGCCCCTTCATCTCCGCTATGCCCCTCTTCCACAATGTCCCCCTTCATCTCCTCTATGCCATAGAGGAGATGAAGGGGGACATTGTGGAAGAGGGGCATAGCGGAGATGAAGGGGCACATTGTGGAAGAGGGGCATAGCGGAGATGAAGGGGCACATTGTGGAAGACGGGCATAGCGGAGATGAAGGGGGACATTGTGGAAGAGGGGCATAGAGTCTATGCCCCTCTTCCACAATGTCCCCCTTCATCTCCGCAATGCCCCCTTCATCTCCGCAATGCCCCCGTACCTCCAGTCCCTGGTGGTCCAGCGGAGCTTCTTCGGATCTGTGCCTCTTCCGGCACAGATCCCCGCCACCCGAACATGTCGGGCGAGCACATGGCGGTACTCGACGAGTACCGCCATGTGCCGAGCAGAGCGATGCTCGAGCCGATCCGAGCATCGGCCGAGCATGCTCGCTCATCACTATTCCTTACCAAACTTCTACTAAGGAATAAGTCCTGTTGTCAGTTGTCAGTACACTTTCTGTTTGTAACTGGAAAGGAAATGTATGAGCATTATATCCCAGAACAGAGAATAATGAAGATCAGCTCAGGGAGGTCTTGTTTTCTCCCTAGTTTCAATAACACCTAATACACTGTTTAAGATTTTGTTTTAGACATTTGGTCTGATCATTGGACTGCAGGTGGAAGCAGGACAAAAAGTTCAGATTGATTCCCAGACTTTTGTGGACTGCATGTCAGAAATGTAAGATTCTAACAGGGGGTTTGTCAGGACTGGGTCCTCACATCTATTGGGAAAGAGCCTAGTTTATTTCAGCTCAGACACAGATGTTGTTAGAGGTACATGGAAAATGGACTCCATCTATTTCCATTGGTCAGATTTCAGCAATCTTCAAGCCTTCCCCCTCTGTCTTTACTGAAGAGTGTTCCACAAAAAGTCAGATTGTATTGAATCCAAGACAAGACCTGGACCTATTGTGGCCATCCAAAACGTGGTTACCCATGATAAACCCTATGATCAAGGGCTCCAAGATCCAATAAGGATCGACAGCAGACAAAACAGCAACTTCATCACTTAATGTGGATTGAAGCTTGACTAGACTACTGGTCAACCTTTCCTCAGGGACCTCATCCTTCCAGCAAATAACTGGGGTCAGATATATGATTTTTTTTTTAATGAAAGTATTTTACCAGGAAGGATACATTGAGATTGACTCTCATTTTCACGTATGTCCTGGGTACTCATTTATATACCTCAAAAGGATGAAAAGCTGTGTTGGCTTTCCAGGACTAGAACCTGTGATGCTGAGGTTTGAAAAGAATCTGCAGCTGGTGCATTAACCAGCTGAGGCATCTCACAAATCATAATACAGGAATTCCAAACCTGGATTAAATCTCAAAACTCCAGCTGTACTCTCTAAGTTAATGCAGATCTATACTTCTTGTCAATTAAGTTGAGAGTATAGCTTCTACCACCCCTTAATCATATGGTTTTGCACTGAATTTTATCATTCTTGAGCTTACCCCTATCAAATTATACCTTAGGTTTATTAAATGAACTTCAGTGATTAGATCCATTACTCCCAAATAGACTTTTATTTGGGATGTGGACCCATTTTTACATTCCCTGAAAAACATACAAGACGTTCATCTCTTTTTTAACTTGAGCAACTATAAGCCTTAGCCCTTGCAGTTAGAAGTAGAACTCATTCACATTTCTGACCCATAACTTACTCATACCCCAGATGGGTTTCACCTTATTTTAAAATGCAGATCCAAAACTTCTTACATTAAGAAGTTTCTTGTGTCATTGACTTAGTGAGTCTTTATCTTTGTTACAGCTTACATTGGTTTCAGTGTCATCTGCAGGCGCTAGGCTTCAGCATTCAGCAGGCCTCTGTTTTATGTGTTTGCTTCCTATAGTCTCCTCCTACCTACTTCCTCCCTCTGAGCTGCTCCTCCTACCTAGTTCCTGAGGAGGGTTTTAAAGGGCTGACTGAGTTCTAACTCAGTTGCCCATGCGTTTATGTACAATACAGTTCTGTTTCCCTTGGGCTCTGTGTATGATCTGGCTTGTCTGACCATCCATTCTGGTGCTGACCTGTGGCTCTGTCTGACTACTTTTTTGCCTGCTCCCATTGTGTAGTGGACACCCAATCTGGTGCGGAACTGTGGCTCTGGCTGACTACCTGTCTGTCCATCCATTCTGGTGTTGACCTGTGGCTCTGTCTGACCAGTCTCCTTGTGCGTTCCAATTTGGCTTAGACATGCTTTCTGGTGCAAACCTGTGGCTCTGGCTGACTACCCACTCTGGTGTTGACTTGGGGCTCTGTCCACTCCACTTCCAGCATACCAACGCTTCAGTGGATATCCTATCTGGTGTAAACCTGTGGCTCTGGCTGACTACCCACTCTGTGTATGATCCAGCTTGTCTGACTATCTTTTCTGGTGCTGACTAGGGGGCTCTGTGTGTTTCCTCCGTGTGTTGGTCCCCTCTCCACAGACACCCATCCTAGTGCGGACCTGGGGCTCTATCAGACTCCTAGACTGACTGCAGGCAATTACCTCGAGGCTCTTTGAGCATCCTCTGTGTTTTATCTGTTTACGTGTATTACTGGTATTATTGTACTAAAATAGTTTTACTTTACCGTACTGACTCCTGGTTTATTCCTGAGAACCGTGACAATCTTCTTATTTCACCCAATCTGTCAATGTCAGGGTGACATTTTGCAATTATTGTTCACCTCTATAAACCTTTCTGTCCTCCTAAGGTTAATACAGAGGTTGTATCCTTTCTGAGCCAAGCAGTTATTGATATTTTTTTAATCATGAACGTAGCTCAATGGACCTCTGATAAGACATTAATTAAGCACTACTGGAGGTCTTCTAAACCAGAAAAGTTGCAGTTCACCCAAACAACCTCTAGGTATGTGCTATTCTACCCAATAGCTGGTGTTACGGGGCATTTTCCCAAAAAAATAAAAAACAGAATTTGCAGGTATCTACTGTCTGCAAACTACCTTTGTTCTATGGAAATAGGATAACCACCTAGAAATAATACCAAAATCATTCCCCCATTCCCTATTTAAAAGCCTGCCAGTTTCTGATGTATGTGGATAAACTGACTTTAACCTTTACTCTAATACGTCTTTTCTTAGTTTCCATAGGCTAAAAAAGTTGAAATAGGCAAGATGGTTCCACTGTTTCAAAAGACAGCACCAAGTAGGAGAAGTGGATGATGACCTATGTCTCCTCAATCTAGTGGTGTCTCCAAATCTAAGATTTCCCACTTTTTGCAGTTGTCTCTCCATCCCTCCAAAGGGATTGTTCAACATCTAGAAGAAAAAAAAGAATAAAACTAAATAGGAGAGCGATTCTCGCTAGACAAACTATATGCAAAATGTTTAATATGAATAATATTTATCATATATAAAACACAATAATAATAATAATAATATCAGTGGTACTTCAACTGGATAAAATGTCCAACATATTATGTTGTTTTGACTTCCAAAACCATATTTATGGATATTTATTTTCTAAATATCCATAAATATCCACATTTATGGATATTTAGAAAATAAAAACAGTCTTTATGATCTGATGAGGTATTGTAGATGTCCTCTCCCATCCTCTGCATGTATAATATGATAAAAGGTAAATAGTAGGGTGTCACTATATAGTTAGAAGTTACAAGCAGGCAAGGATCTGTGTCAAATCTTGATTAGCATCCTCTCTTGTTCTATTATCATAAATTCTTCCAATGACACCCATCCTTAGGTGATGTTAGGGAGCAGAGAATTGTCCCTTTAAAGTTGGAAAACTGGACTGTAACTGGGTGTAGCATATTTCTCTAACTCCTCAAAATGTTGATATAATCATCTGCACAGACAGAGTCCTTCAAATATGATGTATAGTTTATATACAATCAGAATCCAACAAGTATCCAACAGGTTTATTATCTATCCATGATAGTTCTTCAGGGAATACAAAATGGTTGCAAGGTTTGGTGTGGGTTTAATCACCCCCCTTGAAACCGTAAACCAATGAGCATCAACACTAATCTCAATGATATGGTATTTGGTAATGACACCCAATCATCAACAGATTAAAATAATGGTGATATGCCACCATAATTGTTTCTGGAAATGGTTTTAAACCAATCTATATACAATATGTGGAAATGAAATACATTCTCATTACATTACATTTTCTTAAACAGTACAAAAATATATAAAGTGGCTACCCATGTACACAGTGTGCTGTAGAGAATGTCAAACACATATGTATACTTTCATGAAACAATCAGGCACCAGAAGCCATTAAAATCTACTAGGGATTACTGTGACCAGATTTCCCCTTTGTCCACCCTAGGTTATAGAAAAAAAAAACACTGGTATCTGTATTTCTAACTATAAACTAAAATAGCCTAATAAAAGTGAATATTATGATGGCCACCTAAAGAAAAATCAAAACCATATAGTGTAATAACAAGGGTCTGAAATCTCCTCTCTAAAATGTGCTTATTTTAAATCATATAAAGAAGAAACTGATAAACAAATTATGTATAAACAAATCTCCCTCTTAGACAGGAGATACTTATACAAAAATAACTAAAATGAATACTATGTAAGATGTAAATAATAAATTAGTAAAGGGAAAAAGACTATAGGAATGCTTAGTATTCAAATGATCTGTATGGTATACCAGTGAACAGTTACAGAAACAAAACATACACATGTATAAAAACATCAAAACATAATTCTGTCCTAAAAAATATTAACATATCATCAATATATACATGTGAGTGTTACAGTGACTGCAAAAATATAAAAATAAATGATTATTAGAGGCCTGAGAAATAGAAATTCAAATGTAAGGATGAATGATAGATGTACAATGTCCTCCATACTACTATGTCAGTGGTGTATTTTTAACCCTTGCGAAAATGTTTTAGAAATATTTAAATGACAAATGTGTATAATTATATGAACGTAAATGTAATAATAGGAATATGTTCCATTGTCATTAATGTCAAAACTGTGAGGTCTTTAAAATGTGTTTCTGTAAAATGTTTGGATAATTGAAATTTCTGATCTCTTCATAAAATAGCTCCACGTTGTTCATTTTCTCTTTGTCTGGTCAATATACATTTTTGGCAAGGGCGTTTAATCCTATAAATTATTATAATTTATAAAATGATGTATATCCTACCATACACCTTTATCATCCTCAAAATATGTCACCTTATGTGCCATATAACTGCACGTAATACATCTTTTTGCTCCACATCTATAGTCTTAGAAGGGGGAATAGAAACAAGCCCTATTTTTTTAAAACTGGCGATGGTGGTTTTGACACCACAGTTTGCCATTCTAACTGTGCTGTCAACAACCACCACAGTGTAAAACTGTCCAACGGCTGTAAAATATGCACCCATTGGACACCACGTAAAAAAAGTAGAATTTGAGAATGTGAGGGAATTTGAACAGAGACTGCCCATATAAAAAGGCAGTCTCAGTTCAAATTCCCTCAGTGTGGAACGGGCATCGTCCCATGAGGGAGGTATGGAGGGGTCTGTGCACATTCATATCTCCGCTGCTGCCACCTCCGCGGCTGAGAAATAGGGAAGTATATTTAATTTTGCACATTTATTGGGGGATATATTTTAAACAAAAGGGGAATTATTTGTATTAAATGGAGCCATCGTTTGGAACATCACACGTACACTCATACATGATTTAACCCTTTGAGCCCCAGAGAGGTATGCAATATATTACTCTGCAATGCGTTGCATACCCCTCTGGCACTCAATGGGTTAAACTATGTATGAGTGTGCGGGATATTGGAGAAAAGAGGATTTTAGTCTTACCTGTTAAACCCTTTTCTCTTAGTCCATATGACATACAGGTACCATGAGGAGGAGACAGCTCCTTCCTGTAGACTGGAACAATTCTAGAAGAAGTTGTGGGTGGAGCCTCCTCTTCCTCTTTATCAGGTTTCCCCACTAGCCCCGCCCCATATAGACTTCAGAAAAGCCTACTAAGTAGGATAGCAAGAAAGAAGAAAGAAAAGCTCCTGTGAGCAATAGACCCAAGAGGACTCCCACATCCAGCACTAGGAAACCAAGCATGGTCCCTTGAGAAAAGGATTTAACAGGTAAAACTAAAATCCTCTTTTTTCTGTCGTCTAATATGACATACAGGTACCAGAGGGATGTAACAATATTAATCCTTTGAGTGCCAGAGTGGTACGGAATGCATTGCTTTGCAATGCATTCCGTACCACTTTGGCACTCAAAGGGTTAAGCTCCCAGGGTGGGAAGAGAAGGAAAGGAGCAAGCACCGGTCCCCGTGATACCTGAGTTACCAAGGACTATCCAGGACAAGGAACAGCCCAAACATAACTGTCAATGGACACTGAATAACTGTATCGCAGCACACAAGAACAAGAGCCAACGGGGCTCAAACAGTTAAAAAAAACTATAAGGCACAGGAATGAAAAGGTCCTAAACAGGCAGAACTGCCTCCAGGACTTTCCAGCCAAAGCTGTCTTCAGCCGACGCCAGAACATCCACATGATAGTGTTTGGCAACGGTGTGCACAGAGGACAAAGTGGCCACTTTGCACAGCTGTTCAGAAGAGGCCTGATTCTTGTAGGCCCAGGAGGCCCCAACAGACCTAGTTGTAACGGTTTTCAGTACACTCAGAAGCAGACAGTTTGGTAAAACACAGTTTTATTGAAATCAGACAGAATAAAGTAACCCTCGCGGGTCCAGCAATGGTTAACAATCAATACTGACACAGGACAGGTTACAAAATAACATTAACCCACACGGGTCCAGTATATATATCAGAGAGCAGTACATATACTGACACAGGTCAGGAACAGTTCGTGTGAAACAGTGAGACACTGATGTGTAGGTGCTATTATGCCTGGAGGCTGGGAGGCCCTAATAGCGAGGCCCAAGAAGCACTCTCTGCGGATGAGTGTCACAATAGCGACTAGGCCCAGGAAGGGTGAGCGAGGCCCTGGATGGATCATGGACTACCGGCAGTACTGCAACCGGAGGAATAACGGAACGCCCAGGAATCAATACAGACTGCGACCCAAGGTAACGGTAACGGACAACAATTGTAACAACGCTAGGCTCGATGGCAACTGCCAGGTGACAGAGCCACCTGAGGCGCCCAGGAGACCAACCTCAGTTAAGGAGTAGTGACAAGTATAGTGTGCCAATGGAATCGCTCCTACCCAGTTGAGCACCGGACAGCCCTGGTAATAGATGCTCAGGCTTGATGGCGACTGACAGGAGTGGAGACTAACTGAGGAGCCCAGGAGACCAACCTCAGTGACAATGCAAATAACAAGCCAAGCGTATAGTGAGCAAACGAGATCTGTATCAGCCCTGGGTATGGAGGAAAGAGGCAGCAAGGCACAAATGGGTCGCAGTCACGGAATGGTAAAGCAGTACACGAGGCAACCAACTGGGTCAGCACGCTGAAAACAGAGCACAGGAGATACTCTCTACCAGACACGGTAGTGCACCGGACTGGAGGCACAAAGAACAGGAACGGAAACCAATCTGGGTCAATGCACAGAACTGGAACGTCAGCCAGGCTGGGTCGGTAAACGGAGCAGGAACGTCAGCCAGGCCGGGTCGGTACACGGAGCAGGAACGTCGGCCAGGCCGGGTCGGTACACGGAGCAGGAACGTCAGCCAATACAAGTCGGTACACGGAGCAGGAACATCAGACAGGCCAAGTCGGTACACTGGGCAGGAACAGAATCAGAGAGAGTAGTCAGGCAGTCCGGGTCATACACAGAATTTCACACGATAACGACAGCAAGCTCTTAGCAACGGAAACACCATGAAAGGGCCCTGTAGAAATTACAGGGCTCAGTACTTAAAGGCTACCACTGGGTGGAGCAATATCACGCTAGCCAATAAGAAGGACTCAGGCACAATGCTGTAAAATGTCGCCAGCAATACACGGGCACCATGATACTAGTGGAGTGTGCTGTAATGCGGAAAAGGAACTAGTTTCTTTCTGAGCTTGTAAGCCTTGCAAATGGTAGACTTAATCCAAGACACAATACTGACTTTGGACGCAGACATATCTGCCCTAGGACCCTCAGGGATGACAAATAAGGCATCAGTCTTACATACAGACTCAGTACGGTGCAGATAGAACTTAAGGCAGTGTACCACATCTAATAAGTGTAGATCCCTCTCCTTGTCAGACTTGGTGTCAGGACAAAATGAATACACAACAATCTCCTGACTGATGTGGAACTCAGAGACCACCTTAGGAAGGAATTCCTGAGATGTACGAAGAACATTGTTATCCTTGTGAAAGACCAGGAAAGGCAGTTTGTAGGACAAGGCCTGCAATTCAGCAACTCTGTGGATAGAGACCCCCTGCCAGAAGGCGCAGAGGAATGGTAGCCAAGGACTCAAAGGGAGGCCACTGCAGGACTCCCAAAACCAGATTAAGGTCCCACTGGGGAGTAGGAGCCTTATAGGTAGGGAGGGTGTGAGCGACACCCTGAAAGAATACCTTAACATCTGGCAAGATGGCAATCCATCTTTGTAAAAAGACAGAGAGAGCTGAAGTCTGAACCTTCAAGTAAGGATGGGGGGAAAATTTTGCCTCAAACTGAAATCGGCGAAAAATGGCACTTTCCGCTTAGCGAAAAATTCCCCACAAAAAGTTTTCCCTCTTTTTTCGCCTAGCTCCTTGCAATGAAATCAATGGGTAGAAAACATTTTCTCCACCACACAAAAGTTTTCTACAACCATATAAAAGGGTAACAGGCTCTCACAGCAGCCATTCTGTGTTTGTGAGAGGAGAGAGCAGCATGATTTTGAGCTAGAGAAGAGAGGAAAATAAAGGGGAATGGAAGCTTAGTTTAGGGAGTCATTTAGGTAGGACATTTGCTCTCTGTAGTAGGGGAGTCTGGGGGCACAGTGGGGAGAAGAAGGGAGGAGGAGGTTGACCCAAAATACCTCAACATTTTCTTTGACTGACTGGCAAGACACAGGCAGGTGGGAGCCAAATTGCTTGTTGATTTTACTTTTATTGTCTCTGTGCTGGGGAAGTCTGGGGAAATAAGTTGTTGATTTTGTTTTTCAGTTATATATATAATATATATATATATATATATATATATATATATATATATTTTATATAACTGTGATAAGATAGGGTGGACAACTTAAATATATATATATATATATATATATATATATATATATATATCTATTAGACAGCTGACTGGGAGCTCTGTAACTGAGGCAGACTTGATAGACAGCAGACGGCATTCAGAATTTTATTGAGGGCCTAGACAAGGCATCACAATCCATCATGTGTGTACTGTAGAGAATAAAATAAAAAAGAGTTTGTCAAGGTCCCACCAATCACACCACGCCAGTCCCCCACCACCACTACCAAAGACATCTGCCACCTTGTAGGTACAAGGTATATGTTGCTGTAGGACTCGCAACTTTGACTTCCAGTTACTTATTTCTCTACTATAGCCCTCAGAACAAGCAATATTGTGCTTGGAAATGTTGTACCATATTAAACATAGGAGAAAAATGTGTTGGAATAGGAAAAAATGTGTTAGAATAGGTAAAAGTGTGTTAGAAGTGGAGAAAAATATGTTTGAATAGGAGAAAAATATGTTGAATAGGCACAAAAAGATGTTAGAATAGGAGAATAATGTGTTGGAATAAGCAAAAAATTGCTTGAATAGGTGAAAAGGAGGAAAATCTTGCATATGAGAAAAGGAGAAAACGTTCGCGAAAAAACAGAAAAATAGTAATTTTTTTGCGAAAAATCATGCGGAACATTTTTCTTACTTTTCGCCCACCCCTACCTTCAAGGAGTTAGGACTGAGCCCTTTGTTCACACCATCCTGTAAAAAGACTGAAAAATAGACCAGACCCTGTGGTAAGCTTAAGAAGAAACAAGTTTCCTAGCCTTGATTATAGTGGAGATCACCTCTGGAGAAAATCTTTTCCTCTTTAAGATGGAGGCTTCAACAGCCATGCCATCAAGGCCAGGCGCTCCACATCCTCCCTCCATAGGTAGCCCTGAAGGAGGAGGTCCGGTCTGAGTGACAAGGGAAACGGATCCCAAATGGAGATAGCCATTAGTTCTGGGAACTAGTTCTGGTACAATAGGGGGGCAATCAATATGACCGCTGGACTGTCCATCCAAATCTTCCTCCACACCCTTTGAATGAGAGGAATTGGAGGGAAGATATAGGACAGGTGAAAGTGCCACTGGGTCGCCAGGGCATCCATGGCAAAGGCCAGAGGATCCCACCAATGCAAACAGAACAGTTGAACCTTCCTGTTGTGCCTGGTGGCCATCAGGTCTTTCTGAGGAAGACCCCACCACTGCACCAACAGGTCGAATACATCTGGGTGGAGCTCCCACTCTCCTGGGTCCACAGTTGGCAGCTGAGAAAGTCCACCAGGACGTTGTCTACCTCTGGAATGTGCACGGCAGAGATAGCCTGATCGTGATCTTCTGCCCAGGCCAAGATAGACTTGACCTCGGTCCAAGCGGAAGTGCTTCTTGTGCCTCATTGTTTGTTGATGTATGCCACATCCGTGGCGTTGTCCGACTGGACAGCCCCTCAATGAAGAGGACCAGTACACCAGCACATGATGAATCACCAAGAGCTCCAGAATATTGATGGACTGTAGAGTCTCCTCCACAGTCCATCTGCCCTGAACCCCCAGGTGACCCAGGACAGCTCCCCAGCCCCAGAGGCTGGCATCTATCATCACAGAAGTCCAGTCCTGAAAGACAAATGGTTTCCCCTTCTCCAGGTTCTATCTGTGCAGCCACCAGAGCAGGTCCTGCCTCACCTCCAAAGGGAGAGAGACACTGCGGTCCAAGAGATCAGGATTCCCATGCCAAGCATGGACAGTAAATCTCTGACGCTCCCTCATGTGAGCCATGGAGAATGGAACCACCTCCATGGTGGACACCATGTGGCCTATCAGGGTCAAGAACTTGTGGACTGGAGCTAAGGGCCACTCCAGAGCTCGGAATACCAGATGCATGACCTGTTGGATAGAATCCTCAATCAGGAAAACCTTCCTTTGGCAAGTATCAAACCTGGGACCAAGGAAAACCAGGACCTGAGTGGGGACTGGATCAGATTTCTCCATAGTCAGAATCCACCCATGGTGGAGGAAAATCTGAGCACAGTCCTGGATGTGCTGGTCCAGAAGTTCCCTGGATCGCACCATCAACAGAAGGTCATCCATGTAGGGAATCACCTGAATCCCCCATATGCAGAAAGGTAATCAATGCCCTTGAGACTCTGGCGAACACCTGAGGAGCAGAAGTAAACCCAAAGGGCAGAGCAGTGAACTGGAAATGCCCAAAGTAGCAAGCGAAACGGAGGTACTTTTGACTTTCCTGATGAAATGGGACATGCAAGTAAGCATCCTGCAGATCCAGACCAAGAACTCTCCTGGACACATAGCTGCGATGACAGAGCATGAAGACTCCATCTTGAAGCGAGCAGTCACCACAAATGAACTGAGATCCTTGAGGTCCAAGATGGAGAGACTGCTGCCATCCCTCTTGATCACCATTAACAGGTTTGAATAAAAACCTAAACATCTCTTTGAGGAGGAAGTGGAATTAGGACTCCCTTGTCCAAGAAAGCCTGACCCGCCTCGTTGAAAAGAAGCAGCATTTCTTGGCCCAAAGGAGTTCTGGACTGGAAGAATCTGAAGGAAGGAAGGAATTTGAAGGGAATCCTGTAGCCTTCCAAAACCACCTGCAAAACCCACTGATCCACAACAGAGTTTGCCCACGTGTCTGAAAAATGGTGCAGACGCCCACCCACAGGGAGCTGCAGACCAGGATTCTGTGAATCATGCAAAGGCAGACTTACCAGACTTGGGCTTGGCGGTGGTGTGCTTTGAGTGCCACTGCTGTCTGGGCTTGGTGGTCAGGAGCAGGGTGCTGGCCTGAGACACACTCAGATTCGGCCTTTGCACTTTGTTTTGTTGGGGACGGAAAAAAAATGTGCTGTTTCCTCGCTAGGGTGCTTGGAGACCTGAGGCATCAGAGTGCTCTTGCCTCAGGAGGCCTCACTGATAATCTACTTCAGTTCAGGCCTAAAAAGCGAAGGGAGAGAAATCAGTGACTTCTTAGAGGTCTGCAGACCAAATCTTAAGCCACAATATGCGACTAGCAGAAACAGAGAAGGCAGACGCCTTAGCTGCAAGTTTGGTAGCATCAAAAACAACGTCATATGACTGAGCTAAGAGGGCTAAAAGGTCCTCCTTAGGGGCACCTTTACTGATCACCTCAGCAAGTTGCTCGCCCAAGATGGTAATACCTCTAGACACTCAAACAGACTCCAAGGTAGGCCTCAGGGCAGCACCATTTGCAGTAAAGTTAGGCTTCAGGATAGCTTCCAGCTTTCTATCGGTAACATCCTTTAATGCCATAGTGTCAGCCAAGGGCAGAGCAGTAGACTTAGAAAGTCTAGAAATAGGAGAATCAACTTGAGGAGGTGTAGCCCACTGAGCCAGAGCTGCTTCAGAGAAGGGGTACAGCTTGGAAAATCTCTTGGAAAGAGAAAGGTGCCTGTCAGGCATTTTGCACTCATCAGGATGACCTGGTCCAGAGTGGGGATTGGTTGAAAAACAGTGTGATATTTCTTAGGCCTCTGAAAGACATCATAAGAAGACTGGCCCTCATCAGGGGTAGTAGTGACCTGCAGGGTCATTAAAACCACCTTAATGAGATCCTCAGCAGAGGGAACAGGGTCAGCCTCAAAGGGATCACCATAAGCATAGGAAGAAGCCGCTTCTTCACACTCCCCTTCCTCCATATCAGCCTCAAAGGAATCCACCTCAGAGGTTTCTGTGAGATCAGGAATGCCAGGGGCCTTAGGGGCCACAAAACTGAACATAGTGGGGGGTTTCCAAGAATGGAGGACCACCTGAAAGGAAAGAGGAAACTATGCCATAGAGGACTTTAAGTCCTTGACCCAGAGTGGCTCTTATTCAAGGCTGGAGGGCCCAGGTGTTGTTGTAGGGGCCACAGCGCATGAGGGACATACGTGTCTTGAGTACTCTCTAGGGAGCCCTGTTTGGCATGAGGAACAGTTAGCAAGGGAGGTCAGAGACTCCCTGAGTCCTTAGCCTTAGGTCTAGCACCATGTCCCTTCAGATCCTACATCCTAACATAGGGTGACCACACGTCCCGGAATGCCCAGGACTTATTGGGGGGGTCTGTGTCCCACGTCCCGGGTCAGCCCCCATCGGGACAACAAAGAGTCCCAGAATGGTGCAACACGCACCAGTCCAGCCATCCGATAAAATGTATTTGCTATATGGTCCTTACTGGCTGGCTGAACCAGCCAATGAGGACTATATAGCAAATACATTTCATTGGCTGGCTGGACTGGTGCGTGCAAGACAGCTGGGATGGAGCAGGTATGCTGGCGCTGCAAGTGAGATCCGCGACTGAGGATCCCGCCGGCGCTGACCATCTTTCTGAGGCTGACACAGAGTAAGGCGGGAGCCTCAGCCGCAGGACTAGGGTGACCACATGTCCCGGAATGGCAGAATGGAAATGTGGTCACCCTGTAACAGGAGAAATGTCTAAACAGTATAAGAAACCCAAATTCTGTGACCCAGATTACAATATCACCTCAGAAAGGCCAAAAAAGTACTTATCTGGCAGGCGAATGGTTAACCTGAAAAGGAGAGTAAAGAGAGACAAGCCTATGCATAGGATACTCCAACAAAGAGAGAAAGAAAATGGCATCCAAAATCACAGCTAATCAGAAGAAAACCCACAAAACAGGCATTCTGGGATTTGTAGTTTTGTCTCTTTGCTGTAACCTAGCAATGCCTGAACCCAAACTCGTGGGGCCCAAAGGGCCCCCAAGACACTGAAGATGTGAACCGGATCATAGGGCAAGAGGAGACAACAAGAATGAGTCCTCTCTCAATTCTGTAATTCAAATGGTTGCAGAGATATGTCACAAAACAGTTTGTCCCATAGAAGTCAATGGAGCAAGTGCAGCCACGCGGTAAATTGCGCCTTAAAGGTGCAGAACTCAAAAAAAAAAAAATTCTACAAAAGTGAATAAAATTACTCAAATACCCAAGGGAACATGTAGGGATAAAAAAAAACAGGTAATCCTAGAAGGAAAGGCCAACATGAGCGCCATAAACTGGAGAAACCAGCAGGGAAGGAGTTAAATAGATAAAATGCAGCCATCCAAGCTCCAAAAACCCTGGGATTAAATCAGATAAGATACCTAACATGACTGCTGGAGTTTCATACTCCAAGAAGACCCCTGTATAAGGCGGAACAATGGGACAAGTGGACTATGGCGCTCAAAAGGTTGCTCACCTTTTACTTGACTTCTTTCTTCAGATTACCATTAAAAGAACGAGCCTCAGAGAGACCCAGTCAGGGGAGAGAAATATGGGCTGCATGATTCTCTACACAGGGCTGCATGGGTCCACAACAGCACATGAAAGTTGGACAATCCTCCAGGGGAAGCCAGGAATGGTAATCCATCTAATGGGGAGATTTTGACACCCTATTTCCAATAAGAAAATAATAAAATTCTAAAACTAAGCAGAAAAGTTCTCAGCCTTTATCCAGGTTACTGGAACAAGTTTATCTGGGGCGGGGCTAGTGGGATAGCCTGATAAGGAGAAAGGGAAGGCTCCACCCACAACTTCTTCTAGAATTGTTACAGCCTACAGGGAGGAGCTGTTGCCTCCCCCCTGGTACCTGTATGTCATATTGGACGACAGAGAAAAACATTTATTTATACTTTTTTCTTTACAGCTAGAAGACAGAACAGAAGAAAGAAGAAACAACACAGAAGAAAGTAGAGAATGGTGAAGACGGACAGTAGCTGACCAGGATGCTGAGGAATCCCCTAGACATCAGGATTAATGGTAAGTGTGATGTTGATTTGTACCTTAGTCGGATTAAACCTATGAATGCTGGCGGGGTAATTATAACCCATTGGCGCTCTTAGGGTTAAGTCTATTGACATTGAACACTATTTATGTACTTTGGATGTATTGATATAGGGCTTAGGGCCCCATATTAATACATCCACTGGTGGCTTAGGTTTTTTTTGTTTCAATAGCTGCATCACTGACTAAAGATCCTATAAGTGACTTAAGAAAAAAACTAGGTCGTAAATTTAAGCTCTAAAGTGAGTCTCTTATCGGATATTAATACCTAATGAATTAGTACATAATATGTATAGAGCTTTCAATAAGTTAAAAGCTCCATTTTAATCTATATGAGTTTTGAAAATTTTTAGTTCTCCTCTATGGTGCAGTTGGTTTGCTGCACATGTTCATAAAGCTCTACATATAAGGAGTGATATGTCCATCCCACCCATTGTCTTTACAATGCTAGTGGTTTGACTAGATATATATTTGTATCTTGCATAAATACTATGAAATGGTTATATTTTATCAAGGACATTGAAGGTTAATGAATGTTTTCTTTTGAGCCCAGACCCCTGACATTCTGGGAGATTATCCTATATAATAATTCTCTAGAAAGTTTGTAACAATGAAGTCAAGCTCAGTAGAGACTGCCCATGATGAGGGGCATTCCGAAGCTCTGTATCAGCCACGGCGTGGGCAGTCTCTATTGTGCATGACTGCCCCCTGACCGTCTGGCAGTGGCACTGTGGCCATTGTAACGGGCTCTTCAACTAGTTTTTAATAAAAGTTCAACTAGTAGGCTCCACTAGGTAGACTGTTTTCTGGTGTGTGAACTTGGTAGTGAAGAATGGATGAAGAGCAAGCCAGAGGCCATATCCACAAGATATAGCCAGCATGCCATCTTCTCAGTACTTACAATTTAATTAGCTGTGAGAGGCCAGGTCACAGGAAAGAATCAATGAGTGAAACAATGAGCAACATACAACAGTAAGAAAACTCCTTACCCATGCCACCCAAGACAGCATGAGACGCATACACAGAATAATGAACTATTTCAGCAAATAACAATTTTGCCCAAAAGTTCAGATGGAAAAATGAGCGTCTCTATCCTCCCAAATGGACTGAGCAGAAAGGTAAGCTCAGTTGTGAGCAAAACATTAAAAATGTTATTTGTATTGTGAAACATCCCAGCATAACATGTGTAGATATGATGAGGGTTTTAGTCAGTAGCAGCTGAAGGGCCTCATTTTGCCCTCCCTATGGCTATCATGCAGTGGGATAAGGCTGGGGAGTCAGTATGTGTGTTCTATGACTGCTGTGGGACAAGGCTGGGGGGACAGTATGTGCTGTTCTATGGCTGCTGTGTGACAAAGCTGTGTGCCTCTATGGTCACCAGTGCAGTGGGAAAAGGCTAAGGCTCTGTTTGCAGAGGAAAAGATAAAAAAAAAAAACTTCACTTTACATGTGAATTACTGTGGAAGGCAAAAAAATGATGTTTCTCACTTTTGTCTTTGGAGGTGAACGTTTTCGCCCATCCCTAATCCTGTGTTGTTACTGGTTAGAGTGCACCTCTTGGATGCATGATTTGACATTCTTCTCCTACAGCTACAGGACGGGGTGATGGGCACAGAACCAACTGTATTTGTGAAATGTCCTTGGTTGCAGTGGTATAAACAGGAAATTGGGTGTTTTTCAGGCTAATTTAACTGGTATGAAGTGATCTTCGTTTGGCTGGCATTTTGTCCCAGGGTTATTTTAAATGCTGACAGTAAGATCTTTTTCAGTCAGGCATGGTATATGTGCTCCATTAGCTTTCTGGGCCTTTACCATATTCTTGGCTTATCCCCCCTCCCCTCTTATGTTGCATTTAAGTTTTGAAATAAAGCGGAGGTGTGGTTTTCCACATGATGAATTGAGGGTTAGGTCTAGTTGTCCTTATAGTAACCAACAACAGCTCTGTCATACAGTGGACAGGTCAAGAATATATAGCACCACAAAGTGCAGTTTTGCTCTGTAATACCTTTGGAAATAAGTATTTCCTAGATGTGTGAGTTTCACTCAAAGGAAGAAACCCTAATATATATATACATATATATATATACATACATATATATATATATATTTTTTTTTCTTAATGAGGGATACTTTCCTTTTAAAGAAACACTGACAACTAAAAGTTTAATTGGGTTATAACATTTTATATATCATTCAAATCCAGCTAGTTTCTGTAAAAAGATATTATTTTATGCTATATGACCAAATCATAAAATGTAATTTTGGATCCTAGTGTATACTGTCAAATACAGATACCATTTTGTTAATTTTGTTTGAGCAGAGATAGGGCCCAATTCATGTATTTTAATTAGTACCTACCGCTCATCTTTTCACAAGGCTTATACCTTATCTCAGCCAATTTACAGACGTACAGTACTATCATTTATGAGACAACATCACTATTGACATAATAATAGGAGCCAGGGAGGCTACACCCATAGGGTAAGACTATATTTTAGGCTTCAAAAAACAGATGCTTTTTTACAGATGCTAGCAATTAAGTACACATAACCTCAAATCATTTGTAGGCGACAGTGTTGCTTCAAGGTTCTTGCAATATTTATTTTGCTTTAGATCAGGGCTGTCAAAGTTTAGTCCTCAATGCCACCAACAGTCCAGGATGTAAGGATCTCCCTGATTAATCAAAAGTGAGTCAGTCACAATGAATGAGCCACTGATTAACTCACCTGTGCTTAACGAGGGAAATCCTTACATCCTGGCCTATTGGTGGCCCTTGAGAACTGAACTTGGACAGCCCTGCCTTAGATAGCGAAGTAAGATTGGTTAAGACTACATTGTGATCCTGCTCAGTATTATATGTAACACATTTTAACCTGCAAATAAGCCTCTATTTTCTACTTTACTTGGCACTTCCATGTCTAAGTTAACATCTGAAGATAAGGCAAGGGATTATTTGGTGAACAGTACAGCAGTATAGCTCCCTCTCGGCTACAGGGCTTCTTCCTGATAAATAAGCCTCATGCCACAAAGCTGTGAAATTTCACCATCTTCATTTCCCTAAGTAAAGTTTAAATGCTAACCTTTTCTGTCTTGCTGCATGCTTTTAGCTGGGAGGCAGATGCCTTCTTCCAGTCAGTCTTGTAAGTTTGTGTCTGGATAGGAATTTTATTTTAATTAAAAGAAAGGCTCCCTTCTGCATTCCTGATCAAGAATGTTAATTTATTTGACATCTACATTCCAGACCTCAGCTCCATGGTGTCCCACTGTAGGAATTGGTTTGTGCTGCTGGCTTTGAATCAATTTGTACATGTACAGCAGGCTTAACTCCTTCATTTGTCATAGGAGCAAGGACTCTATTAGCCAGTCATAAAATCATGTGAAAACATGTAGGCAGATCTCATTTTGTTTGCATGAATGCTGTTCTGTGAAAATTCATGAACGAATTAACCATTTTAGAACCAGAGGTGTAGTAAATGTATTCCTTTGCAATGTGTTGTTTGCCTCTCTGCCCTCAAGGGTGTAAAGTTTGCTGGAACTTAAGAGATACTGCAGAACATCAATATTCTCCCAAGAAGGTGTACATTTATTTCCCCACATATACATCTAGAACCAGAAATTATTACAGAAATGAGACATTTGAATGTAACTTTGGGAAAGGTAGTTTGAATGATTTAAGGTCCAGCAACTCCCAGCTAACATTTTGCTTCACTTGTTACCTCTTCTATTTGGAGATCCTCATACTTTGGGCTCTGGAGACTTTTTTTGCAGTGGGAGAAAATCAGTAGCCTCCCGAGGGAGTTCCTGTAGGAAAGCACCTTTCCACCGACTTCATCCAGTCTGTGGCATGGTTTGAATGAGTGTGTGGGCTAAAAAACATCAGAACCACTGTGTGGGGATATTGAAACTCAATGCAGTAAAGTAGAACTCAATACCGGACACTTCATGCATCTTCTGGAGTTAAGTTTCATTGAGATTCCAACCCTCCACCCATCTACACCCCCCGTGGGATTTCAGCTGAAAGAAGGAATATAGCTGCTTTTATGCAGGCATTTTTCCAAGCAGGACTTTAGATCTTCTACACATCCAATCTCATACTCACAGAATACCAGCTAAAACAAACCTCATTGCACTGATATATAAGTAGATTGTTGGTAATATGCTAGACTTTTCTGAACTGTAGAGCAGGTGCCCAAATTTGCATAAATACATGTATAATCCCTTGTCCTAGGGTGTTTTTTTCTTTACTTACTTTAGAGTCCACCTTCAAGTTCTCCTCCAGTCATTTTGTGGAGGTATCAGTTACCATCTTGTTATGTACACAAACACCCACTGGATGATGACTGTGAGTTTCTAACTGAGTCCTAAATGTAATAGAGTTAATTTGCTCTAAGCAGTCTCTACGTTAGCCCCAAGCCACTTGGTTCAGGAGCACCTGTATGTGATATAAAAGAATATCTTCTTTCAAACAAGGGCACTCTTGAGAATACATGTGCCAGGTGATTACTTGATTAATTGGCTATAGCTGAAATATAACTATTGCCACTATAGTTAGGGCAATGCTAGTATTCAAATGATTAAAATACCATTTTAAGTTAATAAGCATTTTAAATCATCTTACTAGTTGATTTGCCCTAGAATTGTACCAGTTTTCCTTAGGTACATCAACCTCTGTGAGGTTTAATTCTTTGTAGGGTGGTTTTGTGTTGCTCATGCCTCTACACTCAAATGGTTAATGTATTAACTAAGTCATACACAAACAAACTTACTTTGTCCAGTTCCTAATTATGAATGACTTCAATATCCAACACAATGATACCATCCCAGGGGAAGTTGATCTGAAAGGGCAACTCACCAGCACATTATCATCTGTTTTGCATTATACCATAGCCTATTGTGTTACTAACAGACCAAACAAAGAGAAAAGGAATATTAAAATTAACACACAGCGGCTGAGAAAAGGGCAGCAAACATATTAATAATAATAATGAATACATTTTTGTTAGTATAATGCTTTCTTCCCCATAGGAGCATAAAAAATTCAATTTGCAAAGTGGCATTAAGCCATTGAGTGGCAGAGAGGTATGACTACCCCAAGCAACACAAGAAACTTGGTAGAAAAAACATATTTTTACATGAATAAGAGTTGCATGGGCAAAAATAAAGACATATATATGTTTTAATTTCTTCCCTTAACATGCTATAGTACTCAATTTTGTTCGGAGGCACTTAAATAAAAGTGCTAAGCATAGATAATAAAAAATACATGGCAATATCAGAAAAATAGCCTAGATTATACATAATGAGAAAAATATGTTATGAAAATAATGATCTGAGCAATCGTGTTGGAAAACACTGATGGGAATGTACAATTGAGAGGGAAGTGAATAATCTATACTTGTGCTTACATACAGATACCTTAGTTCATTTTGGTGCACACTTCCCACAATGCACAACATTTAAGGGAACAACTCACTAACACCAGCACTATAGTAGGCATAAAGAAAATCAAGATATCTGCTTCCAGTTTCTTCATGGCCTGCACATGGGAGCTGAGGAAGGCAAAATGCTTACACACACCCCCAGTGCCCACTCCTTGACCCACACAGCTATTTTGTCAGTCGTAAAGGTAAAACCAAATTGTATGCACATTCCATAATGCTGGGTGTTTTAGACATGGACACCTCAGTGAACAGTCTTCTAAACAGTGAGCAATGCAAAGGGCATACTTTCTACAGCCTACTGAATAGCACATGCAATACCATACAGCACATGTAATACCATGCATCATAGACAGGAACAATACCTATAAGAAATAACTGGCACTTCATTTATTCTTCATTAAGCAATCCACTCTATCTATTTATCCATCTATCGTTTTGCCTAGATTCAACACTCGGTATTGAAAAGCAATGCCTTGGTGCAGTCTTTAATATCCAGCGGGTTATCAGGAACATGAACATCCGAAAATGGTTTGAAACATTGTCTCAAGTTTTCCCTATATTAATTCTGTGTACCAGCGACCTTTCATCCTTTTGGTAAAATGTTTGGGGCTTTGCTGTACGTCCCCCAAAATGGGTCCTGTCAACTTTTTGAAGGGACTTAGAGGGGATGGATGTGACTCTTTTGCTGAGATGCATGTGCAGCCCTATAGACTACTAGGGTCAGGATAGAAATCCAGTAGGTTATACCTCGCGTCATTCTGAAATGTGAGACCAGAAATTCCTCATTCCAACACAGGACTATCAACAGAGCATTTACAGACCCCTGTTTGGTCTACCCATTGATTGTCTGGGGCTCACAATGCAGACCTAGCATCATTGGAGCCATATTAAATATGGCTGCATAGATCTGTTTTCACCAACTACTGGTTTAGAGGTGTGCAATTAATGTACCAGGGACATAAACTTGATTCTACGGGTATTGTGCTTTTTTAACCCTTTAACCCAATATGTCTCAATCGTTTTTTGTTCAAGGCACCCTTAACATAATCTGGAACTTTAGGGGCACCAATACCATATGTAATTTATAAAGAGCATAATGAAGGGTGCAATACAAAAATAGGCAGTTATTCTTAATTAAGAATTAAGATTCTCAATTAAAATAACAAAAATAAACATAATGTGCATACTGATTTCCATGAATATACACTTAAAACTCAAAATTCAGATTATTTGTTAAAGCCTTAATAGAAAACCAAAGGGCATCCTCAGTGGATTTCCATAGCGCACAATACTGCCAATTCACCCTGGTTGAGAACAACTGCTTAAACCCTTTTAATGTCAAAAGAGTACCCAATACATTGCAAAGCATTGCACACCCTTGTGGTTCTTAAAGGGTTAATACAGTATGGGCAATATGCACAAGATGAAAGAGATCAAACCAACTTTCCCACAAGGAACAAAAGACATTTTCCAATATACCCACTGATCTAAATGAGGCTTTATTTGAATGATTGAATGAATAAGTGTTCCATAGCTATTGCATTGCAAAGCATCAGAGACCTCCGTTACACACAATAAAATACCCATTTAAAGCGGAATTATCACCAAAAATAAAAATTGTCCCATGGGTTTTAACCTTTAAAACAACATTAACGCTGTGTCTTTTTTTTTTTTTTTTTTTACAAATCCCCTAGTAGCGGAAATATTGACCCTTCAACATTGGGCACTTCCGCGTTCCACGGGACCCTGTATGTCCCATATGAAGTCTGAGGACTTCCCAGCTGCCCCAGCGTGTTCACGCTCCCCTTTGTTGCTGTTTTTTTGTGGGCTAACGTTACAGCAAACTACATTTACCATGCTACTGAGGTTGCAACCTCAATAGCATTGTAAACAGAGTTTGCTATAACATTAGCCCACAAAAAACAGCTACGAAGGGGGGTCATGACGTGCTCCCTGGGGCAGCTGGGAAGTCCTCAGAGGGTGCAATGTCCCTTAGAACGCAGAAGTGCCCGATGTTGAAGGGTCAATATCTCCGCTACTAAGGGATTTGTAAAAAAAAAGACACAGCGTTAATGTTGTTTTAAAGGTTAAAACCCATGGGACAATTTTTATTTTTGGTGATAGTTGCACTTTAAATCAATGTGATTTTTTTGCTCCCATATGATGCAGTTGTTTTGCCTAGAATTGCTCATCTTTACTTTGTGCTTCTGGCTCTTTACATACTGGAACACTGACATCCTGGTTATTGCAAATTATTCCTGTAAAAAATGTTTACATTGAACGTCTATAAAATTTGTTTTTTTTCCACTGCTTACTCTTTTACATTGTCATGTAATGTAAATAGCACATTCCTAAATTTGATGTGTTTTATTTAAAATATTCCTATACCATGAATAATGTGTAAATATTAATCTAGAATGCTATTGGAAAGAAATATGTGACTAAATCTTTATACAATTTTAGTTTTAACTGTAAATATTTAGGCTTTTAGATTACCAAGGTGTCGCCACAACAGTATCTATAGGTATTCAAAAATATTTTTAATGTGAAATATACTTTCTGTTGTGGGACATGGATAACTAAAAAAAATCTTTAACCGCTTAGTGCATTGGAGACCTGCAGAGGATCGAAGCATTTAAATAATAGCCTGTAAAGAAGGTATAAAACTGGTGCAGGGACAATTGCTCTGGCCACATCCACAATTCAGAATGTGGGTGTGGCATGCAAATCTTAGCACCCCACAAGATTTGCAGTAGCCTACCCGGACTATTATGAATTACAGCATGCTGTAAGATCCATTAGTCTTCGGTGGGACCAGATGCTAAATTCTTTATCTTTCTGTTACCATATGGTAATTCTAGCAATATACCAAATTGGTTCTCAAACTTTTTAAACACCCTTTAGCAACCCTTTAATTTGATATTACAATACCCTGTTGCACCCTAACCATTGTAGCCTTTAAAGGGGAACTTTACCCAAAGGATAAGAGACTCTTTACACTAAGCTCTAGTGGAAAAAAAAAGTGGGCCCTCTAACACTAATGTATTATTTCAGGGGCATGAATAGAGCATACTGGACCTGGGGCCAATGGGTCCCCTAGGATGCCGGGAACCACCACAACTGCAACCTCTACACACCCTGTAGTTCTACCCTCTTAAGCTGTTAAACACATGGAATTAACAAGGTAGGTATACTTCATATAACAGCCAGATGACATCTATCATTATTCCGATGGCAGGCAGGAAATTATTGCTGATGTAGTCTGATAGCAGCTCGAGGGTCTCACATTCCCAATCACTGCATTACTGATATCCATCGTTGTCCCACTGTAGCCAGTGGATCACACGTACTGACTAGCTCTGTCCCAAAAAGGCAGATATTATGGAGGGTTTCTAGGTGCAGAGACACATAAATAAAAAAAAATAAAAAAGATGGACATTTTAGAGGGTTTCTAGATGCAGGGGGCATTAGCAAGATGGATATTATAGGGGATTCTAGGTGCACAGACACAGTAAAAAGGCAGACATTTAGAAGGTTTTTAGGTGCAGAGAGGTATTAGCAAAAAGAAGGACATTTTAGGGTTTTTTAGGTGCAGAGGGGCATTAGCGAAAAGGTGGATATTTTAGAGGGTTTCTAAGTGCAGAGGGACATTAGCGAACAGAAGGACAATTCAGAGGTGCAGAGAGACATTAGTGAAAAGGCGTATATTTTAGATGATTTCTAGGTGCAGAGGGACATTAGCAAAAAGTAGTACATATTAGTAGTGTTTCTAAATTGTCAGTTTTGCACCAAAATTCCTACAAGAAAAAAACTGTGACTTTTACCTGTCTCTAATTACATGAAAAAAGGTTGCAAAAAACACAGTTGCACAGTATGACAATGTTTCCAATTTCAACACATTCACTGGTAGCCACAAAATCACATATATAGTGTTTGCCACCCTGGCCTTGTTCCCTTTTCTTCCATGACATAAAGGAACAATAACACCTCCTAAGTTAATCTGGGCAGAAAATCCTAATAGTCACTATAAATCAATTCTGTGTGAACTGGTCCCCCAAGCTGAGTGTTCAGTTAGATTTGATTAATTTGAGATCATGTCTGCAGAAGTATGCGTGATTCTTTGTTGCAAGACTCAGGGATGCCAAGTTCATCTCACTAAGGAGTCATAAGAACGAATACATTTTTCTGTGAAACAGTAAATGAGAGTGGGTCATGTAAGAATTGGGAGTGGTCATGGTAGAGGTAGAGGTTCTTAAAGGTCTCTTGCCCTACATATATAGTGATCACTGATATAATGACAACTTCATCATGTTTCTAGAGTAAACACTGGGCATTGTGAATGTATGAGTATGCCAGCACAGCTCCACTAGCACTAGTAGATAATGCCAATGGCTGCACTAGAGTGCATGATGGCTGTAGTGCGTATCAACAGACAAACTCCACTACTGATAAAACCTTAATGCCAGCAAGCCCCTTATGCCTACCCCATAGCAGGCACAAGAAATGGTATAATGATTCACAATTTCCTTTAAGTTATGTTTAACACATGGCATTTGAAAAGGCATACAGGAAAGTAACATCCCCAAACACCCACCGACTGCTCCATTGCCCTCCTCTTGACACAAGTGGCATTCAGAGGACAATTTCAGCATAAGTAGTTTAGTAGATTACGACAGACAGGCAGAAAGCTTGAAAATCTATTCCAGTGAATATTTTTGCATGCAGTCACATTCCAGTTTTAATCCCAGGGTCTCCTCAATTTCATCACCTGGTTTACATTGGGCAGTTGCCAGGCGTATCAGTGGCAAAACCACTGTTGCCTATGTAACAGGCTTTAACCCCTTGAGGGTCAGAGGTGTGTGCACCGTATTGTGAAACAATACATTTCAGACCTCTCTGATCCTCGAAGACACAGTTTACGTATGTATGTGTATCTTACATTTGTCACCTTTGTATAATAAAGACCTTACATATACCTGCTATTTCAATCCTGTAGCCAAAGGCCTCATTTTCCAAAAAATATGCAGTTGTTTAGCTCCTTAATTTCTCTGCTTTGACTTTAAGTGCATGCCCCAGGGTGCTTACCCACTGATCTCTTGAATAGCGTAAAATAGTGTGACTAAATGAGAGTGAAAAGCTACAGACTGGTCAATAATTCTAAATGGAACAATACTCTAGGAATAACAGACTCCTAATTTGCTTATTAGAAGACTTTTGTAGTTAAGTGCCTTTCAAACAGCTGTCAGTTATTTTTATTTGCATCTGATCTATGTTCTATGATATTGCTAGTTTCAATATAAAATCTGATAACCGTTTCAGTAAAGATCACTATATACAGGAAACTGCAGATATAATGTACACTATAGATAAATACACCTGATTGTTGTATAAAGGAGGCCTACCCAAATTAAGAGCCACTTAATCCTGTGGTATATTTCCCTTTTAAAGTACAATTATTACATATTACTAAATCAGCT
This sequence comes from Rhinophrynus dorsalis, assembly GCA_037306005.1. Lineage (NCBI taxonomy): Eukaryota > Metazoa > Chordata > Amphibia > Anura > Rhinophrynidae > Rhinophrynus > Rhinophrynus dorsalis. Next base: position 244,136,408 of record CM074721.1, read on the forward strand.
CCTATGGGCGCAGACTTAGTACAAAGTGTGGGTCTATACTGTGCCACCCCAAAATGGCTCCTCAGCTGGAACACAACTTGGAAGTGGGCAATTCTTATCCACAAACTTTGTGTGCTGTTTCTGCAGTCTCCATCATCAGTCTCTTCTCATAGGACCAATTGAGGGGTGGGGTTATACACTAAGGTGTGATAAACAGGTGATAAAGAGGGGATCAGTTCTCCACTGTTATAAACTCTGCAAGTCCTGTGTTAGTCTATTGGGCTAATGCACTAAGATCTCTCAAGCTGGAGAAATTTTACTGCATTGGCTCCATAGAATAACACAGGAATTGGAGAGTTTATCACAATGGAGAAGTCATCACCACTTTATCACACCTTAATGCATCTCTCCCCTCGAGTCTCCATCAAGACCCCCATTCTGGTCCCCTTTGGGTAAGCCAGGACTCACACTGCAGGCTGGCTTTATCTGCAGTTCTGATGTAAGGGGAGAAGATCAGACAATGTTGAAAGCTACCCTTTGAGTGCCAGGGATATAGCCAATGCATTGGATACCTCCCTGGCACTCAAAAGATTAAGCACTTTTCCCACACTTAAAGTAAGTTGCACTTAACCAGTAAATTAAAAAGTTTTCTTTCACACACATCATTGAGGAGGGAGTGCTACAAGTAAGTATATATGTTGTAACTGTTTATTTCTACATTAAACTTTCATGGACCAGAGGTGTGCAAGGTATTGGACACATTTGGGTCCTTAAAGGGTCAAGAAACCACTATTAAATGCCTTAAAAATAAGTAAAGGTTAGGGCTAAATAACATTTTTAGCATGAATTGTATTAGCAGTAGTGAGCACTAGGTGGCAGAAGTAGACTGAAAATGCATTTTAAGTATTGCTGCAGTCACACAACAAATATTCAAAAGCAGTTTAAGAAAAACAGTAAATAAAAGACACGCCATACTGTAAAAAAGCCAAGAATTCTTGATTGTTTTTAAAACACAAGCACACTGTGTGGGAAAAAGTTGAAAAAAGCATGTCAGTAAATTTCTCCAGTACTACAGCAATAGCATTAAATGAATAATTTCGTTTTCCATGGAATTGTGGGATTATTTGCAAAGTTATCTGTTATTTCCTGTCTAACCAAGTTTTTTTTTTATCTAGAAGGACATAACATGTACCATATATGCGGCTTCTTCTGAAGTCCAGTAATCTCATGTTAGAGTGTTCCTTTAACGCTAACTCATTTAAGGCTCATGTTTATTTCTCATAATTTCACATATAAAAGTCAATAATCCTGCATGTCTGTATTTTTTTACATATCAACATTAATCACACCATTGTCACCCACTACTCAGTATTAAAATCAATACAAACTGAAATTATCGCAATTATCTGCAATATACAGTTTTTCTTTAAAAAATTATTTTTTTTCCCCTTGATCATGGCTCTTTTTGCATAATATGTTTGGATCATGGCACTGATTTTACATTCACAGTGTGAACTCTTTTATAAACTGTATCTCAAGAATAACAGCTTATTAATTCACAGGTCAAAAACAATGGTTTTGCAAGGATAACCTAGGGCAAGCAACCTTTGGAAACAGCACACTCCTGCCTGGAAACTCTCCTGATCCACCTGGAGACTCTTTTTTTTTTAAAGGGATAGTAATGTTTCATAATAAAAGCAGCTCTAATTAATCTTCATAGTATTTGGACTTTGGAGAGTGTTATTTCAATTCTGTCAGAGTTGTAGTATAAGAGTAATTCAATGACAAAGTTATCCCCTCCCGCCCCTTTTACTGATGTAACACTGTTCTGCCAGATCAGAAGGGAAGTGCCCAGGTAGATTGCAGAGAGGGACAATCTTCACTTAAGATAAGGGAAAAACCTGAAATATTTGTCAAGGGGGGCAGGGATTTCATTGTTCTCATAGGAAAAAGATTGTCCCCTTCTGTTATCTGTCTTGTCTATGGACTGCATTCACATCTGAGAAGAGATGGCTTACACTAGGTAAAAGGGGCGGGAGGGGGAAACTTTGCTTGTGAATATCTATCAAACCATAAAGGTTTGAGAGATAAGACTTATATTGTTCTTCATGTTTTTTTAATGCCTACAAAATAAAATAAAGATAAAACAAAGTATTACTATCCCTTTAAGTTAATGATTCTCCTGCTTTGGTGAGTTTCCCTGGCACCTCCCCCCCACTTCACATTACTTCTGCCTTCTTCTTGCCCTATTCTGCCAACTCCTCACATTCTAAAGTCAAACCCTACATTTGCTCCTCAAAATTCCACCCACCTGATCAAGCCCTGCCTATTTAATAACATGATTCTTGTCATTTTTTCACCCCACTTTGCTAGCCCAAAAAATATGTTGGGAGTTGCAGTCACCAATAGCTAAAGGGCCTATGGCTGCTTACCCAGAGCTAACAGTAAAACCTGACACATGGAATGCAGTTCTTTCTTGTCTGTTTGCTGGACCACATAACTTACTGGAAAGTTTCTAACTTAGTATTGTCTCTGATACAGATCAATAGGAAGCAGAACTCCAGGGGGGAGGGGGGTTAAGATTTCTTTAAATATCATCATTCATTGTCTTTTTTTAATTGTAAACCTAATAACCTTCATCAACATTTTATCTAATGATAATAAAATATTTTCATATTGCAAACGTATAGTTACTGTGTTGAGGTGAATCTCAGTTTAGTAGATAAAGTACACAAAAAAAGAGCAGGGGATTGTAGCTGCAAATTATTATTATTTGCTTGATTAAGACTTCTGACATGTCCCATGTTCATTTAAACAGGAAAAAGTATCATGCTCTTTTATCAGTTCATTTAGTGAATACGGATTTAATTAACCCATTAAGTGCCAGTGGGGTACACAATGTTCTCTGTGATTAGGATTATGATCACAATGGTTCCATTAGGAAGAAAACACTTCAAAAGAAAACCTAAAATTTTGAAATGTAAGAAAGCAATATTTAACTATTCAGACTGCAACATATATATGAAACAACAAAAGCCAAAAAAGCGAAAGAACAGAAGCGCCAATAGTGCGTTAACCAATATAAAGAGATATTATATCACAATGGTATCATATCCATTCACATTCAAAATATGTCAATAATCGGGCATATAAATAAAATAAAAAGTAGCCGTTCTTCACATATTTTTGAGTTTTTTTTAGCTATCAGGCTGTTAATGGTTGAGAAAGCAGCTTAGCGCTGTGAAACACGTACCGATTGTCAATCCAAGAGTTGCCTGTTGTTTCAATAAATCATTTTTTATACTTTTATGTGAAGAAGAACGGCTACTTTTATTTTATTTTTATTTTATTATATTTTTTTTAATCATTTTTCGATTGTTCACATCTTCAACATTCCTGTCCCACCTAATGAGTTGTGTGGATACTATCAGTGTAGTTAAAAGAGAGACCATCAAGAAGGAGAGATGGAGGAATTTTCCAAGAGATAGAGCAGCTTACCCAAACATGGACGGGTAAAATACCCAGTATGCTGTAATAGTCGATGACAGGCATATGCCTGATTATTGACATATTTTGAATGTGAGTGGATATGATGCCATTGTGATATAGTATCTTTTTATATTGGTTAACGCACTATTGGCACTTCTTCTGTTCTCTTTTTTTGCATATTCCACGGCCATATTCTGTCTGAGTCTTATCTTGAAGAAAGCTGCCTTGGAGATACTGCTTTAAAGATGGCGGTCATACTACAATCCCTTGAGCCATACAGCTGAACAGCACATATGTGGATGTTTCAGCCTTTGTGTTTGTGAGTACAATACTTACAGGTGGTGGTTGGTGTTTAGATCTATATCACAGAAGATATTACACTAGGAGCTCCTCCCCTTTTTCCACATGAAACAACAAAAGGCACACACACATAATAGGGCAGTAAATCAATGCAAGCCCTATATCCTCTGCCAGCACATAAATATATTAAAAAAAAAAAAAACATGACATATGGACTCACGTACAAAAGATGATCTACCAGCCTCAAAATAGATAGTATTTGTTATAGGGAATATATTTATATGCTGCAAGGCCATGTGTACCGTAGTGGAATCCATGATCCAGTTGAAAAACCTTCATAAGTGATACAGTCACAGAAGGGGAACGTCAAGTACATCTGAACAGGGGGACAGGACAAGGGACATGCTTGGCTCTCAAAAACCATTGACTCATCAGGACTAATTCAATCTTGCAGTATGACAGCTACAATTAAAATCCAGTTAAGCATGGTACCCAGTATTGATAGTTTGTAAGTTTCAGCAAAATAATACTGACACATTTCAAGAAAGAAGCTGATTATAATAATCATTTAGATACGAATTAACCTGAAAGATGCCTACAAAAGCTTGGCAAAAGCCATGGAATACAGGACACCAAAGAAAATCAAACCAAAGGAGAAAATGATGATGAAAATGTGATAATCTTTGATTTCATTTATACAACTAAGGCAAAACAGATTGAACAAGTGATATGCAAACAATGGCAGGTTTTCCACAGTAATCTGCTGATACATATAACACATAAAAAGCAACCAAGACTATTGTTGTGATTTTACTCAATATTTTTAACTGTCTTTCATTGTTCCTGGCCCATGTAAATGTTGTATAATCTGTTGTACAGATCCCACCATGTGGCATGTTTGTTAGTGAGCTGGTTGTCTTGTACAAGTGAGTCATTTGTGTATATACAGTTGTATGCAAATGTTGGCACCCTTGCCAAATTACATGTTCTGTTGGTTTTCTAAGTGAAAAAAGTTAACACAACCTCTCCAGATAACAAACTTAAACTTAACATATTCCTGCAAATTTTAATGCACAGTTACTATGTATTTACTGAATTTAATAGATTCAAACAAAACACAATATGGCATCCTCAGTCAGCGGCTTAAAGGATCTCATGTTGTTGAGTGTAAACACCACACCCTGAGAGTTGTGAGTCAGGGAATTTATTAAGCTCAGATACTGTTATCACCTAACTTATATTAAGGTCTATGAGCCAATTAAGATCTAACATTAATAGGAAGGGTGCCAAAACTTTTGCACATGCCACATTTTATGTTTTATTTTTTTACTCTGTTAAATTGGGCAAATACATAGTAACTGTGCATTAACATTTCCAGGAATATATCAATTTTTTAAGTCTGTTCGCTGGAGACATTTATATCCCTGAGCAAAACAAGGGTACTCTCACTGCTGGAAGGTGCTTTACTCAAAAGTTATTAAAGCTCAAACTTGATTTTTTTTATGTACAGTATCAGAATGGCCTGAAATTGTACAGTGGTCCTGTTGCTACACCATCCTATGGACAGTTTCCAGAGGATGGTGTAGCAACAGCACAACTGTATAATTTCAGGCCACTATGATACGGCACCTGAAAAAAAACTAGTTTGAGCTGTAATAACTTTTGAATAAAACAACTTTAATCAGTGGGGTACCCTTGTTTTACTCATGGGGATAAACGTATACATACATATATTTACATTTTAAGTATTACTATGCTTCAACTTATTTTCCCTTAGCAAATCAACAAAACATGTAATTTGGTCAGACGCGCCCAAACTTTAGCATACAACTGTAGCGTGATATTCTTATCCCTTGTATCAGGATTTGTTTGACTGGGACCTCTGGGAAGAAATGACAAGTAAGGGGATCGATACTTAGAGTGCAGTATAGGAATCAGAGGCAGTAGCTGAATTAAACATAGTACCTTAATTGTATCAAAATGCAAAAAATATCAAACAGTGGTGAGCAGGTTCGGACCTTACTTGCTTTTCATGTAAATACCATAGGTCCCTCTGAGTAACAATTCAGTTATTCCAAGTTGTCCTGGGATTGAGTATAGAAACAAGGTAGTGTTGTGCTTCTGGACAATAACACCAATATAATAAAATGAGAAAATAGAATGAAATATAAAGTAAACAGGGATACTAAGGGAAAAGCCCCTACATTGCTGCAACAATAAAATGACAAAAATGCTAATTATAGACCAAACAAATTAAAATATATAACCAATATATTCCCAATAGCATCTTCAAAAGTCAATTCCCCCTTCTGGGGATTTTCTTTGAGAATTCAAATAAAATAAATTGATAATAGTGTATTAAATGCAATGATCCAATCCACACTCCATTCCTAAATTCATAGGATACTTATTATTATTCTTTATATATATATATATATATATATATATATATATATATATATATAGGGTCCAACTAATTCCACAGCGCCGTACAATAGGGAATGGATATACAGAGGTATTAAATAGTACAAATCAAATGTGGAGAACAGAAGGATCAGAGAGCCCTGTTCATGAGAGCTTACAGTCTAGAGGAAGGTAGGTTGGACACAGAAGGAGTAAGTGCTATGGGGTGTAAGTGCCTCCTGCCACATGAACTGCCAGTCAGTGGGTGGGAAAGAGAACTGCTATTGAGTGCAGTGGTGCAGGGAAGGGGTGGTTCTTGGTGATAATGTTTATGGAGGTAGTTGATAGGGTTCCCGGAAGAGATAAGTTTTCAAGGAGCGTCTGAAGATCTGAAGGCTGGGGGAAGAGTCTGATGGGGCAGGGGAGGGAATTCCAGAGCTCAGGTGCAGCACGGGAGAAGTCCTGTAGGTGGGAGGATGTGTTAAGAACTGTGGAGAGCAGAAGGTCATGTACAGAGTGAAGATGGCGAGTGGGAGTGTATTTGGAAATGAGAGATGAAAAATAAGGGGGTGCAGTGTTAGTGAGGACTCTATAAGTTAGCACCAGTAGTCAAGACGGGGCATGAGTGTTTTGATTACAATTATAGTAGTGTCTTGGGTGAGAAAGGGTCGGTACTTCCCACCTCTTCAGAAGCATGTGCCTCTGAAGAGGTGGGACATATCCAACGATAGTTGTTGGGCTGTGATTTTATTTCATTGTTTATTTTTTTATGAATGCACTATTTTGATGTCGGTCTTTGCTCCATGTCAGATACCCTGTAACCCTTTTCACACTCCTGGGCTCTCCAGTGACTTGAACTGTAAGCTGCAAAATGCTGAGGTTGGCGGGACAGAAGCAGCAGTGAGAGGAACTCCACTTTGGGAGCCCAGAGGAATTCCTAATTGGGACATAAGGACACAGCTTTGTGCATAAGTGGGTCAAGGACCGAGGTGCATAAAGACCAAGTGGAAGGCAATGTGAGAGTTTTATCATTATTGTTATTGTTGATATTCTACCCTTAAATTGCTTCTCTTTTCCTTTTTCTGGTGAGCTGTCCTGTATGAGAATGAATGTCATGGGACTGAGGGATTCCTTTGATCAGTATCAGACTAATAGGACTGAAAGAGTGTCATGGAAGGCTGATTGGATGCATAGCACCATGTCAGTAGATTCCCTCAGTTCCCTGGGCAGTTCATCTATCTATTTGGGAGTGCTGAGACTTCTGAATGTTTCACAGTGGGTAGCTGGGAAAGCAGGATATGATGGTTCTACCTGTAGGACATTGCCTCTGAATAGGGATTTATCATCTTTTTTTCTAACAGAATATTTATGTTTTAACTGGGTATACAACATAGCTGTACACTTGGAACCTTATACAAAAGAAAACAGTAATTACAGATCAAACCAACTGCACCATATGGGACAACAAAAGCTCACATTAATGTAAATGGTACTTTTAAACTGATGAATTCTAGGAAGGACTCAAAAACATTGTAAAGTATTCCATTAGGAAAAAGCCTCATTTAAAGTAATATGATATTTTGCACATTTTTTTCTTTGTTGCCTATGGTCAGGTACAGTCATGAAAGCAAAACAGAAAAAAAGTAGGCTCTGTAATAATTCAGTTCAAGTATCCACATGTATGACTTCTACTTTAGATTGTTGCACATTTTTTATGCTTCTTAAAACAAACACTATAAAACTGTGCATGGAAACATTTACATTACTGTTAATTATGGCAATCTCAGCACTTTAGAATCTTTCCTTTGTTGTTGATTTGAAGGTCTGATACCACATGTACAGGAAGCTTTTTTGGAATGAGCTGATCTTTCTGTGCGCTGGAATTTGTTTGTGTGGGCTCAGCACATGCCGAATGCAGCTCCTTGGGCACTGGCACTAGTGAAAGACTTAGAAGGAAAGTTTACTAGACACAGCAATGTAAGTGGGATTGATCAGTTTTATATTACCCAAGTCTGAAGCTGGGTAGGTAATTTAAAATGTTTCTTTATTTGTGTTAGTATGTAAGTCTTTAATATAAAAGCTCTACAGAACATACAGAAATAAGACAAATGTCAATGTATTCTTCCTGGTAAAATATTTTCCAAAACAAATAACCATTAGTCAGGTATGCATTGCTGGATTAAGAAAAAACGTTTCCTTACTCTGTTGTCATGTACAACTCCATAGTCCAAAATACATATTCTAATCTCTAATTTTGTTCATAGATTAACCCTTTGACTGTAAGAAAGTTCCACAATATACTGCAGCATGCAGTGGCTCCCATTATTACACAAAAACACAACCTAATCTTTAACCCTAAAATCTATTGCTAACTCTGACCAATAACAGCAAACACTACACTCGCTAACAGTATAATCTAATAACCCTCTAGCGCAATTCCCTAAACCCTAACAATGCTAAGCCTCAAATAACTAACCCTAACCAATAACACCTGAGCCTTAAAAGGGAAGTAATAGTTCCTCATAATAACACCAACTTACATTACTATGGCCAGAAACTCTAGTGGGGGCACAATCTGGTGCAAGAAGCCCCCAGGAAACTTTAGGCAGCTCAAGAACACTTTGTTACTTTATTTAGGGTAATAAGGACATTTTAAGGTGTTAGTGTCCCTTTAAAACCATGACATCATGTATGTAAAGGGGGTCAGAGTTAAAGTTTGGAGAACCTCAACCCTCGAATTCCCAGCTTTTTCATAACTGAGTGACAACCGTAACATTGGCTTTAATGAAAGTTTTTTTGTATTTTAATTTCAATTGTTTTTTATAAGCAATTTAAGATATATAGTACATTAGAAAAAGAAGCATGGTTTTGTCCATGTAAGAGGAAGTACAAAATATTCCACTGTCCACCAGAATTCACAGAACCACACATACACTGTGTGCCACCACTTCTTTGTTCCACTGTCCACGCAAAACTATACATACACTGACACCCCAGCTTTTTCCACTGTAGCAACAGAAATACTACATTGTATGACATCATAGCCTTGTTTGACTACCCACTGGTAGGTACAGAGCTGCACATACACTGACATGCCAGTATTCTTCCGCTGTCCACTGGTAGACACAGAATCACACATACAGTGTCAGAGACCCCAGCATTGTTCCACTGTCCTCCAACCTAGCCTTGCTGTAGCGATATGATTTTGTTGATGTGTTCAAAGCACATTTACTTGTTGATTTAGACATACATTGCAATATGCACTAAAATTCAGGGATGAAAGGGGAGGGGAGGAGAAGGTCATCTTAGCATGCAAGGTTTTCAAACTGTTGTCCATGTGGAAGGGATGCCCTCACTTGCACATCACAAGCAGTACAACAATCGAAGTCTGAGAGCATTCTCTCTGCTTCCCCATTTGGTCAGTAGGGCGTGGAGAGAATCCTTTCAGCACCACGGACAGCATCACTCTCTTAACCCTTTGAGCTCCAGAGGAGTATGCAACACATTGCTTTGAAATGCATTGCGTATTCCTCATTAGCATGGGAGTGATCGTGCGTATATCTTAAAAAAACGCACAAAGTGCAGGATCTCTAATCCTACACTATGATCCATTTTGTTTTGGTTTTAAAGAAAATCAGACCTCAAGGGTGGCATTGGGACCTCTCTTGGTGACCCTCTGGCATTGATCACCTATACAATAGGATGGTTGATCAAAGCTGCAACCCAGAAGGTGATCGCCGCCTTCCCCTACTACCTCTACTTCAACCCAGAATTCTATGAATGACCGGGTTGAGTAGGAGGATCCTCAAGACCCACTTAATGAGAGTGGGGGTTGTGGACCCTCCTACTCAACCCGGTCATTTATAGAACTCTGGATTTAATGGAGTTGGTAGGGGAAGGCAGTGATTGCCTTTCTGGTCACCGCATTGATCACCTATCCTATTGGATAGGTGATCAATGATAGAGGGGCATCAGGAGGGGTCCCAATGCTCCCTTCAAGGTCTGATTTTCTTTAAAACCAAAACAAAATGGAGCATAATGCAGGCTTAGAGATCCTGCACTAAGTGCATTTGTTTAAGATATACACACGATCACTCCCATGCTAATGGGAGAGATCATCTATATGGCAAAATTACATAACGGGGCATCATGTTGAATATTAACTTGTTTGGGGCAGCATATATTGAAGATTAACTTGTGTAGGGCAGCATGTCGAGGATAAGTATTGCGGGGCAGCATGGAGGACATCGCCATTGCGTATTAGCCCCACATACACTGACTGACACTCCCTAGCCTTGTTCTCTTGCCCAGGCAGTGTCCAGGGGAATTTGTGGCTAGCAGTAGGCAAAGGTACAGGGCTGGGGTCAGGTAGCGTCCATGGGGATTTGTGGCTACTATCTGCCCCTCAGCCTTGTTTCTTTGCCCACTGGTAGTCATAGACTTCCATGCGCACTTGGGAGTGCACGTCTGAGTATCAAACATGATACAGAGATGAGGAGATGATTGTGTACTGCTTGGGGTACTTTTTCTTAACCCTTTGAGTGCTGCAGGGACATGAATTGCACATCCCTATAGGGTTTAGGGAGTTATGCTATTTGTGGTGCTAAAAGGATCCTGTCCGCTGCACTACTTAAAGGGATAGTAATGTTTCATAATAAAAGCAGCTCTAATTATTCATCATAGTATTTGGGCCTTGGAGAGTGTTATTTCAATTCTGTTAGAGTTGTAGTTTAAGAGTAATTGAATGATAAAGTATCCCCCTCCTGCCCCTTTTACTGATGTAACGCTGCTCAGCTCAGAGCAGCAGGGAGCTGCCCAGATAGATTGCAGAGAGGGACAATCTTCAATTAAGATAAGGGAAAAAGCTGAAAAATCTTTCATGGTGGCAGGGTTTTCATTGTTCTCACAGTAAGAAGATTGTCCCTTGCTGTTATCGGTCTGGTCAAGCAACCAGATTCCACATCTGAGGTTGAGTTGTGTTACACTAGGTAAAAGGGGTGGGAGGGGGATACTTTATCATTCAGTTACTCTTGCACTACAACTCTGACAGTACTGAAATAATATGCTCTATGGCTCAAATACTATGAAGATTAATTGGAGCTGCTATTTTTGTGAAACATTACTATCCCTTTAACAGGGAGGGCTGATTGAGGGCTGTTACTGCATAGGAAACTACAAGGAGATCCCAACTTCACCAGCCTCAGGCATGCAAAGATGAGACTGTGAACTCCAACAGCAGAGCCTGCTATCAGAGTTTAGTGCGTGTGGTGAAGTGTCACGTTAACATATAACCCCCCCCGCCCCATGAATACGATAATGGCTCATTGGCCTGCATTTCCATATAGGGAGGAGAATGTTTCCGACTCTTTCCTATTACTAGTGCCACAACTTGTGTGTTTTTGTTTACATGATGAATTTTATCACCACAGAAACACTGGTTGTCTATAACACAATAATGTCAGATGTAAACAGAAAGAACATTTTTCTTAGTAGTGCTGGGGGGAGGGCAGCAGCCCGGTATAAGACTGCCAGTATTTTTAAATGAGTGAGGCAGGAAAGACAGTGTGTCTGTTTGTGAATGGAACAGCCCCTGTCTTTCCCTTTGGCATCACTATAATGCTCTCAGACAGAGTAGGCAATATATGGCTCTCCAGTTGGGACTACAACTTCCACATTAATTGGTCATAGGCTAGTTGAGGATGATGGGAGATAGTCACAAAGGTTGATGAGCCATACATTTTTGGTGTTCTCTAGGAGAAATATCCAGCTTTATGAGGCGTTATAAGTGAGCTGTTCCCCAGCAGTTGAAGAAGAGCAGATGCAGAGAGGCTTAGGGGTGGGTGAGATGTTTTGCCTCAAAAGAGAAAAAATTTATTTGTTCCATAAATAACATTTCTAGGGAAAATGCATCTTTCTTTCACAGGTGTCATTGCATAAAATCAATGGTAATAATGGCTGACTCACACAAAGCATTTCCCCATATATCCCTGCCATGCTAGTATAAAAGGGGTATTGGATTCCTGTATCTGGTCAGCCTGTGAGAAAGAGATAAAGCAGCAGAATTGTGATGCTAGAGGAGACTGGCAAAAAGAGTGGAGCTGGTGTTGCTTTTTAGGAGACTTGGAGGTAGTCAAGTTGTTATCTGTGTTATGGAGAATGTGAAAGAATTAAAAATAAAACACCTGGGGGCATGGCCCGAAAGCCGGGATGAGTAGTTGCATCTTTGCAGGGCTCCTGTCTATCTTCACTTTATCCTGCACAAACTTACCCACTTGATAACCCTTGAGTCCTAGTCCGGCTGTGGTTTTTATGGTGGGACTTTTTTACCAGCTGTGTTCATTTTGACCGAAGACAACCTTTGAGGCCTACTGCTGGGTGCAAGGCTCGCTGCGAAGTGGCTGAGCCTGCCCGAGATCAGATTGAGGTGTGCAGCCTCTAATGGATAACCTGGAGCACCATCTGCTCCCCACCCCCCACAGCTCTGTCCAGCTGCCTATTCCTTCCCTACCTACCTCCTATGCTATTCCCCAGGGGAAATAAGTTCTTCTGTCTACTGCCGCTTTTGCTTGTCTCTCCTCATTCCCTCTTTTTTCCTTTCCTATCTCCCCCTCCCCTTTTTTTCCTCTTTGTCTGCCTCTACCTCTTGGGCTCAGTCCAGTGGGGAGTTGCTACCTGGGACATGTGTAGAATAGCTTCTTTGCCTGTTTGTCACTAGTCCTTTGGTGTGGGTGACCCATTCTGTCCATTCCTGCTATGGCGGGTCCACCTGTGTTTGAGACGCCCCTTTTAGAACCCCTTCAATGCCTCTTATACAATTGTAACATCCTTAATTCCCAACTCAAACGCAGAATGCTTTTCTTTTGTTATGCACAACAGAAAGCATCAATTCTATTGAGCTTTTCCCATAGGTCATTCCCTTCTTTTTTCTCTTGACACTACCCTATTTTCTTTCTGGCCACTTCTCCAACAAAGACCAAAGTAGTCTGGATCTTTTTCCATAGAACGGTCACTTTTCAGCTCACAACTCAGCTCTCTGATCTGGAAGACAGATATCTTATCATTCGTGGAGTTTTGAATTCCCTCCCGGTGACCTTGGCTTGCGCATACGCTAACATATCTGAAAAGCCTTATTTTTAAGTCATTGCAATTCTTTCCTTCTGCGGCCGTAGTGGTGGGGGGATTTCAACATGGTTGTTCTCGGGATGTTCTAAAGTGCCCACACACCCCCACTTTCTTTGGACTCAAAATCTCTAAAATTGGCCCTGAAATGTTCATCGCTGGGTAACACTTAGTGGGAGAAGTATCCCACGGAAGTTTACTTCACCTTTTACTCAGCTCCTCATGGTACTTATTCCAGGATTTATTTCATCTTCGCTAGTCAGTCATTCCTTTCCTCCATCCTGGACTCATGAATTGGTGGTCTCTTGGTCCGATCACTCGGTGGTCCTCTCCTCATTCGACCATCTAAGCCCTCTCACTGGATAAAGAAAATAAACAATTCTTCCCTCTCCAATCCCTCAATGGCAGTTCAGATTCCCTCCTTGTTAGAAGATTATTTTACCCTTAATTGTGGGATCAGTGTCTTTTCCCTACACCCTCTGGGAGGCACACAATGCCACATTGAGGGGTGAGCTGATTAAGCTTACAGCTCAACAAAAAAAAGTCTTAAGAGGCTGACATCTCTTCTCTGACCCAGGACCTAATGAACATAAGCATTCCCCCTCTCCGGCCTTAATGAGCTTCATAGTGGTTATTAGGGGTCGGCTGAACGTCTTGTTAATCTCGGATGCGGAGAGGGCCATCAGGTGGATGGAACAACAGTTTTATCAACATGCAAATAGACCCCATACTATGTTGGCCTGTAACCTTTCTCAATTTTGCAGCCTTAATAATATTCACTCTGTACGTTCATCAGATGGATCTATCTCCCAGGATACACAGAAAATCTCAGAAGCTTTTTCTTCTGACCTCTCCTTTTTCCATTATCCTTTTTATCTTGAGCCTTGAAGTCCTGGTGGCTCACACTTGCATGAACTTGAATATCATGGGTATTTCCAGGGGGGGCCTGACTACAATCATTCCTTATTCACAGAAGCCCATCACCTCCCAATAGAGCATTTGCTGTGGATCCCGTGTTTGTCTAGGCCTTCCCTTTTGTTTGCTTTGCCAATTATCTCCCATTCTCTGTGAGTGTGGGACACGGTGGTGCTGAAGAAGTTGTTGAGTCACCCTGTGTCGCTGTTGATGCCAGTTCTGGACAACCAGGTGTTTCAGTCAGGCTTTAACACCAAGGCATTTAGATGATAGTTTCCATTATATCCCTTGTAGGTAGGAGACTGCTTCGACAGGGAGCAGTTAATCCCATTCCCCACATTGGCTACATCACACGACTTCCCCTCTCCGAAATACTGAGATCCTCTTAGGTGATTCACTGTCTGCTCTCAGTTGCCTTGGATGGTCCTCCTCCTGATCTGACATGGTTTGAGAGGCTTTGACTTCAGGACACAAGTTCGGCTGGTCTTATGTCCCGTATTACCTGGGGATTTGCAAACCAGGAACATGCAGGATTGGGAGGAGGCTTTTGGCCCTGAGCTTCATCTCGAATCCTGGCAGAGGATTTGGTCTACCACAGCTAAAAGCTCTGTTTGCATTCTCCACAGAGAAAGGGCCTATAAACCCATGCACAGATGATATTTAACTCATGTCCGCTTGCATAAAATATTTCCAACCCGCTCCCCTATTTCTGGGGATTTGGGGAAAGGGGAGACATTTTTCATATTTGGCGGACTTGCCCGGTGGCTAGGGATTTCTGGACAATGGTGATCTCCTTAGTAACCACAATTACATAATTTCCCTCCTTCCCTGAACCTTTGTGGTTCCTTCTGGGATTACGTCAATTGCATATGCCCAATAAATCACATTTGCGTTTTGTTGCCAGGATGTCCTGGCTTCACATTGGAAGCAATCCTGTCTCCAGGATTGCCAAACTCTGCTACGAGACATAAGGAAGATCTACTCCATGGAGAGTATACTTTTAAAATGTAGCACACAAAACAGAGTGTGATTACATGGCACATTAAACATGTCACCGTGATTAAAAGGTTGACATGAGAATCTTGGTCTGCCTGAAAAACATGAGTATTAAACAGCGAATCAAGTCCTTGACTTCCAATATGTGAAGAAATTACCTGGGATAATGTTGACATCATGCCCTTGTCAATTTCCATGACTTCCATGCTGCAAACCTGGTCATGTAGTCTTGATGTGCAGCTCAGCTCTGCTCAGGCCTCTCTCTCCCCTTCTCTGTAGTCTTGACGTGCAGCTCAGTACTGCTCCGGCCTCTCTCTTCCCTTCTCTGCGTGCAGAATGACAGGGCAAGTGGAGCATGCAGACAAGGGGAGTGAGAGCCCGGAGCAGCGCAGAGCTGCACATCAAGACTACAACCTAAAGAAGAGGGACAAGCATATAGAGATGGGTGGTGACGATGCTAGTCTTCAGCTACCACTGTGCACCTCAAGTTAACCTTTATTGCAAACTGCTGCTTCTAAAGCAAACAGGTCTATCTTTATCCTGAACTTCACTGTAAAAGCTAACACCGCAGTCAAGGTAGGAGAGAAGGAAAGATACTGCTGAAATGTTGACACTAGATA
This sequence comes from Rhinophrynus dorsalis, assembly GCA_037306005.1. Taxonomy (NCBI): domain Eukaryota; kingdom Metazoa; phylum Chordata; class Amphibia; order Anura; family Rhinophrynidae; genus Rhinophrynus; species Rhinophrynus dorsalis. The sequence goes on from CM074721.1 coordinate 244,152,229, forward strand.
CGTATAGATACAAGAGGCAGAAGGATTTGCTTGCAGTTGCATGTAGTATGTGTGTTTTCTTTGTAGACAGTAACAAAAAGTTTGCAAAAAAAAACAAAACTTTTCACTGACAGTGACAAATACTAGACTCATAGATGTACATGATGCATTATTTTTTAGATAGACAAGACACTCCATATGCAAACAATTCTTTTGTGTACTTTATGGTAAATATAGACAATACTGTCATTACATTCAGCAAATACACTGTGAGCAGGAAAGGAGTATGAGTGGTGCATGGAAGTGGTAGTAAAATGGCACACCAAGAACTGACTGTGACCATGGTTGTTGCAGCTTGTGGAGTAAATGATGATAATCCTCCTCCTCCTGAGGAGGGTGCTTGTAAAACAAACATGAAAATTTCAACCACTAGGAGCAGAGTAGTAGTAGTAGTAGTAGTAGTAGTATTTAACATTTTGAAAGCACTGAATATGACAAGTTGCATGTTAGAGTTGTTGCCATAGAAGAGTAGGGTTTAGCAGGTAAACCAACTGCTGCATCAGAAAGCGACAGTAACAACTGTCCATAAGGTAGTGTCAAATTATCTGTAAATCTCTCTAATGGGGGGGGGGTTGAGACTTCAAAAAGCTTAGAAAAATATGAAAGTAGTGGAGAAAAAACGAACAGTGTTGAGGATGCCCTAATTATTGATAGTGATATAGAGCATATCCCTCCACCATCCTCCCCTTCTTCTGGAGAGAGTGAGAGTGATGATGATGATGATGATGATGATGATGATAAAGTCATAAAATTAGCTTAAAGGTAAAGGTCAGACTTCAACCCCAGAAAAGGAGAGCTATGCCTGTTTATAAACTGAGAGATCAGTTGGAAAGCCTGACTCTGGACAAGTATAGTTGCCTAAATATGCACACTATTGCTTAGTAAGCAACAACACAGGTCATCATAAAGATCCATAACCCTAGATATGATTAGCCCTTCTGCTGCCATTCAAAGTGCCATTGACACCTACTGATAGTACAATTGAAGCATCTAGCTCCTCTATTAGTAGTCCCTCAGGATCCTCTTATTATTTAAAATCTACTGAATGGGGATACTTCACCCATGATCCAAAAGATATACATGTTGCTATCTTTTGTCTGAGTAAAAAACATGTGAGCAGCGGGAAAAAAGGATGCCATCCAGGTATATCCTCACTGAGATCCTGTAACGGATCATACTCCATTACTGGAGCCCTTGTCTGGGCATCAGGCTTATCAGCCCATTATACAAAGAACTGTGGACATTTCTAGGTCCAAAAAGACTAACAACTACAGCCTGCTGGCTTGCGTTCAAAGGGAATGGGCAGTTAGGGGTTAATTATTCGAGTTTGGGCAAGGCTACTTCCACTGTGTATTGCAGTCCCTCAAGCCCTTTTGCTTAATTGTTCAACCCCTGGCCATTATTCATTGAATGTGTATTCTAGCCACTCAAGCCATTGTATTGTGAACTGTATTGATACCCCCTGCTGTGTGTTAATTCAATTATGCCTGCCCTATTAGGTTTCCCTGAATCATCTGTTGTTGGTTCTTTGTCCCCTGTGTTGTGATTGAATTATCCCTGTGACTACCCCATTGTGTTCTGCCCTACCATTTGCTGTACCCTATTAGATGAACTAAGATTGTGTCAAGTGTCATGTGCTGTGCTCCAAGTTAATGTGGTTTGAAACTGTATAAATATGCTGTGGTTTGTTGTAATAAAGAGTTAGTCTTTTTGAAGAACTAAGAAGGCGTCCTCGTGTCTTTATGCTCTTATGGTTTAAAGTATCCTCTCTTATTCCCACCTGAGCTGAGTATCCCGCATCGTCAACCGTCTGCTGCCAGCTACCTGTGATCCGACTTCGTATGCTGTCAGGCGGCGATGTGGACTCCGTGCTTCCCTGATTCCAGCAATCCTGCAACTGTTTCCAGTGACCATCCATACTTCGACCGGTGCATCCAATGGCTCTTATCCAGTGTCGAGAGGGAGAGACCCGGGAACAACAGCTGAGGGCGACTCAGTGCCTTTCAGCTTTTGTTACAGATCCCACCAGAAATACAATCATAAGTCTAACTGGGAAACATACTGGCAGTAGCACATCAAACATGCAACATCTAGCAACAGTATAAGGACTCCTAAAGTTTCACAGGGTCAAGGGCACATAACCATAGTTCTATAGGTGTTTCAGAGCGGGCCAACATTTCCTTCATTTACAATAACACCCATGGCTCCTGATGCTGTTCTGTAAATGCAAAACAAGGCGGCTATTTGACAATGAGTCTGAAGAGAAGACAAGAGTCCTAGAATGCCCACACCTGCCACAACCACCTCCACTGAAACAAGTCATGTTGTTAAAAAAAAAAAAAAAAAAAGTTACACAATTCTTCTGTTATGTGCTGCCAACACACACTTACCAAGATTTTATAAAGTCAAAAACTGCTTATGTGATCTTGCTCTCTCTCTCTAGTTCACTTTCTCTCCTGTCTGAATGTTGTGTCTTGCATGGGATCCCTCCCTTGTGTATGAACTCATGCATGCTCTTTCACTATTTCTGTGTGTCTCTCTCTCTGTATGTTTGTGTGTGTTTGTATCCCAATTACAGATCACCAACAATATAACAGCCTGTGTAGAAGTAAAGCTTTCTGGATATTCTCGTTGGAAACCCAGACACTGTTAGGACTCAACCAGGAAATTGAGATAAGGTCTTTCAGACACATTTTTATAGGGTCCATCTTTTAATTAAGGATATTTGTTATTATTATTTTAATCTTTATATGTGTAATAAGGGCATTGTTTTTGGAGTTTATATTGAGGGTTTGAATATGCCAAGACTTGTGCTTAGGTTATTAACTCTATACCAGAAAAAACTAATGGACATTTCTCATTTCCCCCCAAATGGGCTCAAATTAATAATTCGTTTTTAGCATAATTTTTTTGGGAATTGTATATATTTAGGTTTCTTTCAAAATAGAGTAAGAAGCATAAATATTTTACATTGGTAAAACTTATGACAGTTGGGTATTATAGAACTCAAACAAGAAGTAAGTGGTGAATGGAAAGCAAATGCATTCCAGTGATGTAATTTACAATTAGAGGAAAGAAGCTGTCAATTAAATTCAAATGCGTTTCAGCAGTGGAATATGTGCACCCAGATGCGAATGCTATAATAATGAGATGCAAAGCGTCCAATCTAATAGAACCTGCCAAGGAAGTAGATTGAGAGTGGAACGCAAATGTTTTCCAATGGAGTAGCAATCATGTCTGGGAGCACATGAGGAAGAAGATGGAAGAAGGTGAGATATTAGAATGTATGGCCAAGTATTGAAGAGTAAGCAGTGGATGCTACTGAGGAAGTAATAAGGACATTTCGAAACATGTTGGGCCATAGCATCAGATTGTAATATTTATTGGGCAATTATCCTGTATTTACATTTAATAAATATCTATTTATTTTATGGGAAGTTATCTGCTAGATATTATATTTTCCCACTTCTTTCCTGGTTATTCCTCCTTACCATTTCACCTTGGTTTGTGATATGATCTGGAAGAAAACTGAATAGAGATGCAACTTCAACTGTGACTAGAAGGTAAGAAATTAAGACAAGCAGAGGAGAGAGGAGGTGACGTGGAAGACCTGGACTGGACTTCAGACCCCGTCAAAGTGTAAGTCCTAGAGTTGAAAGAACACTCTGAAATACGTGAGTACCTTCTTACAGAGGTTGGGAAAAAAAAGGATTTTAGTTTTACCTGTTAAATCCTTTTCTTTTAGTCCATATAGCTTACAGGTACCATGGGGAGGTGACAGCTCCTCCCAGGACGCTGGAACAATTCTTCAAGAAGTGCAAGGTGGAGCCTCCCCCTCCTCCATAGCAGGTTACCTAACCACTTCCCACCAGATAGATTTGTGACACTAAACCTACTGAACTAGACAGAGAGGAGAAGAAGAGCAAAACTCCTGTAAGCATGGAACACGTCCATCAACAGAAGAACCAGCATGGTCCCTTTCCCCTGGCGGGAAACCTGTAATCTATATGGACTAAGAGAAAAGGATTTAACAGGTAAGACTAAAATAATCTTTTCTCTATTGTCTAATATAGCTTACAGGTACCATGGGGATGTACCAACATTGAGCTCCTATGAGTGGTAAAAGAAGGAAAAGGACCAAGTGCTGGTCCCCAGGATACCAGAGCTCCAATGGACTATCAAGGACATGGAACAGCCCAAACTAACAAAGGGTCATGGACACTGAAAAACAATACACAGCACACAAGAACAAGAGCCAACAGGGCTCGAAAGTTAAAGAGCTATAAGACACAGGAAAGATAAAGTTCTAGACAGGCAAGGCTGCCTCCAGGACTTTCTGCCAAAGCTGGCTTCAGCAGAAGCCAGCACATACACAGGATAGTGTTTGGCAAAGGTGTGCACAGAAGACCAGGTGGCTGCCTTGCACAGCTGATTTTTGTAGACCCAGGAGGCCCCAACAGACCTGGTAGTGTGTGCAGTGATGAGGAAGGGAACAGATTTCCCTCTGAGCTCATAAGCCTTGCAAATGGTAGACTTAATCCAAGATGCAATAGTCACCATGAGTCACCATGGACACCTGAGAGAAAATCCTGATAAGAATATAATACCATTGAGAAAGGGACAAAATGTAACATTGGATGGGCCATATGCAGCTCATGGAATGTATGTTTCACAAGCCTTTTATATATTATTTTCTTCTTATTAAATAGTAATTGCCATTATATGGTGTTTCCACTGCTTTTTGCTTTTGATCCAAGTTTCAGCACATATTTTGTTCAATTTGCTACAGTTGTATTAGAAATAAAATGGACAGAAAAAGTGATTATACATATGGTAGACAGACACTACATAAAAGCACATAATGCAAAATATCATCCTTTTGTCAAAATTGTAAAGCTTTTAAAAGGAACCAGTTCCTCATGTAACAAAATGAAAAGTCATATGAAGAGTACGTTTTCTGAAGACATTTTTGTTTCCAATTTAGCACGGGCCATTGTATTAGGCTTTGTTGAAACACATCGCTCAGTTATAATTACATTCATTTCCATCTCCATGTGCTTAGTTGTAAATAAAACATAAGGCTTGTTTGTTTTGATGACACATTCATACAAAACAGGTTTAGCAATGACACTGTAAAAACAAGTTGCAGAAGGTCAAAATACCAAGGATGGAAGCAGTAGCCATTTGAACACATTAATTTCTCTACTGTAATTCCTTTTCTCACACTCCTCACTACTGCGATTGTCTTTTTTTTGTGAAACAATTATTTTAGTGTCTGATTTAAGGCAAACAAGTAATTCTGGAGAAAAACCAACTGCATCACATATTTAGTCCTGAACAGTGAGCGACAGGCATAATTTCCAATGTTCCCATAGTTATTCTGAGTCTTGTTTTATATATATATATATATATATATATATATATATATATATATATACACACACTAATGTAAAAGCCTGTGTTATGTAATATTAAGCAGCCGCTATCTCACTGCTCCACACGATGCGGTCATGCGCAGTAGAGACTGCCCGAACGCCTCTACTGCGTATGACTGTGTCTGACAAACATCCTAGCGAATTATTATATAGGATATCTATGTGTGTGTGTTATGAAATTAAAATTCAATTCAACCTAAACTTATTAATACTTGAGGATTTAACTAAAGAATAATGATTTTTTTTTTTTTAAACATATATTTAATATCTTATAAGCGCTGACTTGGTAAGGCGGCTGTATACAAATATAGGTAAAACTTCCTGCAGTGGAAGAAAATAGGAGAAAAATGTCACTTTCACTCCACTGAAATCAATGGGACTTAACATTTTCACCCATATTATGTTCTCTTAATATATTTTTGCTACAACGGAAAACAATGAAATTTGTAATTTTTACCAATAGTTCCTTTTTGAAAACTGCAATTCTTGGAAAAAGAAGTGATCAATGTTTGCAGCAAATCTTTGGAAAATGAGAGTTCCCTCTTATATCTTGTTGTATAGTGATCAAAAAATAGCAAAGCATATCATTCTAAGATGTAACCTGATGACATTATTTAATTATTTTCATTTAATTACAAAATGTTTTACCAGGAAGAATGCATTGAGATTTTTCTTGTTTTCAGGTATGTCCTGGAAACCTTTTACAGTAAGACGTTGAATATTTATACATTAACTTTGATATAACTGTTCTATTAATATAATTACTGTACAAAATGGTGTATAAATAACAAACTTACTTGTAACTTTTGTTATTCATAAACTAATAAATAAAATATAAAATAAATTAGGATTCATTACTTTCATTTTGCCATATTTTTCCTGTATATTTGAAAGATTCAACACTTCATTGGTTTACTAAAATACATACAGTTAGGGAAAAAATTATTTGATCCCCTGCTGATTTTGTACGTTTGCCCACTGACAAAGAAATGATCAGTCTATAATTTTCATGGTAGGTTAATTTGAACAGCGAGAGACAGAATAACAAAAAAATCCTGAAAAACACATTTCAAAAAAGTTATAAATTAATTTGAATTTTACTGTGTGAAATAAGTATTTGACCCCTTTGCAAAACATGACTTCATACTTGGTGGCAAAACCCTTGCTGGCAATCACAGAGGTCAGACGTTTCTTGTAGTTGGCCACCAGGTTTGCACACATATCAGGAGGGATTTTGTCCCACTCCTCTTTTCAGATCCTCTCCAAGTCATTAAGGTTTCGAGGCTGACTTTTTTCAACTCGAACCTTCAGCTCAGTCCACAGATTTTCTATGGTATTAAGGTCTGGAGACTGGCTAGGCCACTTCAGGACCTTAACGTGCTTCTTCTTGAGCCACTCCTTTGCTGCCTTGGTCATGTGTTTTGGGTCATGGTTATGCTGGAATACCCATCCATGACCCATTTTCAATGCCCTGGCTGAGGGAAGGAGGTTCTCACCCAAGATTTGACGGTACGTGGCCCCGTCCATCGTCCCTTTGATGCCGTGAAGTTGTCCTGTCCCCTTAGCAGAAAAACACCCCCAAAGCATAATGTTTCCACCTCCATGTTTGACGGTGGGGATGGTGTTCTTGGGGTCATAGGCAGCATTCCTCCTCCTCCAAACATGGTGAGTTGAATTGATGCCAAAGAGCTCAATTTTGGTCTCATCTGACCACAACACTTTCACCCAGTTCTCCTCTGAATCATTCAAATGTTCATTGGCAAATTTCATATGGGCCTGTACATGTGCTTTCTTGAGCAGGGGGACCTTGCGGGCACTGCAGAATTTCAGTCCTTCATGGCGTACTGTGTTACCAATTGTTTTCTTGGTGACTATGATCCCAGCTGCCTTGAGATCATTGACAAGATCCTCCCGTGTAGTTCTGGGCTGATTCCTCACCGTCCTCATGATCATTGAGCTCCATGAGGTGAGATCTTGCATGGAGCCCCAAACCAAGGGAGATTGACAGTTATTTTGTGGTTCTTCCATTTGCAAATAATCGCACCAACTGTTGTCACCTTCTCACCAAGATGCTTGGCGATGGTCTTGTAGCCCATTCCAGCCTTGTGTAGGTCTACAATCTTGTCCCTGACGTCCTTGGACAGCTCTTTGGTCTTGGCCATGGTGGAGAGTTTGGAATCTGATTAATTGATTTCTTCTGTGGACAGGTGTCTTTTATACAGGTAACAAGCTGAGATTAGAAGCACTCCCTTTAAGAGAGTTCTCCTAATATCAGCTTGTTACCTGTATAAAAGACACCTGGGAGCCAGAAATCTTGCTGATTGATAGGGGGTCAAATACTTATTCACTCAGTAAAATGCAAATCAACTTATAACTTTTTTGAAATGCGTTTCAGGATTTTTTTGTTGTTATTCTGTCTCTCACTGTTCAAATAAACCTACCATTAAAATTATAGACTGATCATTTCTTTGTCAGTGGGCAAATGTACAAAATCAGCAGGGGATCCAATAATTTTTTCCCCTCACTGTATGTACTGTAGGGATGATCACATGTGGGGGATTTAAATTACAGTGAAGTTATAAGGATATAATACATATACTACATCTAAACCCCCCCCCATTAGTCTCTTATGTGACAATTGCATGCAAGTGTTAAATTATTCCCTTATAGACCGGAAGGGTGTGCAGTGAATTCCTTTCCAATAGGTTGTGCATCTCTCTAAGAACCAGAGTGTTAATAAGTGAGTCATTCAATGCTTCACTTTACCATCAATTGTATAAATGTTAATGTACAACATGGCAGCAGGCAAATGCACAATTCAAATAAAATGTAATCAACTTTCAGAGCTCAGTCACAGTGCATTGTATTATTGACGAAGTGTATAAAAAAAAATAGAAAATTGTAACAGCACATATGAAAAGTATGTTAAAACTAGACACTTGTTTTAAAGTAACCCTTTGAATGCCAGAGGGGTGTCCAACACAGACACCCCTATGGCACTCAGAGGGTTAAACCTAACAAAAAATGATATACAATGTGGATTAGTGCTCAGATCTTAAAATAAAATACATATATAAAAATAATGGATGGTTGAGCGATAGTGAGAGTAAAAAAACAATTTATTAAATACACTACAACAACAGGTATACCTGAGTATCAATATTAAAACATATTCACTGTTACTACAGTTTTATAGTATTAACTCTGTATGCAAGATATGAGAAATTGTCCAAATATTAAAAAAATGCTAGCTGTTTACCAGGGAGAATAGATTATTCTCTGATGAAGTGACCTTGAGCACAAAACCCGTTAGAAACGCAAGTCCCAGTTTGTATCTAATAACGCTAAACCAGGAGGAACAGGAATTATTTGGATTCAACAATAATATAGCTGGAGTAAATTATATAATAAACATCTAATGGTGAGAGACAACAGTTGACTAAGCTGGAGACAAGAGGAAAGAGAATCCTGCCCACACCTGTCTAACAGAGAGAGACGAGAGCTTACCTGCTGGAAGACAGGAGGAAAAGAATCCTGCCCAAGTCTATTCATCTGTGTGGAGACGGGAGGAGGAGAATCCTGCCCGTTAACATTAACACAACGGACTCTGGTAAACATATACCATCTATTTGCACCACATACTGAGGTATATCCAGTTGTGTGAAAAAGAAACTACACCCTCTTTGAATTCTATGGCTTTACATATCAGGACATAATAAAAATAATCTGTTCCTTAGCAGGTCTAAAAATTAGGTAAATACAACCTCAGATGAACAACAACACATGACGTAGTACACCGTGTCATGATTTATTTAACAAAAATAAAGTCAAAATGGAGAAGGTATGTGTGAAAAACTAAGTACACCTTATGATTCAGTAGCTTGTAGAACCACCTTTAGCAGCAATAATTTGAAGTAATCATTTTCTGTATGACTATCATTCTCTCACATTGTAGTGGAGGAATGTTGGCCCTTGTTTACAATGTTGCTTCAATTCAGTAAGGTTTCCGGGCATATGTTTATGCACAGCTCTCTTGAGGTCCCGCCACAGCATTTCAATAGGGTTGAGGTCTGGACTTTGGCTGGGCCATTGCAACACCTTGATTCTTTTCTTTTTCAGCCATTCTGTGTAGATTTGTGGTGTGCTTGGGATCTTTGTCCTGTTGCATGACCCAATTTCAGCCAAGCTTTTGCTGCTGGACAGATGGCCTCACATTTGACTCTAGAATACTTTGGTATACAGAGGAGTTCATGAGCTCAATGACTGCAAGGTTCCCAGGTCCTTTGGCTGCAAAACAAGCCCAAATTATCACCCCTCCACCATCATGCTTGACAGTTGGTATGAGGTGCCTGTGCTGATATGCAGTGTTTGGCACTGTGCATTATAGCCAAACATCTCCACTTTGGTCTCGTCTGTCCAAAGGATATTGTTCCAGAAGAGGAAACTTTGCAAACCTAAGCTGTGCTGCCATGTTCTTTTTAGAGAGAAGAGGCTTTCTCCTGGCAACCCTTCCAAACAAACCATACTTGTTCAGTGTTTTTCTAATTGTACTATCATTAACTTTAACATTTAACATGCTAACTGAGGCCTGTAGAGTCTGAGATATAACTCTTGGGGTTTTTGCAATTTCTCTGAGCATTGCATGGTCTGACCTTGGGGTGAATTTGCTGGGACATCCACTCCTGGGAAGACTGGGAACGGTCTTGAATGTTTTCCACTTTTGAATAATCTTTCCCACTGTAGAATGATGAACTTTAAATTGTTTGGAAATGGCCTTATAACCCTTCCTAGATTGATGGGCAGCAACAATTGCTTCTCTAAGATCATTGCTGATGTCTTTTCTCCTTGGCATTGTGTTAACACACACCTGAATGGTCCAGACCAGCAAACTGCAAAACATAGCTTTTATAGAGGTGGTCACACTTGCTGATGATCAATTAATCAAGGGCATTAGTTTTTCCACACATGGTTTCTCCAAAAAATACCTAATTTTTAAACCTGCTAAGGAACAGATGGTTGTTAATATGTCCTGACATGTAAAACCATAGAATTCAAAGAGGGTGTGCTTTCTTTTTCACATGACAGTACATCTACTCCTAAAGAGGTGAACTGTTTAAATACAAATCGCATATCAGAAACCGGAAGAAAAGAACCCTGCCTGCTGAACATATTAAAGAGAAAACAGTTTTATTGAAGAACTTTTTCACAATTCATCCCGTACATTATTCATTTTCATGGTAAACAGCTAGTGTTTTATTAATATTGGACTATATCTCATTTATTGCATATTTAATAAATAGTTTTTTTACTCTCACTATCTCTCAACCATCCATTATGTGTATGTGTATATATATATATATATATATATATATATATATATATAATTTTTAGATTTGAGCGCTTACCCACATTGTATGTACTTTTTTTGGTGTTTCTTTCTTTTAAAAACAAAGCAATACTTTTTGGAATGCAAAGACGTCATCATTAGACGTCCCAGGCAGAGCAGATTCCGGTTAGGACTGAGGTTTGGCGTAATATCATTTAGGAAATGTAGAATGACTATGCATATAAATTAGTAAATATCACCAGAATCCTAGAGCTCCTGAAGGAATAACTGCCGTTACAAAATGCTTAAAGCTGGCCCCTAGCAAGTATTGCATTGTTTTTAAAATTTTAAATGTCCCATAAAAAATATTTTGTTATGTAGAGGTTTAAAAAAAAAAAAAAAAAAAAAAAAGTTATTTCCCTCCCCTATTTGCCTGGTTCTCCCTCCCCACACTCCTTATTTCCCTTCTCTCTTTCCTTGTCTTTGTGTTTTTTGTGCCTTTTCCGTTTTTCCTTACTAGTTCCTGCTCATTTCTCTTTCCTTTTCTTTGCTGATCTTTTTTCTATTTTTTTTCTTGTGTCATGGGTCATTAAATTATTCTCTATTTTCATTCTTAATTGTCCCTGAGGTACATAGCTCAAGGTGTACTTTTCTGCCTAATTAACTGCCTACTCATATACTGTTTTGCAAGGTATCACTAACAATGGTCTGTTTTTCATATTTTGTTTCCATGATATGTGCGTCTTTCCTGTAGCACACTGTACTTGCTCATATATTGTACCTTTTGCAATGTACTCATGATGTCATACTGTCTGAAAAAACTCTTAATAAAAATATTACTAAAAAAAATAAGTTATTTGGCACAGATCCTCTCTCTCAAACCATAGCGGTACACTTGCAAAGTTTCCCTTCGAGTTGTACGATTCAAGGGGGCTCTTCAGCAGAGCTGAAATCGCGTTATTGGAGAATAACTACTTCGTGGGAATGGTCTACAAAGCGTGCTTGCAAACCAGGCACACTTTGTAGACCTTTCCAATGAAGCAATTCTTTTTAAATAATGTGATTTTGGCTCTTCTGCAGAGCCACTGGCTGGTCCCCAGACTGGGATTTCCTGCTGTCAACTAAACATGGATGTCAGGAGAAGGGGAGGGAGCGGGGAACTTTACATACGAATATCTCTCAAACCTTAAAGGTTTGAGAAATAGAATATAGCCCTAGATCCCTTACCAGCGAAAGCAGTGACCTTGGAACGTGGAAGGAGGGCTTATGTGGGTAACCATCCTGGGGTTTATACCAGGAATGTTACGGTTGCATTATATAACAGTAATGCAAAAGATAAAGAACAGGCAGTGTGTGACTGAAGAGGCTACGACTCTATAAGAAATAGGAGTCTGCCAAAAGATCCACCACTACTGCTAGAAACTAGACCTCAACCCACTGTAGTCTCTGTATATGGAGAAACACCCAACGGACTAGCACTGACTCAGCCTGCAGTCAGTGTAGGAGTGATGTCTCCTGTAATGAACGCAACCAAGGAGACTACTGACTCACGCCTTCAGTGAAACATAGGAAACAGAAAGAGACCCTAGTCAGCACCAGCTAGGATAGTCAGACAGGCCAGGTCATACACGGAGCGGGTAGTCAGCCAGAGCCACAGGTTTGCACCATAAAGGATATCTAAGTCAAATCAGAACGCTCACAGAGAATGGTCAGACAGAGCCACAGGTCAACACTAGGATGGATGGACAGACAAGCCGGGTAATATACAGGAATCCAGAATACAAATCAATGAACTGCTCAGAACAACCACATAAGGGTAACTGATACACAGGCCCATAGAGGTTTATAAAGTAGTAGGAGAAGGCGGGACCAAGTAGGTCCCCCAGGCTGGGCCTATAACAGGTGTCCAGGCAAGTGCCTGATTCAACACAGCCAGTAACAAGGAACCAGACTAGGCCGCAGGCAGAGAGGGACGCGGCTAGTGATGCCGGAGCATCAGCCCAGAACACTGCTCCCGGGTGAATGGCGCAGGCCGAGGTAAGGCACTTTGACAAGGAGCGTGATTACGATTGAGGCAATCCATAACAGACTCCAAAAAAGTCAGCAGTATTCTAAGAGCACTGGGTGCTTGGTGTTGGCTCCAAAATACCAAACATACTGCACTTAGAAGGCCCCTCCTGCACTGCTTTCTTCTTGTAGATTTTCTTTAAAAGCCCATTTAAATCAAAGGGCAATTTTATTCACTCTCTGCTCAATGGTAGTTAGTTATTCCAGATTTGTTCAGCTTTTTCTTCCATTATAGTGACCCTAACCTCTATTCACTGCACTAAAGATTTATAATCAAATTAAGTCTGAGTAGGAATGGAAATATCTGACTCTCAGAGGGAAGATTAAAAAAAGACTGATAATTGACTTGTCCCATTTGTTTTTTTGTGCTGTTGTTTTGTACTGTGGGAACATCACAACTAGCTTCAATTCATCATGTTTCTCAGACAGAATATCCAGGATGCATTTTTTTATCCGTTAATATAATGTCCGGGATTTAACATTGGGATGTCCTGTTAATATTATCTTTTAATCGGCAGATAAAGTATTAGTTTAACATTTTGAAAGCCAAGGGAAGGAATTCACACTAAGACTACTAGTCTTATTTGCAAAATAAAATAAAAGCCATTCTGGAGAAAATTACCTACACCACAGAGAAGAAATTATTATTGTTATTGATCTAAATTGGGTTTTTAAAAGGATAGTAACACTTAATATTGAAAAACAATTATATTTTAGGGTTTATACTGCTGAGTAAAACGTGTTTTCCCACTGCCAAGAGAAGTTTTATTCAAAGTTATTGCACCTCAGACTTGTTTTTTTAGTTGAGGTACTTTGATGGCCTGAAATTTTACAGTGGAGCTGTTGTCATACCATCCTGTGGAGGCTTATGGTCAACTGACCAGAGCTACTGCTGTAGCAATAGTGTAATCATTTCAGGCCATGGAAGTACTGCACCCAAAACAATAAGTCTGAGGTAACAATGTTTGAATAAAAACACTCAGTGAGCATACCCATGTTTTATTCAGTAAGAGAAACCACACAACATATATTTTTTTCATATTCCGTGCTATTATCCCTTTAACCTCTTGAATGCTAGGGAGGTCTCAATGCATTGCAAAGTAATTCATTTGAGACCTATCTAGCATTCAAGGGGTTAAAAGCTCCATTTAAATCAATGGAAATTTGGGGTAATGTCTATTTCTCCCATATGGCACAGCTGGTTTGACCCAGAATTGCTCATTTTCCCTTTGTGCATAAGGCCCAAGGTGATAAAAAGAAACTGATGATTAAAACCTAAAACAGGGTTACATTTAATATATATTCACCGATCATTATCCCCAAAAATGATTACCTTCATTCTATGTCCATTAAAATCTAATACAAATGTATTTCTCCAAAGTAATCAAAGAAAGCTATGCTTTTATCTTGTATAACTATTTATTACTTTTATTTGTGTATACTTGTAATGAGTAGAAGACCAAAGAAAACTCTTATTTAGATTAGAATTCATCCATCTTCCATTCTGAAGGTCTTATCTTACCACTGACAATTTTGCACATATTATAACAAATACATGTTCTGTGATTGTGCACAATGCTTCGATTTTATACCTCCTGTACATAGGATAACATATTCTCTCTAAAATTCGTTTTTAAAATGAGAATAAATAGAACAAAAAGAGAAAGAAGCCCAAGGGGAAGTTGTGTGCATGACAGGGTTCTACAGATAAACTTGCACAATAGCAATGTACAGACATTATGTAACAACACTTACACATATACTCACACACAGTGACATGTAGTGGTCTATTTATCAAGTTTCCAATTGTTAAATACACAAGAAAATGTCTAGAAAAGGACTAGGATACACAACAGATATACACATATAAGTTGGTTGTGGCTAAACAATAAGGTCTTTGTCAATTAGGCAACTGTAACAAACATATATGTGGTATTGTTTAGAAATAATGTGGGGCTCTCTAAGAGGAAATACCTATTTGAGCTAATTTCCTATGTATTTTCCTCTGTAGCAAACCATTTATTGGGGTAGTCAATTGTTAGAAACCCAGCTATTGCGGACTACATCTCCCATTGGCTGGTTGGGGATGACTGGAGTTGTAGTCCTCAAAACATGAAGGACCAACAATTGACTTTCTATCTAGAGCAAAGATAAATAAGCTCCGTCATCTATACATACCCAAAAAGTATCAATGATTTGTCAGAAAATAGGATTTTAGTCTTACCTGTTAAATCCTTTTCTCTTACTCCATACAAGTTGCTGGTAACTTTGAGTAGGCAATCAGCCCCTTTAACAATTATGAGAAGTGACTGCTGGGTGGAGCCTACCTCTTCTCCTTAGCTTGCAGCTAGCCAATCCCCATCCAGTAAGATTTGAAAACTAACTATTGACTAGATAGTAAGATGGTAAAGGAAGACTCAAGTGAGCATGAACCCGAAAGGACCCCCATGTTCTGCCACAGGAGAGCCAAGCATGGTCCCTTGAAAGGGTGGGAGACCAATAACCTGTATGGACTAAGAGAAAAGGATTTAACAGGTAAGACTAAAATCCTCTTTTCTCTGTCGTCCAATACAGGTTACTGGTAACTTTGGGATGCCCAACCAATAAGTTCCCCAGGGTGGGAAGAAAGGCAAGGACCAGGCGCAGGCCCCCAAAGACACCAGAGCACCAATGAACCAACAGATCATAAATAGCTCAACAATAACCACAAATAACCACTTTTCCTACAGAGTTCTGTAAAGGGAAGAAAATCAGCTGATGGCATTATGGAGGTTTTATGAAAGCAAGAACGGGAAAAGATAAACTGAGGTACAGTGGGGACAAGCAAAACAGTTTGTCAGTGCAAAATTTGAGATTAATGGTGGAGTGTGGTCAAGACACAAAGAAAGATAGCATAAGAAAGATGCTGTTATAGAGAACAGGTGAGTAGAGTTTGTGAGTTTGTTATGACCTTCCTAACAGGTGGGGTTTCAAGGATCATTCAAAGATGTCGAGGCTAGGGGACTGTGGAAAAGTCACAAAGGTGGGAATGGTCCTTGGAAAATCTGGTAGGCAGTTGTGCAAGGTGGAAAGGAGTAAACTGTGCTCAGAGTGAGTAGTTATCAGGAATATATCTGGAGACAAGAGATGAAAAATAAGGAGGGGTAACATTGTTGAACACTTTGGGGGCTAATATGAAATTGATCTGTCACATAAACAGCACATGTGTATAAAGGTGAGGTCAATGTATAAAAATTATCAGATTTTGAGATGGTTTTAAGATAACTTTTTGCCCCAAATTTGTTTGTCACCAGCTCCTTGGTATAATCTAAGTACTGTGAGGAAGACTTAATGCTTTGAATTGAAGAGGGGTACACAATGCATTGCAAAAATATCATAAACAATTCAAAGCAGCAAGCTGATGTTGGGGCTGTTGTTAAAAGGAGATTTATTTAAAGGGATAGTAATACTTCGTTTTAACTTTATTTTATTTTGTAGGCATTAAAAAAACATGAATAATGATATAAGTCTTATCTCCCAAACCTTTATGGTTTAAGAGATATTCACAAGCAAACTGTCCCCCTCCCGCCCCTTTTACTGATGTAACACTTTTCAGCCAGGGCAGAAGGGAGCTGCCCAGGTAGACTGCAGAGAGGGACAATCTTCAATTAAGATAACGGAAAAACCTGAAAAGCTTGTCAAGGGGGGCAGGGATTTCATTGTTTTCAAAGGAATAAGAGTGTCCCCTTCTGTTATCTGTCCAGTCTATGGACTGCATTCCACATCGGAGAAGAGATTGTTTACAGTAGGTAAAAGGGGCGGGAGGGGAACTTTGCTTGTGAATATCTCATAAACCATAAAGGTTTGAGAGATAAGACTTATATCATTCTTCATGTTTTTTTAATGCCTACAAAATAAAATAAAGTTAAAACGAAGTATTACTATCCCTTTAATGGGAGAAAAGTGGAGAACTTCTGTTTTGGATATATTAGAGGGGATGTAATAATATAATTATGTGCTAAAACAGCAGCAGAAATTGACTGACTAGTGCCACACCTAACATTTACTAGACTTAAGCTGAAAGTTCCCCCCATGAATGCAGATTATGCCAAGGGGAGGACAATGTAGGGGCATTTCAGGCAGTGCCAGATTTCCAAATAGGCAGAGTAGGCATCTAGAGCACCAGATTGTGAGGGCTGCCTCAGCTGTGCTGGCCATATGAACATTCTGAATTGTGGATGTGGACAGAGGCCTGCACAAGTTTTATACCCCTTTGGATGCTATAGAGATATCCAACAAACCGAGAATCAATATGTAGCAATTTTTTTCGCCATGGGGTTGGGGGGGGGGGGTTGAAGCTTTTTATTTATTTATTTGTATATGCCTTGCCTAGGGTAGCCTGGGATGTAAATCTGGCACTGGTTTCAAGCAGTCCTGTCCATGGTGCCTTGTTTAATGCCATGTAATAAATAAAGTATACAGGAAATCAGTACAACAGAAAGACATTTGTGACCCAATCTAGAACAGAGGGAGTGATGTCATTGACGGAAAAAGAGCTGGGTAAAGTTTTGCAAAGGCTATTCAGATTCTTAGGCAAAATAGTATTATGTATTTCTAGGGGTCTTCATATTGCCTTAAAGTCCAATGGAAGGATCAAATGCTGATGTTCATAAATTCAGGAAAGGCTGAGGAGTGGCTAAAACAAATAGCCTTGATCTGAGTAATGTAACCACATTTAGTTTAATAATAGGTAATTGGGTTAAAGGAGAGAATAGTAATAATGAGAGGGTTAAGAACAGTTAAGGATTAGCGAATATAGTATCTTTACAATAGGTCTAACCTTATAGGTGCATATGAGTGTTAATAGTATAGTACGCAGAGATGAGGGGGAGGAGTTTTTTTTTCTTTTACAGGGGGAGGCGGGCCATGCTCCTGCATGGGGTGTCTCTCCCTTTGTGAGTACACTTTGAAACCCCTGATAGGGGGAGAAAGAAGAGGTGATTATAGAAATAAATTAACATGGGGTTGTTTGGAAGGGTAGAGTAAGACAAGGCATATAATTATAGCAAGGGTCCTCTTGGAACAGGAGATTATAGCGTAGTAGTTAGGACTCTGGGGGGAAAACTTAGTGAATCTTAGTGGGTGAATAGGAAGTACATGATTAAATGTTTGTATATAGATTACACATTTTAGTGTTAGTATGCTAGGTGTTGGTTTAGCACTTTCTTTGCACACTTATTTGGGTGAGCCTTAAGTAGGTAACAAATGTGTGGAGGAATAGACACATTTTTGAGTAATCATAAAATAAGTTAGACTAAGAGAGTTAGGAGAAGTGGTTACTGAAGGATAAAGTTAGGTTGTTTGGTGTATCAATGGGTTATCCTATATAATGGAAAGACGGTAGGCTTGTTTCAATGCGATTGTGTAGGGCTGGGGCTGCCCGAGCTCCAGGAGTGTTCTGGGTATACGGCCGGATATGACCGTGTTGTGTTTTGCCAGTGGAGGTGCGCAGGGCAGGACCGAGTTCTTGGCCCTTCGGGTGTCGGGGGTGTACGGGGCATGCTGCAATGAGGCGTGTCCTGTGCACCTCTGGTGTTCGGGGGCTGACACTGCCCGGTCCTTGGCCTCCGAACATGGGTAATGCTATTAGTGGGGAAATAAAGGGTTAAAAGTGTTTTCTCTGTTTCTGCCTTTACTCGAGGGGTTGCCATCCCCACTTTAGGGCCTAAAAAGTCCTAGAACCGTACTGATGGGGTTAGTACGAATGGATTACTTCGGTGGGTTTCCTGAGGGTAATCCAGGTGGGGTGGTAATATGGGGGTCCAGTAGAAAGGCCCCGTTTTATGTAAATGTCGTATGTTGGTATAGTGCAGCACTGTGCGAGTCTGCTGGAAACTATCGGGTTCAAATATAGTTAATTTAACGTCTGTCAATGTCCAGGGTCTGAATACCATTTATAAATGATCCATACTTTATGATTATATTAGGAAAGAGCATACCAACATTTGTTGTGTACAAGAAACGTATTGGAGGCAGAGATAAGATAAATTGGGGGGGGATAAGTTTTCAAAGATAATACATGCATCAGATAGTACTCATAAGAAGAAGGGAGTGGCTATAATTTTTGCCACCTCCATACAGGTTGATATTATATGTCAAGTGCTGGATCCTGAAGGAAGATATATGATTTTAGTGTGTAATACTGGGATAGAAAAATATACATTGGTCAATGTCTATTTACCTAATGTATCTCCAGTGGTCATGTTAAACAAAATAATGAGGGAAGTGGACAAAATACGACCGGGAATGTGTATGATTGTGGGTGATTTCAATTGTGTCGTAGACATAAACATTGATAAGAAAATTAGTGTTAAGCATCAAGTGGATAGAAGACGTAGAAAGCAGACTGTCACCCTTAATGGGTGTTTGAACTGGAATGATCTGTATGATCTGTGGAGAGTACTACACCCAAAGGAGAGGGATTATACCCACTTATCTATAGTCTACAATTCATATTCTAGGATAGATATGGTGTGGAGGACTGTTCTTTGCTTAAAAAGGTGAAAATAGATATACTGGAGAACCCTCATGGATAAATATACAGAAAATTATTGAACTTCAGAAACAAATTAATCAGAGGTTAATAGAAAGAACATGTAGGAATATAACCAAATTAAGGGCCAGATTTTACATAACAGGAAATAAGGCAGATAATCTGATAGATTAAAGAAGGCTAGAGCAAGGGAATAGTGTCTATATGAATCCTGAATATATTGGAGAACAGTTTAATAGATATTATAAGAAATTATACAATTTACCTCAAAAGGTAACGGATAAGATAATGGACAGCTATCTACAGTCCTAGGATTACACCCTTTCAAAGGGAAGAGTTAAATAAAACCATCAAGGAATGGGAAATTGACAAAGTAATTCTTAAACTGGTGAGTTATAAAACGCCTGGCCCTGATGGGTTAAGTAATCTGTTCTATAAGTGCTTTAGGACACAACTGAAGTGGAGATTAATGGAAGCATTTAATGGAATAGTTCCACAAGGGGATTTTCCGGAGGAGATGGTTCGGGCAAACATCTTGCCTATATTGAAAAGTGGTAAGAAGTCTCCATTGACGTTATAAATTATAGACCAATCTCCTTGTTGAACATGGATATAAAATTATTTACTTCTGTTTTGGCCAAAAGGACGAAAGGTGTGATGGTTGAAGTTATTGATCCGGATCACATTGGGTTTCTCCCACGTAGAACACTGTCCCATAACACTAGGAGGATTATTGATATTTTTTATGACGTGATAAGGAAAGGGACGCCCCAGCTATGTCAGTGGATGCTGAAAAAGATTTCGATAGAGTCAGCTGGGGCTTCCTGAGCACTATGATGAAGAAATTGGGTTTGAGGGCTGGTTCCATGGGCCAAATAAGGTCAATGTACAAGAATCCTTCTGCTTGAGTGGTCGAGCCGAATATATGTTCTGCATGGTTTAAAATGAGAAATGGGACCCGGCAGGGATGCCCATTGTCTCCGCTTTTGTACATTTTATCATTGGAACCTTAAGACATAAATAAATATAACGGGAGTGTATACTTTAAAAAAGGAATTAAAAATCAATCTATATGCGGAAGACGTGCTAATAACTGTAACCCATCCAGTGGAGTCACTAAGGTATCTGATGGAAGAGGTCAAAAAAGAGGATTTTAGTCTTACCTGTTAAATCCTTTTCTCTTAGTCCATACAGGTTACTGGTAACTTTGGGTAGGCGATCCACCCCTTTAATTAGGCAGGAATAATTCTAGAAGTGAATGCAGGGGGTGGAGCCTACCTTCCCTCCTTGGCTACAGCTAGCCAATCAGCTCCAGGAAGATTTGAGACACTATTGACTAGATAGTAGAAGGGAAAGAAGACTCCTGTGAGCATGATCCTGAAGGACCCCCACGGTCTGCCACAGGAGAGCCAAGCATGGTCCCTTGACAGGGAGGGATACAAGTAACCTGTATGGACTAAGAGAAAAGGATTTAACAGGTAAGACTAAAACCCTCTTTTCTCTGTCGTCCAATATAGGTTACTGGTAACTCTGGGATGTCCAACCATTGAGTTTCCCAGAGGCAGTAAGGCAAGGACCAGGCGCCAAGCCCCCAGAGCACATATGAACCATCAGGTCAGAGATAGCCCAACAAAAACAAATGAAGTGTCAATGGACACTGCACAGGGGTAACAACAAGCCAGGAACTGACACACAACACTCTGAACTAGAGCCAACAGGGCACAAAAGTGAAGGAAACACCAAAGAAGATCCTAGACAGGCAAGACTGCCTCCAGGATCTTCCTCCCAAAACTGGCATCAGCTGATGCCAGCACATCAACATGATAGTGCTTTGAAAAGGTGTGCACAGACAATCAAGTGGCAGCCTTTCACAACTGATCAGCGGAGGCATGATTCTTGTAAGCCCATGAAGCCCCAATAGATCTAGTAGAATGAGCCGTGACCCGAAAGGGAACAGGTTTCTTCCTTAGCTCGTAAGCCTTATGAATAGTGGACTTGATCCAAGACGCAATAGTCACTTTGGATGCAGGTCTCCTTGCCCTGGAGCCCTCAGGAATGACGAACAGCACGTCAGACTGTCTAATGAAGACAACGCACCACATTTAACAAGTGGATATCCCTCTTCTTGTCAAAGGTAGGGTCAGGGCAGAAAGGCGGCACCACAATCTCCTGATTAATGTGGAACTCAGAGACCACCTTCTGGAGAAACTTCTGAGAAGTGCGAAGCACCGCCTTGTCTTTGTGAAACACCAATAAGGGTGGTCGACAAGACAGAGCATGTAACTCCACGACACGGCGAACAGACACGATCGACCGAAGAAAGGCCAATTTCCATGTCAGCAGGCGTAGAGGAATAGTAGCCAAGGACTCAAAGGAAGGGCGCTGAAGGACATCCAAAACCAAGTTAAGATCCCCCTGAGGAGCGGGAGTCTTGACAACTGGATGAGTATGAGCAAGGCCCTGGAAGAAAACCTTGACATCAGGAAGAATAGCAATGCGCCTCTGAAAGAAAACAGAGCAGAATTCTGAACCTTAATGGAACTCAAACTGAGGCCCTTATCCACACCATCCTGCAAGAAAGCCAGGACCGTAGGCAGATCAAAATCCTGAGAAAGGTCCCTATCAGCACCACAAGATAGAAAGGTTGACCAGACATGATGGTAGGCCTTAGAAGAAACAGGTTTGTGGGCAATAAGCATAGTAGCCACCACACCAGAAGAAAAACCCTTCTGCTTCTTCAGTATTGAGGATTCAATTTCCAAGCCGTCAAAGCTAGACGATGAATATCCTCCTTCCACAGGTAACCCTGTAGAAGAAGATCCGGACAGCAAGGGAGCCAGAATGGCTCTGCCACTGACAGATCCAAAAGCTCCGTAAACCAAGCCTGTTGAGGCCAGTACGGAGCAATCAGAATGACTGGACAGCACTCCAGTCTCAATTTCCTTAACACCCTGTGCAACATGAGGAGGGGAGGAAAGATGTAAGCCAGAGGAAATAAGCAAAGAATGGACATGGCATTCACTGCTAGAGCTAGCGTACCCTCCAGTAAGAGCGAAACCTCGGAATCTTCCGGTTGTGTCTTGTCACCATCAGGTCGATGCAAGGAAGACCCCACATCTGAACAATGAGGGAGAACACCTCTGGATGCAGCTCCCACTCTCAGCTGTCCATTGTGTGTCGACTGAGGAAATCTGCCATGACGTTGTCTACGCCAGGAATGTGCACTGCGGATATGGCAGGAACATGTTCTTCTGCCCAGGACAAAATAGCTTTGACTTCTAACCAAGCAGCAAGACTTCTTGTTCCACCCTGCTTGTTGATGTAAGCCACGGCCGTGGCATTGTCGGACTGGACCCGGACTGGGCATTTTTCCATCTGAGGTGTCCAATGTCAAAGGGCATGAAATATCACCCGAAGCTCCAACACGTTGACGGGAAGGAGAGAGTCCTCCGGAGACCATCGACCATGAGCACTCAGGCGACCCAGAACCCGCTCCCCAGCTGGAGAGGCTGGCGTCCGTCGTCACCCTGGTCCAGAAGGATACCAGTAAGGACTTGCCATTCAGCAGAGTGGAGAGGTTGAGCCACCACGACAAACTCAGCTCCACATGAAGCGGGAGGGATACTGACATCATCAGAAGGTCTGGCTGACCCCTGCACACCTGGATCAGAAACCTCTGGAGTTCCCTGGTGTGAGCCATGGCAAATGGGACCGCTTCTATGATGGAGATGAATTTCCCCACTAGAGAGGACAGCTTCTTGGCTGGAATTGGATCGTGAGCCAGAACAGCAGAAACCCGGTGGGCGATCTGGTGAGCCACCTTGTCCGTGAGAAACACCATGCTCTGCTGAGTGCCGAAGAGAAGGCCCAGGAAGACTAGACGCAGGGATGGAACAAGATCTGACTTGTCCATGTTAATGATCCACCCATGATGGGTGAGAGCATGAACGCGGTCCTGTACCTGCTGATGAAGAAGTTTTGCAGAATAGGCTTTCAGAAGCAGGTCTTCCATGTATGGAGTAACTCTGATGTCATCCCAATGGAGGACGGGTACTAAAGCTCCCAGGACACGGTTGAAGACTTGAGGAGCTGTAGTCAGACCAAAGGGAAGAGCTGAAAACTGAGATACTGCCAACTCTCTGGATGAATGGCAATGTGTAGCTACACATCCTGAAGATCCAGAGAGGCAAAGAATTCCCTCGGGGACACAGCAGCAATCGCCGTCCTAAGGGACTCCTGGTGATAATGAGTCTTGATCACAAAGGAGTTGAGATCCTCCAAATCCAAAATGGGACGACAGCTGCTGTCCTTCTTGGAGACCATAAAGATGTTTGAGTAGAAACCCATACCTCTGTCCTGAATTGGAATGGGTTCCAGAACATCCTTGTCCAGAAGGGCATGGATAGCGCCATTGAACAGTCGGCGTTTCTCTATGCCCAGGGGCACATGAGAGGGGAAAAACCGAAAGGGAGGAAGAGAGAAGAAAGGGATCCTGTACCCTTCCACCACCACCCGTAAAACAAACTGGTCCGCCACTGAATCCTCCCAGACACTGTGGTAGTGATGCAGACGGCCACGCACAGTGAGTGGGGACCTGGGTGTGGAGAGTCATGCCGAAGAAGGCTTGGAAGCCTTAGGCTTGGAGGAGACCTTGGGCTTCCATTGCTGTTTGGGCTTGGAGGGGGAATGCTGAGCTGAGGGAACCGCCTGGTTCGCTGGACGTGTCTCAGTCTGAAAGGAACGAAAAAGCCAATTACGCTTGAGAGGCATCATCTTCCTGGGGACCATAGGCAGAAGCGTACTCTTGCCCCCTGTGGCCTCACTAATCAGATCCTTAAGATATGGCCCAAACAAAGAGGTGCCTTGAAAAGGCAATGAGAGCAACGTTTCCTTGGAAGCAGTGTCAGCAGACCAGATCTTGAGCCAAAGAGCTCATCTGGCAACCACAGACATGGTGGAACCCCTTGCCACCAAATGGATAGCATCAAATAAGGAAGCAGAAACATAGTGCTCAGCTTCAGAAATGTTGGCAAGAAGCCGCAACATATCCAAAGTAGGAGCACCCTGACGGACAGCCAGGGTGAGCCGTTCAGTCCAGACCCCAATGGCCCGGTTCACCCATGCTGCAGCGAATGCTGGACGCCATGGCAGTACCAGCAGTGGCAAAAATGGACTTGAGGGAGACCGCAAGTTTCTTCTCAGTCCAGTCTTTCAGAGCAGAAGCATCAGTGGGAGCAATCAGAAACGAGCTCGCGAAGCAAGCATTCATGGTAAATGTAGTTTTCCTAGAAAAAGTACCCCAACAGTGCCCGAAGCCCCCTGAGCCCCCCAACACACATAAAATGTTAACCAGATGACAGAGCAAGGGTAGACAATTAAAATGAGCCATCTACATTGAGCGGTTGCAGAGATATGTCCCAAGCTATGCGGTAAAGCGCGTGACAAATTTTGCAAAGTTGAAACTGTGAAATAAAATTACATGAAACATCACTATAACATGTTAGCAAACCCAAAAAACACTGAACCCAGTAGGGAAAGTGCCAGCAAACCACCAAAAGATGCAAAATCAGCAACTAAAGGGTTAAGTTACCACAGAAACTTGCTCCAAAACACCCAACAGACATACAGATAAACCCAATGAGTGCATGAGTGTGCAATAGGAACTCCAAAGGAAAACCCCTCTGCGGAGGGGCACTGTGCAACATGTGGACCTGCAGCACTCAAAGGGTTGCTCACCTTTCCTGCAGATCTTCTGTCTTCAGATTACCATGTATTAAGAAGAAGCCTCAGAGAATTTCTACACATTGGTTATCTTTGATACAGAATAGTTTCTCAAACTATATTTGGAAGGCCAAGAAACCAAGACTGGCATTGTCTTTTGCAACAGAGATTAGATAATGGTGGTGTGTCTTTTCCTAAAATAAAACATGTTTATATTGCTAGCATGGTATCACAATTACATAGAATGTTGGCCCTGGAGGCTAAGAAGGAGGTTTGGTATATGTTAGAATCAGAAGCAGTAAAAGGGAAAAAAATTGATAACCTAATTTGGAATTGTTCTGGAATACAAAAAAGTAAAAGTCATATTGGGGGCAATGTGGTTTTAGATCGGATAATACATACTTGGGAGCAAATTAAGAAAGATCTTGGATTTAGCAATAAGCTTTTTGATTTCTTTTCACTGGAGTGTTTGGAGTATAATATAGAGGAGATGAATCTGAAATATTGGGAATTAAGGGGAATTGGATCCCTAAGTCAATTAGCTATAGAGAGTAACTTAAAATCTATTTATCAGTTGCATTAGGAATATAACTTGCCCAGTAGGGAGATATTTAAATACTTAAGGATTAAATCTTTTCTATCAAGGATTTCCTTATATGTCATGGAGAGTTCCAGACATGTATGTGAGATTTTTGGTACTAAGGAAATAAAAAGACTGGTTGCCAAGGCGCAAAGTATGATAGGAACAAAAAAAAAAAAAACACATAGACCCTATTCACTGTATTACAGAAATGGGAGAAAGAGTTGGAATGTGAGATTGATTATAGGGAGTGGTGTGAGGCATTTATAAAAACTTCTGAGTATATCTATTGTACTTACCTACTGGAGCTGCAATACAAGTTAGCCAACAGATGATATTTGGTCCCAGTGAGGATTAAAAAGATTTATTCAAATAATTTATCAATATGTTGGAGATATGAGAGTGCTGAAGGGACATACTTACATATTTGGTGGGGATGTGGTAAGATAAAAGACATGGCGACAGATTTTTGAGTTAATAGAAAAGTTGACGAAGAGTAAATTCTAGAGAACCCCAGCGTCCGCCTTGTTGCATCTTGGCTGGAATGAATACTCTAGGTCTGTCTGATTTCTGGCGATTCACTGGTTGCAGTTAAAATTTCCATCACTAGAAACAATACAGGTCAATATCATGGACTCCTGTGATGAACCAGCTAATGTTCCAGCTTCGGATGGAACGAGCAATAAGTTGGCCTTATCTGAATTCTTACGGGAACTATGAGATGGCCGGGACATGGGTAAATAAGATAGCTTAACTTGACCTGGATGAATTGGATGGGTCAGACCTTGGGCAGAGGCAGGATTGATAAGAATGCTGTGACCTTTCACAGTGCTGTATAAACATGTGTGATAATGTTGGTATAAATGTAGTCTAGATTTTAACAATGAAGGAGTAATTGGTATGGTAAATGAGAATATCAACAATTTGTAAATTTTGTGCAAAACAATAAAGTTATTAAAAAAACAAAAAGCTGGGTTTCATTGGCATTAACATGATTTTGGAACACAAAGGAATGGAGATGAAAACTGAAAGAGGGAGTGGAGATTAAGAGTGGCATGAAAACCCATAAGTGACAAATAGCAGTGTGCATAAAGAAATCAACAGGTCTGCATACATAGGAACACATAATAGACATGCACATACAAACTTGTAAACATGGTGACAATACAGGCCTGCAAACACTGACATACAGACATGCAAACTCAGCGACACACAGAACAGACAAGCACACACAAACTAACAAACAGTGACATATGGTACACACTTACAAAAGGAAACTAACAGTAGATGAGCACACAAATGACATTCAATATAGATATATTGACAAATGTGTGTTACACTGAATGTTTTCTCTCTTCATGATGCATATTTACTGCTTATATATGCAAATTACACTTATGACATACCCTTTTTAAACCACTTATTAATTCCTCCATTATTCAGCAGTACACATATCTATCTGGTAAAGGAGCTTCGTTCCCCAAAATGCAGAGCTGTTCATCAATACTAGCAAACAAGGTACAATGTAAACTGATGTGTGTGCGTGTGCGAGCACTATTTCAAGCTTCTTCTTGGATTGTATGGCACATGATAAACAGATCTGCATGTACTACAAATAAACCTGCACACATAGCAATATACAAAAATGCACCCCTAGCAACACATTATACAGGTATAAGTACCTATTGACATACAGTACAAACACATCAACATATAGTACAAACATGCAAACAGTGAAATGCATGAAAAGCACACAACATACAATACCAACCCTCACTTGCAGAACCAATTATAAACATAAAGAAATCTGTTGGGACTCTTTTTACTCAAGAAAACTGGAATCTGAATGCAGATTTTTCCTGGCGAGTCATGTAACAGCAATATTCAGGAAGCTAAAGAAGTAAAATTCTGGAGCAAATCAAACGCACCTCAGTGGACAAATGAAAATCCGCAATGCTTTCAAGATTAATTTAATATCCAAGATGTTAAAAACTTTATTTTAAAAAATGGTGCGGTTGGTTTGCTCCAGAACTGCACATTCTTATGTTCCTGAATACAACCCCAAGAGTCATATGCAAAAAGGAATAGAAGGGCAATTCTAAGGCACACCAACTGCATCACAGTAGAAAAATAAAATAATCCACAAATTAACCATTGCTTTATTAACTAGATACTAGAGAGGTCTCCAACATATTGCTAAAGTCCCCAATAAAATCAATGGGATTTTTTCTTTCATTTGGTTTGACCCAGAATGTCCTCTTTTTCTTTGTGTATATCATCCTGATTATACTGGTGTACACTGTTCTCTTTGCATGATTTATTCCGTGCACATTGCTCCAAGCACCACTACCCTGAAACAGGTTAGAAAAGTAGGTCTTGAGGAAAGAATGACAACACAACAATGTAATTCAGATTCTTTATTGATGTGTGACAGGTAACCGTTGTACATGCACTAGCTGGTGTTATATTAACATTATTCCATATAAAAGAACAGAAAACGTTCATGATTATTGAATTCTGAAGCTATAAAAGTCATATGGTTATGGAACACAAAAAATAAAGTGATTGCAGTAAGACACACCACAGTACACCAAATAGTAAAAAGTTGGAAACAGCAAGCTTTACATTTGATTCACATCTGGTTATACAGAGGAGATCTCAAACTATAAATTGTACATCTGCTATATTTTCATAGAATAGTAAAAATATCTTTACATCGAGGTATAGAAAAAAATGGTAAAATCTGATGTCTTTTGAAGTATATAAGAAGTGCATAGCTCCTATGTGGCAAAGCAACGGACGATCAGTTCTGCCTTTTCATCTTCCTATCAGCTTGAACATGAAAGGTGACTGTAGCAAAAGACCAAGCCTACGTATTCATCACTAACACATAAAGGGAAAAAAGCAGTTTATGTTGTATCAAAGAGAAACTAATACCTAAAATAAAAATATATTTAAGTACTTGGATGCTATGGGCATCTCTAAAGTGAGACATTACTATCACTCAAGGGGTTAAACATGCACTACACACTGCCAGCACTCTCAAAATGCATTAAACTGATGCAGGTGCCATACAAAACGGAGTGTCACCCCACAGATAGGTTCAACAGATTGTTAGTTCAGCAAGTATGAAACAAATTAAGCCATAGCTTTTACCAATTTCAACTTAAAAAAGACATCATTATGTACCTCTTTTAAAAGGATAGTAATACTTTGTTTTAGCTTTATTTTATTTTATAGGCATTAAAAAAACATGGACGATATAAGTTATCTCTCAAACCTTTATGGTTTGAGAGATATTCACAAGGAAAGTTTCCCCTCACTGACCAAAACGGTCAAGTCTGCCATCTAGCTGTCAGATTTGGAATCCGTTCTGTGGACCGTCCGTGGCTCTACAGCAAAGCCAAGATCGTAAGATATAAGAACTACTTCATTCGAATAGTCTACAAAGTGTGCCTGGTTTGCAAGCACACTTCTTAGATCCTTCCAATGAAATAGTTATTTTTATATCTTGTGATCTCGGCTCTGCTGAAGAGCCACCAGTTGATCTGCGGACCGGATTCCAAATCTGACGCTAGATGGCAGACTTGACCATTTTGGTCAGTGAGGGGAAACTTTGCTTGTGAATATGTATCAAAACATAAAGGTTTGAGAGATAAGACTTATATTGTTCTTCATGTTTTTTTAATGCCTACAAAATAAAATAAAGATAAAACGAAGTATTACTATCCCTTTAAGTCTATTTGTGATAAAGAATAGACTAATACTAGGTTCAGTGCTATAATTTTATTGTAATTGAATGAGTAAAAGCTAGGTTTTAACGACTTTCACAATCTCTTTCCTCAAGTGGACACTTTTACTCTGTCTCTACCGAGGAGAGAGGGCACCATTAGTGCCTGGTACCCTCACTTGCATATCCTTTTCAGTTGTTTAGTGCCACACAAGGTAGACTCAACAGTGGCATCCTATGAATGAAACCAGACACCCAGAGGCTGATTTACTAAGAAGGATTTGAGCAATTCTGGAGCAAACCAACTGCACTGTATAGGACAAATAAAAATTCCCACTGATTTTAAAATATGGGATTTAATTGATCAAATGTTAGAAATCATTAGTAATTATTATTTTTTTTTTTTTTTTTTTTATTAGGATCATGATAACAGTATGATGCCCCAGAATACCTATTCCTTACATTGGTAGACCAAAAGGGACTACTGTTTTTAAATAAAGCATACTGGAAGGTACAGACTACTAAATATAAACCAAAATGACAAGATGGTGTCTCAGCAATCACGGAACTAAATATTTCAATGAATAATAAAACCCTCTGCAATAGGAGATGATCTATAGTGAGACCGGATATCTAATTATCTAACGCTTTACTCAAATTAACAAACTTGAAAAAGATTTTCATTTAAAAATAAACATAAATGAACCAAATTTTCAATTCTCCCTTTAAATGGATAGTAATGCTTAAACATAAATGCAGCTCTGTTTATTTTTCATAGGTTTTGGACCTTGAAAAGCGTTAGTAGCATTCAGTACGATGAGTAGTTCAAGAGTCATTGAATTATAAAGTGTCCCCCTCCCGTCCCTTTACCTATTGGAAGCTGCCTCCTCTCAAGTGTCATCGGATTGGATAAATTGCTGCGAGAGACAATCTTCTAGCTGTGAGCATAAGGAAAACGCTGCCCCCTTGACAAAAGAGGGCAGGTTTTTCCTTATGCTTACTGAAGACTGTCCCTTGTTGTGATCCATCCAGACGGTCTGCAGAGAGAAGCGTTATGTAGGAAAAAGGGGTGGGAGGGGGACACTTAAGGCGAGATGTTCAGAAAGTGGTGGTAACTGAAATTGTCTGTAATCAGAATAAAAAAATTCTTACACCATGATCCGTCAATTC
Source organism: Rhinophrynus dorsalis (assembly GCA_037306005.1). Lineage (NCBI taxonomy): Eukaryota > Metazoa > Chordata > Amphibia > Anura > Rhinophrynidae > Rhinophrynus > Rhinophrynus dorsalis. Next base: position 244,182,829 of record CM074721.1, read on the forward strand.
TCAAACATGTTTCCGTCATTTTTTGTATCCAATTCCGCCATCTCTGTCAAAGGGAAAAGTGGGTGTGACTTAGTCTTCCGTCATAATGTAAGGTATTTTCAGAAAAAAATATTCGTTTGAACGTCATTTTTTTGTCTGATTAACGTGATTTTTTCCCGACATAATAAAAATGGTCTAAACTTGGAGAAGAAAAATTTGTTTCAAAGACAAAAAGAGTCTTGTTTCTTTGAAAATTTTCGTTTCAAAGACAAATTGAAAGACAATTTTTAAGATGATCTTACAGTCATTTTTAATTCTTTAGATGAATTTTCAAACGTGACGGATTTACTTCAGAAAATATCGTCCTTTTACCACCAACTCACGATCCAACAAGTTTTTCATTATGAAGACTTTTAGAACATCTTGCCCTTTATAATTCAATTACTCTTGAACTACTCATCGTACTGAATGTTAATGACACTCTACAAGGTCCAAAACCTATGAAGAATAATCAGAGCGGTATTTATGCTGAAGCATTACTATCCCTTTAAGTGATAGACCTAAGAAGTGACAGAACAGAAAATGTAATATTAACAAACATTAATTGGAGATTATACTGCATGTAGAACACACTACAAAAGATAGCAATGACTATCATAACACAGAGTTTTTAGAGATGCAGGCTTTGAGAGGTTTTCATTTTAAAGTTATATTGTATTAAAATATGTTTTGGCCATTATTAATTAAAAAAACAAACTCAGCCATATGGCCAATTTTGTGGCACTATGCAACAAAAAAACAGCGTAGTATTATTTTATTTAATAAAATGCATCATGAGGAGCAATAAAATGAACCGGAGACCTGACTAGAATGAAGCATTTATGCATCCATCCATTTGTGTTGACCTTGTATTGAACATTTTTTCCATTTAAAATTCACAAACAAAAAAAAAATCTCACTGGGCATGAAATTATTTTAATAAATACTCAAAACTGGAAATAAACAAGATCACCCACTTTTATACCATCTTGTGAAACATGAATTGTTCTTTTATTTAACCCTGTGACTACTAGATATATCTTGGGCGCATTTTTGCAATGCATTAGAAATGTATAACATCTGATGGGACAGATCCAGTCTTGTTAGTGATTTCTGTCTGAAACAAAACCTGCAACAGCCATTTGTTTCTTTCAGAGCTTTAAAGTTTGAGCAGCCTTAAGCTTTATAACTGAACTGTTGAATCTAAGCTCACTTACACAAGTTCCTTGTCTCACTGTACCATTGAAGCACTTGTGAGAGTAAAAAGGTATAGACTGACTTGTGCTATGATAGTGTCTCAGTCTATAGCTGATATTGAAGGAAGATTAACTCCCTTAACTCTCTGAAAGCCAGAGAGATATCCAACACATTGCATTACAATGTGTTTGATATCTCTGTTATCCAAAGGGTTAATCTCTTGAATGCTAGAAAGGTCTAGATTCTAGAGTATATTGTATGGAAGACCTCTCTATAATTGAAAGGTTAAACTCAGATGTGGTTTAATTAATTCTACAGTTTTTTTTTTTTTGTTTTTTTTTTTAAATATGAGTTTTCTTTCACAGGCACATAACTAAAATACAGAATATTTGCATTAATGCAAGATAAATTTATAACAGTGTTTGTCCATTAGGCTGGTTTCATGCCAACAATTATATTGCAGCATTTACAAACACACACACACAAACACAAAAAAAACGAGTTTCATATAATGGGCTTTTATGTAGTTGCTCATGATGATTATTATTTTTTTTTTATTGCATGAGACAGGAGAATGCTCCATGCTGCAACTTTAATGCATTATCGCAGAGATACAACAATAAACATAGTAGTCAAAGCGGAACATTCACTCACTATAAAGTTGCCCTGCAATAATGAAGCAGGTAGCGACTAGCTTTATAATAGATATGTTACCTCTGAAATGTAGCGGATTATAAAGAAATCCTTTATTGTAGGAGACTGACAGGCAGGTTAGCGCAGTCTGCGCACCTTCACCATCAGTCCCTTACAGTTACCATGTGGAACACTGCAGTGCTTCTCAATGGAGACCGGGACTGACAGCTCAGGTGCGCAGACAAGATGTCTGCACAGATGCCTGGCTTCTGGTCTCCTACAATAAAGGATCCTATATAATAATTCACTAGGATGTTTGTCACAATGCAGTCATGCGCAGTAGAAAATGCATCGCATGGAGCAGTGAGGTAGAGGCCTCTTAACCCTTTGAGTGCCAGAGGGGTACGCAATGCATTGCAAAGCATTGCGTTGCCTGCCCCTCTGGCACTCAAAGGGTTAACGCTACCCAGACCTTGGCCTGTGTACATGGGCTTTTACACTAGTTTCTTTATAATCAGCTACATTTCAGAGGTACCATATCTATTATAAAGATAGTCGCTACCTGCTTCATTATTGCAGGGCAACTTTATAGAGGGTGAATGTTCCACTTTAATGGAAGAGCATGAATATTGCTGTAGTAGAAGGTGTATGTCGTCACTTCCTCTATCTGAAAATGTAAACTCCGGTTATAATTCTTTGTTACTGTAAAAAAAAAAAAAAGTAATCCCATGTAATTTTTTCACAGAAGACTCAAAGTATCTGCTACAAAATTGAAAAAGGAGGAAAAAAAAAAAAAAATCACCAGGTTGAATTTAAAGAGAATTTAGAACAAATGTACCATATTCAAAATACTCTTAGAAATCACAAAAACATGGATCATGAATGTACGTGCCAACTCTTCTAAGAAAGCGGTGCCGCACAAGGTAGAGATCAAATTGATATTAATCATGATAAAAGTTAATAACCTTAATTTCTGATCGCAGCCCTTCTAGGTTACTAAGTCATTGGTGAAACTGTGTGGCAAACAGTCTCTGATCATACATGTTTTTCAATTCTTGTTATTATGTGAAGGCAAGTTACTAAGAAGAAATGGTGCAAACAAAAGAAAATAGCAAATCACTCCTGTATTCTGCAAGCTAGTAAGATGCAGTTCTGGAGCAAAACAAAAAACATACACCATAGAGGAAAAAATTAATTCTCCCAAATCCCTTTTAACCCTTTGAGTGCCAGAGGGGTACGCAACGCATTGTTGCGTAACCCTCTGGCACTCAAAGGGTTAATTTAAAAGCTCATTTTAACCCCATAACTGCTACAGAGACTTCCACTGCATTACGTCACAATGCACTGAAACACTCTCTAGCATTCAAGGGACCATACAATCTAAAAGCAGCTTTCGTAATATTGAAAAGTTTATAAAATAGCCTATATGTTGTATTTGCCACTTTTTACTTAGTTTTTCATTTCTGAGTGACTTATATGTGATACTAATAAAGGAATTATGTGCCTGAGTGGAGTAGAGCGGGGGAGGCAATGTAGGGCTAATAAAGGAAGTGGCTGAGCAGCATGCCTTAACCCTTTTAGTATCAGAGGTATCCAACGCATTGAAACGCTATACGGTGGATAGCTCTCTGGCACTCAAAGGGTTTATTTACATCATATAGAAATCTAAATAAATGGCTAACACAACAAATAGGTGATTTTGAAAGTCACCACAGTAGTTTTTAGGTGATGGGTTCTTTTAAACCCCTTGAGGACCAGAGGTTTTGAAGCAATGTGTTACACATCCCCCCTCTGGTCCTTAAAGTGTTAAACACCCCACTTAAACCAATGGTCATTTTCATGTGTTACCTGTGGTGCATATGTGCGCCTCTTCAGCTGGCTGAACATGGCCCTTAGGGCTCTTGACAGATCTTCACTTAATGCTGTACTGTAGAGGATAGAAATATTAACCCTTAGAGTGCCAGAGAGGTACACAAAGAATTGCAAAGCAATGTGTTGCATAGCCATCAGGCACTCAAGGGGTTAACTTTTTATTCACTATAACATACTTCACTGCTATATTAATAATTAAGGGGATAATAGAATTGTATTTATTTGGATATGTTTTCTCAGGACTTATTGAGGAAGTTAAGTAGTGTATAAATAGCAGTGCAAAATAATTGTGAACATGTTTGCAACTTTAACATATAATAAGTAAATGAATGACTAAAATATTAGCAATGTGACAACATTTCAGCAACTGTTACAACATGAGCTAATATATGACAGAAGTGGTTAACTTGTGAACAACAGTCCAGTCAATTACTAGACTGTGGTCAAAATGTGGACTACAATGCCTTGATGTGCATTCTTCTGGTGGTATTACTGCAGCCAAACAAGCAAGCAATACATTCCGGAATCATGGTTCAGATCAGCTAATTGGCTGACTGATATATGGGATAAAGTGCCCTCTACTGCAAATAAAAAATATATTACAAGTCAATAAAGAGTTTATGGTTCATGAATCCCATGGTACTCAGAGACGACTTGCAATATCATTATTAATTCCCAACCCAGAAAGGGTACTTTACAATAATGAGCGAGAGCAAAAACATATTAGTGAAATATTAAGGCTTTATAGAAGTTTTAGCTCATGCTATTTGTGACAGTTTTTCAATATACAAGTATATTATAAACACATTATAATAAAATGATATTCTATTATTTACCGTCATTTTATTTTCTTTGGTTATGAAAAAAAAGATGATAGAATGAGCTAACTGATATTAACACATATAATGTATGAATATCACAGAGCAACATCAGTCTCTTCTCAGATGAAAACAAATATTCTGTTCATAGGCAAATAAACCATAAGCCAATCAAATCCCTTCCTAACTGGTTAGCAAACTAGGAAGTACTCAAGGAAATCTTTTCTTCCCTGGTAAGCAAAATGGTGGAAAAGGAAAGAGACCTTGCCTGAACTGCCAGTGAAGAAATTTACTTTTTTCTTGTCCTGAAAGTGACACTGCTCTGAACACACCAAAGGCAATATGTACAAAGTAAAAAAGGGGAGCAGTTCTAAGGCAAATCAACTGCACCGCATGTAACACATATACATTTCCATTGATTTAAACTGGGCTTTCAACCCTTGAATGCTAGAAAGGTCTCCAAATCATTGTGAAGTAATTGAGTTGGTGACCCCTTGGAGTTCTAATGGCGTGATGCAGGAAACGTGCGCAATCGCCATTTCCCATTTGAAAACCACTAGGGATGATTTTGTTGAATTGCACATTAAAAAAATTAAGATTAGCGAACGGCTGTGTATATTTATTTTTTTGTGGGCATGGCCAAGATTAACGAATCTGTGTGAGTGGAATAGCGAATGCGCCTAATACAAGAACTGCTATTGCTAATGAATTTATACGTCTGAGTACTGTTGTCATAAAATGGACTTTTTCATGCGCAATTCAAGAAGCGTTCGTTATTTAGCTTCCTGGATTAGAATATGCACAAAATCTATCTGCGCACAAAAATGCCTTTATCCTATGTGAACGTTTCTTGCATCATGCCATAAGAGTCAACCATTTGAGCGCCAGAGGAGGGCAAAGCAATGCATTCTGTACCCCTCTGGCACTCAAAGGGTTAAAAGCCCCATCTAACCCTCTGAGTTCCAGACAGGTATCCACTGCATTGCTTCAAAATGTTGTGGATACCCTTTTGGTAATTAAAGTGTTAAAAATAAATGAACACTTATTTGTCCCCTATTTAGAACTGCTTCACTTTGACCCTTTGAATCTCAGAGGGGTACACTTAGGATACTCCTCCAGCACTTAAAGGATTAAAATACCCTAAAAGTTAGTGTTTTATGTTTAACCCTTGGAATGTCATAGAGCTATCCAAAGCATTACAACACAATGCATTGGATACCTCTCTGGCACGCAAATGGCTTTCATTCATGAGTACATTCACATGTAACTGCATAACAAGCAGGAAAATGTTCTACATGCATCTTGTTAAACTAAATGTAGACACACAGTAACATTTTCTGATCATTTAAAGTGCACAAGCTGAGCATAATATTTAACTATGGACGCAGGGTCGCTAGAGTAATTTATTTTTACTCTTACGGACACCAGGGGCTTATTTATCATTATGCCATGTGGTCCTGCTGTGAAAAGCGGTCAGTGTTTGACTAGAAATTCAGATGGAGACTGATTTATCATTGAGGTGTTAATTCAAATCTGTGATCACCAGGGCTATTTACCAACACTTTAGATGTGTTGTTACCCCCCCACCATGGACATCAACTGCAGGGATAATTATCAAGCAGAAGCAGCTGCTTTAAATAAGCAGTAAACCTTACACAAATATGTGATAGGGCTTTTTCTGCTGAGTAAAGCAAACATGACACTGTTGAGATTTTTCATTGAAAAGTTAGAAGAACTCAAATGTGTTCCTGTTCATTCCCATTTTTTAACCCTTTCAGTGCCAGAGGGCCTCTGGCACTGAAAGGGTTAATAAACTGTTGGCAATCCTGCCACCTGGTGATCACAATTGAAAAATCACTTTAATTAGAAAGAGAAAAAAAAGTGTGCCGTAACATTTGAACTAGTCATCTTCTAGCAGTGATAGGACTCTGCTTTCCTCAGCGGGAAATGTATTATATTTTTGATACTGAAATTCAACTAATCCTTTAATAAATATCCATAAAGCACATTGCTATTTTGAGACCAATTGTTAAACTTATTTTGCCCAACATTTCATTAAAATTGGGAACACTGTGGTATACTCTATAAGGCAAATGCGGTAACTAATATTTTTTCATGAACGATTAGGAGGCAAAAAGCCACTAAATATAATTTACATTAACCAGTGTTCTGAAAGTATATCAGTCATACTGAGTGTGAAAAAATGCATATGGAAACCATATCCTTGTACCTCATTTCTGGTTTCCACAATCTGAAACAGCAGATATTTTCCAAACTCAATAGTTAGTAAACCGAAAGATACCATTTTCTTGATTATACTGCCTGTAAGAAAGATTAGCCATGCAATAAAAACATTTGAGTCAGAGTCTAAGGGAAATTTTTGAGAAATAACCAGTAAGAATTGTGCATAGGCAAACAGACACAATGCCTGGCCAGCTACACAATCAGATAAGTTAATAAGGTGAGATACCCTGTTTTACTGTGCAGGCAAAGTGTGCAACTTTCTGAGGTGTCCACCAACAAAAACAGACACACCCCAAACATTTAGCACTTTGCCTGTTTAGTACAACAGGGTATACCACTCAATTAACCTACCTGGTTGTGCAACTTTCCGGTCATTTTGTCTGTTTGATGATGAATGAAGATGCTGCTCCAGAGGCCTTGATCAGTTTCTAGAGCTTATCATAATATTCTGGGATATAATACCTTTGTTACAAGAAATTCAGAGATACTAAATTCTCTGCAACCTAATACAGAGAAAAGCAGCTCACTGAACTCCGCTGACTATCACAGTGTGTACAGCGGATCTAGAAAGTGATACCATTTTAACACTGGGTGTGTCAATCTTTTCAGTAGCTTGACATATAGTCAAATGGAGTATTTTAAGAAACAGGCATGTACATCGCACTGTTAGTTCCATAAACTCAGACTAATAATGCATTTAAAATTACCATTGTATGTAACGCAATAAATTGGATTATATATAATCTAATACAACACCTGCTATATTGTTAAACGCAATTTTTTATGAAACTGCACTTATGATTTGAAGCAGCAAATATTACTGGTAGACATTCCTGTAGATACTATTCCTGACAGGGAAACAGATTAAGGTTTTGACATCTCCATCTCCAGATTTTTGCAGCATTCTGCTGCTTGCTTAGTAAATCTGCTTTATTATTAAAACAATCCCTTTATAATTTTCGCAGTTCCATTTTGGAAAATACTAATTTGTCTTACCACTGTCAAATATGGTAATGCACTGTATAGGTAGTGCAAAATATTAATATTCTAACACAGCATTCTCTCCCAGGAAACACGCAGTTTAAAGCAGTGCTACATACAATAGGAAGCTTTGTCTTCACAAAATTGTCTATGTTTGTGCACAACAAATAGATCCAGCAAAGGATCTCTACAGACATGCCTTCAGAGCTCATGATGGAACGGATATTAAACAAAAATGCTATTGTACTGCAGTAAATAGCATTTTTATTTATCTATTTCATTTCAGCTTGGCTACCCCCTATGACAAGGTTATACTGTTTTTATCGTTATTAAAACATATGATCCATAGACCGTGTAAACAAGGTAATTGTACAGGTTAAATCAAACAATTTTTTTTTTTAAAGAAAATAATGGGCTATTTGTGTAAAGACAGAACAGGAGCAAATCAACTGCACCAAAGGGAACACATCGAAATTCCACTGATTTTATACAGAGCTCATGTCTTCTCTTTCTCATACCCGCATTAATTAGAGTACGGTGGTGTAGGCCAACTGCTGTGTCTGTCACTGTCTCAGGCAGTCTCTCCATCTCCTTTAAAGGAATAGTAATGTTTAATTTTAAGTTGCTTTAATTTTATAGGCATTAAAAAACGATTTACGTTGATGTAAGTCTTATCTCTCAAACCTTTATGGTTTGACAGATATAACTGGCTAAAGTTACCCCTTCCTGGCAGTTTGAGAAGTCAGCGCTCTAGCTGACAACAGCAGATTCCGGTCATTTGACCGGACGGCGGCTCCTCAGCAGAGCCAAAATCTCGCTATTTAGAAATAAATACTTCATTGGAACGGTCTACAAACTGTGCTTGCAAACCAGGCACACTTTGTAGACCGTTTCAATGAAGTATTTATTTCTAAATAGCACGATTTCAGCTCTGCTGAAGAGCCGCTGTCTGGTCAAATTACTAGAATCTGCTGCTGTCAGCTAGAGGGCTGACTTCTCAAACAGCCAGGAAAGGGTAACTTTAGCCAGTTATATCTCTCAAACCATAAAGGTTTGAGAGATAAGACTTACATCAACGTAAATCGTTTTTTAATGCCTACAATATTAAAGCAACTTAAAATTAAACATTACTATTCCTTTAAACTCAGGCATGTGGTTTCATCAATATGTGGATGAATGTTTTATAGGCATAGGGATGTATGTTCAAAACAAAAGTGGAGGAATTCTGAGGACCATAATCAATAAACTCTTAGAAATCATAAAAGCATAGGCTCTGAATACTCTTGTACTAGCTGTTGTATGAAAGTGTTGCTATATATGTTGGAACCTAACAGAGTAATGATAATAATTATAAAAGAGCTAGTAACCATATTTTCTAATTGAATGCCTAGGCTAAAAAGGTACCAATCTGGGACATACCAACTGATCCATAAGGGACAAGTGACAATTCCACACATGAACAATAATTTAAACTGCAAGTTTCACCTTGTGAACACTAAACAGGTCTGGGTTTGAAAGCCCCGTTTAAATCAATGGGAATGTTCATTTGTTGCTTTTGGTGCAGTATGACAATTTAAAGGAAAACTAACAGCTAAAAATGAACTGGGTTATATACACTTAAATACTCTGTATTTTATGCTAGCAACAGTAATATACAAAGAATTTCAGTAATGGTTTCATAAGCTAGCTGTAAGTATGTGATATTTAAAGTTATAGCAGCCTATTTTATTTTTTGGTGTTAGTGTTCCTTTAACCCAGGACTGCATGTATTTGTGCTCACAGCACTACTGCAGGAGCACTGTGAGCACTATTATCAGTCCCCCATTCTGCGATCTGGTACATGTGATCATGTGTGCTGGAGCTCCAATCATCATCAATGTGGTCCTTAAGGGGGATCTAAACCACGGATCACTGGTACTTAAGGACAGCATTGCAGACTATAAGGAGCATATTCAATATACTCTCAGGGCCATATGCCCAAATGAAAAATGGTGTAATATGAAGCAAATCAATTGTGGGAATAAAAATTCCCACTAATAGAAAATGGTTTTAACCCCTTGTATTCTAGAGAGGTCTCCAATACATTGCAGACATCCTAAGCATTCAAGGGGTTATAAGCATCATATTAAAAAACTAAATATATATATATCACAATTTAGATTTGTTCCCTATGTTTTGCCCCAACTTTGCCGCTTTATGCCTGTATACATAAGCCCCTATGTACTGGCTACACACAAGACTTCTTTTGGTCAGTTAAAACCTGAAAAAAAACTCTTAATTTTCAAGACTATTATTGTTATATATGAACAATTCCTGTACAGTGCTCACCTCCTATATAATCTAGCCAAACAGTACAGTCCTATGATATACCCAATCACAATCCTTGCCAGACCATGCAAGTGTTATCCATAAATATATTTTGTAACCAGTATCAAAAAGGTTTCAACAGGGAGTCGAGCTATGTGCCATTCTGCTGGATATGAAGACACACAAATATCCTGTAAGTCCTCCATGTACATGTAAAGATCTGGCCACTCTAGATATGAGACATTCCTTCCCTGTGACTCCGTTTACATTCTTCTCCCTTTAACCTTTGCCTTGGGGAGTTCCCAGACGCGGATTTAACATGTGCAGTGACAGGTTTGTCTGGCAGTCCCGATTTCCTGGCTTTGTTGTTTGAACTTTTTTCATTTGTATGATTATTTTGCCTGAAACAAACACTGTAAAAAAAACTGTATATGTGTGGTGCGTCATAGCACTGAGGGCCTTATGCTCAAAAGAAAAGAGGCCCAATTCTGAAGAAAGCCAATTTCACCACAGGGGAAACTACTATTTCACTGAGTTAAATGGGGTTTTTACCACCTTAAATGCTAGCTATGTTGCCAATACTGTAGACCTTTCTAGCGTTTAAGGATTTAAAAGCCCCATTTACATCAATGGGATGATCTGGGAGAGTAGGTTTCTCGCACATGGTGAGAATTTGCTTAGACGAAAAATTGCTCCTTAATTCTTTTGTACATAAGGCCCAACAACAGGGATGAGTAACCTGAGGCACTGTAGCCACTGCGGACTAAAATTCCCATCATCCTCAGCCAGACTACCACTGGATGGGGATGATGGGAGTTATAGTCCCCCAACAGCTGGAGGGCCTCAGGTTGCCTATCCCTGCCCTACAAGTACCTTAAGATTGGCAGAAAGTGGTACAGTGCAACAATGTGCATAGTTGGTGCAAACAATTACATGACCCTTCTGGGATGGTGCAGCTTTGGGGTAGAGCTCCTTGTACTGAGGTCTTCATCTGTCCGCTGATCATTCTGATAAACGCAAACCAATTTGTGGTCATAAAAAAAGTTCATACCTTCAAAAGCTGGTGCAACCTTTTTCCTCCCAAAGGCATAGTCCATAGTAATAAATATACAAACTTGCAAAATACAACTCTTTGTAAAGGACTGGTATGTCTCTTCATCGAAGAGGTTACTTTTACAATAGGTCCCCTTAATCCCTTAAACCAATTTGCCACACCCTATTTTCCCCTCCTTCTCATGAGAAAAAAAAAATCAGTAGTGTTAAACCCACATGAAGGCTTCAATCTTCTATCTTGTTAGCTGGCCAACCACTTTTAGGAGGGTCTTATTTTCCTGCTTTAATTGCTTATTTTCATCTTCTATATCATCCAGGTCCTTTGGAGCAAAATAGGAAAAGTAATTTATCAAAAAAAAAAGGCCACACAGATGACTTTCTAATTGACAAGGAAAACAATAATATGTTGTGTTATATCTGAACTCAATGATTAATCCTTTTCTGTACATATTTAAGGGCCAGAGGGTGTGTAATGCATTGCAAAGCAAGCGTTACACCTGTTCTGGTCCTTAAAGGGTTAAAGAAACACAAATCCTCCTAATAAAATCCCACGACCACTTACCTTACTATGTCTAGAAAATACCAATGACCGCTATAGATTTTTCCCTTGCTCCTTGGTTAACCCTTTGAGTGCCAAAGGGGTGCAGAATGCATTGCTTTGCAATGCATTCTGTACCCCTCTGGTACTCAAAGGGTTCAAGAAAATACTTCTTCAATCCATCATGGATGTCCTGTCCATGGAGATGGACATGACCAGGAGCTAGCAGGACTATTGGACCTCAAACAGTCCCCATGGGAACATCCTCTTTTTTTTTTTTTTTTTTGCTAAAATCAAACGGAAATAGGCAAGATGTGCAGGTTATCATGTACAGTGGGAGGTGCAGTGGTGCTCCATGGACATGACATCCATAATAGAATGAAGAGCTTATTGCTTGAACAAATGAGCAACGAAAAAATTCACAGGGTCAGACCCCAGTTCTGTGAGCTTGCACCAGTGATCAGTCACGTGTGCCGGCTCGCTGACTGAAATCAAAGCAGTCCTTAACCCCTTAAGGACCCTTGACAGTCCTGGCACATCATGGGTTGGCAAGCCATAAGGACCCATGACATGCCAGGACCATCATGGAATTCAGGGCTCTCCGCACAGCTGCATGCCGTTCGGGGGGCCCTGAACCGGATGTGGACATTTTTTAAAAAAATGGTCCATGGTCCTTAAGTGCCGGCCAGATGTGTGATTGGCCGGTCCTTAAGGGGGTAAGAGGAATCCACTCCCCAGGACTGTGGCTGATTAAAAGTTAACCAGTCTATGTACTGTAATGCTTGCAACACAACCAAAAGCATTATATAGCAATCACCTGTAGAACAGAAGACATAAAGGTTAAAAGGTATACATTCTATCCTAGTAAATAATCCCTGCTAGCAACAGCATTGCTGAGTGGGAAAGAACAGGAACACTCTTAAAGCGGAACTACCACCCTTAAAAAACATTGTCCCAAATAATTCCCCATCTGGCGACTAGCTGCTCAGTAGCACTAGTGACCAGGATTATTACCGTGTTCATGCAAATGAGCCACTATTCCGGGGCTAACAGGCAGGACAGAGCGCAGACATCTTTCCAATGTGATGTCTGCGCGCCTGCGCTGTCAGTCCCTTCCAGAGCTGAACAGCTCCTAGCAATGCCTCCTAGAGCCAGCTTGGTCTCCCGGTGTAGTGGCTCATTCTCATGAACGCTGTAATAATTCTGGCGACTAGTGCTACTGAGCAGCTAGTCGCCACATGGGAAATTATTTGGGACAATGTTTTTTAAGGGTGGTAGTTCCGCATTAACCCTCTGAGTGCCAGAGGGGTTTCCATGGCATTTCAAGACTTTGGATAAGTCTCTGGCACTTAAACGGTTAAAGCACATGGTTAAATAAACAACGACATTCTCACAGCCTGCAAGTCTAATTTGTAAAGCTAAAACACTTTAAACTGTTTTTATGTACTAGTTGAAGAGCCCGTGTACACGGGCCACAGTGCCAGCCGGTCGCAGGGCAGTCATGCACAGTAGAGACTGCCCGCGCCGCTGCTGATACTTCGGAGCGCCTTGCTCCGTATCAGCCGTGTCACTGGCAGCCTCTACTGTGCAGGACTGCGTTGTTCCAAACTTTAGCAAATTATTATATAGGATTTTTAATCTACAAAGAATAAAGTAAGATTTAAAAATTAACCTGTCACATTAACCATTTGAGTGCCAAAGGGGTATGCAACGTTACCCCTCTGGCACTCAAAGGGTTAATCACAATTTGTTTCCATGATGCACCAACATTACCATACATAAATGTGCTATGAATCTAAGCAGAGTCATTACACTAGGGTGATTTATAAGAGCATAGAAAGAGTTAAATCTGGCCTTAAACATAATTAATTAGCAAAATGCACAGGTAATTAGCATAAAGTGTCAGACTGTGCCATCATAATATAAACAATTTCTCAAAAACTGTTTACTTTATAGAAAGATGCCTATTACAGCATACAGGAAGATTTTAATTGCCTACAAAACAAACAAATCCGCCTTTAGAGCTTTTCTGACTAAAAATACGTCTAGGAAAAGGTCAGTATATCCAGATAAGTATTAATTCCTACGTCTCTCAATACTCAAACATATTACCATAATTTTTTGCATTCAATTTCACTGCCTTGTGTCAAGGATAAAAATCAGTGGGTGTGATTTAATCTACAATAATTTTGTAAGTTATTTTTAACCCTTTGAGTGCCAGAGGGGTACACAACGCGCTGCAAAGGGTTAAAACCATGTGTCATTATTATTTCCACAAGATAAAAAAAGAATCTAAAAGTGGAGAAGACGACAATTTAAAGAAATATTAGGAGAAACCACTTCTCATCTGTCCATGAATATGCTTCTTTATGAATAAAACTTTTGGTTACATTTCATTCATTTTTTTTTTTTTGGTTCATGTTTACACATCACCCTCATGATTTTCTTGTATTTATTTCTTTGTTCTATGGACCTGTCTCTCCTTTCCCCTTCTCCTTGCCTGCCACCCCCCACCTCTCCCCACATTCCTCTTGCTATGAAACTGATGTGATTTGTAGCTTATCATTGTGTGTTTTCCATAGCTAGGCATTTAACTGGTATGCTTAATTTTTAAACCCTGAGTGCTCTGCAATGCATTGCGTACCCTTCTGGCACTCAAAGGGTTAAAGACTGCATGCTGTTGACTTGATATACTCATTCATTTGGTATTATAGATCTGTACATACACTAAGATGTGATAAAGTGGTGACAACGTGGAGATGACCTCTCCAGTGATAACACTTCTCCAGTTCCTATGTTATTCTATAGAGCCTATGCACTAAAATCTACAAATCTGGAGAAATCTTAGCGCATAGGCTCCATAGAATAACATATGAACTGAAGAAGTGATATCTCTGGAGAAGTCATCTCCACTCTATCACCTCTTTATTACCCCTCTCTCCACTTTCAGTGTCCCCTCCCTGATGCCCTTAATCTTCTTTCCATGTCTTCTGCCCAATATCTTTTGCTTCACCTTTAACCCCTTTGAGTGCCAGAGGGGTATGCAACGCATTGAAAAGCAATACATTGCATACCCCTCTGGCACTCAAAGGGTTAATGCCCTGCCTCATAACAAATTAAATAAAAAAAAATGCTAATATTAGAGAGAACATTCTCTTTCCTGCTTATGTATCCTTGTCTGAGCCAATATTAACTTCTTCATTGCCAGAAGGAGTGCGCAAAGGAGTGAGCTCATCTCATGGCACTGAAAGGGTTAAGCATGTGAACTCTGATCCACTATATTAGGCACTGGTGGACAGTGGTAAACACAGCAGAGCTCCATCTGTACCCTATCCCCAGCTACTTTCCTACTTTTGTTCCCTTGTCTGGGCTGATATTAACCCTTCTGGTGCCAGAGGAGTGAACAACATAGTGCTCCGCAATGGTTAGGCACTGAAACCCTGTTGCTGTGTGCGAGGCATTGAAGAACAGTGGTAATAAATCCTGCAGTTCTCTGTACCCTCCCACTGCCGCTACAATACGCTGTATCTTTAAGTCTGTGTGTCATAGGAAGCAGTTGATTTTCCAGTGACACAGAAGTAGAAATACATGTGCATTGGGTGGCCGCAGGAGGAGAGCAGAAAGCAATCCTAGATGATTATAAGAGCTAGCAAGCAATGCCTCAAGTATTGGTACAGTATGCACACACAACCCACTGGTTCCAAAATAAAATCAATGCATTGTGGAGCAATGTGTTGATCACTCCTCCAATACTAGAAGGCTACTGCCTTCAGAATAGGGGAAGGAAGGCTCTCTCTCTCACCCCATGTTTGTCTCTCCCCATTCCCATGTCTTTCTGGCCTCTCCTTATGTCTTCCCTCCTTCTTCTGGATCCTGTCTCCCATTACTCTTTCTTATCCATCCTCCACCATGTCGCTCTCCAGCTTCCACAGGATCTAACTGTATTTATGTATCTACCTGTACAGTATATGGGAACATGTGTTACTGGTAAAGATGTCACTGTTTTGCTATTATTCTCTAAGAGGATAACAGAAGTGTCTATTTGTATAATTTTTCCTACTTATGGGGTATAGATCAATTCAGAATTAAGTTGGAATCTGGAACTAGTCTTATTTTTCTCATAGCATTTAGATTTGGTGAGATCAATCTGAATGCTGCATACTGATGTTCAAATCAATCTGAATGCTGCATACTGATGTTCAAATCAATCTGAATGCTGCATACTGATGTCAAATCAATCTGAATGCTGCAAACTGATGTTCAAATCAATCTGAATGCTGCATACTGATGTTCAAATCAATCTGAATGCTGCATACTGATGTTCAAATCAATCTGAATGCTGCAAACTGATGTTCAAATCAATCTGAATGCTGCATACTGATGTAAAATCAATCTGAATGCTGCAAACTGATGTTCAAATCAATCTGAATGCTGCAAACTGATGTTCAAATCAATCTGAATGCTGCAAACTGATGTTCAAATCAATCTGAATGCTGCATACTGATGTTCAAATCAATCTGAATGCTGCATACTGATGTCAAATCAATCTGAATGCTGCAAACTGATGTTCAAATCAATCTGAATGCTGCAAACTGATGTCAAATCAATCTGAATGCTGCAAACTGATGTTCAAATCAATCTGAATGCTGCAAACTGATGTTCAAATCAATCTGAATGCTGCATACTGATGTTCAAATCAATCTGAATGCTGCAAACTGATGTTCAAATCAATCTGAATGCTGCATACTGATGTTCAAATCAATCTGAATGCTGCATACTGATGTTCAAATCAATCTGAATGCTGCATACTGATGTTCAAAGTCTACAGCAAGTGGAAACCGGGCTGCAGCCATACTGAAGGACGGGGGAAAAAGGGGAAAGACATAGGTCATCCAAATAAAAGCAAAACAGAAGAAAATAAATGAGGAATAACCTAACAGTGTTTAAAATGGAGACGAAAATATAAAGAAATGATGCATGGACATCATAAAACAGTGGCCTCTCACAACATTGTGTTTTTTTAAGCATGTAGACGATATTGCAATCACTGACATTATGCAAATCTCAGTGACCTTGTAGGTGAATCTATATCATCTCTCATATACCTGTGTAAAAAGGAAGGTATCAAGAATAGAGGGAGAGAATTGTGCTCTACACAAAGTAGTTCTGGAGAGTGAGATGAGATCAGAGTAGAATGCATCCACCTCTTACATCAGACACCTATCTGGTTATTTCAGCACTATTTTACATGGAATGCATCTTCTCTCCCTATTTGCTTGAGGATGCAAATTCCATTCTCCCATTTAGCACCCTCTAACTAGTCTCAGACCCAAGGACCCATTCCCAATAGCAAACAACAAGTTTGAACAAAGTCAGTAATAAAGGTTGTGTTTTATAGGATTTAGTATTATCTTGATAGTAAACAGAATAAAAACCTGGACTTAATTCATACCTAGTTTAATTAGAATAACATCTTAATGTGCAAATGCAATAATTTGACATCAGTGCAAACCAATGTCTCAGCATTCTAGTCTTAGAATAAAAAACATGGCACAAAGAATTTCAATTACAATGCACGTATTAAATAAAAGATGAATACAAAATGAAACACACACATCCATTTGCTTAATAATCCAGAATTAATATTGTTTTCAGTTAAAATGTAAAATACTTACTCTGTTCAATAATTCAATTTCCTCCTTCATTTTCATGATCACTTCTTCTTTGTCTTGCATGATCTTGACTAATTTTACATTTTCTTGTTTCTCTTTTGCTAGTTCCTATCACAAAATAATATTTGATTTAAAAAGGTATAATTCATTGGTCATATACTGAACAAAAAGTATAATCCACAAGAAACCACTCATTACCCTTTCAAGTTCCTCAATCTTTTTTTCCAAGGCACTATTTTGCCCAGTGAATCCAGAAGAATTTGTTTCTCTGTTGTAGCGATTATATGTTGTGCGGTCATTGCGAGAATAGCGGTTTAGGAGTTCATCATCTGGGACATTACTACTGTAAGAATATGAATGATATATACATTTCAATAAAGTATAGAATTTAAGTGACCACAGAAAATAATAACTTCAATAGCAGATTATAATATACTGGTTTTAAATTCCGTGTACACGGGCCAACACTGGCGGCGCTGAAGTCATGTGCAGTACTGACTGCCCACACCGCAGCTGACATGGAGCGGGACGCTCTGAATTCAGACCGTAGTCCTCTCTGTGCACCTTCCTAGGACCAAGCGGTCCCAGAAAGGTGCTCAGAGACTCTGGTCTAAATTCAGAGTGCCCCGATCCGTATCAGCCTCGGTGCAGGCAGTCTGTACTGCGCATGACTGCTTCTGACAAACATCCTTTGTGAATTATGAGATAGGGTATATTTTAAAGGGATAGTAATGTTTAATTTTAAGTTTCTTTAATATTGTAGGCATTAAAAAAAGAATTACATCGATGTAAGTTTCAACTCTCAAACCTTTATGGTGTGAGAGATATAACTGGCTAAAATTCCCCCCTCCAGGCTGTTTGAGAAAAGTCTGCCCTCTAGCTGACAGCAGGAGATTCCGGTCCCGGGATTGGCTGGCGGCTCTTCAGCAGAGTCGAAATCGCACTCTTTAGAAATAAATACTTCATTGGAACGGTCTACAAAATGTGCCTGGTTTGCAAGCACACTTTGTAGACCGTTCCAATTAAGTAGTTATTTCTAAATAGCTCAATTTCAGCTCTGCTGAAGAGCCGTGGTCCGGTCAAATGACCGGAATCTGCTGCTGTCAGCTAGAGCGCTGACTTCTCTGAAACAGCCTGGAGGGGGGGGGGGGGGGGACTTTAGCCAGTTTTATCTCTCAAACCATAAAGGTTTGAGCGATAAGACATACATCAATGTAATTCTTTTTTTTAATGCCTACAATATTAAAGAAACTTAAATTAATCATTACTGTCCCTTTAAGATCAACAAAAGGCAGACGTGTAGTAATAGATGAAGTCTCTAAACAAAAAATGCATGTTTGATACAAAGTTATTTCTGCTTGTTACAGCTTTTTAAATCTACTCTGGGTAGATTACAGACCAGAACAACCTACCTGGAAGAATCCAATTAATGTTAAGTGAACTAAACATTCAGAAGATGTACAACCTTAATTTAGCCTGCAATACAAATTTGCAGGCTCTCTAGGAATGGTATCCTACCCAGGGTGTAGTCTCTTTTAGCCCACTAGTGCCTTTCACAGAAAAGAAACATCCTAAAGCATATCATATTGGTCCTGCCATGACAGCAGTCCAACCATGAAATTCCAGGCAATCCCTCTCTGAACAAGAGAAGCAGCCAACCCCAGACTTGGTTTCGGCCTTGTTGGACCTCGTCAGTGAGGTGTAGCTGATCTCTCTAGGCACTGTGAGCAAGGGGTCCAGTGCTGGATTCCCCTATTACCCTTGAGGTGACAAATCTCAAGAGTAATTTGCATGTGTCAAGTGGAAGTCAGAGATGCTCAAATAGGAACAAGCCTGCAATACAAATTTGCAGGTTCTCTAGGAATGCTATCCTACCCAAGGTGCAGTCTATTTTAGTCCACTAGTATCTTCCACAGAGACGAAATATCCTACAGCATATCTTATTGGTCCTACCATGACAGCAGTCCAACCACAAAATGCCAGACAAGTCCTCTCTGAACAAGAGAAATAGCCAACCCCAGATGTAGGTTTCGGCCTTGTTGGGTCCCGTCAGTGAGGTGTAGCTGATCATCAACATTTATGTTTAGTGATCGTGTTGGAGTTTATGCAATTTCCAGCATAGCATGATAATTAATATTGTTTAAGGGTAAACTTACCAGTTGCTGTGCTATTAGAAATTGCTCAAGTGTGTGAGCTCCATTTAAACTTCATAGTATAGTGTGTGAAAATATTGGACCAGCACAGAAACTAATTAACATGAAGTGCAACACTGTGCTACCAGCAAACAGTGAAAGGGGATCTCTCACTCCTAAACAAGTTAGGCTTATTAGTTGGAGTATATAGTGCTATTTGGACTAAAATTGTTTACAGAGTGCCCTGCACCCCACTTCTGCATAGACTGCTCTTGCAGAAGTTTGCCGCACTGCCTCTTCTCTTCTGTCTGTAAGCTGGAGCGATCTCATTGGCAGAGATAGATATCTAGCCAATGAGACCTCTCCAGCTTACAGACAGACAGCCTCAGTCATCGGAGGAGGCTGGATAGTGGGAAGGGAGCAAAGGCAAAGTGGCAAACTTCTGCAAGAGCAGTCTATGCGGAAGTCGGGTGCAGGGCACTCTGTAAACAATAATTTTAGCCCAAATAGCATTTAAAAAAAATAAATAACGTTTTAAAAATTTTCGCTATACACTCTAATAAACCTAACTTGTTAGGCTTTTTTTCTACCAAACATATATCAGAGCAATTGAAGAAATGAAAACTAAACTGCAAGAAAAATAGTGCACAGCTATCACTTGTGGAGAAGGGGTTCTATTGGGTAACATTTTCAGAAAAATGTCATATTAAGGTGAGGAAGACTGAATTTAAAAGATGCCTTAAATGTTTCCAGTAATGTCCAGCATATTGTAAATCTACATATTGTACATAAAGCTTTATCTAACTTGTTAATTAACAAGTTTAACTTTAAATATAAATTACACCAATGGGTTGATTCCTTGTCACGACAGGAGTGTTTGTGTGTGTCAATGCAGCCAAGAACTATGCCATCAGAAGAACATACTCCTGGCAGGGTCACCCAAGGTAGACAGAACAAAGCTAAGACACAAGATTGAATCGACCCAAAATCTGCCTAGCCGTACTGGACCAGCATGGCAGATTACGATCCATCCATAAAGCATGGCTTTACAACAAAAACAATGGCCCTCACTCCACGGATGCTTGCGTGCTACTTCCTACATCAGCGAGAAGACCAGCTCAATGGCAGAGGGTTCTACCAGGCTGCCCTTGTATTTTTTACATTGGAATGCGTAACATTGTATACAGTTTCACTCTTACAGGAACTTTTACAAGAACTAAATCCCATTAGCTGGGACAACATCGGCTTATGTGAAACTTGTAAAAAAGGTGATGATGTGCACTGACTATACTATAAATAGCCTATAATAACATAGGTTATAGAGGAATTGATCCAAAGTATTCAATTCATAAACTACTATTAGAAGTAAGGTTTTGTCTACAAGATTTATACCCAGGTGATATTTCCTTTAGAAAGGTTAATTTAGCTTCTCAGTAGTTCCAATAAAAGACTCTTGTTTTTCTTTGCACGCTAATTAAGACAGGGCGAATTCTTATTTTTTAATGCAATTTATAATAAATGTGTAGTATTAAAGATCTAACTGCTTGGCTAAAAATACATTAGGACTCTGAACTGGCCTACTTTAGGTATTGGGTAAATTGATCGCTTACATGAGGTAGTCTTCTTTCTTTACTATGAAGGAAACAATGATGGACTGTGTGGAGGAATCGGATCCTTGAGACTGGTAGATCGCTTCCTGTGTTACAAAACTAAACAGTTGTTATGTTCTTCAAATCATTCAAGTTTATGACCCTAAGAGTAGCCACAGTGATGATGAAGTTGAACGATTTTATGATTATGCCTCTACAAACAGGACAATTACCAGTACAAATTTGTAATGGGCAATTTCAATGCAAGAACTGGCAAGATCCAAAATGGAGAAATATCAATCGGACCATGGATCTGGAAAAAGAGATGACAGAGGCAAACAACTGATTGAATCAGTTGAAGAACAAAATTTGTATATCATTAATTCATTCTGCAGGAAAAAGGCCCACAGTAAATGAACATGGAAAAGCCCTAATTGTAATAAAAGTGAAATTGACTTCATACTTAGCCAAACTCCGCTAACAAGGTGAGGCTGCTGAAGACAGTTTAATGTCAAAAGTCATACACAATGGCAAGACTGAGCATAACAAGACGACACAAGGTAGTTAATACTGCATCAGCAAGGTATCTCCTAGGCAGAAATTTCAAGGGAGGCAGGGGTTTCCAGATGTTCTATCCAAGCTCTTATGAAGAAGCACAAAGAAACAGCCAACGATGAGGACCACAGTGGTCAGCCAACGAAACAGATGAAAGACACATCATGCTTACTTCCCTTCACAATCAAAAGATGATAGGCAGTGCAATCAACTAAGAATTGGAATAAAACAGTGGGATCCTGGAACACCCATTTACGGTCCGGAGAAGTCTGGTCAGAAGTGGTCTTCATGGAAGACTTGCAGCCAAAAAGCCATACCTCCGATATAGAAACAAGGCCAAGCGACTCAGCTATGCACAAATACACAGGAACTGGTGTGCAGAAAAATGGCAGCAGGTGCTCTGGACTGATGAGTCAAAATGTTAAATATCTGGCTGTAGCAGAAGGCTGTTTGTTCATAGAAGGGCAGGAGAGCGGTACAAGAATGAGTGTCTACAGGCAACAGTGAAGTGTGGTGGAGGTTCCTTGCAATTTTGGGGCTGCATTTCTGCAACTAGAGTTGGAGATTTGGTCACAATTAATGGTCTCCTCAATGCTGAGAAGTACAGGCAGACACGTATCAATCATTCAGTACCATCTGGGAGGCATCTGATTGGCCCCAAATTTATTCTGCAGCATGACAACAACCCCAAACATACAGCCACAGTCATTAAGAACTATCTTCAGCCTAAAGAAAAGCAAGGAGTCCTGGAAGTGATGGCATGGCCCCCACAGAGCCCTGATCTCAAAATCATTGAGTCTGTCTGGGATTAAATGAAGAGAGAGAGAAGCAACTGAGGCTGCCTAAATGCACAGAAGAACTGTGGTTAGCTCTCCAAGAGGTTTGTAACAACCTACCTGCTGAGTTCCTTAATAAACTGTGTGTAAGTGTACCTAGAAGAATTGATGCTGTTTTGAAGGCAAAGGGTGGTCACACGAAATATTTATTTTGTTTTAGATTTTTATTTTGTTCATTCACTATCATTTTGTTAATTGATAAAAAACTATTAACATGTCTATTTTTGAAAAGCATTCTTACTTTACAGCATTTTTTCCATACCTCATAAAGAAAAAAAAAAAAAGAAAAAAAAAAGAAAAAGAAAAAAAAAAGTCAATGTGCATCACCTCCTTAGCATACAAAGAGTGAAGTGAGCAATCTCATAAGTCATTCACAATAATCACAGTTTTTAAAGAGTTTTAGATATTTCAAGTGCTTTCTCCAGGCTTCCACTTCCTTTTTTCCACACCACACCTTTTTTCTTTTTATTTCATTTATAAAGGGGATATCATACAAACTGCAAATATTCTTGCTTACTAAAGCAGATTTAATGGCAAGTTCAGGCAGAAATTATTTGTTATATACAAAAATATGTAGAAGTGCAAAAATATGTCACCTTGGGCCTTTCAGATGCAGCATCTTTATTAATATTAGATAGCAAAGAGATAAAGATAGTAATAAAAAAAAAGGTTACGTGTAAGCAGGAAAGTATGTAGACTACAATAACTGAAGCAAGAAACTACAAAGAATCATGGGGCTTTTCAGTATACTAGTGTATACAGTAAAAGTAGCATTAGAACCAATAAGCCGATTTTTTAAGTAAAAATTGGGCACAACCAAAATAAATGATCAACCACTTTTTTAAGCAACACTAAGGCAGCTCATTTTTGGTTATGTATATTATTACCAATGACATTTAGATGCATTTTATTCAAGGTGCCAACTTCTTATTTTAAAGAGAGGATTAAGAAGAGGTTTCTTAAAAAATATTAAAGGTATGGGAGTGAGACAGCGGCAGGGATGATGTCCAAGAACTTTTGCAACACACTTTCATGGCAGAAACACAATAGCAGGATTTTTAAAGCCAGTGTCTGCAAGGCTACCTGAAGTATCATCAGTGTAAAATGGAGACATTGCAGTGTGTGATATCAGAATGTCGATGCTTTGAATGACACGACATTCTGATGTTGCAATTTTGCTTCAGGCGATATTTTTAATGCATGGTTTTTATTGTCGCCCAATAGATGGTGATATTTCAATAGTGAACCGTATGCTAAGGGGTAGATGTCAGTTGTTCAATCTCAGCTCAAATCGTGGTCAAACAACACCTTTATGATGTTTCGCTTTGCTAGATGGATTGAGAGTTGAAATTGGACAATGGTATATAACTTCTGTGGGTGGACTAAATAAATTAGAGGAAAAATATGGTTGAACACGGAATACTAAAAAGACAAAAATTGTTAAGGAAGCCATTTCATTTCACTACTTGTGCTACTTTACAACAAGTAAATAATCAAAAGATATTGTAATGCTTGAAAATAACGTTATTTAAAGTGGATGTGTCACCTATGGACAACATCCCACAAGAGGATTTTAGTCTTACCTGTTAAATCCTTTTCTCTTAGTCCATACAGGTTACTGGTAACTTTGGGTAGGTGATCCGCCCCTTTAAGTAGGCAGGAAAAATTCTAGAAGTGAATGCAGGGGGTGGAGCCTACCTTCCCTCCTTGGCTGCAGCTAGCCAATAAGCTCCAGTAAGATTTGAGACACTATTGACTAGATAGTAGAAGGGAAAGAAGACTCCTGTGAGCATGATCCTGAAGGACCCCCACGGTCTGCCACAGGAGAGCCAAGCATGGTCCCTTGACAGGGTGGGGGACAAGTAACCTGTATGGACTAAGAGAAAAGGATTTAACAGGTAAGACTAAAATCCTCTCTTCTCTGTCCTCCAATACAGGTTACTGGTAACTTTGGAACATCCAACCATTGAGTTTCCTGAGGCAGTAAGGCAAGGACCAGGCGCCAGGCCCCCAAAGTCACCAGAGCATATATGAACCATCAGGTCAGAGACAGCCCAACAAAAACAAATGAAGTGTGAACAGACACTGAACAGGGGTAACAACACCTCAGGAACTGACACACAGCACACTGAACTAGAGCCAACAGGGCTCAAAAGTGAAGGAAGGACCAAAGAACCGAAAAAGATCCTAGACAGGCAAGACTGCCTCCAGGATCTTCCTCCCAAAGCTGGCGTCAGTCGATGCCAGCACATCTACACAGTAGTGTGCACATATGACTGAGTGGCAGCCTTGCACAACTGATCTAGTTAGAATGAGCCGTGACCCGAAAGGGAACAGGCTTCTTCCTTAGCTCGTAAGCCTTACGAATAGTGGACTTGATCCAGGACGCAATAGGCACCTTTGATGCAGGCCTTCTTGACCTGGGATCATCAGGAGTGATGAACAGAGCGTTGGACAGTCTAATGGACTCAGTGCTATGTATAAATCTTGAGACAACGCACCATATCTAACAAGTGGAGATCCCTTTCCTTGTCAGAGGTAGGGTCAGGGCAGAAAGAAGGCACTGCAATCTCCTGATTAATGTGGAACTCAGAGACCACCTTCGTGAGAAACTCCTGAGAAGTGCGAAGCACCGCCTTGTCGTTGTGAAACACCAAAAAGGGTGGTCTACAAGACAGAGTATGCAACTCCGCGACACTGCGAACAGACACGCTCTCCAGGAGAAATGCCATTTTCCACGTCAGCAGGCGTAGAGGAATAGTAGCCAAGGACTCAAAGGGAGGGCGCTGAAGGATGCCCAAAAACAAAGTTAAGATCCCACTGAGGAGCGGGAGTCTAGAAAAAAGGACGAGTATGAGCAACGCCTTGGAAGAAAAACTTGACATCAGTAAGAATAGCAATGCGCCGCTGAAAGAAAACAGAGGGAGCAGAAGTCTGAACCCTAAGGGAACTCAAACTAAGGCCCTTATCCACACCGTCCTGAAAGAAAGCCAGGACCGTAGGCAGATCAAGATCCTGAGAAAAGTCCTTATCAGCACACCAAGAGAGAAAGGTCAACCAGACATGATAGCAGGCCTTAGAAGAGACAGGGAGCCACCAAACCAGAAGAAAAACCTCTTCTTCAGTAATGAGGATTCAATTTCCAAACCGTCAAAGCTAGACGATGAACATCCTCCTTCCACAGGTAACCCTGTAGAAAAAGATCCGGAATGAGTCCGCAACTGACAGATCCAGAAGCTCCAGAAACCAAGCCTGACGAGGCCAGTACGGAGCAATCAGAATGACTGGACAGCACTCCAGTCTCAATTTCCGTAACACCCTGTGCAACATGGGGAGGGGAGGAAAGATGGAAGCCAGAGGAAATAACCAAGGAATGGACATGGCATCCACCGCTACAGCTAGAGGATCCCTCCAGCGAGATCAGAACCTCGGAACCTCCCGGTTGTGTCTTGTCACTAACAGGTCGATGCAAGGAAGACCCCACTTCTGAACAATGAGGGGGAACACCTCTGGGTGCAGTTCCCACTCTCCTCTGTCCACTGTGTGCCGACTGAGAAAATCTGACATGACATTGTCTATGCCGGGAATGTGCACTGCGGATATGGCAGGAATATGTTCTTCTGCCCAGGACAAAATAGTCTTGGCCTCTAACCAAGCAGCGAGACTTCTTGTTCTGCCCTGCTTGTTGATGTAAGCCATGGCTGTGGCTTTGTCAGACTGGACCCGGACTGAGCATTCTTCCAGCTGGGGTGTCCAATGGTGAAGGGCATGAAATATCGCCCAAAGCTCCAACACAATGATGGGAAGGAGAGACTCATGAGGAGACCACCGATCTTGAGCACTCAGGCGACCCAGGACCGCTCCCCAGCCGGAGAGGCTGGCATCCATTGTCACCGTGGTCCAGAAGGATACCAGGAAGGACTTGCCCTTCTAAAGAGAAGGCCCAGGAAGACCAGACTCTGGGATGGGACAAGATCTGACTTGCCCATGTTGATGATCCACCCATGATGGGTGAGAGCATGTATGCAGTCCTGAACCTGCTGATGAAGAAGTTCAGCAGAAGGGGCTTTCAGAAGCAGGTTGTCCATGTATGGAGTAATTCTGATGCCATCCAAATGGAGGATGGATACTAAGGCTCCCAAGACACAGTTGAAGACTTGAGGAGCTGTAGTCAGACCAAAGGGAAGAGCTGAAAACTGAAAGTGCCCTGGGTCACAGACAAATCTGAGATACTGCCGACAGTCTGGATTAATGGCAATGTGCAGATATGCTTCCTGAAGATCCAGAGAGGCAAGGAATTCCCCCGGGGACATAGCAGCAATCACCATCCTTAGGGACTCCTGGTGATAATGAATCTTGATAACAAAGGAATTGAGATCCTTCAAATCCAAAATGGGACGACAACCGCTGTTCTTCTTAGAGACCACAAAGAAGTTTGAGTAAAAACCCATACCTCTGTCCTGAACTGGAACAGGTTCTAGAACAGTGGTTCTCAACTCCTGTCCTCAGGACCCACTAACAGGCCAGGACTTAGGGCTTTCTCTGCTAGAGCACAGGTATGGTGATCAGAGGCTCATTCACATTGATTAACTCACCTGTGCTCTATCAAGGAAATCATCAAATCCTGGCCTGTTAGTGGGTCCTGAGGACATGAGTTGAGAACCACTGTTCTAGAACATCCTTGTCCAGAAGTGCCTGGATAGTGCCACTGAACAGACGGTGTTTCTCTATGCCCGGGGGTGTATGAGAGGGAAAAAAACTAAAGGGTGTAAGAGGCGAAAGGGATCCTGTACCCTTCCGCCACCACCTGCAAAACCCACGGGTCTGCCACTGAATCCTCCCAGATGCTGTGAAAGTGACACAGACAGCCAAGTGGGGACATGGGTTCGGCGAGTCATGCCTAAGGAGGCTTGGAAGCCTTAGTCTTGGAGGAGACCTTGGGCTTCCATTGTTGTTTGGGCTTGGAGGAGGAACGTGGAGCTGAGGGAACCTTCTGGTTCGCCGGACGTGTCTCAGTTTGGAAGGAACAAAAAAGCCGATTACGCTTGAGAGGCGTCTTCTTCCTGGGGACCACAGGCAGAAGGGTACTCTTGCCCCCTGTGGCCTCACTAATCAGATCCTTAAGATCTGGCCCAAAAAAGGCAACGAGAGCAAAGCTTTCTTGGAAGCAGTGTCAGCAGACCAGATCTTGAGCCAAAGAGCCCATCTGGCAACCACAGACATGGTGGGGACTCTTGCCACCAAATAGATGGCATCAAATTAGGCAGCAGAAACATAGTGCTGGGCCTCAGAAATGTTGGCAAGAAACCACAACATATCCGAAGTAGAAGCACCCTGACGGACAGCCAGGGTGAGCTGTTCAGTCCAGATCGCAATAGCCCGGTTCACCCACGCCGCAGCAAATGCTGGACGCGTGGCGGTACCAGCGGTGGCAACAACAGACTTGAGGGAGACCTCAAGTTTCTTGTCAGTCCAGTCTTTCAAAGCAGACGCATCAGCAATTGGCAAGGCAGTGGACTTAGATAGCATGAAGACCGGTGCATCCACTTTAGTTGGATGAACCCACTGATTAAGCACTGCCTCAGAGAAGGGGTAAAGCTTGGCAAACTTCTTGGAAACAGAAGGTTTCCTGTCCGGAGACTTCCACTCATCAGACACAAGGCGGTCAATAGTGGGGTTAGGTGGAAAGCAAGTATAGGGCCTCTTAAGCTCCTGAAATACATCAGAGGGATCTGAAGAAACATCTTGAACCAAGGGAATGTTTAGGGTGTTTAAGACAGCCCTAATCAGGCCCTCAGCCGAGGGATCAGGATCAGCCTCAAAGGGGTCCCCAAAAAACTGAGAGCAGGCCACAGCAGAACATTCCTCAACA
Source organism: Rhinophrynus dorsalis (assembly GCA_037306005.1). Lineage (NCBI taxonomy): Eukaryota > Metazoa > Chordata > Amphibia > Anura > Rhinophrynidae > Rhinophrynus > Rhinophrynus dorsalis. The sequence continues at coordinate 244,211,146 of CM074721.1, forward strand.
TCTGAATCCACCAACAGTTCCTCCTCAGAGGAATCTGATACGTCAGGTACTCCCTGCGGTTTTGGCAGGGAAGATCTGACAGAAGCAGGTGTCTGCCAGAAGTGGAAGACCCCCTGTAACTGGGATGGAAAGAGTTGCAATGTAGACCAGAGGTCTCTGGTAGCAGCCTTGAACTCTTGCACCCAAACTGGCTCTAATGCATGGCTGGAGGTCCCTGGGGGAGACTCCGGGACAGCAGAACATGCTGGGCATAAATGACCTGAGAATTCTCTAGGTAACCCTGAATGACATGAGGAGCAATGTGCAATAAGGGACACAGAGACCCCAGCGTCCTTAGTCTTAGGTCTGGCCCCAGACTCTAATGGATTAGGCATTCTCACAGTGTCAAAACGTTTAAAGTATAAGGAATCACCCAAATACAGTATGTAAGATTAAGGGTTCACCCCACAAATCGCTAAAATGCACTTATCTGGCAGGCGAAGGGTTAATCTGTAGAGAAGAGAAGGAGAGTCCAAGCACTGCGTAGGATACTCGTTCAGGAAAAGGCACAAAATGGCTGCCATGGTGGGAGCCAATCAGAAACGAGCGTGCGAAGCATGCACTCATGGGAAATGTAGTTTTCCAAGACAAAGTATCAACAATAGTACTCGAAGCCCCCTGAGCCCGCCAACACACATAAAATGTTAACCGAATAATAGAACAAGTGCATACAAACAAAATGAGCCATCTCTGAAGTCTCTACGATGAGCGGTTGCAGAGATATGTCCCAAACTGTACAGTCCCATAGAAGTGAATGGAGCAATGGAATCTATGCAGTAAAAGAGTGCCTGAACACAAATTTTGCAAAGTTACAAATCAGTAGTAAAAGTGCACCAAACATTACTAAAAAATGTAACTAAACCCAACAAACACTGAACCCAGTAGGAAAAGTGCCAACAACCACCAAAAGTTGCAAAACCAGCAGCTAAAGGGTTAAGTTACCACAGAAACTTGCTCCAAAACACCCAGACATACAGATAAACCCAGTGAATGCAGGAGTGTGCAATAGGAACTCCAAAGGAAAAACCCCTGTAGGAGGGGCACTGTGGGACATGTGGACCTGCAGCACTCAAAGGGTTGCTCACCTTTCCTGTAGATCTTCTGTCTTCAGATTACAATGTATTAAGAAGAAGCCTCAGTGGGCAACTTCTGGAGAAAGAACTTGAACCCAAGATTTTCCCCCCAGGGCTTAAGGTCCACAAAAAGCACCTGGACACTGAGCTAGCCACATCTAAGGGCATTTTCAGTTATGGTAATCCACCTAATGGTGGTATTCCATTTCTAACAGAAAAATAAAAAAATTGGCTAAAACTATAGCAGAACTGTTCTCTTGCTTGTATCTTCATCCAAGGAACAAATCTTACTGGAGCTGATTGGCTAGTTGCAGCCAAGGAGGGAAGGTAGGCTCCACCCCCTGCATTCACTTCTAGAATTGTTCCTGCCTAATTAAAGGGGTGAATCGCCTACCCAAAGTTACCAGAGAAAAATAGTTAGACGACATATCCAATACCATTAAAACTTATTTATTTTAACTTTTGATTTTGTTTAAAATTTAACTTACAAAAGTCTCGGCTGCAGCCACTTCCGTATAGACTGCACCCTGATGCTCTGCCTCTGCTCTCCTCCTTCCCTTTCTGTCTGTAAGCTGGAGCTGTCTCACTGGCTATATATCGATCTCTGCCAATAAGACCACTCCAGCTTCCAGGCAGAAGCCTCCGTCATCAGAGGAGGGAGGAGAGCAGAGGCAGAGCTCTGTAACCGCAGTCTACACGGAAGTGGCTGCAGCACAGACTTTTTAAGTTACATTTAAACGAAATCAAAACTTACAATAAAAAAAATAAATAATGTTTTCATGGTATTGGATATGTCACCTAACTAATTATGGGATGTTGTCCATAGGTGACACATCCACTTTAAATTTGTTTTTCAAAACTTCTCAGTCGCACGCTTTAAGATGTAGTCCTTTTGAAGTTATAAAAGTTTTATTCTCCCCCCTCCTTAACCTTTCACTGATATCAGCTTCTTCAGCACTGAAGTAGATGAAAAGGTCGACTGACCATCTGGTGAGCAAATTTGAAATTCTGTGTGTCATTTCACTATGTCCTAAACACTGAATAGCTAGCGGTCAAGTCACAATAAAATGCTTAATAAACAATGAACTTCTATCTTGCTGTTTTTTGGATTGTAGTGCAACTGTTCAAGTTCCTTAATGGACCTCATTTAAGGGGGGGGGGGGGTAAAACTTTAATAACTTCAAAACCAGCTGCATTTTAAAATGTGATTGATCAGTTTCATTCTTACATATTGAACAGCAGATTTAAATAAAGATATTTTTATTCATTACTATTTATTTCAATATGGTACTATCCAGTCGCAGAAAAAATATACAAAATTATAAAACTGAATGTTCTAACATTAGGACAAAGCAAAGACTAGCTGCGTGCTAATCAAAAGCACAGCTTGGCAGACCGTTCTGAATATAAATACTTTTCTACTGCGATAAATGTGAGGATTCCAAACACATTAACATAAGAAAGGAATTTAAGAAAGTACATTTTCCTTATTTAGCATTGTTTGTTTTTCTTGTATTCAATGAAGATGTAAAAACTAAAATTATTCTGGTATGTTCCAAAAATGTGCTAAGAACAAACTCATTAATGCAAAAGGAAACATCATTAAAATATTTTTATCTCTTGAATTCTTTTGCAATTTAAAGTAGCAGAAAGCCATGAGAAAGTAGCATTTTTGTTTGGTTTACTTTAAGCATTGTACTCTAATTTTCTTCTTGAAAATCCTTATTTTAGTAATTAAGAGTTGTATAGCGGCCACACCCTGTTAAAAACAGCAACAAACAGCACAAAAGTTAAAGTCGACCAAACTAATTGCACCATAGGAGACAAAAAAAATCTCCAACTTTTCATTTATTTAGATTAACGCCATGGGGGAGATTCACTAAGCGTTGATAAAGAGTTATAAAGTGGAGATGACTTCTTCTGTTTATCACTTCTCCAACTCCTTTGTTATTCTATGGAGCCTATGCATTAAGATTTCTTCAACTTTGGAGATCTAAGTGCATAGGCTCTATAGAATAACAAGGGACTGGAGAAGCGCTTAGTGAATCTCCTTCCATGACTGCTAGAGAAGATTCCAACTCTAATACAATCAATAGAATTTTTAATTTGTACCCAATGCTTCTCCCTTCCACCCACTACAGCCTTTTCAGTGCTTCTCCCTCTACCAACAGCAATTCTCTCACAAGGGCAACACCAACAAAATGATGTTGGTTGCTGCAGAAGGTACAATGTTGGACTATGGAGACTTTCACATTGGAGATTACGACTTATGAACGCACAAAAATCAAGGAAGCGGCTTCCTTACTGTATTCACACATGACTACAGTAAACATGCAGCAAGGAAAGTCTGCACAGTGGGCTATGGGGTTACCAGCAGACCTGTCACACAAGTAGTGTTGGAAGTTGTGATGCTCATCTCAACTTCCAATAAATGGCCGATCCATGTGGGCCAGTCATCAGGCATATTCCCATCTGTGTCCGGATCAGCAAAGGAACAGTTGGAGAAAGGGGCATTTACAACATGGGCTACAGAACTGTAGCATTCTTTTACCCCTTTGATAGAACTTTAATGCCAACAAATCCTTACTGCCCTATTGAACACCACCTTTCCTGCATTCAAACGAAAAAGTAATAAAGGTACTTCATTTCCTCTGCACCTAAGGTGCAGATGCAATATTCTCCCTGGATCACCAATTCTCTCCCCCACACTACCTTCTACTTGGTGTGAAAGGCATTACGGGGAACACGTTTTGTGCAAGCAGCGTAGTGTAGGCAGGTGTGGGGAAAAAATATTTGTGGAGCATGTACTATTGTGGAATTATATTATTAAATCCCCCCTACTATCTCATTTTTTTCCTCCCTTTCCTCCCACTTCTTCCAACTATATTTGTGGCTTTTGAATACCATGAGAGAGGTATTAACATATTACTTGGTTTATTTTCAAATGTTAGGAGAGTTTATATCATTTTCTTACTTCTATTACAATGGGGAGCTAGTGGTTTCGACCATATTACACGGAGAAAAGGGTAAATGGATCCCTGCCTATTTTTTCTGATACTGAATTAGAGCCTAGGTCACCACCAGATTAAGCTCCATGGGAAACTTTGCCCCATAGAAATCTACTGGAATAGTATTTCCCATAGGCTCACGTGGCTGTAGCTCTGATATACTATTAGAGAGGAGAGACAGGGATCAGTGTTCAGCTTTCCTTGACTCCCACCCCCCCATAGATTCACTAGTTCCCTTATTTGCACTAGAATTGCAATCTCTCATGAACAGGCATTTTTAAACATTTTCTCACTGTTCTTGTCTAAGAATATCATCATCCTGGTAATAATAATTACTCTTCTTTTGCAAAGCCCTGAAGAGCACGTTTTTGGGATAGCTTCTTCAGGGCAAACCAACCCTTTCCTTAAGGGTTGTATGCGGGCCAGGGTTGTAGGATATCCTTAATTAAATGGACAGTAATGCCTTCTTGCTAAGAAACTAATATTTGTAGACATTAAAAATATAAATTCAATGATGTATGCATTGTCTCTCAAAAATTTATAGTTTGAGACATATAAGCTGCTAAATTCCCCCCCCACCACCTCCCCCTTTCATTGACGTCAGCCTCTAGCTGACAGCAGGAGATTCTGGTCGTGTGACACAAAGGCAGCTCTTCAGCAGAGCCAAAATAGCGATATCTAAAAAGAATTTCCTGCCGTCAGCTATACAGCTGACGTCAGTGAAAGGGGAGGGAGGTAGGAATTTTAGCAGCTTATAGCTCTCAAACTATACATGTTTGAGAGGCCACGGACACATCGTTGAATTTATATTTTTAATGTCTACAATATTAAAGTTTCTTAACAGCAGGCATTACTATCACTTTAAGTACAGATATGATTGTCTAGCTTGGACCGGTAAACTTGTCAGACATTTTCCATCTGGACAAACTTTTCACGGTGTGTTAAACCAGCTGTAAAAGTAAACAAAGTATATAATGTAAGGATTTGTTTATGTGAGTGTCCATGGTAAGATAATTTTAAATAATCCAGTTATGAATGAATATTTGTTTCTATTAATTTACATATTGTGTGATTTTCTGGAAGCAGCAAGTTAACTAAACATGACCTAAGGAAGCAATTACTTGTTCAACAAAAACAAATAAAATAATATTAACTAGTAAAACTATACATAATCATGGATAACCCCTTAAGAATATCAGAATATAAAACATTAACAAATGAATACCTAAAATAATTAAAATTGTTATATGGATAATTTTCTTGATAATCTAATACACACGTATTGTAGAATCTGACAATTTCTGTCTCTTTTCAATAAGACTATATATACACAAACAGGGAGCCTAGATGGAAACTAAAAAACTCCCCAACTACTGCGCCTCTTCCTACAGTATGCCCTCAAGGCAAGATGTACAATCTATAAATAGAAGAACAATTGAAAAGGGAAAACCCAAAAGATACAATAGAGAGTAACAGAACTCCAAGACAAAAGAAACAAACACAAATACTTGGATTTCTTGATTCTTTTCCTTAAACTATACAATGTTCTTAGAGTCCAATGCTGCACGCTCAATAACTGCAGACACTGGAAGTGTTAATACGACTGTCTCACACAGATATGTACATCATAACGGGGGGCAGCGTCAGCTCAGCCTAGATACCCACCCCATAAATAAAAACACACTAAACAGTTCCTTAAAATGTTATCTGTGGATGGATTAGAATAAGGACACAGAATTTTATTGAAAGAATACAATTTTCATTAAACATTTTAATAAATAACTGTAAAACTGGAACAAACATTAGCTGTAAACATAACCTGGTGCTTTCTATACAATTAGTTTGTAACTGACTCTCAACCTAACCCAAATGTACCCCAACAAACATTCCTACTAAACAATAATATTACCCAATCCTTATACTCAAATACCCAGTTAACTACTTTGACTGCGAGCCATGCCACCATCCAACCCTAGCCTACTTGGATGAGGCAAATGTTAGTCCAACAGCCATAACTCCTGCTCCTGACACCATGATCAAGGAGTCACATCCTGAATCAGGAAGATAACACCATGAAGCCTGGGCTTCACACAGCAAGCACCCCTGTCATTCTGGGACAACATAGTCTACCAAATTATTTGACAATGCCTAACCCGAATGCCGCTACCAAACCTGCATTCAACCACCTTATCCCGACTCCACTACCTTACTGTCAGCAGCCACTTAATTTATAATAGAACAAAATCTAGACTAAATGAGCGCTCACAACCAGGTGGTCCAAAACTCAAGACAAAAAAGGAAAGTATAATATTCTGGTGCTTCAAATGACAAATAAAATAATCAATTGGAAGAAGAGTACAAAAAGCAGAAAATGATAAGCCTTGAGATGATAATAACAGTATATGACTGAAAAAAATGTGTAACTAAAAAAATACAAATACAGAAAAAAGAAATACAGATAAAGTTAGAGTTAGTGATGATTAATGAACAGAAGATGAAGTTGATGAATGAAATGAATGAAGCTGGTGGTTTACTTCATGGAAACCAAACCGATGAGTGAATGATGATGAATGGAAAAAGGACGATGAAGAAACTCCAATAGTGTTTGCTGCAGGATGAGGCACGACAGGTGGGCTTGTCCACCGTTAGAGAAACTTGGTCCAGATAACCTCAAAAAACAGCGCAAACACAAGAAGATAAACAGTATCTAAGTATAGAAATATTTATTGGTAAAATATGTGAATAATAAAAGTAATGCACTTACAATAGCCCATCTTGGGGTTTATGCGTTAAGAACAGGTCCTTTCCCTGATAGCCAACGGGCTGTGTCCTCCGTTGCTCCTGCACACCACAGCCTCTTTCCTTTTCTCCGTGTGATTCGTCCAGATGTTGGTAATCCACTAGAAAGATGTTATGATAAAGCTGTCCTCAGCGTGGGTTCAGCCGCTCAGTGAATACAAAGTTCATAAATGATGGCGTTGATCCGACTAAGGATGTACCGGTGGATCTTTGCCGCCAGGAACCTCATGGCGGCAGTTAGTTCAAGACTCAGGTATTGGAGATGAGGGAGAGGGGCGGAGTGGTGGAACTCCCAGTGGGCGTGGGAGGGACCTGACAAGAAAAAAAGAATGGGCCAAGGACTGGGAGCCCGAACGTTTTCACTGGCGTACAGTCTGCTTCTTCACGGGGCGAGGTCTCTGGCGGCAAAGATCCACCGGTACAAAAGGTCAACGTAGAACCCCGTCAAACCAGCAACCAAGCAGGTGATGGCAAATCAGAGTGCACTGGCAAAACCCATAAAATGGATTTAACTTCAGCCTTCACCATCAATGCCCCCATACCAGCCCACCAGACCAAGGTCACTGTTTCATCGAAGGAGGTATACTGCACCAAACAAAGATCCTTGTCAATATCCTCATTCACAGAAAACCCCCATGGATATGACAAATGATGAATAAGTCAGAACTTACACGCCTTCTTCGGCATAACACCTAACAGCGAAACAGGCAAATTTGGCATGGGCAGAGATGCAAAAAGCCCTGTCATCCATCCCAGGGAAACTTCCTTGGACAACTTTTCCTGTACCGCGTAGGGGAATTGAGTTATGGATTTAAGTTTTTTTGTTGACAACAATCTAACCATGGTGAGCCTTACTGGAGTCCTCCTCTTTGGAAGCTCCTTCACCAGTTCTAGGGCCAACCCTGCAGCGCTTAAAACATTTTGCATATGCAATGACCTGCTATATTCAGAACACTCATGCCAGAAGCAAAAGGAAGCCCCCCATATACACTGGCTGTCGCTGAACAGCCAACAGCTCTTCCTCTCCACTGATATCCCACTGGGTCTGGGAAAGTTAGGGAACCCTGAAAACTATGCTTTTTGTGGACCCATAAGTTTCATCCATAGTGGAAGGTCCTTATGGTCGAGCCGCATTGATGGATGCGCCTCCATACTCTGATGAAAATGTTCACCACCATGCAAGGCCCACATAGACCAAAAAATCCTCACGCGTGAGCAACAAAGAACTCTCCACAAACCCTCCTTTTCAAACACTCTCCTTTAGACCCAACCTCAAATGGGCTGCAAAAGGTCCAGCAAAACAGACGTAGGAACTGACTCTCACCATGTCCGCTAGCTGAACGCCTAAACCCCTAGCTCCCTCAGCCGTCATTGACAAAGTGTCTCTCGCCGGAAGGACTGAACTATCAGCAACACCCGATGCCACAGAAACAGATTGACCCAATACCACAGACAGGGAAAAATACTACGTCTGCATCCGGAACCCTTGCAATGCCATGCGACGTACCCGAAACAATAACTGCCGGGGACCCCCTGATCCTGCATGCCCAGCACACACAGGAGTTGCCAGCATACCTACTCCTGCAGAAGCCTTCCTCTGACCAATAAACTGCTTAAGACCCGTTAAACAAAAAAAAACAAAACAAAAAAAAAAAATCGCCAAAGGCCACCCCCCCCCCTGGACACCTCCGCAAACAGACCTCCCAGGGGTGCAGAAAAGGAAGACTCAACGTGGACTCCAGCTGAAGACTGCTAAGCAGAGGATCCTAAGCAGGAGCACCAGAAGTGCCGTAGGAGATGGACACCGCTGGAACCACTACCACACTGCGAAGCCTGGAAGACGAATTGACCTCAGAGAGAATCCCTGTAGCTGTATGAACCACTGCTCCTGCCTTCTAAACCTCCACCACAGCAGGAACCACTGAGATGTCAGAAGTAGGGGAAGGTGCCCCATGGCCATGGTCATCCCCAATCTGGCTCCTCTGGATAGCAGGTGTCCCCATCACTCCTCTGGATGCTGACCTGCTGAAGCTGTCACCCATATCATCCCATGTACCGCCATACCACAGACCAGCACAGTTATGCGACTCCGGCTGGGTCCATGTTGCACTGCAGGACCCTGACTGACCACTGGTAGTGACTTCACTCCCCCTGGTGAGCCGTGACTGATTCTGAGCAGGTTCGCTCGTCCTCCATCATCTCTGCTATATAAGGCTCCTCAAAGTTCTGTTGTTCTATGACTGCAGGAGATCCCTGATCCTCTTGATTCCTTCCCTCCCCTTTCTTCTACTGCAGGCATGGAAAAGCCAATCAGCTCACTCCCCGACCTGCGTCTGCTTCCCCCCCAGTGCTTTGGGGCTCCAGTGGCATTCACCAAAATAAATTGTGCAGCAGTTAATAAAATGTATATGACAACTCCAAAATTGACAGGGAAAGGAGTGGGGCAAGGGCGTTGTTAAACTATTCTCCAGTGTCGTATAGAGTAAAAGAAAATTTGTTGTAACTAACGATAAAAAAAAAGAGTCTTTCAAAAGACAAAATTTGTACGTTAAGAAAAAAGTGGAGGGAATGTGTTCTGAATGTGAGAATTTTTGTCTTTACTTAAGACATTTTTGTCATTAGTTAAGACATTTTTAAAGACATTTTTATCTTTAGTTAAGACTTTTTTTGTCGTTCCATACAACAATTTCAGTCAGGACAAACTACATATTTCCAATCACAACCGACACTCTCTGAAAATATTGATTATCCCAACGACATTGTACTTTGAAAATTCGTTACAAACTACAAAAGCTATTTTGCTACTTCTTTGAACATATGGCCCAAAGTGTTAAGTTTTCTTCACATAACTGCACTACAGACATAGGAGGCGATTAAAGGCAAAGTGATTCAAGATATAGAACTGCATGAAGCAAAACGCCAAAACAAAAGCAGGATACATTATACATAAAAATGTAACTACTAAGTATAGAAAATAGACACACCAATTTATATGGCTGGTAGCTACATTAAAAAAAGGTGCAAATGTTTATATTTATTACCTGTCATTAGGACTGCAAACCTGCCAGACTACTACAAAATCAGAAGCAGGTGTGGATTTTGCATTGTTTAACTGGTAACATACCACTGCATTTCCATCAGTTGCACAGCTAATAACAGAGTGAATTCCTACCCTTTTATTGACTGTGTTCAGAAGTTGCTCTGACAATTCACAGAAGGCAACATAAATCATTGGATAATTTATATAGAATATAGACAGATTGGTGGGAAACTATATTGCTTCATAAAACACTAATGGCGCGATGCAAGAGACGTTCACATTGGATTAAGGTATTTTTGTACGCAGATAGATTTTGCGTATGTTCTAATCCAGGAAGCTAAATACCGAACGCCTCTTGAATTGCGCATAAAAAATTCCATTTTACGACAACAGTACTCAGACGTATAAATACATTCGCAATAGCAGTTCCTGCATTAGGCACATTCGCTATTCCACTCACAGATTTGTTAATCTTAGCCACGCCCACAAAAAAATAAACATACGCAGCCGTTCGCTAATCTTGATTTTTTTTCATGCGCAATTCAACAAAATCATGAGCTAACTTATTCCCTAGTGGTTTTCACACGGGATATAGCGATTGCGCACGTTTCCTGCATCGCGCCATTAGCACCAAGATACTGCAGATCCCTTTGTTTTAGGCTATATACATTTTTTTTTTCACACTACTAAGCAAGATACCAGTTCTACAGCTGGAGAACAGGAATTTAGATAATGCAGGTGGTGACCTAAAACACACATTTGGTCAGTTTAAATATGCCTGTGACGTGTCAGGCAAATATATTCTAATTTTATAAGCATGTGTCTTTTTACACATTTAACCATTTAATCTAAAATATGTGGTACAGTGTCTCTTATTCTTGTTCTTAATTACTTTAAATAAGTAACTAAAAATACAAACAAGTATTATAACAGACCGTGGGTATTAGACTCTAAAGGACCAATAGATTATATTTTAAAGTGACAGTAAAAGCTTATTATTAAGAAAAAATATACATATTATATGTATCCATAGTGGCCTTTGCCTGCAGTTAAACTATGGTACTACCAGTGCTGGGAGAAGCCTAAAATACTGAGTTATTATTGAGAAAATGTTTTTGGTCTCAAACACAAATACTCCATAGACAGCAATAGAACCACCTGACCCTTGACAAAAACATTTAACTCAAACACACAAAAAAGCAAAACACCGCTCTCAAACAATCAAAAAGTGCAACTTTACTTTTAAGGTTTGAAAAGCCATACAATAAACAGTTTGAATAATTATAAGGGTCACCTCTTGCAAGGTATTCCACCTTGAGAACAAGGCAATGAATATGTCAGAGCCATTGACTGATGCACACTTTTGCTGAAAACCTGACTTGTTGACTGTGCTTAACTTGTGTTGCACATCTAAAATCAAATCACAGGGTTAATAAGGGTGGTAATCCAGTGATTGAAGATGACCCCAAAAAAGTCTCCTAAAAATCCCCTGATGGTAAAAAGAATACAAGGAAGGAGAATAAGACAGAAAGTAAGGCTGATGGACTGGATAATAAAGGAGATGAAGCTGAAAAGAGACTCTCTACTTTCTTCTCTCCCCAAGCGCCAAAAGGGCAGTTAATGGGGGAAATTAGAGAATCCATACCGTTGGGAAGTGAAGATAAAGAAGGTGGATAATTTGGGAATAGCTGCTATGCCAGTAGTCTTGCCAGAAGTCTTAAAACAATGTTTGGAAAGTTGTTTAAAAATACAGTTGGATTTAATAAAGTCAGACTTGAATGGTAAAATGGCTGTTATAATGGAGGAGTTCAAGAAACTTGGAGAAAAGTTAAGGCTTACAGAGGAGAAGGTGGAGGATGCACTGTTTCAGATAAACACTCAGCAGGAAGAAATCAAGGCCTTGAGGGGGAGATGTGAACAGATGGAATCCCTGATGGGGGAATTGGAGGACAATCAAGACGAAATAAGATTCGGATAAGGGGAATCCTGGAACAGATTGCTTCACAAGAGTTAGAGTCATATAATATTAATTAGTTTGAATATTTAGGCATGAAAAAAAAAATAGTGATCATGACTGGATGGATAGATGTCATAGATTAAAGCAAGGGGAGGAGGGAATAGATCATTGCCTATGGATGTGATTGTAGGTTTGCATTCTTTTCAAATGAAGGTTCAAATAATGAGATCTTTAAGGGATAATCCACTCAAAAGTTCTAGGTATGAGGATATAAAGCTCTTTCCAGATCTCGCATATAATACTAGGAAATCTAGGAGAAACTTTGCCCCATTTACAGCCTTTCTATAAGCTAATGATGTGAGTTATGCTTGGGGATTTCCCGCTAAAGTTATGCTGGTATGTAATGGGGAGATATTCTCCTTTGATTCTCTACAGAAACTGGGGAAATGGCTAGAAGAAAGGAACATGCAATACGTTAAGATGGCCTGCTAGGATGCAGTAGTAAGGCTGGGTGGGAGGGAGAGACATCTAAGTATGTGCCCAGGGATAGGTGCACCTACATAGATGTACAACATTTTTTTTTTTGTAGTTTAGGTGCGATATACACAGAGTGATAACATTAGATAAAATAATTAATGAAGTAAATAGTAAAATCACGGAGGTGGTATAGATGGGGTAATTAGCATTACTTAAGAAGGTCACAAGGGGGTATTTTATAGGTAACGTTGAAATGGTCATAATGGTGCCCGGGAGAGTGCTTCCAGTAGTGGTGTTAGGGGGGTTTAGTGGTAATCTACTAGGCCTGCTTTCCCGGCCATTATGGACTGAGGGGTGCCCAGTGCTAGAGTTCCCCTTCACATGTTGCCGGATGCTGGACTGATGGCGGGGGATCTGTGTTGACCAATGTTAGGGGACTCTTTGGAGGAGCCACTGTTGGGTGTTTGGAGAGGGTTGCTCCGCGGGGTGGGCTGCGGGTTATGCCTGTAAATGGATGTTCCTGTGGACCTTCCCGGGGGTGGCTCCCTCTGGGTGGCTTGGCAGCAGCTAGGCTGTGAGGTTGCCGGATGGCTTCCAGATGGGATTTTCCTGCAGACTGTGGAGTACTGGCATCGGGGGGGGGGGGGGGAGCTTTGGAAGTGGGTATCTCTCTGCCCATGGTGGCCTGGGGGATCAGTTTTGTCACCTGGAGTTTGCCTCTCCAGGTAATATGAAAATAGGTGGAGCTCTCCGGACACATTGCTAGGGATTATAGTAATGATTTTGGGGCATATGTATATGAGGATCCTTGGGGTATTAATGGGGTGATGTTTTTTTTTTTGTCACAGGGAGAATATGAGGAGATGAGACACAGCACTTGAGTAGGATAACTGAATGGAATATATGTATGTAGGATTAGGGACAGTATTGAGTTACATGATAAGAATAGTAGGAGATATTCAAGTCCATTGATTGCAGTGGCAGTATTGCCACTGTAACCAATGGCGTACACTTATAGTTATTGAGTGTGTTCAATAATGGTTTAGGATGCTTGAAGTAGAGACTGAAAGGTCATAAACACTGTGGAAATTATCATGATTGTAGATATACTAGGATTGTACATAAATATATGGAAGAAGAGGCTTGAGATATATCGGTATTTATATTCGTCTTCTTGTTGGTATTTTTGGTGTGTCCTTTTTTTTTTGTCTGTCTGGATATACTTATCGGGATTGAAGGTCTGGAGGTTATGGAGTGACCTTGAGGAGGTGTAGTAATGGAGGGGTGGGTGGGCAGTTATGACTGATTTACGCCACAGTCGGGTAAACAAGGTTGATGGTCTCTGCCTTTCACGGTTGTGTGAATTTTTTTTTTTTTTTTTTTGGGGGGGGGCGGACACCGATGACTTTTGGAAGAGGTGGGAGGGATGCGGGTACACTGACCCTGGGTTATGGGGTTAGTGTTATACCGATTTCACCTGGTTGATCATGAATGAAATGTTAAAATGGGGGGATGGTTTAAGAATGTTGGGGTTTGGGAAGGACGTATTTTGTGTCTTCTCTCCTATGTTGATGTTGGGGGTTACTTATTTAGAGTTATAGATAAAAAGAACTTGAACAATTTATGTGTGTGTTTCAGGCCCCTTGGATCCGAAAGAGATCCTTGGAGTGAAAATTCGAGGACCTCTGGCGAACGTTGGGGCCTGAACCCCTTCTGAAGACAAGAAAGATTGGAGAATAACATATTATTTAACATTTTGGTATTTACAGTTGCTTAAGAAATGTGCACTTATTTTTTTCTCTCTTCCTCTCCCTGGGGGTATTTAGACCTTATCTGTTTAAAATTGAAGAACTATATTGCTCCATTAATATTCTGCATGTAATGATGCAGTAGATTGGTTGTCATGATATACCTACAGTTTGGGGGATACCCAAGACATTTGGGGGGGTACCTTGGACATAGGTACATATTGCTTTAAAATGATGTGTGTGTTGAGATTGTATGTATTGTTTTATATGTCTACATGTACACGAGAGAAGAGGATACATCTTTTGGATACGGAGTTAACTTTAATGACATGATTAAATTTTTAGCCTTAAACTTACAAGGATTAACCTCACCTCAAAAAAGACAATTTTTGATTGATTATCTAAAAAAAGAAAAAGTTCAGACATATGCTATACAGGAGACGCATTGTAATAGAAAGTGTTAGAACAGGTTGAAGTCTAGGTTCTTTCCACTGGTTATTGGGGCTTCCCTACCACAGAAAAAAAGAGGAGGGTTGCGTTGATATTTTCTAGAGATGCTGCGACTAAGTTAATTTATCAAGAACTAGACCCCAAGGGTAGATACATGATTGTGTTATGGGAGTTAAATACCAGGGTATACACAATTGTGAATATATATGCCCCTAAAGGGGAAAATAGCTCTTATATTAGCAGAGTGGTTAATAAAATGTATAGGATAAAACAGGGCACTGCTATGATGATGGGGGACTTTAATAGTGTCACATACCCATTGGTGGATAGAAGATCAACAAAATTGAATGTGATATGTGGTAAGAGGAATGATTCCGCCAAACTTCAAGGATATATTGATAAATAATTCATTATATGATATATGGAGAATTTGCCATCCATCTGAGATAGATTTTACATGCTACTCTGCTACACAGAATACAAAATCTCATATAGATCTAATTCTGGGGGATTTAACTTTGACTAAAAAATATAAATAATGTATATATAAAAAAAAAAAAAAAAAAAATCACATGGTCTGATGAGAACCCAGTGTTCCTTGAGCTTAAAGATATTCAAAATATAATTAGACCAGAATGGAAATTATATGCCAGACTATTGGGGAATTACAAGAATGTACATTATATTACATTTATCACAGAAAGATATATTTTTTTAAATAGCGATAAAGAGGTTGGATTTCCAATGGTATGGTGTACATACAAGAGCGTTATTAGGGGTCACTTTATCAAATTAAGTGCAGAATGACATAGATCTAAGGGCCCTAGATTATCTGACCTATATATTAAATTAGAGCAGTTAACAGAGGAGAATAAAAAAAGATCCAACAAAAGGGAAAAGCAGATTTTATCAAGGAGGTGAGAGAGGTGATAAATGAAAAACTAAACATGGATGTAAATAAAAAACTGGAAATACTTAAAGCCAAGTGGTGTGGGATGGGGAATAGAGTTAATAAGTTGATGACAGACTAAAAAAAGAAGAGGGGAAGAAATAATAACAAAATTAAGAACACACGATAAATAAGTATATTTACCCACAGAAATAGGAGAGGTATTTAAAAAATTCTATTCAAATTTATATAATCTAACTTGCCAAGGAGTCGATTTAGATGGACAACAGGCTAAGGAATGGCATAGTAAGAAGACGATAACTAAAGTGGATTTGGATACCTTAAAATGATAGTAATACATCGTTTTATCTTTATTTTATTTTGTAGGCATTAAAAAAACATGAAGAACGATATAAGTCTTATCTCTCAAACCTTTATGGTTTGAGAGATATTCATAAGCAAAGTTTCCCCTTCCTCCCCTTTTACCTAGTGTAAGCAATCTCTTCTCAGATGTGGAATCTGGTTGTAAGACCAGACAGATAACAGCAGGGGACAATCTTATTCCTATGAGAACAATGAAAGCCCTGCCCCCCCTTGACAAGTTTTTCAGGTTTTTCCCTCATCTTAATTGAAGATTGTCCCTCTCTGCAGTCTACCTGGGCACCTCCCTTCTGATCTGGCTGAACAGTGTTACATCAGTAAAAGGGGCAGGAGGGGGATACTTTGTCATTGAATTACTCTTGAACTACAGCTCTGACAGAATTGAAATAACACTGTCCAAAGTCCAAATACTATGATGATTAATTAGAGCTGCTTTTATTATGAAACATTACTATCCCTTTAAATGCACCTATTACTTGCTGCCACTTCCTCTTCTGTATTAATAGAACTAGTTGAACAGCCTGTTTCACGGGCCACAGTGCCTCTGGCAGCCGGTCGCGGGGCAGTCACGCGCAGCAGAGACTGCCCACGCCACTGCTGATGCAGATCTGGACCCTCCTTCGGAGCGCCCAGCTCTGTATCAGCCGCGGCGCGGTCAGTCTGTACTGCGCATGACTGCCGCACGCGCAGCAGTGTCTAATGCGCATGTCGGGCGTTACACACAACTTAGCGAATTATTATATAGGATTAAGCTAAACAAGGTCCCTGGACCCGATTTTTTATAAAAAAAAAAACAAAAAAACAACCTACGGGATAAATAGAAAAGCTATCTTACTAGGGTATTCAATGACATTATAACATCAAGAGATACCCCAGAAGAGCTCTTAAGAGCTAATATTATACTAATTTTTAAAATTGATAAAGATCCATTAGAGGTAAAAAAAACTATCGCCCGATATCATTATTAAATACAGATTTAAAAAATGTTTCAGCTATTATAGCAGAAAGAATAAAGCTAGTGATCTTTAAAGTGGAACTATCACCTAAAACCAAAGTTTTACCATGCATTTTAATGATTAACCCAACATAAGTGCTGTGTGTGTGTGTTCTTCAAGTCAGCTGGTAGTGGAGATATTTGCCCTGCAAAATCCAGCACTTCCGCATTCTGTGGGACTCCATGACATCTCGGGACTTCCCAGCTGCCCCTGGGTGCGCTTTCATGCTCCCCTTCGAAGCTGGATTTCTGTGATGTAGCGTTACAGCAAACTCTGTTTACAATGCTACTGAGGTTGCAACCTCAGTAGCATTGTAAACGGAGTTTGCTGTAACGCTATATCACAGAAATCCAGCTTCGAAGGGCAGCGTGAACGTGCTCCCTGGGGCAGCTGGGAAGTCCTGAAACGGTACAGGGTACCGTAGAACACGGAAGTGCCCGATTTTTCAGGGCAAATATCTCCACTACCAGGCGACTTGAAGAACACACACACAGCACTAATGTTGGGTTAAACATTAAAACACATGGTAAAACTTTGGTTTTAGGTGATAGTTCCACTTTAAGATAATTAATAAGGATCAGGTGGGGTTTATCCCTAATAGAATTCCCCAGGGTAATAGAAGACAGATCATAGACATCTCTGAGATAGTAGATAAAAAGAATATTCCTTTTGTGGCTCTCTCACTTGATGGTGTGTCACGGTTCCCAGGAATAAACCAGGAGTTAGTACGTTAAAGTAAAACAATCTTTTATTTGAAAAATCACAGTAATGCCCGGAAACAGAGAACACACAGAGGGTGATGGCAAGCACTGTATCAGAAATAGCAGCCCGCCAATAGGTCCACCACACTATCCGAGACTAGAACTCAGCCCACTGAAGCCTCAAGTAATTCGGAAAGCCCAAAGGACTAGCACTGACTCAGCCTGCAGTCAGTAAGCTAGGAGTCTGATAGAGCCCCGGGTCTGCACTAGGATGGGTTTCTGTGTTTTTGTTTTTTGTTTGGCAATTTAAGAGATAATGTGAAAAAAATGTTTTGTATTGTCTGGTTGTGTATGTTTTGTACAATAAAATAATAATAATAAAAAAAAAAATCACCAGTAACAGTGGATAATGATAAAGGTAAACTGATAAGTATGTGTAAATTGGTTGCAATGAAGCTATTCAATTATTTCCAGGTGCATTCTATAGCACTTGGCTAAGAAACAACTTTCTGACTAGTAAAGTATTTCAAATATTCCACATATCTGAAAGACATAAACATAATGGATGAGAGGTTCTTCCAGCTACAATATTAAGGACTATATTGCACAACATACAAGGAGTAATTCTGGGGCAAACCAAATGCACTGGGGGGTGTTACCACTGATATAAAAGAGTAGTTTTGTGGCTTGATCAGTAGACAATACTCTGATGCATTGCAAAGCAATGCATTATATACCTCTATGACATTCAATGGGTTAAAGCCCTATTTATATCAATAGGAATGTTTTATTTAGTTTTAATGTTCAGTTGGATTCATACACAATTGCTCCTCCTTAATGAAAGATCTACTTGACAATCTTAACCCTTAAAGGGGTGTACAAAACATTGTTTATGAAATGTGTTACACACTTTTCTGGTCCTTAAAGTTATTTTCTAGTGTTGCCAGATCATCTCTTTAAAAAAAGGACACGTGAAAAACGGCTGCTGCAGGGCTCCAGTGGCTACTTATTTGGCTGTAATGGTTACCGTGTATCAATACATATAACATTGGTGTGTATATGAAGTGAAGGGGCAGCAGATCCAATTATCATAGATAAAAGCAGAAAGAGAAGAATCTATTGCCTCAGAGGACATTTTGTGTGTATAAATCCTACCCAGGCTAGGTTCCAGTGGATCTTTAGCTTGCCCAGAGGACAGTCAAAATACAGGAAGCATATAATATTTAACCTATAGTCATATATTAAAACAATATTGACAGGGTGCAACAGAGAACCCGCTGATGGGCCTTTGAGGGTGGAACTTGGGGGTGTGAGTGTAGCTTTAACCATTTAATGATTAGAAGGGTGTGTAATGCATTACACAACCCTCTGGTCCTTAAAGAGTTAAGGCACAAAAGTTGTTTGGTTTCATCATTAAGCATAAAGTTCAATACATTAACATAATTTACTGTCTTTAGAAGCTCAGAATCTTACCTTTTATATCGGTTTGGTACTGTCCTTACGGTTTCCTAGACAAAAGAGAAAGATAAAATTAGTATTAAAAAGTGACCTGATTTTTGTTAAAATAAATCCAGGGACATTTCCCGGACAGTTGAACAAGGCTGGGGAATCAGACTGCATTTGTGTAATCCTATGGCTACCAGTGAGCAGCAGAAGAAGACTGGGATGTCACACAATGTATGAGATCTGTGACAGTAAGTGGATGATGAAACAAGGCATGGTAATCTGACAATGAATGTGTGTTAGAGGGTGCCAAAGCATTGCAAAACAAGGTGACGAAAATGCCCCTAGCATACATGGTATGCTGTATTTATTTAATCTACTCATACCTCGTTAGATAGCATCATGCTCCCTCCCTTCCTTAACACAACATTCTCTGGACTTCCAGGTTAAGTTGGAGTATACTAAAGATCCACTCACATCCTCACAATGATGCAAGTGGGCTCTCAGGATGCCCCCATTTGATGCAGACATTTGGAGAATTCTGTGCTGGGGATGGAGGGAAGGAAGGCATCAAAAAGCTTTCCAGCTAGCCAGTATTGAATGCTTATATTGACTGGATAGATGACCAACGCGCCAGCAAGGGCATCAAAAGGGACAAGAGAAGTATTCTGTATGGTCTTGGCAATGGGATAGAAAGCACCCAGGGACATAATCCAGGGGTAAATATTGTCCAGGGACAGAGGCCTCTATTTGGGAATCGTCCCTGGAAATAAGGACGTCTGGTGTCCAACGTTAAAGCCCCCTTTGACAATGAAATATAGCTAACTACAATATATCAATTAAGGGTCAAGATCATGAATGACAGGCTGTCTGGGTTGCCTTCTTATTTGTCTGTATTTGGGTATAAGTACTGAATCCGGTCAGTGAAATTCAGCGAGCAGGTCAGCAGAAACAGTTCAGCTAGGATACACATACAAATATGGTTTTTTTTCTTCATTAAAGGAATAGTAGATTCCACAAGTGTAGAATATGTCAGATTGCCTACATTTTTTTTTTTTTTTTTTTTAATCAGGGACATAACTAACTGGCTGGGCCCTGGAACAAATTTTAATTAGGCCCACACAAATATTAAACTATCCAAAACATCCTAATTTTCAAACTGTTCAATCCCAGTAGTTGCCCATTACCCCTTTCAGTAACACAATACATTGGACACCTCTCTGGCAGAGGGGAATTTTACTTCTTAATCTAAATAAATAATTACAGATGTATGAACCATTTGAGTGCAGTAGGATGTGTACTCAAAGGGAGAGGTGGGTATGTTTTAAAGAAATAGTAATGTTTACATATTAAGCCATGCCGATTGTTCAACATTATTTTTTCATAACGAGGTGCACCTTTTTAACAGCCCATAATGTTGCAGTCTTTGTTTTATTTTATATTAAAGTGTCTCCCTCTCAACCCTTTTCCATATATAACGCTACCTCCCCTCAGATCTGAAATCTAGACAGAACACAACGAGGGACAATCTTCTGTATAAACCCTGCCTCCTTAACGAGTTTTTCCTTATGCTGACAGAAAATTGTTCTGAGGGGAGGCACCAGGATGTATGGAAAAGGCAAGGTGGGGGATACTTTAATATAAACTAAAACAAAAACTACATTATGAGCTGTTAAAAAAGTATGTTGAGCAATCGACCTTGGTTTCATATGTAAACATTACTATTTCTTTAACTATTCTAACTTCAACAAAAACACTTTACAAATAATTTGAGTAGCATACACACTCAAGTACCCTTTCACATACATTCTTACACACATTCATAAATACATACTCTTTCAACAGATTCACGCATATTCACCCTGACAAATGCATTTATACATATACACTTATTGAACATGCTCCACTGTTTTTGGAGACCACCACATTTAAAGGGATAGTAACGTTTCACAATAAAAGCAGCTCCAATTAATCTTCATAGAATTTGGGCCTTGGAGAGTGTTATTTCAATACTGTCAGAGTTGTAGTTCAAGAGCAATTGAATGATAAAATATCCACCCTCCCACCCCTTTTACTGATGTAACACTACTCATCACCTCAGAGCAGCAAGACTGTCCAGATGTATCGCAGAGAGGGACAATCTTCAGTGAGCATAAGGAAAAACCTGTCAAGGGGGGTGGGGCAGGGTTTTCCTTATGTTCACAGTAAGAAGATTGTCCCTTGCTGTGAGCTGTCTGGTCTCAAGACCAGATTCCACATCTGAGGGGAGGTGGCTTACACTAGGTAAAAGGGGCGGGAGGAGGCTACTTTATCATTCAATTACTCTTGAACTACAACGCTGACAGTATTGAAATAACACACTCTATGGCTAAAATACTATGAAGGTTAATTGAAGCTGCCATTTTTGTGAAACATTACTATCCCTTTAAACTTTTTAGTGCCAGAGAGATGACATTTGCAGATCCTTTCAGTGACCTTAGGCAAGTTACCCTCATGCACCATGACTACCTTCTATTCCATAAGCACACCCACATGACAGTCAAGATAGTGTTAATTTAACTGCTCAATGCCAGAGTTATGTACAATCCATCTCACTCTTCCCAGGCATTGAAAAGATTAACCCCAGAGAGAGTTTCACAATGTGACCATTACAGAGACCTGTCTAGTATTAAATTAAGTTATTCTATTTACTTCTTAATTCCCAAAATACCCTTATAAATACCCTTATGTCTTGTACACCACTTTTTGTAATGGATTAAATGATTAGACCTGCGGAAAAGATGTTTGTTACTTCATCTGTGCACCCTTCTCCTTTCGTTTCTGTATTCCTAACATCTGAAAAATGTGTAATAAAATGTAAATTCAGAAAAAAAATGTATTCTATTTGGCTACCCTTCTCTTCTTCGGTCTTACCAGTTGCTTTTCTATTATTTGTTAACCCTCATAGTGCCAGAAAAGTGTCCAGTGCACCAACCCTCTATCATTCAGAGGGTTAAGGGATGGAGCATGCTGAGGCCCTCTCCCCTCCAATAAAATGTTAAATTTGTCACTGCATGGCCCAGTTGCTCTGGAAACCTGGTCAAAAGGTGATAGTGCTCTTCTATTTACATTCATGTGAGCAGACACAGTTCTGAATAAGAAATTGCTGCAGAAGCACATCCAAATGCATTTGTTCAAGAAAGAACCTGGTAGGTTTCTAGCCTCTAATAGGTCACCGTAAGCCTAATCAGCTTATTTACAAAAATAGAAGCGATTGTATGTGATTCTGCAGATATCTGTAATTCAGTACTGTGGCTGCACTGAAGAGTGTACACAGAGAAGGGCTTTTACCTCCTGATCAGGTTTCCACAGCACAGGGCCAGGCAGAGTGGGAATTTCAATGTGGAGCTTTATTGGAGGAGTCAAGAGGGTATCTAAAGCTTTGGCTTTAGAATATGTATATGTAGAAGTACAGCTTGTTAGAGATGGCCTGGGAATTCTCCTTCTTGTGCAATGCTGGTGGAAGGGCAGACAGGAAGGCAATTGACCTGAACCTGATTATTATATTTATATTATATTATATGGACTGCTCTGGTCTATAGACCATAAATCTCCATAGGATGGTGTAGCAACAGCGCCACTGTAAACTTTCAGGCCACTGTGATATTGCACCTAAAAAATTCAAGTTTGAGTGGTTTTAATTTTGTAATAAAATCTCTCAGCAGTGGGAGTACCCTTGTTTCACTAGGGAGAAAACCCTACAACATATATTTTTGTAAATTTTAAGTATTACTATCCCTTTAAGCAATTTCACTATATATATATCTTGTAATTGTAAAATATGTAAAGCCGGCAGGTATAAATGTGGACCTGACAAGAGATGGCATAGTACGATTTTCCAGCTTTTACTTAAAGGGATAGTAATGCTTAAAATGTAAAAAATATATATTGTAGTGTTTATCCCCCTGAGTAAAACTAGGATACTCCCACTGCTGAAAGGGGTTTTATTCAAAAGTTATTACAGCTCAAAATTGAAGTTTTTAGGTGCAGTATCACAGTGGCCTGAAATTGTACAGTGCGCTGTTGCTACATCATCCTATGGACAACTCTGGTCCCGGGACCATAAATCTCCATAGGATGGTGTAGCAACAGCACCACTGTACAATTTCAGGCCACTGTGATACTGCACCTAGAAACTCAGGGAGAAAAACCCTAGAACATATATTTTTTTTATGTTTTAAGTAGTACTATCCCTTTAAAAGATCATATTTTGAAGGGAATAAGGAGACACCCGCATATGGAGGGAACATACAAGACATAAAAATATTTTCTGACCTTTCAATAGCTACAAGACAAGCAAGAAAGTTTTCAAGGGGTTACCAAAACCTCAGAGATAACGCCATTGACTATAGATGGGGATTCCCTACTTCGTTAAATATATATGTAGATAATCAAACCTTTCAGTTTAGAGATGGGTTTTGGGGGGGGGGGAAGGAGAAAGGGGGTTAGCGCAGTGATATAGAGCTTTTTTTTTTTTTTTTACACATTTTCCCTAAGATATAAGGAGACAAGAGAAAAGTAGTGGGTGAGAGTGATTTATAGTTGGTGGGGGTTAGAAGAT
This sequence comes from Rhinophrynus dorsalis, assembly GCA_037306005.1. Lineage (NCBI taxonomy): Eukaryota > Metazoa > Chordata > Amphibia > Anura > Rhinophrynidae > Rhinophrynus > Rhinophrynus dorsalis. The sequence continues at coordinate 244,234,746 of CM074721.1, forward strand.
TTAAGGTCTTACATTGGAGAACGCTTCACTTAAAAAGATTCACTTAATTGAAATGTATTGAAGAGTGATATTAAAGATGTATTTAGGTTTCACACAGACGAGGTAAGGGTCTTTTTGACATATATGTTTAAATTAGGGAGAATGTTAGGATAAACAGGGAATAGAATCATATTTGGAAATTATCTAAAATGGTGAGAGGGTTAGGGAATACGAGGTATTGTATGGGGAGAAGAGAGAGTGGACGAAGGGTAGTTGTGCTTAAATGAAAGCTTATGTGAAGACTATGGGGGGTGACTACATACAGAATTATACATAAATGGTTAGAAATAAGTAATTAGAGTGATTCACCTCTATGAGGAGGCTGACGAGATAATTAGAATTGAAATTAGAATAAAATTGTATGCACGAGAAGAGGTACACGATAGCTCTGTGGATGATTAGATTGGCGGTGTAGATATACTGCGGAATCATGGAATTTTTGGAGATGGGTGGAAGGGTGGGTTCTAAATAGGGATAAGAAAAGTTATGAGACAAAAATAGGGGAAAAAATAGGTACTCACATAATTTCTCTTGTCCCAGTTATCTAAGGGGTAATTAATCTGGGATAAGAGTTGAACTGGGTAAAATGGAACCCATCCAGTTTTGATATGAGTTACTGATCAGTACCCTGATTGGTTAGTTAAAGTTTAGGACTGATTACCATATAAGGCGGATACAGAGGAAGGAGAACCATGGTTATACCAACCATTGGTTGGTATTATGTCCCAGGTTGCTATTTGGAGATGGGGTTTAACTAGGGGAGATAATATGATTTAAGAGGTGAACTAACGGGTGTGGGATCTGCAGACCAAATAAAATTTGGTTTCCTGCTTTCTCTCGCCCCTCCAAGTGGTGCGGTGCCCCGGCCTACTCCACCCCGTTTTGGCCTATTAGAGTCTCTGCGTAGCATAGACCTGCAGAGTAAAGGCATAGCTGGGCTTAAGCGCTGAGGCAGTGGATCCTATATGGATCCTAGGCAGATCAGACGCACCAAGGGGATAGGAGTATGCATCCTAAGAGTGCTGTGTTTTTTGGATATTCAGGGAGCTAGAAAGAAATTGTTGCAATTGTGTAGAACAGCGTCATCGGCTGGGTTGGTGGCTGGGGAGGTGGAGTGGCTTGGCCGTGCCATGGTGGGGAAGGGAAGATTTCCTTTGAGTCTGGGGGATGGGGAGGTCCCAGTGCAGTGTTAGACATTGCGTTGGGATACTCTCTAGCCCTGAGGGGCTCAGAAGTCTTGTTTCTATTTGTGGGGACTTTTAGTTCCCCTACCAGTGGCGCTGCTGGGCTGCCCTGGAGTTTTTTCAAGTCCCAGGTGCTCATCAGGGTTAGTGGAGTTTGATGGCAATGGTAGACATATATTTTAATTGTTCCATTATTGAGGTGGGAATGCAGAGCTGGATTAAGGCTTATTTAAAGATATAAATAAAAGGGCCCCATGTTTTATGATATGAGTTAAATTAAGGGAGTGGATTAAGGGATAAAGGTTTTTTCTTTTCTTTTTTTCATTTGTTTGCCCTCTTAGCTGTCCTGTCCTAGGGGGATTTCAGTTATCGGAAGTGTCCTTGGGTTTTGGATATCGCTCCGCATTCCCACAGGATTGGTGGGACATGAACTACCAGGTCTGGTAGGGGTGTAGGCTCTGGGTTAGAGATTGGCTAAAGATGAAGGCCGAACCTAACGCAGGGTGGGTGGGGGGGGGGTCCAAAAATAAATAACAGGACTTTGGTGTGTAAGAATGTTTGGTATAGAAGTGCATGTGGGGTGATAGCCCAGTTCAGCAAACAGGAAATGGAAAGAGAATGTAAAACTTTAATATTAAGGTGGTATCTATAAATGCCCGTGGAATTAACTCTGCCTATAAAAGAATGGTGATCTTAGAGGTGATCTTAGATTACCTGGTTATATCTAAGGCTCAGATCTGTGCTTTGCAAGAGACTCATTGATAAAAAGAAAAACGGACAAAGTACCTTTAAAATCAAAGAAGTTTCCAACAGTAATCAGAGCACCAACAGAGAAGAAAAAAAAAAAAAAAAAAGTGGCCTTTTTGTTTTCTAAAGATTTGTCGGTTGACATACGGAATAAATAACTAGATCCAGAAGGTAGACTTAGTATACTGGTGGGTACAGTTAATAATAAACTATATACACTGGTTAACATATATGCTCCAAATAGGTCGCCTGTTGGATTTATTGAAAAGGTTCTGAAGAAAGTTGATAGAATAAAGCAGGGCAGCATTCTGATAATGGGGGGTTTTAATTTGGTGCTTCATCCAGTACTACACCGGAGATCGGCATCAGATATTAAAATAAAGGTTCAGCACTCTAGAACATTTTAGGAGCTACTAAGGAAGTATGAGTTGAATGACATGTGGCGTACCTTTCATCTTATGGAGAGGGAATTCACATGTCACTCAAAACAACATAATTCATATTCTAGGATAGACTTGATGCTAACTAATCGAGAAATGCTACATAGAATTAAGAAAATAGATATTGGGAAAATTACCTGGTCGGACCATTCTCTGGTTATTGTTGAGTATGAAGATATGTATGAGGACATACAAAAGAACTGGAGAATGAATAACCAATCTTTTCTAAAGGTAGAAAACTTAGAAATTATTTTAAAAAATTACTAAATGCTATTTTGAGGAGAATAGTACTGGAGAGGTAGCCCCGGAGTGGGTGTGGTGCGCATATAAAAGCGTGGTGCATGGATATTTGATAAAAATTACAGCAAGAGAAAGGAGGAATGCTCAACCAGGGTTGGCAAAATTGTATATTGATCTCTCTAATTGTAGAATTATCAATAAGATGAATCCGACATCAGAAAATGCAAATAAGATAAGTCAGATTGAGGAACTAATTAATGAACAACTTATTAAAAAAACAGCAAAGCTCTTGAATTTTTTAAGATTAGATATTATCATAGGGGCAACAAAGCAGATTCCCCGATGACCGGTAGATTAAAGAAAGAAAAAAAAATTAGATTAGAGTAAATGGGAAGGTAGTGATGAAACCTGATGGCACCTGCCTTTGCAAATTTTTAACAGGATTTATACAATTTATCAAAAGGGGAAGACGAGCTATATCTGGAGCAGTATCTATCAGCTCTGAAGCTCCCGAAAATCCAAATAGAGCAACTTCAAACTCTTAACCAGCCGATCACAGAATAGGAAGAAGGGATTGCAATAGATAAACTGAAAAGTAAAACGACCCCGGGCCCGGATGGATTTTCAAATCTATATTACAAATTACTTAGAAATGATTTAAAAAAAGGAAATGGCAAACCTCTTTAATAGACTTATTGAGCGGGGAGGATGCCCGAACAAGCTGTTGAGTGCCAGTATTGTTCCTATCTTAAAAGCAGAAAAAGATCTGGAGCAAATCACAAGTTATAGACCAATTCTGCAGCAACATCCCTGACAGGTCTGATTGACTGGGCCGTAACCTGTCAAGCCAAACCCCTGACCCTCCTAGGTAATACCCAGGGCATCTGACCTCTTAGAAGGAACTGTGGAAAGTATTTAATATGGGTTTTTGGATAAAAACAGGGAATTTCTTTGTAACAACTGAAGAGGGAGCTACCATCTGAAGTTCCAGCAAGGACTCTTAAAATATCGGTAATTGTATTTAAGGATTTCTTGTGTTTCTCCCATTTTATTTTATGGACTGTTTTGCCAATGTGTAATCTTTGTTTCTGTATGTCCTTTATTCCTGTATTTTTGTACCCAGCACTGTGAAGCCTTTTTTCAGATTAAATGTCCAATTAATTAGCTCTTGTCTCTGTTCGCTAATATGAACGCACTACTCTGAAGGAAGCTCACGTAGCACACATTACTAAAGGGTTAATTATATGTCTGATTATTAAGGCGATTTTATACTATAATTCTGTTGGGTTTGGGGTAACCTAAGATGCCCAGATATAAAGTCTTGGTGGTGGTAGCAAATTGTAGTGCTGGGGTGATAGTGCAGGAGGGATTTCAGGGGTTAATTTGGTGGTTGCTAGGAATAGTAACAGGCAACCAGGTGTCTGGTATTGCTAACCCTTTCACTCCCATACTCTCCCCACTGTCTCAGCAGGGCCTATAGCCCTCACTTGTGACACTTGTTTCCATCATCTAAGTACTATGAGTGCTCCCATGCATATTATTTTCTAGATCATTACACATACATACTACACGTGTTACATATAGTAATTTGTTCATGGGCCTGTTTTGTAGTAAAGCATCCCTTGCATTTGAAGCCTTTGTGTGCCACATGAGTGTCCAACCCATATTGTAGTGTTAGCACATGGTCCCTGGTGACACAGCCCTTCAAAGTGTTGAAGAATTTGTAAGTTCCATATACATTATATTCCTCAGAAAACAGGCATATAACATATTTGATTTTCTGACAAAGATCAATTTTGTGTTAAAAATAATCAAATTGTGTGCAATTAAAAATGTATGTTATGCCACGAAAGTTGATTTTGAGAGAGAAAAAATAGTGACATTTTCTGTCCTAAAATCAACTCTTGAGCAAAATAAGATTTGCTTAACAAAGGGCTGGATTTGATTGCATATAAGTGTTATCACTGTTTTTATATCACCGATTTTATCTCACTGATTCCTAACAAGCTAAATCCAGTGATAAAATTACCATCCGCAATGGAATCAAGCCCCATATCAGAATTTCAAGAAAACCAATATTTTGTGCAACAAAATTCATTCCTCTGAAAGTTTGCCAGTTAACACCATAACGTCGCTTTCCATTCCATTCCGCAGCTATTACTACAGTAAATGGTCTTCAGGTTTTGATCATTTTTCTTTTGTTAGAAACAAATTATGGAAATTATACAAATGTATAATGCCTAGTTTTTTTTATACATACCCTTCAATATGAGAGTAGATTAAACCATATCCACTTTTAAGGCTGCCTTTGAAGGAGATAGTGGAATGGAATATAAATATTTACAGTAATATATCTGAGAAATGAAGAATTATGGTGCAATAACTTGTTTTAGCCTTACTAATGATAATTTCAGTTACTACAACATGTTAACAACCAGACCTTAACCTTTTGGGTGCCAGAGAAGTATGTAATGCATTGCAATGCACGTCATTAAAGGACTAATGAAGAATGGACACAGGTTTAAGAAATTAACTTTAAGTACATTTCTAATAGAGCTCCAGACTTCCAAGCTGAAGCATTGCAACTGGATGTCTGTGCTTACTGACTTGGATCTCTTCAGAAGCAGCAGTATTTGTGGAAACAAAAGCAAAGGGGGGGGACGATTACAGGTTGATATTCATATGGCTAAATGAAAGAATATTCTCAAGACTGGTGGGGAAAAAAGTGAATTTGGTGGGTGGTAGATACAATGTTAAACAAAAATTTGACACACCAGTCAAGCCATAAGACTTGTTTTTCCCCACAGAAATCTCACATTTGCAGTGTTGTTACTACTGCAAGGTATTCTGGGTAGGCATATGCAAATAAGGTTAACAAGGAATCACCTTTTTGCCTCAAATTCCACTTTATACATGGATCCCTTAGAGTATGTGTATGCTGAGCAACAGCTTTAAGACACAACTCAGGAAGAGATGCAAAGCCAGTGAACCACTCATGGACAGCCGTTTTGTTGTTAATGCAACTCATCAGAACGAGGTTGGTTTTACTGGCCTGCTATTGAGGCTTGGTGTACTTGTGGAGGACAAACTGAAAAGGTTATGGTGGGGAAAAAAGTGAATGAAAACCCCTTCCACCTGAATTTGGTGGGTGGTATATACACACACATCTAACCTCCCTATTGATTGCTGTTCTGGACTGCCTGTATTATGGTTTACTTCTTATGGTAGTTACTTGGGGAGGGCTCAGACTCTGTCTGGGTTGCCACCTTATTGTACTGCTTCAGAGGTCTACCCAGCCACTGGATTCCACTTATGCCTAGATACCCTTCCACAATCAATCAGTCATCCTCCTTATTAATTCGCTGTCTTCTGGTTCTTTGTGGGGTTCTCTTTCCCCACAGAGTAAGGTTCAGTTAGCATACAAACCATACTTATACCGAGTCTCCCATATCTTACTCCTTTTCCTAACAACCATTTTCTAAAAGACAAGCAAGGTACACACAGTTGGTGTCACAAGTTGTGGTCACACAAATAAATTCAATAGCAAGATCACAGTGTACAGCATACAAAACCATCACAGGTAAAGACAGGTTACTTCTGGGAAAGGGTTCAAACACTTCTATATTTGGGGAGAGATTTGTAAATGCTTCCATATATTTTAACACCATGTCTAAGACTATACTGGAATTTAGTAACCGTGAGCACTGCTTTTAAATTATTTACAATTCAAGATTCTAGTGCGTTCATGGTTTACAAGATAGTGCTACAGAAACCTCAACCATTGTTAAGAAATGCATATACTCTGGAGCTTGTGTTGATGAAATCGTTAATATGTTAATATTTGTAGACTCCAGGAGTACATCCAGAATTTGAACTTCATTACATTCTTCTCTGCATATTACTTAATAAAATACACAGTGAAGGAGACTAATGCATTCGGTTTGCCTGGAAATAGTTTATTTTCTTTACATTCTTGGCAATAACTTAGGAGCACAAAGGTCTGAGAAGGTTGGCGGCAGGCATGTCTTCTGTTTACTAACTGGAAGTCATGTACTACATCAGTTCTCTGCATTCCTAACATACCATTCATTGACAACTGAAATAACTTCACAAGGCAGATTCTAAATTAGTACTACATGGCCATTTCTTTAAAGTGCATGGGATCATTCAATATTATAACGTGCTGTCAAATGATGCAAATTATTTAACATGACAATACTATTGGAGAATAATTAATGTATAAATAATAACACAACAGCTGGTGGGATGACATATAATGGATGATAAATTATATGCATCTGTCTTGAATCACTTAGTTTAAACATGCTCAATATTTATACTTATTATAAATTATTATTATAAAGACTGCTTCAAAGATGTGGGGTTTAAATGTATAAGCAATAAAGCCTTCATTTGCACACCAAGAGAGAGATTAACCTCCTGATCAGGACAGGTACCACCCACAATGTTTGTATAAGAACCTCCCTCCAAGGCCATCCCTAATGTTGTCCTTGTCCTTCATCAGGGAGGGGTACTTCACCTGATCGGTTGTTTTGTGGAGAGTCCAGCTGGGTCATTTTATGGCTGCCTGACATGTGCCATCAGTGCCAGTCCAGGGGAGAGAATGTCAGACATTATGTTCCTCTAGCCGTGCCCTTTTCCGATGAATCCCAGCTTGGGCTCAGTTCTTTGCATGTCAGCAGCAGTTGCCGCTGTCTGTTCGGCCAGCCATTTCTCCCATGTGTTCCACCATTGGAACGCATGTTTATTAAGTTGGTCATATTCATTCACTGGACTCCAAACCCCCTAGCAGGTGGGCAGGGATAGTTTTGTGCTAAAGCCAGATCAACTTTAGTTTTTTCCCCTCTGCCCAGTTAAGGTAAAAAATAAATAAATAAAAATAAATAAATATTAATTATATATATGCGCCCTGCATTCTGCGTGTTCAGGCAGTCTCTACTGCGCATGACTGCATCAGACAAACATACATCTGGCCTCTTGTATTATAGTGGAGCCTTCCCTCTCTTTCATCAGGCTAGCCACGTCCCCACCCTTCCAGTTTTTATATGAGATTCACTAGATAGGACAGCAAGAGGTAAGCTCCTGTGAGTAAAAAACCAAAGAAGGACTCCCACGTCCAGCCAGGTGAGACCAGCAATGTCCATTTTCTCTGGGTGGGAGACCAGTATTCCATGTGGACTAAGAGAAAAGGATTTAACAAGGTAAGACTAAAATCCTATTTTCTTTTTCATATGGAATACAGGTACCATGGGATATGCCAAAAGTAGGTTCCAAGTGGTGGGAAGTAACTGAAATGACCTAGCGCTGGTCCCCAGGACACCTGGGTTCCCTAAATTGATAGCAGACTTGATCCAAGAGGCAAAGTTGACTTTTGAAGCAGCCTTACCTGCCCAGGGTCGACGAGCGAGGTTGCAAGTCCTTCCTTTCAAGGCGCATTCACTCTGGTAATCAAGTAAGGGGCCATCCATTGACTTTGGTGGATACTTTTTGTCCATATGCTTTTCATATTGCTACTGTTATACTGTGAGACTATATCCCAGTTGAGGATACACAGAACTAAATTACTACTAGATCACTTTTATTCAGTAATTGGAAGTACCCATTTCCTTTTTATACAGGATTGTATTTTATTTTATTTTTTATCATTTATTCTCTATTTGTATCTGATAATAAAGGGTCATTTCTTTTATTTTAAATACTCCAGCCATATGTTTACAATATTTATTTATTCACATATATGATATGATATATCCTTCTGAGTATCTGCACCAATTTTTATATTACTTTTATTTTTATATATGATTATTTTCACTACTACACTTAGAAGGTTTCGTCTTGCGCTTCTCCTCTCCCCTTCCTGTTTTGCAAATGTTCCAAACCTTTTCACTCTATCAGGAGCATATCAAAACTGGAAGGGCAGGGCTAGCCTGATGAAGGAGAGGGAATGCTCCCCCTTCAAGATCTTTTCTTCTGAAATTGTTCCACCTTCCAAAAAAGGAAGGTCACCTCCTTTGGTACATCATTCCATACTGGATAAAAGAGAATTCCTTTTCTCTTTATTCCATATGGAACCCAGGAACTATGGGGTTGAGTCCCTCCTCGGGTAGGGCATATAACAAAAGACAAGGTCTTTGAGGTGGAGACACCCTCCTCTTCCCCTAACTCAAGCCCCGCTGCCAACGTCCAGATTCATGTGTCACAATAGCCACAGCAAAAAGAACCTAAGCGGGTAAGAAGAAATAAGAATAAGACTTGGGGGAAGGAAACACAGTTGTGGTTTTTCTCTGGGTGGGAGTACTGTGTTCCATATGGGCTAAAGGGAAAATGATTTAACAGGTAAGTGACATTAAATCCTATTGTCTCTTAAGTCCAATATGGAACACAGGAACTATGGGGATATACTAAAGCATCCCAAAAGGTTCCGGGCAGGGAAAAAGAAGTGTTAACGTACACCAAAACAGCGCAGCACACCAAACAAGAGCCAACAAGGCTCAAACTACTGAACGACAAATTGGGAAGTACATGAAAAGGAAAAAGATGCACAACTGCCTTGTGGGCCTTTTGCCAAAAAGGCGGACCTTAGCCATACTGACATGGTAGTGTTTGGTGAAAGTGTAAAAGGAGGACACGTTGCAGCCTTACACAGCTGTTCAGCTGAGTCCTGGTTCTTTTACTCCATACTTCACTGTGTAACCTTACGTTTTTATTTTGTTTCACAGTCATATGTAAGGACTGGGAGGACACATTGGTGAAAAACCAATTGGTTGAGGTGAAGTGGCAAACTTGTTTTAAAGACAGTACTACTATGTTTTCCAAATGTTGCCATCCCAATTTTATTCGTTGTTCACTTTCCATCATGGTGTTTCCATCAGTTGACATTTCCTGTCCAAGGTAAACATACCTGTCAGTTTCTTCTAGTTTTTGTCCATCTATTGTGATTTTCCTTGGTATGCTAATTTTGTCAAACAGGACTTGTGTTTTGTTGATATTCATCTTCAGACCAAGATTTTTGCTTTCCTGTTGCAGCTCTTCAACACATTCTTGCAATTCTTCATGACTACTTGAAAAGAGTATGATATGGCTTATACATATCCATCTAAATCCATATATACAAATATATACATACACAGTTCATGAAGAGAGGCGGCACTCACAGTATTTCTGTTGAATGTATATGATGTTACATGTTTATTAGAGTAGACGTTTCGGCTATTAGCTTAGCCTTTATCAAGATTACAATGGTGTAAGACACACGCCTTATAAACCCTCACCCCAAATCAAACAGTGAAAACAGCGCCAAACATCCCGCGTTCTTAACTGGACAATTAGTGAGATGAATAGTCATAAATGTTCCGCTAAGTGTGAACAGTTAAAAATAAAGATAGAAATAAACTACATGAACCAGTCTTAAACACAATCCCATTCTTTGCATAGGATTGTGTCTAATGAGTGGCACTAAATAAACCACAGATGATAGAAGCGGAGACCCCTGTTGAAAGGCTCATGTCGGGATGGTTACATACGTTCACATTCAAACATATATAACAAAGAAACTGTAAATACAGAGAATATGTAAATGCTTGAACAGCATTCCATAGCTTTTATGAATGAAGCACAATTAAAATTATAAATGGTAATACAAAGAAAGGAATTTCTAAGAGGATGCCTTACTAGATGTGCCTACGTCTGCTGCTCAGTGACATAGCAGAGCACATGAATATGGATAACTATAGAGTTATTAAGAGATAATACACACAATCTAGTTCTGTATAGCTGTTGCACATAATACTGGGTATGCTCTGTAAATGTACCCCACATATAAACAATATCTCGTGGGTAAGAATATGTAATGTAAAGATGCAGTCTATCGAACAGATATGTATAACACAGCAAATGTATTAGTGAGGTATGCCTAGTCTTTCGAGTGGCTATGTGTAATAGGATATATCTCACCAGTACTTCTTATCTATCTCCAAACTACAGTATATCGGTAAATGTGTCTCTAATAACCATTTGAATTATACTAGAGATATATGATAAGATATCAACAGATAATTGAGATAGATGTGTAGAAATATCAGTGTATTACTGATGTAGGATATATACCGTAATCATGTCCTAATTAAGAAATACAGGAATGAAAATATCAGGTACAATATAAAGATCATATAAGGACATAAATGGAATGTACAATTGGAGACATAAAAATACAAAAAGATGGTAATTTTCTTCATTTGTCACAGGGGTGATCACTAGTTATTAAGCACATTTGGATTCCTAATCTGTCAATAAGTGTCTGTTTCTCCAAGAAAATGTTTTAATTATAATCCAGATTTGTGAGTCTCAAGCACTTCGTCTATGAGATCCTATACACACTTGTATCCTTGTTGCATTTCTTATTGCATCGCTGTGTTCATATATATTTAATGTTATTACTGTTTAAGTTATCATCCGATTATACTCCCATGGTCAAGGAAAAGTCATTCTCCAAATTCGTGCATTTTCAGTACTGGAAACAGGTATTGTAATCCATAGTTGAGCGTCTCTAGCTCTTCCAATCAATGGAGATAAACAGGAATTCAGTCCTGTTGGGTATAATTGTATAACCGCAGATAGAAAGATTGTATATATTTCAACAAATCCAATACCCCAGTGTGTATTCATACATACAGTTATTGTGGTTTTATTTAGCATATTTTGTCACTCTTCTTATGAGATCAACTTCTGGTGATGTCATTCTTTTAGTGTGGTACAGACTAGTATAACCAATGCTCAACATCAACTATACATCCAATGACCATATGTATGGAGGGAGGTCCTTACTCCAACATTACATAATTCATGGCTATGGATGGAGATCTATTGGTAGTACACTTTTTCATTCGGTTTCAGACATGACAAACTTCAGTTGGTACTGATCCACTGCTCAAGATGTCTCATTGTTGCTTTTAGGGTCACAATAAGATGTTCTGTTTCTATATGTGAACAGGTTCATATGAAGCTCTGTATATGTAGTAACCAATGTATCTGATAAATTCTGGATAAAAATCCATGTGGTAGTTCCTGCTGAAGCCAGTCAAATGTGTGTCTCGGTTGTCAGATTTTAATAGAATACATAGGATAGCATCTCATTAAGGACATTTGGTGCCAAGGTTCCCATTCTACATATCCATTTGAATTCTTTCCTGTGCAACTGTTGCGTGCGATTTCCACCCCTAGGTGAAGGGGGTATGTGGTCAAACACCATGCTCTTCAAGCTGGATGGGGGATGTTTGCACTCCAACCAATGTCTGGCAACAGGCTTGTCACTTTTACCTTCTGCCAATGCTTTGCTGATTGTGGCTCAATGTTTTGAATGTCCTTGTAGTAAGCCCCACATACAGTTTGTTGCATGGGCATTTAATCGAATACATTACAAATATGCTGGAACATGAGAGTCTGTATTTGATCTTGATCTCAGTGCCATCTTTGGGATTAATAAATTAGTTATCGGGTGTCATGCACCTGCATGTTGTGCAATCTAGACATTTTACACAACCCACTTTTGGTTGTCCAAGCCAGGTTGTGATGGTGTTTTCATAGCAATGCGTTGGGTCTGATTTGACCAAAAGATCCCTCAGGTTTGCACCCTTTTTGTAGCTACTGAGAGGTAATTCCTTATACATTGTTGGCAGAGATACATCAGTTGCTAGTACATCCCAATGTGTTTTAATTGCTCCTGTGATTAGTTGGTGTGCAGATGTGTATGTTAATGGAAAAAACATTCTATTCAGACAGGTTTTTTTTCTCCCTTTGGTTTCAAAAGGTCCTGCTGTTTTAATTGTAGCGCTCGAGGCAGTTGAGCTTCAAGTTCATTCTCTTGGTATAATAATAATAATGGATATTTAATAAACAACATTTCGGCCCACTCTGCGGACTTTATCAAGATTACAGAGCAAGGAAAAATAGGCCTTTAAATACCCTAAAGTGATAACAAAATGACGACTAGTGACATCATGGTGAAGTGGGATGAGACCATGAAGCCCATAGAGTATTTACATATTAATAAGAAGGGAGCCAATATTGTAAAAGAAACTACAAAATAAATAAAACAATAAACAAAAAGTTATACTGTGGCAAAAGTTACTTAATGGACTTTTTCAACCCAACTATGCAACTGTAAATTAAGTCAAAATGATACATCTAATACAATACTTGCATAGAGCTCACAGACTGCCATCGCAGAGCACAGTCACATAAAGCATTGTGAAATGTAAACAACTACTGCATGCTCATGAATGAGAACTCAGCGGCTGATAGAAAGCATAACACCAAAGCATAAAAAGATAAAACAAGTAGAATTAATAAACACAAAATAAGACAAAATCACCATCTCCAGGTCCCCTAAAATACTTGCTGACAGTAATAACTGTGGCAAGAAGAGAAAAGTGTACAAAATGAAAGATGTAAAGAACATATATTGTAACCTATAGCCTACCTATTCATATGATAGATACACACCACAAAATGTCATAAACGTGCGATATCCAGAAAAGAACACAGAATTAAACAAGATCATACACCTAAACCAAAATATGCCTGAAGAAGAGACCCAAGATGTCTTGAAAGCTTTTATCCTAGAGCTATTTGGTTAGCCAATAAAGGTATCACTTTTACTCTACCAGACTCCTGCTTTTTTCTATGGCGTACACCTTTTACGTGTGTGTATGTCTGCGTATGTGTGTCCCTGCCATGTCTTTTTAAAGGGATAATAATGTTTCAAAGTAAAAACAGCTCAAATTAATCTTCATAGTATTTGGACAATGGAGAGTCTTATGTCAATACTGTCAGAGTTATAGTTCAAAAGTAATTGAGTGATAAAGTATCCCCCTTCCACCCCTTTTACTGATGTAACACTGCTCACCTCAGAACAGAAAGCTGGTGTCCGGATGAATCACAGACAGGGCCACTCTTCAGTGATCATGAGGAAAAATCTGAAAAACCTGTCAAGGGGTCAAGGTTTCCCTTATGCTCACAGTAAGAAGATTGTCTCTTGCTGTTCTCTGTCTGGTCCTAGAACCAGATTCCACATCTGAGGGGAGGTGGCTTACACTAGGTAAAAGGGGTGGGAGGGGGATAGTTTAAGGGGATCTCTCACCCCTGTAAATGTTAGGCTTATTAGGTAGAGTATTGAGCGCTAATGTTGAAAACTTTATTTGTGTGGGGTTTTTTTTAAATGTTATTTGGGCCAAAATTATTGCTTGTAGAGAGCCCTGCACCCTACTTCCGCATACATGGCTCTTGCCGCAGTTTGCCGCACTGCCTCTGCTCCCTTTCCTACTACCCAGCCTCCTCTGATGACAGAGGCTTCTGTCTGTAAGCTGGAGCAGTCTCATTGGCAGAGATCGATATCTAGCAAATGAGATCGCTCAAGCTTACAGGCAGAAAGCCTCCATCATCGGAGGAGGCTGGGTAGTGGGAAGGGAGCAGAGGCAAGAGCAGTGGATGCAGAAATAGGGTGCAGGGCACTCTCTAAGCAATCATTTTAGCCCAAATAGCATTTTCAACATTAGCGCTATATACTCTACCTAATAAGCCTAACTTGATTCTTGAGCTACAATTCTGACAGTATTGAAATAACACTCTCCATTGCCCAAATACTTTGAAGATTAATTGGAGCTGCTTTTATTTTGAAACATTACTATCCCTTTAAGGAGTTTGTTCTGGTGAGAATGGAACGCTTTTGATCTCCCTCAGAGAAGAGGAAATTATTTCCACAGCATAGATGTTTTTGTTTCCTGTAGCCATTTTTTTCATTCTTACAATGGTTACAAGAAGCCCTCCAAATTGAAGAGGCAAGCATTTCGATCCTACCTTGCTAGGGAGCCAAGACATCCATGATATTCAGGATGTGTCCTGCAAACCCCAGTTCTGTCCACAGGCTGGGGGATCTATTAGGAGGAGGGTTTCAACATTTCCTTTCACATGGCACTAGTATTTCCAGAGATTCCTAGGTAATGGACATTACATGAGGGAGACCTTCTAGATCTGTTTCACATCCATACCACCTGCAAAGTTTGTGGTTTCTCAAGTACCTGCACATTTTTCAAAAAGAAAAAACACATTTTTCTCCAGGCTGTTCATCATCTTGTACCATTCAAAGCCCTAATTCCAGTTCCTCCAGAGAGGGAACCTCAGGAGGCTTTTCTGTTTGATAGTAGATCTGACCTTTGTATCCAGTTCTTTCTTCAGTAGAAGTTCAAGGTGGAAGGCCTATGGCCAGGTGAAAGCATTCTTGTAGGCCAGGAATCTTGTTACCAAGGGCCATCACCAGCACACGGAGACTAACTCCATACTACATGGTTAAAGTTTTTATCTTCCACACACTATCCAATCAGTTCATTATGGCCAATTTTTAAGGTTGCATACGAATACATGAGAAATTTGATAGACTGGCTGAGGCTTTGTACGATAGACTGCTGGCCAGAGGCTACGAAAAAGCCATTTTTGTACAAGGCTCTTAATAGAGCAAAACTTACTGATAGAAACAGTCTACTGAGAACTAAAGGCAGGAAGAAATCAGATAGAATGTGTCCTGTCTTCGATAATACACCAATGGCGGAAGATATTAAAAGTGCCATCGGAGATAATTGGTGTAATCTGCAGACAGACCCTTTGCTAAAGGGTATTTGCAGGCATCGACCAGTGATCAGTTTTTCACTGACTCAAAACCTTTGTGATGAGATTGTGAAAAAGTGAATATAAAAATCTAAATGTACAGATTACCTGGTTAGATAAGGTAGATCCTATTGAGAATCATCATTGAGGAGGTTGTTCGGCCTGTCAGCAAATGATCACAAGGAAGTTCCTTCCCTTACCTGGATATCCCTATTATGTTAAGAATCTTGCCAGACTTCATTTGTGGCCTATGTATTATTCAGCCCTTGTAATCACCGTTACAAGTTTCTTACTTAAATATTTTGCATTTAGCAAATTGGCAATATTTTCTTGTGACCGGGAGGGAGTATTAGAGAACAGTAGTTTCTCTTTATGTTTTAAGATCGAACCAGTGTTACACTTATGCATATTGCGAATGAGACTACTTATACAAAAATAGTCAGTGAACTAACCTCCTTTAAGTCTCATTTGTTATCGTTATAGGTGGCATTTAGTACCCTATAATTAGCGGGAAGGTAAAAGGCTCAATTCCTTTGTACTTGCACGAAACAGCTGTCGGCTTAATATCAGTGGATAACCACTTGTTTCCCTGTTTGCTGACTATGCCGAGTACACATTAAAGAACTTTTAATTGGGTGAGTGCCGGCTTTTTCATTCTTTTGTTTTTATGGTAAACATTCTTGAATCTGGATGATGTCTGTTTTTCAGGATGCCTTTCTGTAGCAGCCTACAATACACAAGGGCAGCTGCTGAAGATGGCTATGCCATCAGACACTTTCAGCTTGTTTCCCTTTCTTTCATTCTTCATTTGCACCGAGTGTTTCTTCCTAGGTGATGGTGGTGGCATTCCTACAAGAGAACGAAGCACCAGTAGTCCAGTAGCTGGATGAATAGCTTCCTTCCCATCCTGTCTCCTGAATAACAGATTTCGTCACTTCAACTCTGATTTCATCATGATAGAAGATAGATAGATATTTCTATCTATCTATCTATCTATACACAGAAGTCAGTTTTGTCCTGGAACAGGAGAAGTTGTTCCCAGGGATGTTGCTGGATTTGACAAAGGTAAGAACTGTTCTGCCTGAAGACAAGCTGAACAGCATCTACAGTCAAGTTTCCTTCCTCAGATCTTTGAATTGTCTGTCTGTCACGCTTCTGTCAACGCTTTTGTCAGCGTTCCTGAAATACGTAAGAAAATGGAAGGAATGTATGCTTACTGAACCGTGCCCTAAGGGAAATGAATTACCCCAGAGAGGACCAGCAGAAAGCAAGATAATAAAGCAGTAGAGAGAAGCAGCAAGTACTAACGGATGAATAGGAACTCAGTAGCAGATAAGACCCTCCACAGAGGCCAGAACTAAGGAAGAAACCAGAACACACTGGAGCTTCCTTAGCTAACAGCTCAGAAGAACAGGTGGCCAGAAGTGGAGCCAGAGACCTGGAGACAGCCTCAGAAGAGAGAGTTCCAGAACAGATGAGGAGAGAGACAAGGAGCTGGAAGGCCAAGAGAGGAGATCCGGAGTAGAGTGTGGCCTACAATGGAGCGTGGACACGGAGACAGCCAGAGGACAGAGTGAGATGGAGAACCAGAAGGGTAGGTCCAGAGAGCAGCCAGAGGTCAGGACAGGCAGAGAACCAGGAGGGCTTGTCAGAGGATAAGCCAGAGGTCAGGGCAGGCAGCGATCCAGAAGGGCTTGGCAGAGGATAAGGCAGAGGTCAGGGCAGGCAGAGATCCAGAAGGGCTTGGCAGAGGATTAGCCAGAGGTCAGGGCAGGCAGAGATCCAGGAGGGCTTGTCCGGTTTAGCCAGAGATCAATACTAGCAGCAGAACAGGAGATACTACTAGACAAGGAGCCTAAGAATAACTAAGCATCTATTGCCCCGTGATGCCTAGCTATATGGAGGAGGCCCCTTAACGTCACGGGTGACGCGCCTACGTCCGACGCCACCACGCCCCGCCCCGGGAAGCCGCAATAACGCAGAGCGCTGACAGAGCCTGGCGCACCACCAACCTGTTCCGGGACGCCGCGGAAGCGCCAAACACCGACACTGTCTCTGAGTCTCTTAATGTCCATTCTGGTTCTAATGGCAACAGCTAGAATCAGGACGCACTTGCATGATACTATTGCTGCAGCTAATTTTGTCCGTCTGGAACAGGAACAAGTAAAATCTTTTCCATCAGATCTGGATTCCTCTCCATGAGAAAGCATCTAGCCTGGAAGAACAATAAGAATTTGTCACTGGGCCTACCATAGCGTATATCATCATTACAACAAATATCAGCAACTATGCAGAAGGAGTTGTAGTTCAGCCTAATTTCCTCCAAGGCCCCCCTAGGAGATTATGTTGCACTCCAATTACTCAGATCTGTTGGCTTGTTTCTCTGTCTCCTCAAGATCATTCTCTGGAAGAAGATGCTCTGAGGCAGACAGTTTTCTCTTGGCCTATCTTTTCCACCTCTGAGACCAATCCAAGTTCCTTAAGAAAGATTATTCAGGACAAAGCTATGGCTAGGGCATGATTTGTTCTGCTGAAGCAGTTGTCAGCAGGGCAGCCAATCAGTGTTCTAGGACAAGTGGATCTGTTGTGCCAAGGCCCAGTATTTCATCATCATCCTTGTAGTCTCAAACTGACAGTATGGTTCCGGAAACCATTATTTAAGTTTGTCATTGTAGATGAGGAGCATCAAATAATTATACAATTGTTCTTCAAGAAAGTTGTGTTCTGGGTGCAAAGATCAGGTGGATAAAATTCATCCTCCAGTTCCAGAACTACTCGAATTCTTATATAAAGCGTTTTAGTAAAGGCTTAAGTCCAAGCATGCTTTTTCTCCAGATATCTGCTCTGGGGAGAGTTTCCCAGGATTTCCATAAGGATTTGGATAAAGGTCTCCCTACTTTTTTCATGATACGAGTTAGAGGACGTTATATCCTCCACAGATTGGATGTTAAGCCCTATCTACAGATTTTATTAGAGGGGACAAGGACTTTCAGAGCATCAATTCCTTGTCCATCAACTTTTTGGAGTTTTCTAAAGGAAAGAGCATTTATAGGTGTGTTTGCTTAGTGGGTATGGCTAGACAACAAGAAAGTCTGTAAGTCTTAGGCTCTAGTTCCTTTGGAAGTCATAGAAGCACTTTCCACCAAAGCAGATTCCGTTTCATGACAGTGAAGTCTCAAGCATTTGTAGGTCAGATTTGTGTATCCTCTATATGGTGTGGTATCCACACTTTCACTAGATATTAACAGCTAGATCTTCAGTCTTCCTAGGTGGCTGTGTTTGGGGCAATACGCCTTGGAAGCAGGTTTGTGATCCCTGACATTGTTCAACTCTACTCTCTTTCTTGGTGTGCTACCAAGGAGACCCAGAGGGAAAGACAACATGTTTTCTTACCTGTCAATTCTTTTTCCTTTGGGTCCCACAGGTAGCACACTTTCCATAACTGTTCCCTGATATAATAAAGTGATTTTCGTTCTCCTTCTGTTTTTTACTCCACAGCGTTTGACTCACATGCTGTCTCCCAACATAAAGTATTCCTGTGCAGACAACTGTGCCTTTATAGTCACACCTTTCACACACAGAGGAGATTAGCAATAATGTGATAAATGCAAAGGCATTTGTGCCTCACCCTTGCCCAATTATTGACTAGACATATTACTGGTCATTGAAAGTGAAGTGCTTCTCATGAAAACAGAATTGCTATTTACACACAAGCTTTGATTTAACCCCTTAAGGACCGGGAAAATCTGAGGTCGTTTTCCCTTAAGGACCGGAGCAGTTCTGACCTTTTTGACTATATCTTTGTTCAGCAATGTTTTCCCTCTTAGGCTTTTATTCCAACCCCATAAATTATATACTGTTTTTTTAAGCATAAATAGGGCTTTCATTTGATACCCTATTTATATGGATAACCCACCATTCACTTTATTAAAATTAAAAAAAAAAAGGTAAAAAAATGTAAAAAAAAACCCACCATTTTTGATTTTTCTCTTAGGATCAATTGGCCACAAAGGGTTAAATTTTTATGAAGACTGCATGAAAGGTATGACCGGTCAGTCAAAATGCGCCGTTTAAAGTGGCCAATCTCCACCCTGGGTGAAAATCCCCATGTCCCTTTTTCCCACCCTATTTTGACACTTTTTTTGTCCCTGGCATTTGGTGGTGTAGATAAGTGTATTACATGGCTCCACAACAATCACACTTGTAATATTGTTTAATTATATATATTTTTTTTAAATAAAAATGTTTTTGTAAAAAAAAAAAAAAAAAAAAAAGTGTGTTTTTAAAAAAAAAAAAAACAAAACAAAAAAAAAACACAACACACTTTTTTTTTTTTTTAAAAACACAAGTGTAAAATTGCAGGTCAAAAATTGACCTGCATTTAGCCAGCCTCCTGCACCAGCAGCGAAGGGGTTAATACCCCCAACTGCTGTATTTTTTTTTAACCACTAGGTGTCTCCCGTCTACTTCTGTCTCCCTTACTTTGAGAGCAAGGGAGACAGAGGCAGACGAGACAGGCACAGACAGCATGCTTTGCATGCTGCCTCTGTCTGTCACTATGCCGGTACATGTGATCGCTGATACGGCGATCGCATGAACCGGAGGAAGGAAGAAGGGCTGAGACTGAATGCCCCGGTCTCGGAGCGCTCGGTCTCAGCCTGGATTTAATGATAGCAGCGTGCACGGAGGCACGCTGCTATCATTTAAGCCATGACGGTCCTGGACCGTCATGGGTCGTTAAGGGTATAACAACCCATGACAGTGCAGGGCCGTCATGGGTCCTTAAAGGGATAGTAATACCTAAAATGTAAAAAAAAATATGTTGTAGGGTTTATCCCCCTGAGTAAAACAAGAGTACTCCCACTGCTGAAAGATGTTTCATTCAAAAGTTATTGATTTTCAAAGTTGAATTTTTTAGGTGCAATATCACAGTGGCCTGAAATTTTACAGTGGCGCTGTTGCTACACCATCCTATGGAGATTTATGGTCCTGAGACCAGAGCTGTCCATAGGATCGTGTAGCAACAGCGCCACTGTACAATTTCAGGCCACTGTGATATTGCACCTAAAAAATTCAACTTTGAAAATTAATAACTTTTGAATGAAACATCTTTCCGCAGTGGGAGTACTCTTGTTTTACTCAGGGGGATAAACCCTACAACATATATTTTTTTACATTTTAGGTATTACTATCCCTTTAAGGTGTTAAAGAGTTAATTGATAATCTACTTTAGATGTTTACAACACGTTTTTATTTATTTTTTACAAATGTAGTTTTCTTCCATTTCTTGTAGATATACTGAAATTGAACTTACAGAACAGTAGTCTCAGAAACAAAACAATAGCAAACAGATATCATAAGAGTGATAGATATATAATGATAGAGAGATATACAGACAGAGATAGAGTGAAAGAGAGAGAAAGAGACAGACAGGATAGGTGGAACATAAATTAAAATGGAAAATAAAATAAGTACACAGAAAGTCCTAGAAAATTAGCTTCAATGTAGAAATATTCAGTTATGCACTCATTAACCCTTTGAGTGCAGGAGGGTTATACAGCACATTTCTCCGCTACAATTACGTGGACACATCTCAGTTGCATATTGTCATGCACTATTTCTTAAGAGCCGAGACAATGCAGTATTATTTGGGATATCCCAGATATTGCACAAGTGCCAGAACCGCCATCAAGGGGTGTTGTGGGGAGGCTGGTGTACTGGGACTGGGCAAGAAGGGGGTCCAGGTGGGACATAAAAGCTTAATCAGCACAGTACAACTTAACACAGAAAGCTGGTGCTTTCGTAGGCTTGGAGACATGGCCCCCATGCTGGAGATCTCTGTGAGGTAAGCTGAGAGGTGGTCTGGCAAGGCTGAACCAAAGGAGATCTGTCGCCTCTGTATTGGTTTCGGGGGGACTTGGGAGAAGCACCCCTCTCCTCCAGTCAATCAGGCCAAAAAGATCATGTGGTGATGACATTTCTGTGTAACTTGTGCTAAGGAATGGTTGGATTGATTCCTGCTGTGCTTTCTTTACCAGTCAGGGGAGGTTATTTATGGTCCAGTTAGAACACTTCTTTTTTCAAGCACTAATCTGTATTCTTATCTTGATAAGTGTAATAGACCATAGGCTGTTACTAGGGGCTCCTTTAAGAGCCATAGAAATATCACAAAAGAGACTGGAAGGCACTGGGTGACATCCATGCTCTTGGCGGCTGGACAGCCACATAATATGGCCAGGCCTGCTAAATTCCACACCATCCATGTGGAAATGTAGGCAGCGTCCTGGTCAGCTGCCTACCGTTCTATGTTAAATGTTTAATGTGTTGTCATGTACGGTAATCCCTTCTGGACCCCTGTTTTGAATGTTGGCCTACAATCTTACATGGACCTGAAGGGGTTAAACTGTTGGACATCTGCAAAGCCAGCCAAATGGTAGAGGTGTCCCACTCTGGTCCAGATGTGGATTAGGTTTTCACAGTACTAACACCCTCACCTCTGCTGTGTATACGATATTGTCTTCTGTGTGATAGGATTAGTCTTGTGTCATGCTTGTCTCTATTGTACTGCTTTTTTGATTGTATCAATCCCACTTTATTGTCCATTTGTTCATGTGTGTACAGTAGCCTCAGGGGTTCCATAGTATTGCAGGCCCCTCCACCAACAGTACATTATACCCACTGTTTGCAACCCCATTGTGTATTATGTTGCCATTGTGGGAAGTTCCCAAAATACTGTATAAAAACCCCTGTTTTGTTGAATAAAAATTTTAGTCATTTAGAACTGCAGCATGTCCTGTGTCTTCACTGTGTTCCAGTCAGCCATCCAGCTTCACCGGACCAGCTACCCTTCTGTAGCTGCTTCAAGGAGAGAGGACCCTGGAACGACGGCTAAGGACAACCCAGCATCCTTAGCTTCTGTTACAATAAGTGTGGCTGGAAATGTAGGCCATTCCATGATTGTTCATGAGTACCAACACTGTCTTTAGCCATAGTTTGCATTCTAATCTAGATAAGAGTGTCTGGAAGTCTATATAAGGTTTCACCAATAAAGCCTGTTCTGTTAAACCCTCCTTAATACAAATTACAGTTGTATTTCTGGAGGGAGCTTGGCCTGGGGTTGCTCACCTCAGCCACTGCAAAAGTGAATTCACTTGCCTCGCCTGCCTACTGGCATAGGGCCCCTGGAAACCCCACCTGTGGTTCTTCAGCTAAATTAATTAGCTCCGTCAGTCTACCAGCGAGCAGCATCCAATTGTTCCTGGGAGTATCCAGGACCTCCAGACCGCCAGGAAGTAGCAGGGCTCCAGCTGGCCGTAGAAGAGGGATGGCAGAAGTGGAAGCTCAGAAACAGATGGGTCCAGTAAATCCTGGTACCATCACAATCCCTTTTGTCCTCAAGGAGTTAAAGCTTCAGCTGCACCCTACATGATTTATGTTTAAGTTCTTCCCTTTCTTTAAACTTGATGCTTCCTTCCTTGACCATTTGTGTTTAACCTCTGGGCCTCCCTTATTTTACTCTGTTACCCTATCTTCCTTTTATGATTTCCCCTTTTGCTTTTTACTGCCTCTCCACCCTCGTGTCCTTTCTCCCTTCTCCTGTCTCTTCCTATCTTCTCCTTACACAGTCTCTCCCCTTCCTCTTTCTCCCTCTTGATATCTCTTGCATCGCATTTAATATGGGTACAGGGTCATCCAGTCAGATGCCATGGGCCCAATGATTTCTGATGGCAGCCCTGCAGGTACGAATAATTATCTCAGTCATTTTGACTGCAACACATTAGCAAAATCACAGATATCCCAAAAACCTGTACTGTCTCGGCCCTCTAGGAATGTGGTTTAAGACCAATACTTTATCACAATACTGACTTTAATTCCGATTTTAATCAAAACATTTGGTGCACTGTAAATCTTTACCTAAGAGTCAGAAACTCAGTAATATGAAATTACATTAGATTTCAGCAGGATTGATTTAAATAAGAAGTGAGTAACATGAGACCATTTAGCTGTTCTGGTCTTTACCTTCCATAATCCCCAACCAACAGTTGACTGGGGATGTTGTTAGCTTAAATTCGCAACAGATGGAGGGTCTCAGGTTGCCCACCCCTGATTGATATGTTAAAATAAATACTACTTTAATAAACTAAAAGACTAGTTTGGAGAAATTCTGGAGCACGCCAACTGCTCTGTGCAAACCCTTTAAGGGACAGATGAATGTGCAGGGCATTGTGAAGAATGCCTTGCACACCCACTTAGCCATTAACCCCGTGGTGTACGGCCTTAATGTGTCTGCTCCATAAACCGGTATAACTAGTATGCAGCACTGTCAAGCCAAGGCATGATTTGGCATTTGCAGGGCCTCTGGTTTGTATAATTTGTTTGTTTATTTTGTATTTGTATGTTATTCAAAGTACACCAGTCCTAGGCCATAAAATTAGCTGAGTAGATAACATCACCAGAAACTGAATGAGTAGATCACGGAGCAGGACAGAGTGTCAAAATATATTGGACCATCTGCTCTGGGGGAGCTTTATCCAGGGGACACCCAAGTAGCCTGAAATAGGGAGGACATGTATATATAGTGTAAAAAGGTTTAATACAAATATATATTCAGAATGTCCAGGTTTTACCCTTTTGGTGGGTACCAAACATGCCAGGGGAGGTGTTCCTGCTATGAGTTATAAGAATAGCCACTTAGCAACCAGTTAGACCAAGCATGTTTGGTGTCCAGATATTCACACAGATATGAGGAATATGATTATTATAACATTATAGAGGTGTGCTGTGGTTTGCATGTTTTGGGAATCCTTATGACTTTTCAGGTAGAACTCTGCAGAAACATCCCTGACAGGTCTGACTGAGTGGGCCGTAAACTGTCAGGCCAAACTTCTGGCCCTCCCAGGTAACACCCAGGGGGTCTGGTCTCTTAGAATGAATTGTGGAAAGTATTTAATATGGGTTTTGAATAAAAACAGGGAATTTCTTTGTAACAACTGGAATGGAGAGCTTTTACCATCTGAAGTTCCCACAAGGACTCTAATATATAGTGGTAAATGTATGTAGGGATCTCTTGTTTCTCCCATTTTATTTTATGGACTGTTTTGCTTATGTGTAATCTTTATTTGTGTATGTCCTTTATTCCTGTATTTTTGTACCCAGCACTGTGAAGCCTTTTTTCAGATTAAATGTTCAATTCACCAGCTCTAGTCTGTTCTCTAACATGAACTCACTACTCTGAAGGAAGCTCAGGCAGCACACGTTACTAAAGGGTTAATTATATAGGTCTGATTATTAAAGTGATTTTATACTGTATTCTCTTGTGTCTGGGGTTACCTAAGATGCCCAGATATAAAGTCTTGGTAGTGGCAGCAAATTGTAGTACTGGGGTGATAGTGCAGGAAGGATTTCAGGTATTAATTCTGTGGTTGCTAGGAATAGTAACAGGTAACCAGGTGTCTGGTATTGCTAACCCTTTCACTCCCACACTCTCCCCACTGTCTCAGCAGTGCCTATAGCCTTCGCTTGTGACAAGCACCCACATAAAAACAGACCTCGTTGGGGGGGGGGGGGGGAGCATAGAGAGAGACTCACCTGAAGTTCCAGCAGCTACTGATCTCCCAACTTCCAGGTAGGAGTGGGAGGGATCAGGGAAAGCTTCCCACGCCATGTCACCGGTGATGTTGGAGGCTTTCCCTAACTCTGGCCACTTCTACCCAGTAGTTCAGGTAGGATGGAAGCAGGGCAGCCATGCTAAATCACCTCTATTTATCTCCTTGCTGAATTGTCCGGGAGACTAGTATAGGGGTGAAGGAATCAGGAGGGACCCCGATTCCCTACCATGAGATCTGATTTTAACCCTTTGAGTGCCAGAGAGGTATCCAATGCATTGCATATATAGCTTTCAATATATAACTAGATGACACCAATGGGAATCATACCTAAACAGACGCATAGTAAAAATGCAGAAAATTTGTCCAGCCAGAACGGTACAATAATTCCCCAAGCCTCTGGCATGGAACTAGTTACAATGGTAATAAAACAAATTCCATAGAAATTAATGGG
The DNA here is from genome assembly GCA_037306005.1 of Rhinophrynus dorsalis. NCBI lineage: Eukaryota > Metazoa > Chordata > Amphibia > Anura > Rhinophrynidae > Rhinophrynus > Rhinophrynus dorsalis. The sequence continues at coordinate 244,260,133 of CM074721.1, forward strand.
AGTTTTCCTTTGAGAAATATGATGCAGCTGTTTTTCTCCAGAATCACTGCACTTTATGCTTAACCCCTTAACAACCAGCAGTCAGGAGAAGTTACCTTCCCTTAAGGACGATTTGATCATTATTGGAACTCCACCACACATGACTGATGACGTGTACCAGCGCACAAATATGGGGTCTGAGGGAAACCACTCCGGTCTTGGGTCAGTCAATCTCAGACCCCATTAGAGCTTACAGCACTCCCACAGGAGCACTGTCAGCAAAAACTACATGCCAGGACTGTCACTGGTCCGTCGGGGGGGGGGGGGGGAATGGTGATGTCCTGACATGTCACAAGTAATTAAGGGGTTAATAAAAGTGCTCTTTAGTCATGCATGATTTTCAGACTAGGAAAATAACTATTGTTAGTATACTGTAAATGCCCTAATTATTTTCTTTTGAAAAAAAAAAATTCCACTGTTTGGAATGCTTTATTGTTACATTGCACGTGCATTAAATCTCTCTCTCTTACTCAATATAATTTAAGCACATTGTCTAGAAAACAAAAAAGTCTGACTTACTAAAACCCATGCACAAAAATAACAGAAATATAAAAGTTGACATTTTTCTCTCATAAAGGATTGTTGACTAAATAAAACTGGTCTAGAGCACAATCTGAGGTTCAAAAACCTAGTGTTGCACCAAGCACAGAATTGGGAATTGATATGGTATATAGTTTTATTGGAAACTCCTAACAGTACATGCACAACTGTTGTTTAACATCATACCTCCCAACATTTCAAAAAGATAGAGAGGGACACTTTTCCTTTAGGGAGTGTGGCTGGTGGTGTGGCTGGTGGGCAGGGCATTTTAGGTTACTTCGTGACCTATTGACAGCTCTTTGTAACTGAATGAATGATTTAGAGCAAGACCAGCATATTTTAATTACACAGACTTATGTTTGTTTAAACAAACACAAATGTGAGTTTTATTACTGTGGTGCATTGTCATCCATATCCTATATAATAATTCGCTAGAAAGTTTGTAACAACGCAGTCATGCAGTAGAGACTGTTGTGTGTGCTATAATCATGCACAGTAGAGACTGCCTGTGACGAGGCTGATACAGAGCGGGGTGCTCCGAAGGAGCATCCAGCTCTGTATCAGCCATGGCGTGGGCAGTCTCTACTGAGCATGACTGCACCGCGACCGGCTGGCACTGTATCAGCCGCTGCATGGGCAGTATCTACTGTGCATGACTGCACCGCGACCAGATGGCAGTGGCACTGTGGCCCGTGTAACGGGCTCTTCAACTAGTTTATATATATATATATATATAAAAGAGAAAGCCTCATTACATAATTTGTCTCCTCAGGAGACACACACACACGGGGTGACAGTAAGGAGGAGACATAGACATCTCTTCCCTAATGCCAATGCTGGAGAAACAGGGGGGACTTGATTTAGACAGGAGTGGGCAGGGTTTGCCCTCCCTCAACTTTCTGCTCAACCAGAAAAGAAATATGGCCGACACACACGCACACACAGACATATATCGTGACACACATACATACACACACTGTCACTCACCCTGACTCCCAGTGGCCTCAGCTGGACCTGTAGTACAGCTATTGAAGAGAAGATGCAGTACCAGGGGAACATAATGGCACTCAAAGGGTTAAGGTAGGCTCTCATTGCTCAATTATTTCATGAGTATAAACATTTGCCATGCAACACAGAGGACAGGCAGACATCAGATACACACTTAATCCACTGACTGCCACAGTGTTGTGTATCAAATGTTATCCCTCAGGACAGACCAGCACCATAGGGGAAAGTGTCCTCAAAACTCTCATACTGTAAACTTCCATTTCCCTCCCACTTCTCCTCCTTCCCCAGCCTATCCCTAACACATTTTCACTTGTATGTTAACCCTTTTAGTGCCAGAGTGCAAAGCAATGCATTCCGTACCACTCTGGCATTCAAAGGGTTAAGCCCTGCCTCCTACTCGCAATTAAGCCCTGCCCCCTTTTAACCCAAATTGCCTCACTGATCTCTCCGCACAAGCACCATATGAGTTCTTGCCAGAAACAAAGTTCCCAGGTATAAACTTCCCACTGCTATTTAACTCTGACATGACACACCAGTGTATACTGCATGCCACTCTATACTTTAACCCTTTGGGTGCCAGAGGTGTGCACAACGCATTGCAAAGAAATGCCTTGAAAACCCCCTCTGACATTCAAAGGGTTAACATGCTGGTATAACGTTCCTTTTATGTTCTGCTTTCCATCTGCACAACCCAAACACATAGGCATAATACTGCAATTCTGCCCCAAAGTAAAGGAGAAATAAAAAATAAAATTGATGTAATGTCATACCTCCCAAGTGTCCCTCTTTAGGAGTGACAGTCCCTTTTTGAGATCTAAATCCTCCTGTACCTCTTTTCTACCCTTTTGTCCCTCTTTTCTGGAGATCAGAATAAATATTGTGTATCACATTGCTCCACAGCATTAAAAGTCACATAAATGTGTAGATAATCTTCAATATATGTGTTTCTAAATTAGTCTGTGTTAGTCTTGCTGCAAATAATTTATTCACTTACACGAACAGGTGTCAATAGGTTTAAACCCTTATACACTCTTAACTTGCAGGGTAGTAATGTACAAGGGAGGGAAGGACGTTGGATGCCTATGTTACTCAAACGGTTAACCCTTGGAGTGCCACAGATAGTAATACTATAGTTTAGCTCTAAGTCTGGTCTGAACGGAGCATGGAAAGGGACAATCTTCAGTAAGCAAAAGGAAAATCTTGTTCTCCTCCCTCAAGAGGTTCATTATAGTTACTGAATGAAGATTGTCCCTTGCTGAATACATCCAGTCCCACAACCAGATTTCACATCTAATGGGAAGTGGCCAGAAGGGGTGGGAGGGGAATCCTTTTGGCTTGAATAGACTTTTAATATAGCGTTACATGTTAGAAAAAGTATAAAGAAGACTCAGATAAACTTTAATAGTATTACTATCCCTTTAAAACATTATGTACTCCGGTGTGACCATGTTGGGGTTTTTTGGAGCCTATTTTTTTTTTTTGATGGACAGTGGATGGCCAGGAGGATCACTGTTCTTTCCTCAACTCCCAGATGCCCAGCACACCCTCTCCACAGCCAATACCCCTGCCAGCCCCTTGGCTCAAGCCTGTTTCCTCAGAATCAACAGTGCCTTCCTCCAGCACTGGATCCAGACATTGTGAGGCACATTGTAGGGAGTGTCTCCACTGTACCAGTGCCAGCAATGTAGGGTTATTAATCTACATTATTTATGTCATTTGGACAACTTCTTTATACACTAATACCACCCTATTTAACCCTTTGAGTGCCAGAGAGGTAACTAATGCATTGCACCACAACGCATTTGATGCATTTCCACCACTCAAAGGGTTAACTCTGACATGACACACCACTTAATACTGCATGGCACTCTATGGCTTAACATGCTTGTATAAGTCTCTCACTCTCACATAATCTTTTATTTACTGCTTTCCACTTCTACACGCGAAACACACACAGAGACATAGTACTGCCGGTGTGGCCAATCGGAGGCACTCAAGCTGTTCAAAGCTATAATGTCCATCATCTTCTGCCAGCCAATGAACTCTAGTTCTGAATAGCTAAACGTATCATGTTGCCCTGCTTTAGCGCTTATACCAATGCATACCAGTCTCACATGTCCAACTGTGATCCTCCTATTAGAAAAAGCATGTATCCAAAAATATTGTATGTAGAAAGTTTTCTTTTGCACGAAAAGAATCCAAAGAAATATGTGACAAGGATTGTGCATTTCTGTGTATAGATTCAGTGTAATGTAAATATTCTGACCTGCTGTAAATAAGAATCACTTGGGTCTATGGTGAAGTTTTCGTTCTGTACTGTGTTTTGCTGGGTAACTGCATCTTCTCTCTTTCGTTCTTTCTGTCCAGCTTCATCATCATCATATTCATCAGGACTCTACAAAAGCAAAAAACACACATTAAAGACACTGTAATACTTCATTTTCACTTATTGGTACTGTACATGATAAAGTATGCAATAGATGTCTCCTATTCCAATTCTCAGCATCATTTTATTCTGCCTACAATTGGCTCTTCAGCCTTTCCCCTGCTGCCCCTATTTGTGACTTCAACCGAAGCTCCTACGATCTGAAATCTGGTCATTTGACCAGACAGGTCTCAAAGAGGGACAAAAGACCCAAGTTTTAAAAACTGCTCCCCTGTGCGAAGAGAGACTCATGCATACTTCACTGCAAATCTCGTGTAGTCTCTGCTTCCCCCTCTGACTGCACTAGTGTCAAGAACGGTACAATGTAATTTCAGTTTAGACCCAACCGCACAAATTACATTAACTAGTACACAAAGACTTTGGGCACAAAATATAAACCAAGGAAAACTTAAAGTAAGTAGCCACTTACATTATTAAGATGCTAATGTTTAATTCACACATAAATAATTGTATCTTGTTGTAATTCTGAGGTAAACCAACTACACTAGAGGTTCCAAAAATCTATCTGAATTTTAATTTGGGAATACCAGAAAGGTTTCTCTCTAGTACTCAAAGGTTTAAACAACTCTTTGCGTGCCAGGGGTTTGGGCCATTTCTTATACCCTGTATGTCACACACATATTTTCAGAATTTTTGCTATTCATCTATTTAGGAATGATTCCTGAATTTAACCTATTTACACATGGAAAACTATACATCGTTTTGTTCAGAACAAGTTCAGCTTTTGTATTGTGCCTCACAAGTAAATGTTGCATTGTGAGACAAGCTATGTCGTCATAAAAAAAATAAAAATTAAAACAAAGATATTTTGCTAAAATCACCCATTATATAAACATTGATTGTGAGTTTCAGTTATCTGACAAAGCCCTCAATCCCTAGAGTACAAAAATACGAAATACATATCGTTATACTAACATGCATGGCTTGCACAGACCACTAATTAGCAGGAGAGCAAAAGGATATTTTCAGCTTGATTAATTAAAATGCACATTCCAGTGGTAACATGGTAAAACAACCCTACAAAGTAGCTTCCCCAGTGCATCAAATGAGAGGTAACTTGCCTTTCTACCCCTAGCTTGGTACGCATAGATGTTTCCAGACGATGGTACTAAATAAAAAAAAAAAACTGGTAACATTTCTAACAATTCAGATGTACAAAAATCTGAATTGGCATTCCCTACTGTATTCATTAGCTACTGCTCTTTTGAGTAAAATGACAACCCCAGTTGGCATGAGTTGACATACGAAGCACAAAACTACAATCTCTCAATTTCCTTTTCAAACATGAGTTGCCTGCATTAAAATGTTAACCACAGAAATGAAGAAAAGGTAGACAATGCTCACCATTTTGGATGGAAGATAATCCCCATCAAATATGGTGTTACTTGCCTTTCTATCACTAACTTAGTGTACAAAAGTGTTTCTAGAAGGTGGTGCTGGCTCAGAGATATGTGTGCCATCACTGAAGGAGGTGATATGTCCACGGTCCACCACCACCCTAGAGAAGGGGACAAGAGAGTGAAAGCTTAAGGTTTAGCTGTCAGTCGCAAAAGAAAGTCAGGGAGACCATATCTCCCTGTATTGGTCTAATTTATTTGTGGCACTAGCATGAATTTCGTCTAGGTCAGCAAAGAAGCAAAATTTGGCATGACACTTTCTTAAATTTGATGACATGGGATTTCCACCAGAGAGGAGGAATCATTAACATAGTAGCCACATTAGTGAAGAATAAGAAAAGTCTACACATGGGAAAAGTCTACACATGAGAGAGAAAAAAAAAAAAAGATACTTTCTGGAGACAATGGGAGCTCACATGAAGATCACCTGTAACATTTTTCCAAAATGCTTGCACCGGAGAGCAATCCCACCAAATAGGATACAAAGAGCCTTCAGACTCCTCGCATCTCCAACAATACAGTGAAACAGAAGGGAAATTTTTGGCCAAGCATATGAGTGTAAGATACCACCTTGTAAGAATCTTATAGTTAACCTCCCTAGAAGAGGAATCAGTAGACTCGGTAAGTAAGCATCTGATCATAGCATACCAAGATTAAATAATCCAGTATTATTCTTTATTTATCTAGCAGCAACTTATTCGGCAGAGCTGATAGGCCATCTAATGTTCACATCTTCTTCCCTGCAGCTAATAAAAGCATGTTTATCTCAAGAACATGAAATATTAAACATTTTGTAAATTTTAGACAGCCTTTGGTAATGAGCATACCTCTAGAAAGTGCCGTCTCAAAAATGGGTAAGAGAATATCCCCGTGCCACAAGGTCTAGCAAAATGTGGTGTATCTTTTTGTAGTGGCAAGCTTCGGGGGTGGGGGGGTAAAGAGTAGCTGTGACACAGCTGTTTGTAAGGTTGTACACACCCATGTCCAGCATCAAGGTAGCCATTATATACATTAAGGTGTTTCCATCGGTTAAATGAACAAACTCTATAGCCATTGGGAACATCTGTGTATCCATAGATGGACAGGAGAAAAGAAGGGAATGGCGTACAACCAAAGCCTTTATTAAGGTGATCCCAAGCCTGCAACAGGTGACACAGGATATGATGAGATGTCACCTCCAGTGGGAAAGAATAAATTGTAGAGAGCAACACTGGGACTAAAACTCTAGACCACAGAGACCCAGTCCTTGTTAGTGGCATACTAGCAATCCAGGAGAGTGACTCCTAAAGAAAGGTAGTGAATTTAACCCTTTGAGTGCCAGAGGCGTATCCAATAAATTAGATACCTCTTTGGAACTCAAAGTGTTAAAATGCATTAAAAATAATATAAAATAATAATTTAAATAGTGAGCCAGGAGGGCATCCAATACATTGCTGTGCAATGGACAACTTTTTGGAACGCTCACATTTCTCCCCCCCCCGCCCTCTGATCCACTGTCGATTCCCCTTCAAATATATTATCTGAGACACACACACCCAGCCTGGTCCCAATACAGATCCCCACATACACTGCCAGACCACCAAGCCTGGTTCTGCTGCTCACTGGAAGTCAAAGATCCTCAAATACACTGTCTGACCAACCCTCCAGCCTGGTTCCACAGCCCACTATTAGTCGCAGGCCCCTGCATGGACACTTTCACCCCACAGACTTATTCCACTGATAGTCATGGAATTGAATATATTCTGCCTGCTCCCACAGTGTCCATGTTCCTGGAACCCATTACAGTATGTCAACCCATACCAATGGGGTAACCATTTTTCTCAGGCTAGCACTGTATACTGGATAGACAAGGAAATCCCATTGTGCTGAAATATTTTAGTAGTTTTGACTGACGTGTAACGAAGTGTGCGTTTTTATTCTATAGCACCAGTTTATGGTAAGCTAGCCTAGGGATAAAAAGGTAAGTGGCCTCACATTTGATGCAGGTGAGTCTACATTCCAAAATAATCTGCCTTACTTTAACCTTTTCATCATATCTGTAATGATTATGACCATTTTAGTGCAGGCAGGTCATTTCACAAAAGAAAAGTGACAGGTGTAGTTTTGTGCTCCTGGCACCCCCTAAAAAAAACAAAAAAAAACACACAAACATTTTTTCCTATAGCACCATTTTATGGAAATAATTGTGTGCCTCAGCCTAGGGGTAGAAAGGCAAGCAACCTCATTTGATGAGGCTGAATGTCTACTTTCCAAAATGGTATGACTTGCAAACCTTTCCTTCCTATCTCTAATAGTTAAGACCATTTTAGTGCAAGCAGCCATACCAATGAGGGTTTTTTTTTTTTTTTGTTTTTTTTTGTTTTTTTGGTGGGGGCGACTAATATCTAATGAATACAGTATGAAAGGTCATAGTTTTCAAACATTTAGTACATTTGGAGAGGTAGAAATGTAAAATAAAAATGGCAATATTTTATTTTTAGCCTCACTCTGCAAACATCTGAGCACACCAAGTTAGGAGTAAAAAGGCAAGGTCCTTTAGTATCGCCTTCTGGAAACATTTCTGCATACCAGGCTAGGGATACAAAGGCAAATTTACCCCAAATGTAATGCAGTGGGACATCTGCTTTCAAAAGATATATACTTTATATAGTTTTTGAGCTGTTTTAGGATAGTGTTACCATGTAACCAATGGAATGTACATTTTAGTTTATAAAGTAGAAAAATAGGATTTTAGTCTTACCTGTTAAATCCTTTTCACTTAGTCCATACAGGTCACTGGTACCATGGGATGTGTAGTCCCCTTTAATAGGCAGGAACAATTATGCAAATAATTTGCAAGGGGCGGAGCCTCCCCTCTTACTTAAGCCACCTTCTGGCCAGAGCCACCCATATTGATTTGAGACCCTAAACTGACCCCAGGTAAGCAAAAAGAAAGACTCCTGTGAGCATGCCCGAACGGTCTCCCACTGAATGCCACAGGAGAGCCAAGACTGGTCCCTTGACAGGGTGGGAGACCAGTGACCTGTATGGACTAAGTGAAAAGGATTTAACAGGTAAGACTAAAATCCTATTTTCACTGTCGTCCAATACAGGTCACTGGTACCATGGGATGTACAAACATTGAGCTGATCCAGAGGCGGGAAGTAAGGCAAGGACCAGGCGCAAGACCCAAGTCACTAGAACTGTTAACCAGTTGATAACATAGCCCAAACTGTAAGTGTCAACGGACACCAACCAAGGGAACAATCCCTGAACTTAACACAGCACACGGAACACGAGCCAACCGGGCTCAACAGTAAGGAAGCACTAAGGATCACAGAGCGGAAGACCTACACAGGCAAGACTGCCTCCAGGACCTTCCTTCCAAAGCTGGCATCAGCCGATGCCAGTACATCAACTCGGTAGTGCTTAGAAAAAGTGTGCACAGAGGACCAAGTGGCCGCTCTGCACAGTTGATCAGCAGAAGCTTGATTCTTGTAGGCCCAGGAGGCCCCAATAGATCTGGTGGAATGGGCAGTCACCCTGAAGGGAACATGCTTATTCCTCAACTTATAGGCTTCACGGATGGTAGCCTTAATCCAAGAGGCAATGGTAACTTTGGAAGCCGGTCTTCCTGCCCTAGGCCCCTCAGGAATGACGAATAGAGCGTCAGACTTCCTGATAGATTCGGTGCGGTGAACATAAAACTTGAGGCAACGCACCACATCCAACAAATGGAGATCTCTTTCCTTGTCAGATGAAGGATTAGGGCAGAAAGAGGGAACCACAATCTCCTGATTGATGTGAAACTCAGACACAACCTTGGGTAAGAATTCCTTGGTAGTGCGAAGCACAGCCTTATCCTTGTGGAACACCAGGTAAGGAGGTTTACAAGACAATGCCTGTAACTCTGCCACCCGGCGTACTGACACAATAGCCAAAAGGAAGGCCATCTTCCAAGTCACAAGACGTAATGGAATGGAAGCCAAGGATTCAAACGGTGGTCGCTGAAGAACACCCAGCACCAAATTGAGATCCCACTGGGGAGCAGGACTCTTGAAGGCAGGTCGAACATGAGTCACACCTTGGAAGAAGACTTTCACATCAGGAAGGATGGCAATCCGTTCCTGGAAAAACACAGACAAGGCAGAGGTCTGAACTTTGAGGGAACTCAGACTGAGCCCCTTGTCCACACCGTCCTGCAAGAAGGCCAGGACAGTGGGAAGATGGAAGTCAAGAGACAACTGCTTGACAGAGCACCATGTCACGAAAGTTGACCAAATGCGATGATAGATCCTGGAAGACACAGGCTTACGAGCACTGAGCATCGTCGACACCACAGAAGGAGAAAAGCCTTTCTGAGCTAGAATCGAGGATTCAACCGCCATGCCATCAAACGGAGAGAGTGAACATCCTCTTTCCACAGATACCCCTGAAGAAGCAGGTCCGGACGGGCTGGAAGTGGGATTGGATCCTTCACTGACATGGCCATCAATTCCGGAAACCAGGACTGGCGAGGCCAGTTCGGAGCAATCAGGATGACAGGACAACGTCCTCTCTTCAACTTCTGAATAACTCTGATCGATAGAGGAAGAGGGGGGAAGATGTAAGCCAGGGAGAAGTCCCAAGGGATCGACAAGGCATCCACCGCTAGAGCAAGGGAGTCCCTCAGACGGGAGCAAAACACCGGAACCTTCCTGTTGTGTCTGGTAGCCATCAGATCCACCACTGGCATCCCCCACCGTTGAGTGAGCATGTGAAACACCTCTGGGTGAAGAGCCCATTCTCCGCTGTCGACGGTGTGACGACTGAGGAAGTCTGCCATGACGTTGTCCACGCCTGGAATGTGAACTGCAGAGATGACAGGCACGTGATCTTCTGCCCAAGACAAAATATCCTTGACTTCCCACCAGGCGGAACCGCTTCTTGTGCCACCTTGTCTGTTGATGTAAGCCACCGCCGTGGCGTTGTCGGACTCTACTCTGACTGGAAGACCGGTCAATTGAGACTCCCAGTGCCTCAGGGCCAGCCGGACAGCTCGAAGTTCCAGAACATTGATGGAGAGCATGGATTCCTCCAGACCCCATTTCCCCTGAGCACTGAAGCGACCCCAGACTGCACTCCAGCCCCGAAGGCTGGCATCCGTTGTGACTGTGGTCCAATGAGGAACTAGAAAGGATTTCCCTTTCAAGAGATGAGAGAGATCTAACCACCAGTGCAGACTCGACTCGACATGAGGAGGAAGAGAAACAGACAGATGTTGATGATCTGGATGATTCCTGCACGTCTGGATCACAAATCTCTGAAGATCCCTGGAGTGGGCCATGGCAAATGGTACTGCTTTGATCGTGGAAATGAACTTCCCCACTAAGGACGACAACTTCGGAACTGGAATTTCGTCCATGTCCAGAATCCCAGCCACTCTGACGGCTATCTGGTGAGCCACGTCCACTGGAAGAAACACCATGCATTGGCGAGTGTCGAACAGGAGACCCAGGAACAGAAGCCTCTGAGAAGGAATCAAGTCCGACTTGTCCAGATTCAGGATCCATCCGTGACGGTTCAGGGTGTGCATGCACCTCTGCAACTGCTGGTGGAGAAGCTCCGCTGAGGAGGCCTTCAGTAGGAGATCGTCCATGTAGGGTGTCACTCTGATCCCATCCTGATGGAGCACCGCTATCAAGGAGCCCAGCACCCGCTGGAAGACTTGAGGAGCTGTAGTCAGTCCAAAGGGGAGCGCTGTAAATTGAAAGTGTCCCCTGTGGCAGGCAATCCTGAGATACTTCCTGCTCTCTGGATGAATAGGGATGTGAAGATAAGCATCCTGAAGGTCCAGGGAGGCAAGAAACTCCCCTGGAGACATTGCTGCAATCACAGAGCGCAGGGACTCCTGGCGGAAGTGGGAAGTCACCACATAGGCATTGAGATCTTTGAGATCCAAGATGGGACGGGCTCCTCCGTCCTTTTTGGCTACCACAAACAGGTTGGAATAAAATCCTGAACCTGTGTCCCCCTGCGGAACCGCCTCCAGGACCTCTTTGTCCAAGAGATCCTGAATAGCGTCGTCGAACAGACGCCTTTTTGAGGGTTCCTGAGAAGGACGAGTAAAATGGAACCGAAAAGGAGGAAGGGAAGAGAAAGGGATCCTGTATCCCTCTGACACCACCTGAAGAACCCATGGGTCCGCCACTGACTCCTCCCAAGTCCGGCGAAAGATGCGGAGACGACCGCCTACAGCCGGATGCGGACCCGGGTTCGGCGAGTCATGCCGAAGCAGTCTTGGAGGTCTTGGCCTTGGAGGCAACTTTGGGCCTCCAGGACTGTTTGGGCTTGGAGGAGGAGCGCGTAGTGGGAGGACCCGTTTGGGCCGAGGAGCGTGTCTCAGTCTGAAAGGAACGAAAGGACCGATTGCGTTTGGCTGGAAACTTTTTCTTAAAGACTGAGGGTAGAAGAGTACTTTTACCGCCAGTAGCCTCACTGATCATTTCTTTGAGCTCAGAGCCAAAGAGCAAATTCCCCTGAAAGGGCAAGGAAAGCAAGGCTTTCTTAGAGGCTGTATCAGCAGACCAAATTTTCAGCCAAAGAGCGCGTCTAGCCACCACAGAAGAAGTGGAGGCCCTCGCCATCATGCGCACAGCATCAAAAGCAGCATCAGCAACATAGTTCTGAGCTTCAGTGATATTAGCAAGAAGCTGCAACTGTTCAGATACAGGCGCATCCTGGCGAACCGCTTCAGTCAGTCGTTCAGTCCAGGCTGCAATAGCCCTATTAACCCATGCCACAGCAAAGGTGGGGCGCATGGCAGTGCCAATAGAGGCAAAAATAGATTTAAGAGAGAGCTCTAATTTCTTATCCGTCCAGTCCTGCAAGGCAGAGGCATCTGAGACAGCCAAAGCAGTAGATTTGGATAGTCTAGACACAGGAGCATCCACCTTGGGAGGATGAACCCATTTTGCCAGCTCCGCGTCGGGAAAAGGGTAAAGTTTGGCAAACTTTTTGGAGACAGAGGAAGATCTATCAGGATACTTCCATGCCTCAGAAACCAGACGGGCAAGAGTAGGGTTAGTTGGAAAACAAACAACAGGTTTAGATGGCTTTTTCTGAAAAACATCAGTAGGATCATAAGTGGATTCCTGAGTCAGAGGAAGGTTGAGCGTATTCAGAACCGCTCTGATCAGACCCTCAGCCGAAACTTCAGGGTCACACTCATAGGGGTCCCCAATGGACCTGTTAGATTCAATAACAGTACGTTCCTCAGCATCAGAATCCTGTAAAAGTTCTTCTTCAGAAGAATCAGTGATATCAGGAGCTCCCTGTGGCTTAGGCAGGGAGGTCCTGATAGTAGAGGGGGTCTGCCAGACCTGGAGAGCCCCCTGTACCTGAGAGGGAAAGAGTTGAAGCGTGGATCTGAGATCCCTAGTGGCAGCTTTAAACTCCCTCACCCAAGATGGCTCAATAGCGTGGCTGGGAAGCCCAGGGTTGCTATCTTTATCAGTACAATTAGGGCATAGATCCCCCACATTATCGCAATCCAGCCCAATGTGGCAAGAGGAGCAAAACGCCATGGGGGTAGAAGACCCCCCAGCCTCCTTAGTCTTGGGTCTAGCCCCTAGCTCCAGTGAAGTAGACATGCTCACAGCGTCAATATACCCCACAAAAAACACTATCACCCAGAAAAGTGTTAAAGATTAAAGTTTCACCCCAGAAAAGGTCTAAAAACGGACTTATCTGGCCAGCGAAGGGTTAATCTGGTGAGGAGAGAGAAGGCTCGGTCCCTGCGTAGTGTACTCGCCTTGGAAAAGTACCACAAAATGGCGGCCGTCATGACAGCCAATCAGAAACAAGCGCGAGCTAAGCGCTCATGGGAAATGTAGTTTTCCCTATGCAAGTACCCCAAACAGTGCCCGAAGCCCCCCTGAGCCCCCTACAGTAATAAAACACCAACCGGATGATAGAGCAGGAGCCTAGCATTAAAATGAGCCTACTCTGAAGTTGCTGTGACAAGCGGTTTCAGAGATATGTCCCAAACTGTGAAGTCCCATAGAGAGTAAAGGAGCTCTGCTGCTGAGCGGGAAAAAGCCGCGCTTAAAGGCGCGGAACACCATTTTTAATAAAGTTTAGTAAAACATTAAAAAGTGCCCAAACAAGCATGAAATACATGAGAAACATAAATAAATGAATACCCAATGCTCCAAAACTCAGAGAATAACACAGAAATTGCATAAATAGTGATAATGCAATAAAAACACCCTATGAGTGCTGGAGTGTATTAAAACTCCCAAATACAAGCCCATCAAAGGGACACTGTGGGGACAAGTGGACCTTCAGCACTCAATGGGTGACTCACCTTTCTCACAGACTTCTGTCTTCAGGTGACCATGATAGGGAGGGAAAGAACCAGAGGTAATTTCCCCAACAGGGGAGCTGCTTAACACAAGCTGTCCCCTCTTCAGGTATAGGTCCACAGAAATCCCTGGAAGCTGCACCAGCCACTTTGAAGAGGGCAATTCACAGCCATGGTCACCCTCCTAATGGTGGTATTCCATATTTGAATAAAAAATAATAAAACTCTAAGAAGCATAGCTGTTCTCTGCCTGGTGTGCAAGCACACCAGGAACAAATCAATATGGGTGGCTCTGGCCAGAAGGTGGCTTAAGTAAGAGGGGAGGCTCCGCCCCTTGCAAATTATTTGCATAATTGTTCCTGCCTATTAAAGGGGACTACACATCCCATGGTACCAGTGACCTGTATTGGACGACAGTGAAATAACGTTTTACGTTCCTGTCAGTTAGTGCTGTGCCGACCAAGCCTATATTTAAAATTATGCATATTTGGTATTTTTGTTCGCCAGTCGATCAAGGCTTAAAATTTAAATACTTTAATGCTTTGCAACGTGTTGAAGACCTCCCCAGCATTTAACCCCTTAATGACCGGTGACGTCATTTTGAGTGGGATTTAATAAAAGTGATCATAAAAAGAAGTGGAAAAAACATGAGCAGAGTTAACGAGTTGGTCTTATTAAATTCAATTACACATGGATTTTCAAGCTTTGTGTTTAAATGTGCCATAAAAAGTCAGTCAGAGGGTAAAAGGGTTTTTAGAATAAATGAAATTGCTCCTATTTTGTCTTCTGCATTTGATATATGTTGTTATTGAACTGCACACAAACCATCTAGTCTATAGAGACTCTATTTGAATTCTGATCAAGTGCAATTGAAATTTGCACATTTTTCCAACATGTATACCTACACACATTAATATACACACAAATATTATATAACACACATACGATGACTATTGTGGTGGAATTGTTTCTGTGTGCCACTGACACCGAGAACTACGCCATCTGGAGCATAAACTCCTGGCAGGGCCTCCTATGGGAGAGAGATCAAAGCTAAGGCATCAGGCTAAATCTATCCTATGTCTGCCAACCTTCACTGGCAGAATATGGTCCATTCCCTCAACATGGCTTCACAACAAAATAAATTACTCTTATTCCTCGGAGGTTTGCAAGCTAAAAAACACCAGCAAAATGGCAGAGGGATCTAAGAATCACCAGGTTCCATCAAGCTGCCTATGGAGTTTAGACATTGGAACACTAGAGGAATTGGTACAAGCACTGAATAAAATAATTTGGGACATTGTCAGCTTATGTAAGACTTGTAAAAAAAAGATTAACTGGTCAAATTAGAAGACTGACATTGGCTATTCCAAAAAGGAACCAATGATGGAAGATGTGCAGAAATCAAGTTTTTAATTAACAAAAGACTGATTCAATCATAAAAGTAGAAAGTATTTCTGAAAGAATTTGTTCCTATGATACCAAACTAAACAGTTGCTTTGTTCTTCAAATCATTCACGTTTATGCTCCTACAAGTTGACACAGTGATGATGAAGTTGAAGAATTTTATGATTATTTATTACACCTCTACAAACAGGATAATTACCATTACAAATTTATAATGGGATTGCACCATATGAATCTGGAAAAAGAGATGATAGAGGCAATCAACTGATCGAATTTGTGTACATCATGAATTCATTTTACAGGAAAAAGGCCCAGAGAAAATGGATGTGGAAAAGCCCTAACAACAATACAAGTGAAATCGAATTTATACCTGCAGATAATAAAAAGATATTCACTGACTGCTCAGTCTTAAATCATTTTAATGTTGGAAGCAACCATCATCTAGTGAGATCAAAAATTAAGATTGACTGAAAGGAAGAAAAAGAAAATGATCAAGTCAACAAAGAAAAGATCAACACTGGTCAGCTATTGAAAAACCTTAAGAATTTTGAATTTTACTGTCCAATTGTTGGGAACATTTGTCTGGTATTTTTTGGTCTCTGAGGTAGAGTATCAGGAAGAGCAGGGTGGGCATGTGCTCTCTCTCACTCTGTGGGAATGCATGTATCTGGATTCTAGTCCAGTTTGCTCTCTGTGTACAGTTGCATCGGGAATTTAATGATTAACTCACCTGCGCCATGTTGGGAGTGGTTTTTGAACTCCAAAGACGAGCTTGTTCAGAGCCTAAATTTGTTCCAGCAACAGTGTGAGGGCTGGGCTGCTCTCAGAAGGTCCAGATTATATGCAACAGGTAATCTGTACCTGTTAATCTGAAATTGTGTTTTTGCGTTAGTAGAGAAGCCACTTCACCATGGTTAGGATTGAGAACTGTTTAGTTGGTGCTCAGATGAGCAAGGGTTTATTTTTCATATTTTTGTCATTCTGATGCTAAAGTCCCACTTTCTAGGATATTAAATAAACATGCACCTCACGTTTTCTGAACCTGATGTTTGTATGTGCACAACCCTGGGAGTACAACCTATCTGAATCATTTTTATTTATTTTTATATATATATATATATATATATATATATATATATATATATATATATATATATATATATATCAATCAGTTATTCACACACGCATACACACTACTATATGCAGTTTTTATATAACAAAACAGATATTTCAGTATACAGTAAAGGCATTTTCATGTCTTGTTCTTTTAATCTTCACTTAAATCTCACAAGGGTTAATCTGTCCAGCCAACTGGAACAGTATAATTATGCATTAAAAGAAGGAAAACTGTCCCTGCAGCCTGACGAACCAGCGACTGTTCTGTAAACATGTGTTGACCTAATACAAGCTTCTCAAGTCTCTGACATGTTAGGTCACACGGGATGTGCATTTCACTGAGAATACAACAGTCAGGAGTCAGGACAAGAATCTCTCCATTTTGCCAAAACAAACTCTGCAAACTGTATTAGGTTTATTTTTTATACTCTAAATGATTATACAATGACTAATGCCCTTTGAAATCAGTCAACAATGTACCACTCTAAAAGGCAAGCATGACTTACCAATAATCTTATATTAACTGCTACACTTCATTTTACAACCAACATGCAGTCAGTCAGATCCAGCAGTGACATTAATGTATAGAGAGTTAAATATCCTTTAAATAAATATACTTGGTTCTCAGTGTTTGGAGAGACTTCAGTGAGAACATTCAGAGATAGAAATCCATAGTATTATATGTCGAGGCAATAGTTTACATTACATCTCAAACTAAATTAAGCCTATGTAATTTTGAGCAATAGTCTATCATGCAGACATTTTTCATGTGGGCAACTGCACTTTTCTGATACTTAAAAGTAAAATCAAGGTACACAGCGCAACTTCAGAAAGGCATTTCATGACAGCTAAAAGAGTTTGTTTACGGATAACTTATTCAGACATCATTAGGCAAGTAGAACTGCAAATAGAAAGTGATTATCTCTCTCTAAATTAAATTGTACGGTATCCCAAAAGTGAGACATGGAGGGGGGTAGAAATCTGCATATGCCTACAGTGATCAACAAAGAAAACAAAAACATTCCACTTCCTCTGAATAAGAGAATATGGCAGAGATGTCTAAAACACATTGTTTCACAATGCATCACAGAAGTCTCTAGTATCCAAGGGTATAAGATCTTAGAAATTAAATTACAATAACATTTCAACTTGTTTTTGACAAAGCATTTCCATATCCAATGATGCAGTTATGGAGGAATTTTAATTAATAATTTACACATAATGCAGTAAATACTGATTTTAGGGCAATGATCTAGTGTCTCAGCGTCACTAATAAACTTGGATACTTAGAAAAATGATGTATCTAGCACAATGCAAAAACAATGCTGAGGCTCCACAAACTTGTTGACTGTATCCATGTACTGATTATTTAAAACATTTTTCTCATGTGTATCATAAAAGAATATGATTATTCATATATTATTAGGATGTTGCAATTGTATAAAAATTGTGGCTATGATAAAATAAATAAAATGGATATGGCTATTACCAAAACTGCTGAAAGGGCTTCTACTTTTATTTGAAGAAACAAAGACATATAAGGTTACTGCAAAATACAGAAAAATAGCTGCATGAAGAACCCATGTTACCAGGGCTGCTTGAGTTTTGAGGGGGAATATTTGCTAAACAAATTAAGGACAATTTTAGTAATTCCAACTATTTTATTCTTCTTCTAAGAATCCAATGCTTAAAATAAGAAGTTATAACATATGAATCATCCTGATACTGCAGGTTGGGTTTAAGCACCATTTAAGGAGGTGACATGAGAATCTTATGCAGGACGAGATTCTCATATCGCCCTTTTCATCACGGTGACATGCTGAATGAGGCGTGTAGCTGCACACTGTTTAGGATACCAAATCCACCATACACTAAGCAATGTTATTTGCTATTCAATAAAAAACTGCAAAAAAATATATTTATGGCTCGCTCACATGGCTAAATTAGCTGAAAACAAATACCCTGCTATTGGACTGCTCACAAGTGCAAATACGATCTTGTGTGACTACAACTCATTGCTGCTATTTATTTAAATAAAGCTTGCTCTTGCATAGGTCTCTAAATCCAAAGCATGATGTGCCACTAGTCCAAAACAAGAAAAATATAGTTTGCCATACTGTAACACCACGTCCCATAGACAGGAGGGACTAAACAGAGTTTTTAAGAGTCAGCTATAGGTTTTAGGAGTCAATTGAGGAAGAGATATACATCGATACAAGATTTAGGAACCTGGGCTTGCTGACTCCTAGGATTTTTCCACCCTTCACATTGAAAGGACTATAAAATGAAACCTGATGTCACAGAGCAGTTGACATTGCACAAACCGACTACAGTAGTGAGGCTCATGTTATTTCCTTTCCATTACACGATGAAATGCAAGTACCAGTAGCAAGATACAGGGGATTTAATAAAGTGAAGAAAAAATAAACATTCCTTAAAAGAAAAATGTTTCTGAGATCTGGTGGTTAAATAATTTCCATATATGGCAAAAGCCTGGTAGGCTTAGTTATTAAAACTGTTCTTATCTACGTCAAGGGGATATTTTACATTGCATGCTGACTTAGTTATGTTTTACATTGCATTCCAAGAAATCCATCCAATGGACCTGAAAAAGATCCATGTTTTTTTCTTTCACCCTTGCCTACTATATTAATTGGGCATGTCATTCCATAGTTTAAAAAAAAAAAAAAAAAAAATTTATATCCTATATAATAATTCGCTAGGATGTTTGTCAGAAGCAGTCATGCGCAGTAGAGACTGTGCAGGCTTGGGCAGTCTCTACATCGCATGACTGCACCGCTCGAGTGAGGCTACACAAGACTGCATTGCGTGGAGCAGTGAGGTAGCAGTTGGCGTACCCCTCCGGCACTCAAAGGGTTAACATTATCCAGACCTTACACACACACACACACCAATAATATCACTCACACTCTCTACAATGGCCATCATCTATTAATGTAATCCAACTGCACCATAAGGAACAAATTAAAAACCCTGCTGACATAAATTGACATTTAACCCCTTAAATCAGGAGCAGTCAATTGTCAGGCCTCAAGTTGTTGGGGACTACACCTATCCTCATCCCTAACAAGCCAACAGCTGGGTAACCTGCCTTAAAGGGATAGTAATACTTAAAATGCAAAAAAAATATGTTGTAGGGTTTATCCCCCTGAGTAAAACAAGAGTACTCCCACTGGTGAAAGGTGTTTCATTCAAAAGTTATTAATTTTCAAAGTTGAATTTTTTAGGTGCAATATCACAGTGGCCTGAAATTGTACAGTGGCGCTGTTGCTACACGATCCTATGGACAGCTCTGGTCCCAGGACCATAAATCTCCATAGGATGGTGTAGCAACAGCGCCACTGCACAATTTCAGGCCACTGTGATATTGCATCTAAAAAATTCAACTTTGAAAATTAATAACTTTTGAATGAAACACCTTTCAGCAGTGGGAGTACTCTTGTTTTACTCAGGGGGATAAAGCCTGCAACATATTTTTTTTTACATTTTAAGTATTACTATCCCTTTAAATAATAGAGAGGCTTCAACACAATGATGATGATAAACTAAGAGGAAATGGAGTAATCCTGGAGCAAGCCAAGCCAACTGCACCATGGGGCACAAAAATCTCCCACTAATTTTAGCATTCAAGAAGTTAAAAGCCCTATTTACATCGATGAGAGATTTATTTATCCCCCAAGGTACAGTTGGTTTGTTCCACAATTATCCATGTTCTTAGTACCTCAGTCTCTGTGCGAGAAAAACAAAAACAGTGTTGACACTGCGTCCAAAACATCCTATGTACTGTTCACTTAGAGATCACACTTTCATTTCTTTATGCCTTATAAGTAAAGAACATAGGCCTACACCTATAAAAACTGTTATTCTGGAGTAAATCAAGTGCACAACAGGGGACAAATAAAAATTCTCAAATTCCCACGCACTTGAATAGAGCAATGCTTTGGAGACCACTTTAGTACTCAAGGGGTTAAAAGCCCAATTTAATTCAACATGAATTTTTATTTGTAGTTGGTTTGCTATTATAACTAAGGAACACTGAGGCGGATTTATAAAAATACATTCTTATTGTTCAAATCTGATCTGTCGCTATAATTTGCATTGTCATTTTAGTGACGGACTGATTTACAAAAGGTGTACTTTTATAAATATGATGTTGAATTGCGAATTTTCTAGATTCTTGTACTTTCCTAACGCCTAAAATTCATTAAGAACAACCTATACATGGCATTACAATCGTGGAGAAAAAATAGAGTTAACATTACACAAAACTGATGTAACCCTGATTATAAATAACTAAAAACATTTTGCCATCACTTTAAATGACTATTTGCAGGTAACCACACTTTTACAAATCTGGCCCAGTGTTCTTTCTGATACTGTCCAGCTAGCTATCAATTATAATTTGCCTAAGTTTCTAGCATTTTCCTAACGAACTACAGAAGCTGTCCAGTACTGCTTAACCCCGACCCCCCCCCCAGGACCAGAGTGGGCAACAACACCCCACTGGTCATTAAAGGGATAGTAATACTTTGTTTTAACTTTATTTTATTTTGTAGGCATTAAAAAAACATGAAGAAAGATATAAGTCTTATCCCTCAAACCTTTATGGTTTGAGAAATATTCACAAGCAAAGTTTCCCCCTCCCGCCCCTTTTACCTAGTATAAGCCATCTCTTCTCAGATGTGGAATCTGGTTGTAAGACCAGACAGATAACAACAGGGGACAAGCTTCTTCATTGAGAACAATGAAAACCCTGCCCCCCTTAACAAGTTTTTCAGGTTTTTCCCTTACCTTAATTGAAGATTGTCCCTCTCTGAAATCTACCTGGGCACCTCCCTTCTGCTCTGGCTGAGCAGTGTTACATCAGTAAAAGGGGCGGGAAGGGGATACTTTGTCATTGAATTACTCATGAACTACAACTCTGACAGAATTGAAATAACACTCTCCAAAGTCCAAATACTATGAGGATTAATTAGAGCTGCTTTTATTATGAAACATTACAATCCCTTTAAGTCTTGAGGTGCCAAAAGGTATCCAACACATCATTTTGAAATGCGTTGGATACCTCTCTGGAAACCAAAGGGTTGAAGGAGAGAGGTAAACTCTTTCACAGACAATATCTAAAGAGTGCCAACAGTTGCACTGGAGTTTAGGGTTTTAGTAAGGTAGAGTGATCACATTTCCAATCTGACATTCCGGGACATGTGGTCACCCTAGTGGGAAGTCTTACTCTGTGTCCACCTCAGAAAGATAGTCAGTGCCGGCGGGAGCCTCAGCAGCGGAAGTCAGTCTGACTCACAGCGCCAGCATACTGACGCCATCCCAGCTGTCTCACACACACACACCAGCCAGCCAATGAAATGTATTTGCTATATGGTCCGAGGACCATATAGCAAATACATTTCATTGGCTGGTGGTGGTGGTGATAGTGTGTGCTGCACTATGTAGGTAGGGTGTGGGTGCCAGCTTTGTTGCCTCATTCCAGGGCTCTTTGTTGTCCCGGTGGGGGGTGACCCGGGACAGAGACCTCCAATAAGGGACAGTCCCAGGCATTCCGGGACGTGTGGTCACCCTATAGTAAGGAAGCTAAAAAAGTAGCAATCCCCATTAATTTAAATGGGGTTAAACCCTGGGATGCTTTCTGAAACCAAACCAATTGCAACATAGGGAGATAATTGAAAAAAAAATCCTTTCATTTAAAAAGGCAACCTGTTGGAGACCTCTCCAGCATTCAAGGGGTTAAAATCCCCATTTAAATTACTTGGATTTGGGGGAATTTGTATTTGTCCCCCTGTGGTACATTTGGTTTGCCCCAGAATGGTTTATAGTACATCAGCCTCAGTATGGTAAAGTTCTTCATTTTGTCATCCAGTCACTTATGTGTGAAATACAAACTGCTGTAAAATAAATAAAATATAGCCATAAATGTCATATTCCAAAACAAATCTATAACAAGAAACGACAAGCACACATGATTACATGCACCGAATGATTGTTGTGGGTATTTGTGCTGCATGTTCAGGGTTCTGTTTGGTGTTCATCAAGTGTCATAGACACAGCATATTTCACAAGATGTACACAGTTATGGTATACTGCAGTGTTTCTCAACCAGGGTGCCATGGCACTTTGGTGTGCCACAGACATCCACTTAGGGTGCCCCACTGTATTTATAAGATTTTTCACAAAAATGTGAATGTAGACTTACAACTGTATATTTAAGGCTATTATCATGCACAATATGGTTATTTTAGTTGTGAGGTCTAACAATCCTATATAATAATTGGCTAGGATGTTTGTTAGAAGGCATCATGCTCAGTAGAGACTGCACACGTTCGGCCAGTATCTACTGCCCATGATTGCATTGCGTGAGTGAGGCGACGTAAGACTGCATCTCGTGGAGCAGTGAGGTAGCGGCCGCTTAACCATTTGAGTGCCAGAGAGGTACACAAAACATTGTAAAGCAATGCATTGCGTACTCCTCTGGCACTCAAAGGTTTAACGTTACCGGGACCTTGGCCCATGTACAATATAGTAACTCTATATTTGTAACCTTCATTACACTGTTGAGCAATTACATAAAATGATAGGGGTGCCCGAAAATGCCAGACTGCGTGTTAGGTGTGTCTTGAGAATAAAAAAAAAAAAAAAAAAGCTTGACAACCACTGGTATACTGTTACACTGCTTATTTTGTTACAATCCCAAAATATGAAGATGTGAACACTGCATACAAAACAATGGGAAAAATAACTGGTGGTCAAACAATTATTCCTCACCTCAGCGAAGGCCAGCTGGATACTACAGTAAGATTCATGTACTAAAGAATGTGGAGCAATTCTATCGCAAACCAACTGTCAGGGACAGATACAATTCCCAATATTCTGGTAGATATAAGTGAGGCTTTTACCTCTTGGATGTTAGAAAGTGAAATTAACACTTTATGTCAATTTGTTTGATTTAAAAGAACTTAATCAGCTGAGATAGCTCTGTTGGTTAAAACACCAGCTGTAGAGTCCGTTCAAACCTCGGGTTCACTGTCCTAGTCCCAGCCAGGTAAGCTCAGCCTTTCACCCTTCTGAAGTGGATAACATGAGTACCCAGGACATACTTGAAAACAAGAGACAATCTCAATGTATCTTCCTAGTAAAATAATGTCAAACAATCACCTATGCAGGGTTAGACTGTTCTGGCTAGCACAGCATTGAGCAAGATACTAATTTATATTGCTCTCCATCCAAACTGCCTTTCCCTCATGCTTTATCCTTCTTACTTAATTTAGCAACTGGAAAAAGGAGGTTCATAAGCTATCCCTTTACTGCACAAAAAAACCAATAGGACTTTGTTTATATTCAACCATTTAAGTGCCGATGCATGAGGGAGTAACAGCAGTGAGGAAGAGCAATGTGGAATGTTACAACCTGGCATGTGGCTGTGCTGGCCAGAACAGTCTAATGTGCATAAATGAACAAATACAAAGCTAAACACAAGCTGTTATTTTTAATTTAAAAAAAGTGATTGCGAAAGGTCTGTCAAATGAACCTAATTCATCATATGGTGCTTGTGTCACTTCATGGGGTTGAATGTGTTTTTTTTTTTTTCTTTAACCCGTAACACTCTGACACTCAAAGGGTTAAGGTGCTCTTGGTTTGTCCCAGAATTGCACTACTGTTATTTAGTACATCAGCCTGTGTGTCTGTTAGCATGGCTTATGACTGGTTAGTAGTTAAAGGGACAGTAATGGATGCGAATAAGCGTAGCTCCGATCAATGCTCATATATTATGGTTCATGTAGATAGGAAACATATCCAATTCCATATACTAATGAGGATTTGGAAAAAAACAAACATGAACATTAAAAAGAAAAAAAAAAAACTCTTTAAAGTCAGTTAACTTCTCATAAAAGCTAGCAAATACAGATTAAAGTGATTGAAGTATTACTATTTTTCTATTTTATATTGTAGCCATTAAAAAAAACATTAAAAACGATAGTATTATTTCTCAAACCTTTATGGTTTGAGAGTTCTCAAGTAAAGTTTCCCCCGACTGATGTCAGAGCTCTAGCTGACAGATTCGGAAACTGGTCCGCAGACCAGCTGGAGGCTCTTCAGCAGAGCCGAGATTGCAAAATATAAAAATAACTACTTCTTTGGAATGGTGTACAAAGTGTGCCTGGTTTGCAAGCACACTTTGTAGACTGTTTCAACGAAGAGGTTATTTTTATATCTTGCGATCTCGGCTCTGCTGAAGAGCCGCTGGCTGGTCTGCACACCGGATTCCAAGTCTGTCAGCTAGATGGTAGACTTGACCGATACAGCCAGGGAGGGGAAAGCTTTACTTGCTACATGGCTACAATATAAAATAAAGATACATTGAAGTATTACTAATCACTTTAAGTACTCTCTACTGAATTCCACATCCCCATGTGCTTTCAGAAAAAAATAAACTATAGTTGAATTTCTAAACGGTTTTGCAGCTGAATGCAGCAATTGACCTTTTGAGCAGCTAAGGGGTGAGCAATGCATTACAACACATTGCTCGTGCCTCCGGTACTCAAAGGGTTAAGTGTGTAAGTGTTGTCAGAGTGGATTATAAGGCATGTGCAGTATACTTCTGCAGTAAAATAGATAAAGTGCAAACCTAGTCTTGACCTGCTTGCACTTCAATACCATACGTTCTATTGAATGTACAGCGAATGGTATTAGTCTTGGAGCATGTTCCTAACTCCGGAAGATGGTGCTGTGTCAGCCCATCAGACGGATTCTCTGTCTGAACAGTGATACCCCCCATGCCATCTAAACTTATGGTGAGTGTGTCATCAGCAACCGTTCAAGACCTCATTACTGTGCAATGCATCTGAACACTCGTAGTAAATAGAAGAGGTAAACAGTGTCATGGATTATACAGTTTTCATCTGGGTTATTAACCGTATATCACTCATAGGATAATTAGCATTAGGGCAAATCAAGTACTGTGTATTTGATCTCTGTTAAAATAAATAATTGCAACCCTCTCCCAACCACCTAAAATAAATAACTCTGATCCACCCCTCTAAAATAATTCAACCTCCCCCTAATAAGTTATTAAAAACTGGCCTCCTATAAATAAGTTATAACATTTCTGCCTCAGGTGTTCCCTTAAGCCAGTGTTGTAACAATAGCTATAAGTGCTCCTGCTGCTGTTCGATGTGCTGCTCAACTTACAACTACTGTTAGTACTATGGCAACATCTAACCCATGTAGTAGTAGTCCCTCAGGAGGAATTCCTAATTTTATGCAGTCTACAGTATGGAGATACGTCACTCGCGCTCCAAAAGCCTAAGGTTTCTATCTGTTATAGCTGTAAAAACAGGTGAACAAGGGGGGAAGATCAAGGCTTATCAGCTCTCAGCTGAAGCACATTCACAGATCTAATTTGGAGACACACCAGAAGGTGCAACAAGCAGTAGTAGAAGCACGTCTAAAAGTTAATTGGGCTGAGGGGTATATAACAGTAGTGTTCCAGATGTTTCAGGGAGTGGGACATTTTCCTTAGTAACAATAATACCATTAACTCCTATGCCCAAATGCAAAACAGGACAAGGATCACTCTCGGTTAGTTGTAGGTGACAAGGGTCAAAGTCTCCACTGGCTCACTCAACGCCTCCAGTACTAGACAATCCACCAGACAAAGTGCTTAGAAAGAAGCAAAAAACTGCAGAAAAATAACCCAAAAATACATTAGTGGAATGAGAAACTTGCCAAAATGCTGGCAGTTGAAATGCTGCCCTATTTTATAGAAAGCATATGTTTTAAAGAATGTATGGATTGCACCCTGTGGACATATCCCAAGCCACAGTTTCCAAGAATAGCTGTGCTGCAATTGTACAAACAATTAATAACATGAGCAAGGGGCTGGAAACATCATATGGCAAGAAAGTTTTCCTGACCACAGACATGTGGACAGGTATAGGCTATATCAGTGCTCACTGGGTTAGCTTTTCAATCAATGAGTAGAACAAGTGTTGTCTCTGGCAGTAGTAGTAAAGGCCATCAGGAGGGTAGCAAATGCAAAAATATTGCGCCCTGCAGAACTAGCACTCACCATCATTAATAAGCTCACTGGTATGTTAGGTAATGAGAACCTAATAAGGGATACACCCAATGACCAATTTTTATATTTGTTGATTTTCTTTTAAATGTATTTTATTAAAAGTTAAGTTTAAGTATCTTTAAGTGGATATTCCAAATCTACCGTTGCCTTGGGAGCTGATGCCTCCGTATGGTGAGTGCTAGTTCTGCAGGGCTATCTTGTTGTATTTGTTATGGACTTATTTTCCCCTGTAGCATCACCAATCTGAGTCCTTATTCCCTTTAGGATATCAATGTATCAATAGGACATGAGTGCACCAGTACCTATTTATTGTGCATCAGTAGGGTAGCCCATACAACCAGCTAGCCACTCTATGAGAGTAGATCTCTGAGAGACAATCTCACAAAGCTGTAGATGTTAAACTGCAGCTGTTTGTAGAAACACTCTCCCTGAAAGCTGGCTTTGTGTCTGCTGACAATGACTCTAATGTAGTAGCTGCTTTGAAAAAAGCAAGTGTAAGTAATCAGTATTGGGAGCTGGAGGAGTCATCAGGAGGAATCGGATGACCCCAAAGGAGGTTTGAATAAAAACACAAGTTAAAATCAAGGTATGGGGGAGAGTGACAAAAATACTAAATATTGGCCAGGCTTGTGCCAGTTATGTGCTTGGCGCTCTTGAGGATTAACAGATTAATGTGTGTATAGTTTATAAGAAATTACTGCCATCCTGTCACATAGAACAGACTAGATTTTAAAGTATAATGCCTTTCATACCCAGACAATGGCATATCAAACATTAAACATAACTGGATTCCTATTTTACCCGTAACAATAAAATGATCTCATAAGGGGGCTTTACTGATTATGCATGACTCAATGGAAAGAATGAAAAAAGACAGATTATACAACTGCACATTCTTGTTATACCACATTTGCATTTTTGAAAAACAGAATTAAATCTAATGCTGCATCTCTGACCTTACGGTTTGCCAGATCTTGTTTAGACAGCTCACTTGATATGTACTAAAGAAAGAATGCAGCACATTAAATTTAAAATGTGGAATCCTGAATGCTTATTTAGCAAAGCAAACTAATTTGGGTACAGTATTTATAACAATAATAAAATAAAAACAAAACAAAAAAACAACAATCAGTAGAATGAAAGACAAGGGCATAGTTTTGGAAATATTCTTTTTGTGTGTTTGAATCTTCTCCTCCCGAACTCCCCTCCCCCATCACACCCACCCACACCCCTTATGGTAAGAACAGCTTTTTCGCCTGTCAGAGTGGATATACCAGCGGGGTTTCTTATTTATTTATTCTAACATTAATATTAACATTTTAAGAAAATACCTGCATTTGTGATGTTGCTTACAAGCCACTCAACTGTATGCAATTAAGAGACAGAATAGAATACAAACATTCTATTTCACACTAAATATAGATTGTATACCACCTTTCAATGTTCTGGGTCCTTAAATGGATACTAACACTTCATAGTTAAATATATACTGTAAGAGTTATCCTTCTGAGTACAACAAGGGTACTGTTGAGAGTCGTTTTACTCATATGTTGTTGCAGCTCGAACATGAATTTTCTAGGTGCAGTATCTCAATGACCTGATATTTTACAGTGGCACTGTTGCTACACCATCCTATGGAAGTTTATCGTCAATTGACCAGAGCTTTCCATAGAATGGTGTAGCAAGAGCGCCACTGTAAAATTTCAGGCCATTGAGATACTACATCTAAATAATTAAAGTTTGGGCTGAGCAAATGATGTCCCGGAAAATGCTGAAGGCCAGCACAAACTCCGGGATACACAGGGTTTTTGCGAGACGCAGGTCCTTAGATTTCATTGTGATGGACATATCCCCACAGTGGGAAAACTGTTAGAAGGGATAATAAGGGACTATAATCAGGATTACAACACAAAAAATAAGATCATTAGCACAAATCAACATGGTTTTATGAAGAATAGATCATGCCAAACTAATCTTTTCAGCTTCTATGAGGAGGTAAGCAGCAACCTAGACAATGGCAAGGCAGTAGATGTAGTATATCTAGACTTTGCAAAGGCATTTGATACAGTGCCACACAGAAGGCTGGTGTATAAAATAAGGAAATTGGGGCTAGGAGATAACCTTTCCAATTGGATACAAAACTGGCTGAAGGATAGGGAACAGTGTGTGGTTGTAAATGGAAAATTCTCCAGTACAGTTAAAGTGGAGAGTGGAGTACTTCAGGGTTCAGTATTGGGTCCGCTGCTTTTTAACATGTTTATAAATGACCTGGAAATAGATATAGAAAGCAAAATATCAATATTTGCAGATGATACTAAATTATGCAAAGTCATTAATTCAGAACAGGATATTTTCTCTCTACAGAGGGACTTACATACAATGTCAGATTGGGCAAACATGTGGAATATGAAGTTTAATGTGGAGAAGTGTAAAGTCATGCATTTGGGAGGAAACAATCCCAAGGCTACTTATAAACTTATTGGAATAATTTTAGGTGACTCGTTGCTAGAAAAAGACCTGGGTATCCTTGTCAACTACAAACTTGGAAACAGTGACCAGTGTCAAACAGCAGTAGCAAAGGCAAACAAAGTCCTGTCTTGCATAAAAAGAGGTATTGAAGCAAGAGTGGATAACATTATTTTGCCATTATACAAATCATTGGTAAGACCTCACCTTGAGTATGCAGTGCAATTTTGGGCACCGGTTCTGAAAAAGGATATACTGGAACTAGAGAGGGTACAGCGGAGAGCAACAAAATTAATTAAGGGAATGGAGGATTTGACATATGAGGAACGACTAAACAAACTTGGTTTATTTACTCTAAGAGGAGACCTTATCACATTGTACAAGTATATGAGAGGTCAATGCAAGGATCTCTGCGGTGAGCTCTTTATTCCAAGGCCTGATCAGGTGACCAGGGGACACCCCTTGAGATTAGAGGAAAGGAGGTTTAAACTTCAGCAGAGGAAGGGTTTTTTTACGATAAGGTCTGTCAAATTGTGGAATTCATTGCCCAGGGAGGGAGTTATGGCAGATACAATGGATACATTTAAGAGAAGATTAGATACATTTCTTTCAAAAGGGAACATACAGAGTTATACTGTTTATCAGTAGGCTGATCAGGAAGGTCTGATAAAGACTAATTTAATTGGTAGCAGGAAAGCTATAAAATTCTCAGTTACTGAGGTATGAGGTGAAAGTTGAACTTGATGGACTTGTGTCTTTTTTCAACCTAATTTACTATGAGATGTTATTTTGTTCTGTGATGTCTTGAGAGGCTATGAGTAATTATAATAACCCATCGAGGATGCCTTTGCGCAGACGGTACAAGGTGGAAGGGGGTGATTCTAGAGGATGGAATGAGTTGCACACCTGGAATAGAGGCTGCAGTATGTTGTTGAGTGGGAGAGGACTCTTGGGGCTGCGGATTATCCAGCTTGCTGAGGCAAGACTGGACATCTGCACCTGCTGATGTCAGGTCTGTAAGCAGGTGACATGTGTGACAGTTGTGTCTGGCTTTGTGGCGTTGTAGGTGGGGTACGGGAAGCTGATGAGGTGGAAGAAAACTGCAAACTGAATAGCTCTGCTTTGCGGGCACAAGCTGAATAAGGAATTCCTGGTCTGGTAAGCTCCTGCATTCGTATGGCGACGGCCCATGTTCTCATGGAAGAAGGGCTAAGGGTTGGTCTTGGTCTAAGTTGTGGAGTAGATGGCGGCACCGGGAGTGATGCCTCAGGCTCCACGTTATCCTGGTTGCTTAATTCAGTCATTGTTTTACCTATCCGAGAAAAGATAAATGAGAGGGGGGCTATACAGAGGAGGGGGGAGGTGAAGTATCTTCGTGCTGGAAGGTGATTATTTTGTGTCCTGGGTATGAATTGAGTGAGTAATTAACGGCATGCTCAGCGAAATTAATGATTGCAGTAGGAGTAATGGTTGGCATCCTCTCAATTACTTGGGGGGGGGGGGGAGGTTTAGGAGCCTAAGCTAGACCTTCAGCCTTCGAGTGAAAAAGAGGTAAGGAGCATAAGCTAGACCTTCAGTTTCTGCTGGCGAGGTAAGCTGAGCAAGCTAAACCAGGTTTGAGCTCAAGATGACATTCGTCCTCAGCTAGAGATATAAGGGTGTAAGGTAGACCTTCGGCCTCCAGAGTGTGGATGGGGGTGTTCCCTCGGTCTCTACAATTTCATATACTCCTGACCCTATCCTAGTCTTGGCGAAGGATGAGAAATATATTTTTAGAGGTGAACAGGCGTAGTCTGAGGGAGGACTAGCCTTCAGCCTCTGTAAAGGAGGTAGAGCATGGGAACCAGACCTTCGGCCCCATGAAGAGGTAAGAACTAGTCTAACGGGAAACCTCAGCCAAGATGTTAGACGTGGGAGTAGCCGAAAATTGAGGCTGCTTATTGAGTGAGAGGGTTTTTGTAAGAGATAGTGAGGAAATTGATTGTTATCGTACAGTAAGTGCTTACTAGCTAGGGATGTGGTACATCAAGAACGGATAGAGATTCTGTTCAATAATAGAATCCTAGTCGTCGGTCTGGAAAATACGAGTAAGTAGAGAGATTTTTTTTTTTTTTTTTTACAGAGGAGACCTTAGCCGTGACTGGTAGAAACTGAAGTATAAGTTATAAATACACCTATACAGATATGACGCTCAGGAGACAGTCCCTGAGGAACCATACAAGTAAATACATAAGAAAATGACAAGACTTGAGCTCCAGCCCTGACGGGATGATTGTGTCACTATATTAAACACATATACTGACGTTGAAGCAAACAATGATGTGAGTATATTACTGTGGAGCTAGTGATACACACCATGTAGTCTATCTCCTAAAAGAGGGACACCAGGGTGGAAAAAGAGGGACACTGCTGCAGAGCCGCCACCGGTTGTTGTAGCCCTTAAAAATCTGAAATAGGTGTGCTATGAATAATACAGCTGATCCTACATTTACTGCTGGCATTCATGTAGCAGGCAAAGTTGGGCATGTAGTAAAGAAATTTAGGCCTGCTGGACCTTGTATCGATTGATATATGATATAAAGAGGTATACTGCAGAGAGGTTATTTGTGAGCCGGCTGGGCTAGAGAGACAGAGACACTACCAGGAAGTAGAAGCTAAACTTCTGGTTTCGTTGATGCCGGATCAGGAGTGCGCAAACACATAGGAACACATTAGTGCGAAGAGGGAGATAGAAGGCTGGATCAGCCATTTTAAAGGCCTCCAGCCGCTTCCACAAATACAGACTCAGCCTTGTATTTGTCCACTTCTTCTAGTTCTTGTCCATCTACCCCGATTTTCCTTGGTATGGGAAATTTGTTAAACGTGACCTGCGTTTTGTTGATATTCATCTTCAGACCAAAATCTTTGCTCTTCAATGTGTTCCTGCAGTTCTTCAGGACTACTGGCAAAAAGTATGATACGGTCTCCAAAAATGTAAGTTATTTAGGTAGTGTCCATTGATCTTAACTCATTTCTGATCCCAATTCAGTTTGCAGAAAATTTCTTATTTTAGTATATAAATTAAAACAGATACTTGAGCTAACAAGCTTGATAACAAATGTGGCTAAAATGTGGCATCTAGCCTATACATGAATATACAAATGTTTTAGAACTCTCTAATAGGAGGCTATAAATTAGTCTACAACTACAGTATGTAGGCATATTTTTCATTAAACCTATAGTCTGATCTCCCAACAAGCTGAAAACCTGTTTCTGGCAAGTGACATGTTTGAATAGTCTGCTCTTTTATTGACGCATAATCTATAGTGTGACACATTCCCCTTCTATGCATCTAATGCATTACTAACTAGCTGAAGAGCACAGTGCCACCCAGCAACGGCCGCGGTGCAGTCATGCACAGTAGGGACTGCTCACGCCACGGCCGGTATGGTGCGGGGCGCTCCGTAAATTCGAAGAGAGGACTACAGTCTGAATTCGGAGCCTCGCTCCGTTATCAGCTGCAGCTCGGGAAGTCTGTAGTGCGCATGACTGCAGCAAGCGCAGCTGTCTCTACTGCGCATGAAGGCTTCTGACAAACACACATTTAGCAAATTATTATATAGGATGGATATTTAAAAAGGTGAGCTGTGTACGAAATCAGCCTGGTTATTTCCAAGGGGAGACTTTAAATTTGAAAAATCAAGGGCAGGGTGTACAATACTGCAGCACTGCAGAGAAATCAGAAATAACCATCTGGGGAGTGACAATGTCCACTGGCCCTCTTCTTTAGTGTCAACTCTGTAACTGATGCTACAGGAAGTGGCTGTTTAGCCAGAAGTACAGTCATAGCTTTAGCTGCTAGGTTGCTAAGGATATTACAAGAAACATCCTTAGCAAACCCTCCAAAAGTGATACTACTAACAACATCTTCCATGACATTTTCAGTAGTAAGTGTATTTTTTTGTTTTTTGTGAGGGAGCACATTTTTAGACTTATCGTCACCCCCAATGGGAGATCTCTTTATCATCACCAGAGCATACTGCAGGTCATCTGGCACATGTGAGACCTGGAAGTTCACTGGAATCCAAGATTAGTTAAGAGGTGAGGAAGAAATTACAGAGCTCATATCCTGGCTCCATGCATTCTAGAAACTTCAGGGTATCCTTGTTGGAAAGGACAGCATCCCCTTTTTCCAACAAGGGTGACAAGACAGGGTTAATGCCAGGTAATTTCATGATCACCTGCCATTATAGAAAATATACTGTCTGCCACCCCAATCTTGTTTCACTAGTAATCACCGAACTACATACAGTCTTCACCAGCCTTGATCATCTGTTCACTAGTAATCACAGGGTATCCTTTTGAAATGGTGTGTTTTTTATATTGCGCTGTTTTTTGGGGCATTCAGTAGGTTGCCAAGTTCAAAAGGGCTACATGACAATCTCGCATTGCATATCAGCGTGAAATTGTCATGTCGCTTCTTTAAAGAGAGCTATATACAGCCAGACTATGTATTCACTATTCCCTTGGAGTAATCGCAACGGGACAGTGGAACACAGAAAAAATGCACTTCCTGACAGCTGTTTATCATTCAAGGAGAAGTGAACGGTTTAAATAAAAAATATATACATTACATGGATCTTCCTGCTACATTAACCAGAGATATTTTCCTCTCAAAAGATAGCACAGCTCAAACATATCCTATATAATAATTCGCTAGGATGTTTGTCACGATGCAGTCATGCGCAGTAGAGACTGCCTGCGTGGAGCAGTGAAGTAGTGGCCACTTAACCCTTTGAGTGCCAGGGGGTACGCAACGCATTGCAATGCGTTGCGTACCCCTGTGGCACTCAAAGGGTTAACATTACCCAGACCTTGGCCCATGTACACGGGCTTTTATACTAGTTTCTTATAAACAAACAGTTAAGGGGGGGGGAATCTTTTTTGACTTCACTTGATGTTGTCTCCTTTATGGAGCACTTTGTGGGAGAGCCGGAGTCATAGATTATGGCTCTATATAACAGCACCTCCTGGTTGACAGAATAAAAAAATTGCAATTTATTTGAAACAAGATGAGCTGTAATCATTTTGGATGAACTATCAACAGTGGTTGTTTTACTCAACAAGAAAAGACATACACCATCTAGTTTTTAATTTAAAAAAATTACTACTTCTTTAAGCCCTTTAGGACAATAGGGATCTACATTGTACATACATTAATAACTGGAGTGAGAGGATCCACAAGACTGGATAGCACTAACTGTGCTAATGCTGCAAGGTGTATATATTATATATATATATATTTATTTTTAACCTAGAGAGTGGTGTCTCGTGGATCCCCTATATTCTGTTAATTCAACAACAATGGTGATAGTAGATTAGTGCAGAACAAGCTAGCATCTGGCCACAAGCCAGCAAATACTGGCCAATTTCCATAAACACTGAGATGCATAAAAATATATACATAGCTATTGATTTAAACAAATAATGCCCAATACAATACAGGTGATTTTGAAGGGTCCTTTAAAAATCATCTGTTTTTTTTGTTTTGTTTTTTTTAAACGTGATACTTCCACATTAAGCAATAGAACCTGACATCCTCCAATGCAGTGAATTAACAATGCTTTACTTTGTAGACACCAAGCCAAAACAATATATTGTCACTAAAGGTGTGGCACAGTTACTTGCAAACTGTTTTTCTAAAACTTGCCTGTTAGTATACGAATATCTTGCACAAAAATACACACATTAACACAAAGAAAATTGGTACTTTAAATGCTTTTTTTTTTCCCATCTACTGAATGTTAAAATATTTTGAGACATTTGTTGAGATTAACTCTTTGAGTGGCAGAGGGGTACACAACGCACTGCGAATCAATGCATTGCATACCCCTCTGGCACTCAAAGGGTTAATGATTGAAATGAATTATTGCCCTTTTTCTCCCAGATGTTGTCACTGTTGAGCTTGATATTAAAAATAAATCCCATTATTGTATATACTTTGTTTCAGTTTTATTCTCATCTAAAATTTAATTGTTGAATTTAGTCTTCTTTTATAGTGATATACCAAGTAACTACAATATTTATCATACATAATATAACTATAGTTCTATTGTTGTTAATCTGCAGAGGTCAAGTAGATGCAATGTTAGGTCATTTCTTGTCACATATGACTTTACAATTAACCTGTGATATTGCTTTTGGTGGCTGGATAATGGATTGCCTTCATGGTGTTGCCATAATTTGATCCAAAATAATATAGCCAGAAAAAAATGGGCAGCCCTAAGAGTGGACAGACATATTAATGTATGGAGAGGTGACCCTGCAACTTTATATCAGTAATTAATTTGTTTTCTTATCCCATCAAAACCTACAGCCAGAAATGCCCTTTTAAACATAACTAGAGCAGGCTACTTTTGTGTAACAATATTGGAAGAACCCATAGTTACTTTGAAGAATTCCAAATAAGACCTAGCTGGTTGGCAACATTCTGCCAGAGACTGTAATATCTAAATCACAATTCCAGCCTAATTATAATCAGGAAGTTCCCTCCCTCACAGTCCATTGTTTGTCTTCAAAATATCACAAGAACAAGTTTAGGATGGTACATCTCCTGTAAGAAGAGGCTTCTGTATGAAGAGAGAAAACAATCTGTAAACCAACAGCAACAGAGATAAAGAGGGGGAACCAGTTATTTCAGATTTGAATTTTTTTTTTTTTTTTTTTTTTTTTTTTTTTTTTAATTAAGGCGAACCCTTTTAGTTTTGTGTGCCTGTGCAAATATGTTTGAAGGCTCAACATTCTTAATGTTGCTCTGTTAGTTTACCTCCCCACAAAATATAAACAGTGCGTGAGACCAGATCATAACTATGCACATTTAAAGTCATACAAAGAGTTTATAAGTAGCAAAAGAATATGTCCTTTCTGTATAATTTACTTCTTCTACCAAAGTAAGTTGTGTTGCCCATTTTTCACTCATGTTTTTCAACACAGTGTTACAGCTTGCCTTGGTTTCAACGTCATCTACAGACGCGAGGCTTCAAGCATGCAGCAGGCCTCTGTTTTATGTGTTTGCTTCCTGTAGTCTCCTCCTACCTACTTCCTCCCTCTGAGCTGCTCCTTCTACCTACTTCCTGTGGAGGGGTTTAAAAGGCAGACTGAGTCCTGATTCAGTTGCCCTTGCGTTGTTGTTCATAGCAGTTCTATTACCTTGAGCTCTGTGTATGACCTGGCTAGTCTTCCATCCAACCTGGTGCTGACCTGTGGCTCTGTCTGACTATTCTTTTGCTTATCCCTATAGTGGGCACCCAACCTGGTGCAGACCTGTGGCTCTGGCTGACTACCTGAACTGTGTATGACCTGGCTTGTCTGACTACCCCCTCTGGTGCTGACTTGTGGCTCTGTCTGACTACTCTTACATTTGTTCCTTGTACCTAGCAGACACCCAACCTAGTGAGGACCTGGGGCTCTGGTAGACCAGCTCTGATACTGACTGCAGTCAAGTCAGCTATCTATTTCCCATTCTGACTGCAGGCGTGAGTCAGAGTTCGCTCCTTCCTGACTGCAGGCGTGAGTCAGATATCGCTCCCTACTGACTGCAGGCTTGAGACGGTACGCCCGCTACGTCGGATCAAGATACTGTGTTCCTGTTCTTGCTCCTGTTCCTGGCTCCAGCAGAGACTACCAGTGGCTTAGGCTTAGTCTTCAGCAGACTGGTCAGGCTCAGCAGCCTACTATTCCTGATAGCAGAGCTCGCTGGCCTGTAACCATCTGCTTGTTCCGGATGTATATATTCTATATATATTTGGCTTACCTTTCGGTTGTCGGTAAATTGAATTTAACTATACCATACTGACTCTTGAACTTCTCTGGAAACCGTGACACACAGGAACAAACCAGTGCAAAACAAAACCATGAAAAGGATGGAAGGAAAAAAAAAGGGGGGAGGGGACTAGAGAGTAGTTATATGAGGGGGGTGGAGATCATAAAAGATCTGGAGGTGGAGCATTAGTTGAAGGCGAGTCTGACCAAGACTCTTTAGTCCTTAAACTAAGTTAGATGATGATAATTCCAGAGAATAAATGCCCCGACTCTACGAACTTCTCAGGTGTTGTGCTTACACATCATCCTGGTGCATCCAGCTGACTGAAAACACCATTACTCTGCCTCCATGTATAACACAGCATCCATGTGGATATACCAAAGCATCCACCATGATTCTTGGGAGGGGGGAGAAGAAAAAAAACATCCATCAGAACTCTCCATAAAGAACACTAGGAAAAGTCCCTAAACAGACACAACTTCCTGAAGAACCTTCCTGTCAAAGCTGGCTTCAGCTGAGGCCAGGATACTGGACAACTTCACCAAACATTCCTGGCTCAAAGATGACAAGGTCGCCAGCTTAGACAGCTGTTCAGAAGAGGCCTGATTCTTGTAGGCTCAAGAGGCACCCACAGATCTGGTGGAATGTGCCATAACAGTCTGATTTCCTGAAAGGCTATGTGCTCTGAACACAGTTGTAATTTAATGTACCACATCAAGCATTTGGAGCTCCTATTACCACTTGAGAAGGATCAGGGTAAAAAGTAGGAAGGACAGTTCCCTGATTGATGTGATAGGTGTTGATGCTACACCATCCTATGGACATCCCTGGTCAGTTGACCATAAACCTTCATAGGATGGTGTAGCAACAACTTCACTGTAACATTTCAGGCCATTGAGATATTGCACAGCAGTGGGAGTACCCATGTTTTATTCAGGAGGATATATAAATCATTTTATCTTATTAAGTGTTAACTTCCCTTTAAACAGAGGATGGAAGGAATAGAAAGTGGGGATGATCCCACTGGTACTTATGGTAAAGCAGCAACTGATTAAAACACAACTATCTTTTTTCAAAAGCCAGCACACTTGTGCTGAGCAAAACAAAACTTAATTATTAAAAGTAGCAGTGTAGAATACAAAGGGTAAATATCATGCACCCTAGCCATTTCTAGTGTAGGAGAAATATCTGGTACAGTCCTACTGCTACAATAGACAATGTGTGAGATGGAACAGAAGTGTAGGTCTGTTAGTTTAGGGTTAAATACGTACTGCAGTATGTAAGAATACCGTTTTTTTACTGCAGTATTCATTCATTTGGCTTCTACACCACTGGACTAACAAGGCTAACCTAATTTAAATAATTTAGGTTAGTCCAGTGGTGTAGTAGCCAAATGAATGAGTATTGCAGTAAAAAGTGTATTATTACATACTGCAATACTCATTAATTTGGCCTGTTAGTTCAGGGAACAGATAAACATGGGTGAAGCAATTTTCCTTCATACATGCATTTAAAGTGTTACTAATGTCTAATCAAAAAGTGCCTTAGTTTCAGTCATTACATTTTTTTTACTACACATATCGCTGTCCGCAATGTCTGCACCTCTAGCATTTGGCTGCAAATCAATCTTGAAGTCTTCCCCTCCCGCCCCTTTTCGTCAAAGTGCCTGTAAGTCTGTTGGATCTGAAATCGTGTCGGATGACACGACAGATCCTGTAGAGGCATGAAATTCATAGCAGGCTACATGAAACCCTGCCCCCTCAGCAGTGACGCATCACCTCCTCTGCAGAGCCGGATCTACATTACTTGTAGTGAGCGCTCCGTACCGCTCATTTGCTTCCGGCTCTTGACGAGGAGTGTACCTTGCTTTAACGTGTGAGTTGTAAACACCAATTGTTCAACCCAAATTTATATGTAGAATGTAAAATGAACGAGCATATCATTTTTTTATAAAAAATAAAAGAATCATCAATAAATCTATTAGAACTTAAATCTGTGTGTGATCCTGGGTCTGTATTTGTGTGCATGTCTGTGCCAGGGTCTGTATGTGAGTGAATACCAGCACCAGGGTCTGTATGTGTTTGCAAGTCTGTGCTAGGGTCTGTATGTGTGTGAATGCCAGCGCCAGAGTCTGTATGTGTTTGCAAGTCTGTGCCAGGGTCTGTATGTGTGTGAATGCCAGCGTCAGGGTCTGTATGTGTGTGAATGCCAGCGTCAGGGTCTGTATGTGTGTGAATGCCAGCGCCAGAGTCTGTATGTGTTTGCAAGTCTGTGCCAGGGTCTGTATGTGTGTGAATGCCAGCGTCAGGGTCTGTATGTGTGTGAATGCCAGCGCCAGGGTCTGTATGTGTTTGCAAGTCTGTGCCAGGGTCTGTATGTGTGTGAATGCCAGCGCCAGGGTCTGTATGTGTTTGCAAGTCTGTGCCAGGGTCTGTATGTGTGTGAATGCCAGCACCAGGGTCTGTATGTGTTTGCAAGTCTGTGCCAGGGTCTGTATGTGTGTGAATGCCAGCACCAGGGTCTGTATGTGTGTGAATGCCAGCACCAGGGTCTGTATGTGTGTGAATGCCAGTGCCAGGGTCTGTGTAGAAACTAGAAAGGGGAAATCATGATGCATGTGTCAGTCAATTGAGGGGAATACTACACCACTGCTGTGCAATGTGCTGGTGTGACACTGCAGTTCCCCTGGGTGACCTGTATGTGGACAACATTTACATGACTCCCTTTTATGCGGGAATGTCACCATTTTCAGGGTCACCATGTAGGCGGCAACATTTTAATGGGATACCCTATAGTGACCAGACCTACCATTCAGTGCAGTGTTCAATGTGTTCATCGTTTTTAGAACAGCAAAGGTTGCAACATAGCTGACTTTAGTGCTTCTCATGTTTCCCCCTTTAATTTAATTCCAATAATATGGTATAATGTTTATTTCTTCCTTACCAATTCTGGCAATGCTGCCGCGGCTCCGTGGAGGACTACTTTACTGTCCACGCATGCGCATTACTGCTTCTGTATTGTAAACCCATCCGCTCAGTCTGGAGCCTTGAGTGACGTAGCAAGCAGTCAAAGAGCAAATTACCCCGTCTAATTGGGTATTTCATGTGAGAGCACTTCAAGGAATCTTTATAGGGATAGTAATGTTTCAATATAAAGGCATCTCTGATTAATCTTCATAGTATTTGGGCCATGGTGAGTGTTATTTCAATACTGTCAGATTTGTAGTTCAAGACTAATTGAATGATAAAGTATCCCCTCCTACCCCTTTTACTGATGTAACACTGCTCACCTCAGAGCAGCAAGACTGTCCAGATGGATATCGGAAAGGGACAATCTTCAGTGAACATAAGGGAAAAACCTGAAAAACCTGCCAAGGATTTGGTTTTCCTTATGTTCAAAGTAAGAAGATTGTCCCTTGCTGTGAGTCGTCTGGTCTCAAGACCAGATTCCACATCTGAGGGGAGGTGGCTTACACTAGGTAAAAGGGGTGGGAGGGGGAAACTTTATCATTCAGTTACTCTTGAACTACAGCTCTGACAGTATTGATATAACACTCTCTATGGCTAAAATACTTTTAAGAATAATCAGAGCTACTGTTTTGTGAAACATTACTATCCCTTTAATCTTAAACAAGTGTGATTTAGTCACAAAAGAAGGTTCATAGAATAACTGCTCTGCAATGCATTTGCCAACTACAATAAACCTTTCCCGCCACTGAGCCCATCTCCCCCTAGGTGTCTTTGAAAGACATTGTAAGACTAATCATTTTAGCTCAACGGGCAAAGAGAGGGAAAGAAAATCAGCTAGGCCTTTCATAAACAATCAAGCCTACTGAACTGAAAAACAGACTGACAATGCAGCAGCCTACTAATTTGCTCTACCTCCTGTATATAAAATGTGCTTTTAATTTCTCAGCAGATTGCTAAATCCATAATGATAGTGTTTGAAAAAGAGAAGGCTGACTGAGCAACCAAAGCTGAAGAGGAATGTTTTCACAGGCGCAGAAAGTGAATACCATCGGCTTCAGCTTGCATTCTTCCTTAGATGGAGACAAAATTTGCTTGAATGAAAGGAAACTGGAGAGCTATACAAGACAATGTTGGGGGAAAAAAAAAAAGCTTTTTTTTCTTTTTTATAAGTGGTAAGTATTTATCACATGAAATATGAAACTTGTAGAGCTCTAGGTTTAAAAGCAAAGTGGAGTAATTCTTGAGCACACTTTGTGTGTCCTACCTCCTTCCTCTAGACTATAAGATCTTAGGAGCAGGGCCCTCTGACACGTTTGTTCTCTACGTTCCATTGGTAATGTTTTATGTCCCTGTATGTCTATTCCCCATTTTACAGTGCTGCGGAATACGCTGGCACTATATAAAAGATAACAATAATAATACCTACAGTACTATGTGGGGGAAAAAACAAAAACATTGATTTAACCCTTTGAGTGCCAGAGAGGTATCCAATGCAGTGCATTGGCTACCTCTCTGGCATGCCAAAGTTAAATTAAATGTTTGTTTTTTTTAAAACCCTTGAATAAGAGATTTGAAAACCATTGCTTCACAATGTGTTGGGGACCTCTCTAGAATTCCATAGGTTTAAATCAATGAGGATTTTGAAGGGTTGTATTTTCTCCTATGGGGCAGATGGTTTGCCTTACAATTACTCCTCTTTCTCTTGGGACTGTAGAATTGATAAACCAAGGACGCAGTATAGATATGCAAACTGCAATCCCACATTTCTATTTAATCCCTTGAAATAAG
The DNA here is from genome assembly GCA_037306005.1 of Rhinophrynus dorsalis. Taxonomy (NCBI): domain Eukaryota; kingdom Metazoa; phylum Chordata; class Amphibia; order Anura; family Rhinophrynidae; genus Rhinophrynus; species Rhinophrynus dorsalis. The sequence goes on from CM074721.1 coordinate 244,301,538, forward strand.
CATCTTGTAGACACATCTAGCATCCAAAGGTTTCAATTCTTGAAATGTTATTTTTACTTTAGGGTGACCAGACCTCACCTTTAACCGAGGACACATATGAAAAATGCATACTGCAGGGCTGCTTTGATTTCAGTGCAGTCCTGAAATGTGACTATTTCCTACGTGTCCCCGGTAAAAGGGAAGGTCTGGTCAGCTTTTTTTATTTCCATTAAAGGGATAGTATTACTTCAAAATTACTATCCCTCATATTGTAGCCCTTAATAAACTGAGTTAAATGACACCAGTGGCATCTCTCAAACCCTTATGGTTTAAGAGATAGCCACTTTCAAAGTTTCCTTTCCCCTGCTGTCAGTGTTCTGCTGCCAGCAGGGGAATCCGGTCCCGGGACAGGCGCAGGCTCTTAAACAGAGCCGATATCTCATTATGGAAGGAAAAATGATTCATTGAAACAGTTTTCTATGTGTTCTTAGTTACCAAGCACACATAGAAGACTGTTTCAATTAATCATTTTTCCTTCCATAACGAGATATCGGCTCTGCTGAAGAGCCTCCTCTTGATTCAGAGACCGGATTCCCCTGCTGGCAGCAGAACGGTGACAGCAGGGGAAAGGAAACTTTGAAAGTGGCTATCTCTTAAACCATAAAGGTTTGAGAGATGCCGCTGGTGTCATTTAACTCAGTTTATTAAGGGCTACAATATGAGGGATAGTAATTTTGAAGTAATACTATCCCTTTAAAGGGATAGAAATACTTACATTTTACTTAACTGCATTTTGTAGCCCTTAAAAAAACAAACTAATTGCTCCCAGTGCCATCTCTCAAACCTTTATGGTTTGAGAGATTTCCGCTTTCAAAGTTCCCCCTCCCCTGACGTCAGAGCTCTAGTTGACTGCAAGGGATTACGGTCCCGGGACCGGCGAAGGCTCTTCAGCAGAGCAGAGATCATGTTATGGAAAAATAAATCCTTCACTGGAACAGTTTTCTACGTGTGCTTGGTTTGCAAGCACACGTAGAAGACTGTTCCAGTGAAGGATTACTTTCTCCATAATGCAATCTCTGCTCTGCTGAAGAGCTGCCACTTGTTCAGGGACAGGATGCCCCTGCAGTTAGCTAGGACGCTGACATCAGGGGAGGGGGAATTGCCATAGTATCTTCCATTCTTCTAAGCTACATACATCATTTGTCATTTGGCTTACTTACCCAGGAAAATCGACCTTGTTGCAGATCTTTTAATCATCTGCAAAAAAGGCATACTTTACCGTGAAGACCTTTTGTGTAATATCTCTAATAAAAATCTTAAAAAGAATCGGCTCCAGTACAGATCCCTGAGGTACCCGATTAGTAACACGACCTACCAAGCCTAGTGTGGTCAGGTGAGTGTATTATTTGTATGACTTTTACATGTTTTTTTACATCCAAATATATAGTAGCAACCGTTATTTTTATTGAATACTTATTTTCTGGTGCAGTATAACTTGTTGACTAAAGGACAAACACCATCAATGTTGCCAACACTTGCCAACAGTGTACAGTGTTAAATGATCAGATTTATCAAATTCAAAACAAATCCATTAGTTTATTCATCTCTTAATGTTCTTACAAGCTACATTTAGACCTATGATGATGAAGTTTGGTTATCACAGAATAGGAACAACAGTAGTACTGGTTAAAGGGATAGTAATGTTTCATAATAAAAGCAGCTCTAATTAATCATCATACTATTTGGGCCATGGAGAGTGTTATTTCAATGCTGTCAGAGTTGTAGTACAAGAATAACTGAATGATAAAGTAGCCCCCTCCTGGCCTTTTTACGGATATAACACTGCTCAGCGCAGAGCAGCAGGGAGGTGCCCCGGTAGAGGGGCAGGGGGTCAGGGTTTTCAATGTTCTCATAGTAAGAAGATTGACCCTTGCTGTTATCTGTATGGTCAAGTAACCACATTCCAAATCTGAGGTGAGCAGTGTTACACTAGGTAAAAGGGGTGGGGGGGGGGGGAAACTATCATTCAATTACTCTTGAACTACAACTCTGACAGTATTGAAATAACACTCTCTATGGCTCAAATACTATGAAAATTAATTGGAGCTGCTGTTTTGTGAAACATTACCATCCATTTAAAGGCACAATAAAAATTAGGAATGAGATATAGATATATATATATAGTTTATTTGCAGAACCACTAATAAAAAAAAAAAAAAAAAAAAACACGTCAGTTTTATTTAGTATTTTCTGTAAAGTTTCCTCTCTGATGTATGCAGTGGATATCAATTGCCTACACAACCTTATTGAAATGGCAGCTTTTATTGATGTAAAGGCTGAAATTAAGACAAATCATATCAGACTATTTTTCACTGTTACCAGATGGGTCATTGCTTGTGTAATATCTCCATGTAAATAGATGTTGTTGGTATACCAATACAGTAGATAGATAAGATAGATAAGATAGATAAGATAGATAAGATAGATAAGATAGATAGATAGATAGATAGATAGATAGATAGATAGATAAGATAGATAGATATATAGATAGATAGATAAGATAGATAGATAGATAAAGTGATAATGGGAAGTACAAGTATGGTTTACAGTGAACACATTATACTGATACATAATATTTATTCTGCAAATACAGATGGTTTATATACATAAATTGGATATATGTATCATCCTTGTTGCCTTTGTCCACTCAAAGAGGGTATCACCTGTTCGCTAACAAGACAAATGGCCTGAGAACCAAGGGAGGTACATATCTAGCAGGGGGGTTGCTGTGCTTAGGCTGACATTACCTTATCCTTCAGAGAAATAGGTATTTTCAGTAGTGTCCCAAATAAGGTTTTGCCAGCAAAGCCAAGCACCCCCACACCTGTTAGATTTGTATCACAAAGTGCACTGTCATGTGTTTTAGGCCTATTTACATTGAAAGCAATGGCTGCTGAAAAGAGTATAAAACAAGGGATTAGATTCCATTTAATCAGTGAAGGAGGAAGATGGAGTGAAGGAAAGATACAGTGACGGAGGAGGGAAGGAGAGTGAAGGAGAGAAGAATGGCGAGTGGAGGACAGCAGGAACAAGAAGCAGGAGGAGAATCTGCCCTAGGTAAATATGCCGGAACACACAGTGCACTTATGTATATAGAAATGTGTTAATGTTTTGCATTCTTTTTTGTAGTTAGGATGTTAGTTTAGTCTGTTGTGCTGCCATTTAATTCCTTATAAGGAAGTATAGAATACCCTGCTGTGTGATCTAAGACTGACTGGTGGTTCAATCAAAAACAGAATTTATTAGAACATTCTTTTGCACCTGAATCCTCATAACTGGAAATATTTATGTATATGTACATGTAAAATTATTATATTTATATATACATACATATTTCTCTGGGTTACATTATTGCTGACCCAGTTAAAACTGGTAACATCATCTTGTAACCAACAATATTTAACATTTTTTGGAAGACGCACCTGAATATAAGACACACCAAAGTTTTGAAAGAAATATTTAGGAAAAAAATATTTCAGTAATAGTCCTTATTTATTTCTTCAGTAATGTTAAAAACATGTTGTATAATGATGAAACACCTGAACTATATATTGTAAAATCTCAGTTTTAATATGCACTTTTTTTACAACGTTTCAGCTGACGTGACATGGGGCTGTGTATTATACTCAAGGGTAAAAAACAAACACAAAAATTGTAAGTGTTGGACTCCTTCCCTCGATCCTTCCTACCCCTTTATTTATATGATAAACTTGGTTGACGGAGTGTATACATATGACAGGATAAAATGGGAAATCTGTAAATTATTACTTATTTGTCAATAACAATGCATTGGGATAGATCTATACAAATAATATATGTTTGCAGAGAGCGGGACTGGCCTTTAGCTGCTTTTTGTCATGATGGACAAGGCTACTCAACAAATATTGGCCGGGGGATGAGTGTGGTCCACTCCTGGTGAAGAAGGTACACCTCAAAATGCATAGAGGCTAGTCCTTTGAGAGCACACAACATCTCCACATACAGCTGGATCAAAAGAACAGCGAGGAGCTAGGAACAGAGCTGAGATGTGCCTAAACTAAAAAAGGATTAATGTAGGTGCATAGTATGGTGGCAATTTCAAGAGACTTCCTCATATTAGTAACCTCTCTCTTTGCTATTGTGATCAAGTAAGCAGACAATATAGGAGGACTATTAAAATGTTTCAGATATCCAAGCCTATTGAGGACACTGCACACATTGATATAAACAGGCAAGAGATCTGAGTGTTTATTCCCCTCACAGCCATTTACCTGCATTCTTGGCTGCTGTTCTCTCCTTTGTGGACCTCTGAACATTGGAAATTGCATTTGTGCCCTGTGAGGATCTTCAGGTCCTCACAGGGCACTGCCATTGTTTCGATGTGCAGACCTATTAAATGGAAACTGCGGTAGTGCCCTGAAGGTGATCACAGGGCACTAACGCATTGTGATCCTCAAAGGAGAGAACAGCCTCAGAGAAAGAGGGCTGAGTTCCCAGCTGCCTCCTCTGAGGTGGGTAGAGGTATTTAAAGTATAAGATGAAGGCACTTTTTGTTGGTAGTTTTTTGCCACAAATAACGCGTCTGATATTGGAAAAATAAGCAAAGTGAAAAACAAATGGATAATTGCTTGGAAAAATAATAAAAATAAAATACTGTCAATGCCTTGGTTGCATAAACATGCACCCAGTTTAGGTAACAATTTGTGGAAGCACCTTTTGCTTTCATTACAGCAGTAATGATAGATCTTTATCAACCTAGCACACCTGTATTCTGCAATTTTACCCCACTCTTTTTTGCAGAAGAGCCCATGACCAGCCTTCTTTAGGTTAGTTCACAAAATCCAATCTTCCTTTTTGTAAACTGTTCCTTTGATGATTTAACAGAGTGAATCGGATTATTGTCGTGAAATTATTAAGTAAAGGAACGGCAAACTTTTTTAGGATATAGAGCTTTTCCTGCTGAGTAAAACATTGGTAATTCCACTGCTGCCAGTAGTTTTATTCAAGTGTTGTAACAGTTCAAATAATCAGGAAGTGAAAATACAGTACGTTTACTTATAGCTCTGACAGCATGACTCAGCAGTTCCTATCACATTCTATGGAGAACGGTTAGTTATTGACTTTCCTGTTAACCAGAAAATAGCAGAATATCTCATTTGAATCGGAGGACAGTATTAAAGTAAAAAAACATGTTTAAACTGTAATAACTCTGGAAATATGCATCTTTCAGCAGTGGGAATACCCTTATTTTATGCAACAGATAAAGCCCTGAAATAGATATATTTTTTTCATAAAAAGTTTACTGCTCCTTTAACTTCAGCTTTCTGATAGATGGCAGCAGGTTTTACAAAAAAAAAAAAAAATTAATTACTTGATATTGGTAGCTATTCATTCCCCCTATATCTTAACTACAATACCACCTGCCCCACTGAATAGAAGCAGCCCCACAGCATGATTTTGCCATCTGCCTCCTTGACAGTTGGCAATGTGTTCTTTTGGTGATGAAATGTGTTGGATTTGTGCCAAGCATATCTTTTGGAATCAAGGGACAATCTTCAATTAAGATAAGGAAAAACCTGAAAAACTTGTCAAGGGGGGCAGGGCTTTCATTGTTCTCATAGGAAGAAGATTGTCCCCTTCTGTTATCTGTCTGGTCTTACAACCAGATTCCACATCTGAGAATAGATGGCTTACACTAGTTAAAAGGGGTGGGAGGGGAAACTTTGCTTGTGAATATCTCTCAAACCATAAACTTTTGAGAGATAAGACATATCGTTCTTCATGTTTTTTTAATGCCTACAAAATTAAATAAAGATAAAACAATGTATTACTATCCCTTTAAGGAGGTGGCTTACATTAGGTAAAAGGAGCAGGAGGGGGATACTTAATTACTCTTGTACTACAACTCTGACAATATTGAAATAACACTCTCCATGGCCCATATACCATGAATATTAATCAGAGTGGCTTTTATTTTGAAACATTACTATCCCTTTAAGTATGCAACCAAGAGTCCATCAAGGAAATAGGAACATCAGATTTTATTTAGGGCTAAACACAATCAATTCAGCGGAGGTCAAGTGAAGACAAATTACCTCTCTACATGATTGGTATGTGATTGGTTATATCTAAACAGTTACAAACCCCACTGTAAAGTGTGTGCTCACTTATGCAACCAAGGCATTGAACGTTTTTGTATTTTCAATTATTTTTCTAGTAACAATCCATTTGTACTTCACTTAAATATGGTTGGTTACAACAGCTTATTAAATGTGAAAAAGGTCTGATATAAATGGTCTTGATTTCAGCCTTTACAGCAAACAAAAGCTGCAATTTCAATTAAGGTGTATAGACTTTTTATATCAGCTGTACACTTTCACTCTCATGGTTAGCAATTTATTTCTTAGTGAGTCACTAAAAAGTACTTAAATTATGTTTATCTAGAAACCACAAGAAACTATTTTTTCTATAGTTTCAACAGTGCATACAAAGTTAAAAGGATTAAACTGTATTAGCTTTGCTCATTATCATTGGCCCAACCATCCAAGGCCAGAGCTGCACCTCATTCCAAGTTATCCTTGGTCCAACTGTAGGACTGCAATTTCTTATAGATACAATTGCTTCTTCAAACATAACCCTGTGTTTCTCACATTAGGATTTGATGAATTGCACTGCTCTCAATGAAGAGAAATTAAATGGTGCCAAATATATAGTTTAACACTTTTACTTATAAAAATTAACAATTGGTAAATGTAGTGTAGAGGTCATGAAGAAAAACATTCCAATGTTTACATATCAATGTGTAAACTTAAATGAGCAAGCTGTCTCGTGCATAAATGCTTATTATAATGTAGGCTTTTTCCAGTTGGTTAAATTTGACCTGTAAGCCAAAAGATAAGTTTAGTTAATTTTGAAGGAAATTAAAAATAGCCTCTCTGTTGTCCTAGCAATATAAATAGTTTTTGAGAAATTAATCTTTTATTTGTTACTGGAACAGTCTGGCACTTTACGTTAGCTCGGTTCTGTGCTGGACATATATTAACACACTGTGATATGAATTAATCTAGGCAGACTTCACACATGGGGTCAGTTCTAATAGCACAGTGACTGTTAAAGGGATAGTAATGGTTCACAAAAAAAGTCACTCTTCATAGTATTTGGTTCATGGAGAGTGTTATTTCAATATTGTCAGAGTGATAGTTCAAGAGTAATTGAATGATAAAAGTATCCCCCTCCCTTCCCTTTTACCTAGTGTAAGCCGCCTCCCCTCACATATCTGAAAACATGATTCATAACTTCCTATGTGTTAAGTTAGCCAAATATTCATCAGAAGAAAATTAAAGACGTACTGATATTTTTATTTTGGAATAAAATGAACATGGAAATCTCTCAGTGAAGCACAGAACATAATTAGTATTGGGTTCCACACTCAGAGAGCTCACCATACAGAATTAAAAGTATAAATACCTATTACACTAGGCATTTGCTGGCCCTTTAGCCAACATGATACATAGGCAGTTTTTAATGATGGTTTAAAATATGCAGATTTTAATTGAGGGAGACAGGTCCACTTTAACTCTTCGCATTGCAAACAAAATAAGAAAATGATTATACAATATATCATACTGTCCAAACAACCATTCCCAAATATTATTTTGCACATACTTTTTAGGTGTATGTTCTGGATGTTGATAACCACTTATTCAGTTACTATCTGGATAAACTGCAACAATTGGATGTACTTAAAATAAAAAAAAATTACAATTAAAAATAATTCAGCAGAAAGAAAAAAAAAAGAAAAGAAAAGCAGTTTCAGTACTATCAAAAATGGCCTTCCTTGTAAACCTGCAATTCAAGAGACACAAAGAATGGAAAGCAGGTTAACCACTTGAGTGCCAGAGGGGTACGCAGCTCCTAACCCTCTGGCATTCAGAGGGTTAAGTACTTGAAAACTCAAAATGGGATTCCTTGAAACCCTCCCTCCGTTGTCTCCTAAATATTACAAAATCAAAATAATTATCACCCAAAAGACAATTAAAAATATTATATTATGTTTGGTTTCAAATATTTTCCTCAAACATTGTTAGCTCTTTGTAATATAAACTAATCTGGTGGATACTAGCAATATCAGAACATTGCTTTGCAATGCTTTGGAGGTATTGTTAGCATCAAAGGGATTATATGCATAAGCAGCATATTTTTAGATTGCAGAACACTACCAGACAATAATGTATCACTGAAACAGTGCAGACACACATTGTGCGTACAGACATCAGACCTGCATCATAGAAATATATAGTGCACTGTATTGTAAAACTGAATCATAAACTTTCAACCTTTGACCCAGAGAAGGGAAGGTGGAAAACAGCAATTCTGAAGCTAGAAATATACCTCTTTATCTCAGGACAATGAATACCTGCAATAAACAAAGAAACAATATCTGTGTTCCTCTTTCTTATTTCATAGATTGACATGCAAACCTTAACCCCTTAACAACCCATAACGTGCCAGGATCATAATGGGTAAACTTTCCTAGCATGTCATGGGTTAAATGATAGCAGCACGCCTTCGGGCACGCTGCTATCATTGTGTTCAAGCTGAAACTGAGCGCTCTGGCACCAGAGCGCTCTGTTTCAGCCTGTGTCTCTTCTACTGGTACACGTGATCATGTACATTTAGACTTCCTTACTATCAAAGTACAGGAGAGAGAAAAACAGAGCACATAGTAGGAAAAAAATGCAGTAGTTGGGGGTATTAACCTCTTTGGTGCTGGTACCTGGCTAGATGCAGATCCATTTCTGACATTTTTTTTTTATAAAAGTATAAAAAAGTAAAGATTTTATTTGAACAGTTTTTGTATAAAATAAATTCTCTAAGTCTAAACAATAAATAATAGTGTGATGGTTGTGGGGCCATGTAATACATACTACCAAATCCTAGCCATAAAAATGTGGGAAAAGAGGGTGGGAAAGAAAGACATGGGGATTTTCACCCAGGAGAGACTGTGCCCACTTAAAACTGCCCATTTTGTAGGTATGACTGACTGGTCATACTTTTCATGCAGTCTCCATAAAAATGTAACCCATTGTGCCCAAATGATCCCAAAAGAAAAAAAAAATTGTGTTTTTTTTGTACGGTTTTATTTAATTTAATAGTGAGTTATCAAAGCCCTAATTGTGTGCATAAAATGGTATATAATTTGCATGGGTGAAATAAAGTACTTAGAGGGAAAATGCTGTTAAACAAAGACATAGTCAAAAAGGTCAGAATTGCTCCGGTCCTTAAGTACAAGCCACTTCAGATTTTCCAGGTCCTTAAGGGGTTAATCTTCTGTACATTATAACGCCTACTTGCCAACATTACAAAAACATTTCCAACACCACCATTCCTATTATTAGACACATTATCGCGTGTCACTAGTGGTCCATAGTACCGTATACTGTGACGCCAGCAGAAAACGTTGTACAACAGATGTAAAACTTCACTAGTACAACAGAAGAGACATTACTCTCAGATAAATACTATATGAAATCATATAAATATGCGGTATTAACATGTAGGAAAGCTCACAAACTAATAAACTTTAACCCTTTGAGTGCCAGAGAGGTACGCAACGCATTGCTTTGCAATGCGTTGCGTACCTCTCTGGCACTCAAAGGGTTAACTAACAAGAACATAGAATATGGGATTGAAATGCAATGTACACCAGGAACAAAAGGGAGAAAGCCAAAATCAGGTAAAACTGGCAGGTACCCTTTTACTATACCACAAAAAAGAAAGAAAAAATAAACTACTTACGCAGCCGACACTTAAGGACCAAATACCTTTTATTTTTCACAATCCAGGTTCAGGGCTCCCCAAACTGCGTGCAACCACACAGGGAGCCCTGAAATCCATGAAGGTCCTGGTACATCATGGGTCCTTATGGCTCGCCAACCCATGACGTACCAGGACCGTCATGGGTCCTTAAGGGGTTAAAATGGCACTCATATCTACCCCAGTTATATCAGAGAGAGATAATCAGAATGTGTTGGTAATATTGTGCTTAATACATAACTTTTATTAGTGAAAAACACAATTAGAATAATTTAAAACACTGCAATGTGTCACATGATAATATTTGAGAAAGCAATTCCTGAAATCACCAACATTTACCATTTCACACAAAAATTATCAGTGATTATATCTGAAGAGATCTGATATATTGTCTCCTCCATTAAGGCTTATATGCTTGGCTTCAGAAAACACTTCCCATTGAATCGTTCTCCACAACTGTTCTAGAACCTAAGCAGTGCCAACATTCCAAAATGCTTTCATATCGCACATTGCAGTGTTTTAAATTATTTTAATTTTGTTTTATGCTAATAACTTAAAAATTTTAAGAGTATCAATGCAACACACTCACTGGGAAACTATTTAAAGGGTTAGTAATGTCTAACATTAACTAACCCTAATATTGAAGGTATTATAAAGATAATATTAATGTGCCAAGTCATATCTCTCAAACCTTTACAGAAACCTTTGAGAGATATAAGCACTTAAAGTCTCCCCCTCCTGCTGACAAGCTGTAAAGCTGTCAGCAGTGGATCTGTGTCGGCCGACTCAGCGGCTCTTCAGCAGAGCTGAATGAGCGCTATTGAAAAACAGATACTTCACTGGAATGGTCTACAACGTCCATTCCACTGAAGTATTTGTTTTTCGATATCGCTCATTCAGCTCTGCTAAAGAGCCACTGGCTGGTGTGCAACTTGGACCTCCTGACGTCAGCTATACGCCGAAGTCTGGAAAAGGGGAGAGAGGGGGAGACTTTCAGCACTTATATCTCTCAAACCGTAAAGGTTTGAGAGATACGACTTGGCACATTAATATTATCTTTTTAATACCTTCAAAATTAGGGTTAGTAAATGTTAGACATTACTAACCCTTTAAAGGAAAAAAATACTTAGGAAAAATTGTCAGAATTTAAATTTGGGTTGCAGAAATGTATCCAACAGTATAAACAAGTGCAAAAGTAGATCACAGCCACTGTGGTTAACTACAAAAGTAAAGAAGGAAAGGCATTTAAACTATTTAAGTCTACAGGAACAGAACATTCTTTCTTGAAATACAGGGAGTGCCACAAAGATTGCAAAAAGGCAGTTAGGTTAGCAAAAATAGAATTGCAAGGGGGAGCAAGACTAATCCAAAAAAAGTTTTTCAAATAATGAATATAAAAAAAGTAAGAGGTACTGCACTGGACCTCTCAAAAATTAAATGGGTGAGTTTATTAGAGAGGATAAGGAATAGGCCAATGTTCTAACTTTGCACCAGTATAGAAAAGGGAACAAGAAATGGCAGAAGATTGTCAACAAGTAACAAATAAAACCATACCATTCTCAGATATTGGGTTACACAAGAAGAGGTCATGGTAAGACTGAACAAAATTAAGACTGAAAAAGCACTGTTGGTATACATCCAAGGGTTCTTCAAGAGCTCAGTGCAATGTTAGCAAGACCCCTCTTTTTACTAATTAAAGATTCACCACAGGTTTAGTGCCACAAGATTGGCATAAAGCCAGCGTAGTACCTTTTATTTAAGAAGGGAACTAAAACAGAACCTGGGAATTATAGACCTGTGAGAGTTTGACCTCTGTAGTGGGAAAATAGCTAGAAAGAATAATAAGGGATCATATTCAGGATTACACCAAAAAAATAAGATTATTAGCAGCAATCAACATGGTTTTATGAGGAACAGAGCATGACAAATTAATCATTTCAGCTTCTATGAAGAAGTAAGTAATAACCTAGATGAAATAAATAATAAACTGCATGGTATCCTTTTAACCCCTTAAGGACTGGCGGTCATGGGACATTTCCGTCCCATAATGACCACATAAGCGCACTTGGACGCGCCGGTACACATGACCTGTCACGTGTACCGGCGCGTCATTATGGGGCCTGATAGAGATCGCTCCGATCTTGGAGCGGTCAATTTCAGGCCCTATTTTTACTTACAGCGCTCCCGGTAGAGCGCTGTAAGTAAAAAGTACGTGACGTACCATGACCGTCATCGGTCCTTGAGTAGTTCAAGGACAGTGACGGTCCTGGTACGTCAAGGGTCCTTAAGGGGTTAAAAGGTTGCACGCAAAAGAGTGTGCGACCATATGAAACACTTACCATGTCGACATGAGAATCTCGCACTGCATGACAGCGCAAGATTCTCATGTTGAATAGTAAAAGGTCGCATGCTGCCCTGGCTATATCACATCATGATGCTCTGTGCTACGCTCCATGCTGCCCCGGAGCTGGCTGTAATAATGTTACAATGTCATTGTCCTGCGCTCCGTGCTGCCCTGGAAGCTGGTTGTAATAATGTTATAATGTCATTGTCTTGCGCTCCATGCTGCCCTGGAGCTGTAATGATATTACCATGTAATTTTCTTGCGCTCCGTGATGCACAGGAGCTGTAATGGAACCATACTACTACAGCTCCTGGGAAGCACGGAGTGCAAGAAAATTACATGGAAATATTATTACAGCTCCGCAGCAGCATGGAGCACAAGACAATGACATTGTAACATTATTACAGCCAGCTCTGGGGCAGAATGGAGTGCAACATGGGGTAAAGCACGGAGCAGCATGATACAGCCAGGGCAGCAAGTGGCCTTTTACTGTTTGGAATGAGACTCTCGCGCTGTCTTCCCTCCCTCCACCCACTACAATATGCTTCCACTGTCCCTTCCCTCTAATCCACCCCCTCTGGAGGCATCTTGGATATCCATGTGAGGACCTGTTTTAGTTCAAGAAACTGCTAGTTCCCTTTGAGCCCTCTGCACAAATGTCCTAGATACTTCCGGAGGTGGTGAGTAGAGGGAGTAGGATTTGGAGGGTTTCATCATGCACTGTCTCGAACTCTACAGATGCATGCAAGAACGACAACAAGAAAAGGATGGTTCACGGCATTACAGAAGTAGCAATTGGCCTCCAAGTACTGCCTCTTCTGAAAACACCTTGCCCTGGGAAGAGCCCATGGAAGTGGGATCAGTCACTAAACTCTCTGACAAAGAAAAAACTCTGAGAAGAACCCAAGGACTTTGTCTTTATTGTGGATGACCCAGACATATGCTTCGCCAGTGTCCTGCTAGGCCGGGAAACTTCCGGGTTTAAGGATTCAAGGAGACGCTTCCTTAAGCCAACATTCAAACTGCAATCTGACCCGCCCTACTCACTTGTTTGTTCCTATCCAGCTCCAATGTTCAGAATGCTCAGTCTCCACTAAAGCCTTTGTTGACTCAGGTGCTGCCGACATCTTTATGGATAAGGACTTTGCTTCATGCCTCCAGATTCCTTTAAGACGTAATCCGGAACCTGCTGTAGGCAAAGTAGGTAGAAAGAAAACAGGTGGAGATCCTAGGTATGAGACTGAAGCAAGGTCTGAAGACAAGCCGGGTCAAAGTTGGAGGATGAGAATCTCAGATCAGCAGACAAAAAGCAAGGTCAAGACATGCCAAAACTCGGTACACAGGAAATCTGGAAACGCTGAGAATCAGAAGCTGCGACTCAGAGGCACGAAGATCGAGCACAGGTAAGATGGCAGAGCAGGTAGATAAAGGAGAGTAAACCAATGAGGAGAAGGGGGTCATAGGTGAATGGGAGTGATACTGGGCAGGGGCTATGGAGGAGGGGGAGGCTCCACCCCTGCACTTCTAGAATTGTTCCAGCCCACTGGGAGGAACTGTCACCTATGAGTTAAATTGGTTTAAACAACGTGTTGCACACCTCTCTAGTCCTTAAAGGATCAAATAAATAAAAACAGGGATTGACTATGATGATACTATACACTGCTTCAAATCAAATTTGATAATCTCCTGCATTGCTTTTGTAAGGAATACACATCAAAATCTGTGAGTAACATATAGTGCTGATTGAAATCATTGGTAATCTTGGGAATTTCTATTTGATCCCTGTGGTGTAGTTTGTAAGGCCGTATGTTGGATGAGTGTGTGTGTGTGTGAGGGAGTACTGTGGGACATGAGAGGTGGAGATAAGGGGTGGGTTGGCGACAGTGGCATATGTCAGTGTAAGTAGGGGCAGTATGAGGAACAGTGTGCGACATGAGGGACATGTGACTCAGTGTGGAAGGGTCGAGGGGAGAGAGCAGAACAAAGAGGGGATGTTCCTGCCTCCCTACCAAAATCAAGAAGCTGGAATCTCCAGACAGCAGTGGGGAATTTACAAAATACTTCTCTCCTGTCACCCTTGGGTGCATCAGGCAAGGACACAGGACAATCTAGCCTATATAAGAAAATAACAAAGGCCCATATATAAAGCAGAAATGGGGGAAGTGACCACATAGAAAAGCATCTTTGTAGGTCTATTAAAAATAAGCTGGTAGGTTATAACAATAATTATCTTAAATTTTACAAATCATTACAGTAGTACTGCCAAGAAAAAGAAGCAAAGGTTCTCAGTTTATGTTTGTGCTGCCAACTGCTGGCAGATGATCAAATGTTTGTTTTGCCAAGGCTTTAACACTTTAGGAACAGGGTGTGCAATGTGTTGAACACCCGTCTAGTCTTTAAAAGATAACAAAAATGGGAGATCTGGACAAAGGTGATAATATACACTGCTTCAGATAAAGTTCTTTTTAAACATTTTTAAATCTCCTGCATTGTATTTGTGATGACTACACATGAAATTCTTCAGGTAACATATAGCACAGATTCCCTGTAAGGTAAAAAGTTTGCACATATTTTGTGTGCAAGTATGTAATCTGTACAGTCAAACTGCCTATACTTTTTTATCATTTATTCATCATCTATTTTTTATTTTTTTTTTTACATTTTTTATTTCAGTAACAATGAGCTACCTGAACCTATTTGAAAACAGGTCTATAGATACAATTTAAAATAGTCAGATGTCAGATGGATCTGAATGTCGCCAAGGTGACACAGAGGCAGCCAGAGCAGGAATGTCAACCAAGCCAGGTCGAACCACGGAGCAGGAACGTCAGCCAAGCCGGGTCGGTACACAGGAGCAGGAACGTCAGCCAAGCCGGGTCGGTACACAGGAGCAGGAACGTCAGCCAAGCCGGATTGGTACACAGGAGCAGGCCCGGAAGAATGGTCAAGCAATCCGGGTCAGTACACAGGCAGGAGACGAGATGCTGAGTAGTCAGGCAGGCCAAATTGGTACACTGGGAATCACTGAGCAGAAACAAGCACTGGAACAGGAACACCACGAAAGGGCACCGGAGGGGCGCCAGAGCCCAGTATATAAAGGCAATACTGGGTGGGACAAACACAGAATAACCAATGGGAGCAAAGCACAGTGTAGACTGACAGAAAATAGAAGGGGAAAACGTACACCGTGATAATACCCCCCTCTCAAAGACCCCCTCTCCTGGGAGAGGGACCTGGTTTCTGAGGATATTTAGAGTGAAAACTGTGCAGTAATCTAGGAGCATGAAGGTCATTCTGATTAACCCAAGAACATTCCTCAGGGCCATAGACCTTCATTGGACCAAATATTGCAATTTTCCTCTAAATCTGCATGAATCAATTATGCTTTGGACCTCGTACTCCTCCTAACCCTGAACCTCCACCGGACCGGGAACCACAGGAGTGGTAGTGTAGCGGTTGCATACCAGAGGTTCCAGCAAGGATACATGGAACACATTGTGAATGCGCATAGACTCTGGGAGATCCAAGGCATACGAAACAGGGTTAATTTTACGGATCACCCTGAAGGGACCAATGAACCAGTGAGCCAACTTATTAGACGGAACTTGCAAATTAAGGTTTTTGGAAGAGAGCCATACCCTGTTCCCAACCTGAAAGGAGACTGCTGGCAGCCGTCTACGGTTAGCGTGGCGCTGAAACGACTGACTGAGGGCCCTCTGAACCTGTGCCCAAGTGGAACGGAATTGCTCGATGTGCTCGTCCAGAGCTGGAATCTGTTGCGACTGGAAAGAGTCCGGGAGCAAACATGGCTGGAACCCGTAGTTGATGAGAAACAGGGAGCTCCCGGACGATGAATTAACCGCACGGTTCCTGGCGAACTCTGCCCAAGGCAACAGGTCTGCCCAATTATCATGATGATTGGTAACAAAACAGCGCAGGAACTGTTCCAATTCTTGATTGGCACGCTCTGTGTCTCCATTAGTCTGGGGATGGTACGCAGAAGAAAAGGACAGTTGAATGTCCATCTGGTTACAGAATGCTCTCCAAAATCTGGATACAAATTGGCTCCCCCGGTCGGACACCAGAACTCTAGGTACCCCATGCAACTGGAATAACTCTTCAGCAAAGACAACTGCCAACTCCTGGGCTGAGGGGAGGCCAGAAAGGGGCACGAAATGAGTCATTTTAGAGAATCTATCAACCAGCATAAGAATGAACGAGTAACCCCTAGACACTGGCAGTTCTCCCAGGAAATCAATGGATACGTGGGACCAAGGACGTTCGCCATTAGGTACTGGTTGGAGTAAGCACACTGGAAGGTGTCTAGGGGTCTTGGCACGAGCACAGGTGGTACAGGCTGCAGTAAATGTGGAGCAGTCGGCTCTTAGGGAAGTCCACCAAAATACTTGTGAGAGAGACCATATTAGTTGATCCCTCCCAATATGCCCAGCAGCCTTAGAAGAGTGGTATGTTTCGAGCAAACGGGTACAAAATGGCTCATCCACAAAGCACTTGCCCACTGGGGTTTCTGAGAGTGCCGTAGCCTGGGGAGCCAGAATCTCCTCCCCCAGTGGCGAGGTGATACTAGTACATAAGGTGGCCAGGATGCGATCAGGCTGAATGATGGGTACGGGGACCTCATCCTTCTCCATCTCTGGCCCAAATTGTCTAGACAGGGCATCAGCCCTAACATTCTTGGAGCCCGGCAAGTAGGATACTACAAAGCTGAAACGAGATAGAAACAGGGCCCATCTGGCCTAATGAGAGGACAATCTTTTAGCTTCCGAGAGATAAGTCAGATTTTTGTGGTCAGTTAAAATTAATACAGGAGTTCTGGTACCTTCCAACAGGTGACACCACTCTTTTAAAGCGAGAATAATAGCCAGGAGTTCTCTGTCACCAATTTCATAGTGACTCTGGGCACTAGACAGTTTTTTTGAGAAGAACCAACATGGTCTCAGATTACCCCCAGCTACTGGGCGCTGTGACAGTACTGCCCCTACCCCAATTTCAGAGGCATCAACCTCCAACGTGAATGGAAGGGAAGGGTTGGGGTGGGACAGAACAGGAGCAGATGTGAAAGTGGATTTTAATGTCTCAAAAGCATGATCAGCTGCATCAGACCATTGGGATGGATTAGCACCCTTGTGAGTAAGGTCAGACAGAGGTTTAATAATAGTGGAGAAGTTTTGGATAAACTTCCTGTAATAATTTGCAAACCCAAGAAAACGCTGAATCGCTTTTAACCCTTTGGGTCGTGGCCATTGCAAGACTGCTGCAAGTTTCTCCTGGTCCATAGCAATACCATCCTTAGAGATCACGAAACCCAAAAAAGGCACTTTGGACCTGTGAAACTCGCACTTCTCCATTTTACAGAATAGTTTATTCTTGCGTAAACGAAGCAAGACCTCGGACACATCCTTGATGTGTTGAGACAGATTAGCTGAGTGTATGAGTATGTCATCAAGGTAGACTACTACACAGGACTGTAGCATATCACAGAGGATATAGTTAATAAATTCTTGAAATACAGCGGGTGCGTTACAGAGGCCAAATGGCATGACTAGGTATTCATAATGCCCAGATCTGGTATTAAATGCAGTTTTCCACTCATCCCCAGCTCTTATTCTAATCAGGTTATAGGCAGCCCGTAGTTCTAATTTCGTAAAATTGGAAGAACCTTTTAACCTTTCAAATAGTTCAGTAATGAGTGGTATGGGGTAGGCATTCTTGGACATAAGTTTATTTAATCCCCGGTAATCAATACAAGGCCTTAACTCGCCATTCTTCTTTTTCACAAAAAAGAAACCAGCACCAGCACGTGAGGTAGACTTTCAAATAATCCCTCTTTTAAGGGCATTGTCAATGTATTCCTCCATGGCCCGATTTTCCTCGCACGATAGTGGGTACGTGCGGCCCCCAGGGGGCACAACCCCAGGGGCATATCAATGGTGCAATCGTATGCCCTATGCTGGGGCAATGTGCGTGCCTCTCCCTTACTAAAAACGTCACTGAATTGGTGGTATTCGGCTGGCACGGAGGGAGAGGTACACAAAATCTTAACTGGATGAGTCACACAATGATCCTGGGCGGGACAAACACAGAATAACCAATGGGAGCAAAGCACAGTGTAGACTGACAGAAAATAGCAAGGGGAGCACGGGCCCCGTGATAGATACTTTGTCATTTAACTACTCTTGAACTACAACTCTGAATTGAAATAACACTCTCCCAGGTCCATATACTATGATGATTAATTTGAGCTGCTTTTAGTGTGAAACATTACTATCCCTTTAAGACCAGACAGCTCACAGCAAGGGACAGTCTTCTTACTGTGAGAACAATGAAAACCCTGCCCCCTTGACAGATTTTTCAGGTTTTCCCTTATGTTAATTGAAGATTGCAAGAAGACACAGTCAATCTCCCCAAACCATGTAGGAACATGTCTTATGGTCTGGTGAGAACAAGGTGTTGGCCTTAATTCCAAAAGATATGCTTGGCACAAATCCAACACATCTCATCACCAAAAGAACACATTGCCAACTGTCAAGGAGGCAGATGGCAACATCATGGTGTGGGGCTGCTTCTATTCAGTGGGGCAGGTGGTATTGTAGTTAAGATAGAGGGGGAATGAATAGCTACCAATATCAAATTTTTTTTGTAAAACCTGCTGCCGTCTATCAGAAAACTGAAGTTAAAGAAGCAGTAAACTTTTTATTTCAGGGCTTTATCTGTTGCCTAAAATAAGGGTATTCCTACAATGGGTATGTTAGTCAACTATTGCACAGTATATTTTGCACAGTGAAGGGGTTACAGCTTTATTTCTTTCACTTTGTGATCCCAAGGTATTGGAGGAAGAGGGGGAAATGACAGTTTTGATTTTAAACTTTTAATCTTTCACTGCCAGAGAAGTGCAGAACGCTTTGCAATACTTGACTAACATACCCACTTAAATATCACAAAAAACAAACATTAACAAACAACATTTACTAGTTTTCAGTATTGTTCTAAGTTAGAAAGTTATTCATGCCTTTTTGAAAATTTCTACAGTGTCTACTAACACGGTCTCCTGAAGTAAAATTCCTTAACCATACTGTATTAACCCTTTGAGTGCCAGAGGGGTATGCAACAAACTGCAAAACAATGTGTTGCATATCCCTCTGGCACTCAAAGGGTTAAAAAAAAATATTTCAGCCTTTATTTTAGTCAAAACTGCGTTTCTTAATGGATGATCCCTTGCTTTTTCCTGAGCTCTTTGGGTAAATAGTTCCCCAGAGAGTTCTTTCTCAGATATTGAAACTATGGTAATACCCTGTCAGGGCCTGAAGGTCCTCTCAGGGAAATAATGCATTCTGAATGCGAAGAGGGCCACGACATGACAATCTTGCTCTTTTGATGCGGGTGAGATTGTCATGTTGTCCTTTTCATGCTGACGACGTGTTTAATGCGCCGTGTATTTGGTCTCCCAATAGTGGGAGACATTTTGATAGCGAACCTCCCATTGTTGGGTTAAATGTTGGCAGACATTAAATGCAAGAGTTTGTGAAGGCAAGTTTGAATAAATCAGGTTACTGCATGTTAAAATAATATATCAGTACTCAGAATTTATTAGTGAAAACAGTATAGAGAATAAATAAAAAGAGAAAACGTTGTGCAATTACACTCTGTTTCTCCGTGGCAAAGTATAGCGCGTGGCAATGAGAGAGGGAAGACAGTGAAATGGAGAGGGGAGGACTGCTGTGTGGAGATCAGAGATGGGGAGGGGTGATGATGATGATGAGAGAGGGGAAAGGAAGGTGGCTAAAGCACCATTGGCTATTGTGATTGGGGATGTTTATGAGGCCATTAAAGCAAGTGTGTAGGTGTGGAGGGTAAATTTGAGGAATGTGGCAATACATGTAATTTTTGAGTATTAGGCATATGATTAGGTTGTGCCCAGCTTTATGATTTAAATTTATGGAATTTTTATTTGTCCCCTATGGTACAGCTGGTTTTCTTGCTGAATTGCACCTATACAGTAAGTAATCAGTAAATTAGTATATGTGGTGGAATTTGTTTTCAAAATGGAAAAGAATTCAAAAACTTTGTTTTTTTTTCTATATATGTTTTCTGTAACTTTAACATGCTAGAGACAAGAGACGTGACAGCACTGTCACTCAATTCTCTCCTTTAACCCCTTAGCGACCCTTGACGTACCAGGACCGTCAAGGGTTAAACTCTCCCATCGCGGCCGCACGGAGCGATGGGAGAGCGCGGGCTGCTTGTTACTAAGTGTCCCGATACCGGGATACTTAGTAACAACCAGTAGAAAGTTTGTTGCAACATACGAATCGCTTGATGAGCGAATCACATGTTGCAAATGCTGATTGACAGGGACAGTATTTGTAAATACTGTCCCTGTCATATCTCTGCCTCCCTCCATCTTGCACACTGCTGAGGTGGAGAGAGACAGAGAGAGATTGTGCCAGATTGTGATCCAGCGTTCCAGTGTTCCTGCAAACTGTATTAAAACACCAAATTAACCCTTTGATCACTGTTTTGCAGTGATGACCAAGTTCCCCCCCCCATCTGATCACTTTTAGAGTGATCAATAAACTACAGATCAGCGTTTGCTGATCTGTGGGATACCCCCCATCCCCCTTGTATTCTCTGCAATTTTTTTTTTTTTTTTTAATTAAAAATTGATTTAAAATATAATTTAGGTAGTTTAGGTAGGTAGGTGGGTAGGTTTAGTGTAGACTTGTGTTAGGGAAAGGTTTAGGGACAGATCTAGGTTTAGGGGGGGAAAAAAACAAACCCCCCCCCCCAAAAAAAATAAATAAATAAATAAAAAAAAAATATATATATATATATATATATATATATATATATATATATATATATATATATATATATATATAGTTTAGATAGGTAGTTTACTTGGGTTAGGTAGGTTCTGGATATACGTAGGTTAGGGTAAGTTTTAGGGTTAGAGTTAGGTTTAGGGATAGCATTAGAGTAAGAAAAAAAAAATTTTAGTGGGCAAAATGCAGCACAGTTATAGCGTTAAAGAGGCATATGCCTTTTTGGCATCTGACTCAGAGGCAACAGATACTGCGTCAGATTTTGATATAGAGCAGTTTTCAGAAACTGAGAGCAGCTCTACCAACGACGCTGGGCCTTCTGTCAAGAAAAGACGCACTGCCCCAAGAGCTGCCCTGGCAACTGCCCCAGCACCTGCCAAAAATCCTGCCCCAGCACCTGCCACAAATCCTGCCACAAGATCTGCCAAAAATCCTGTCACAAGATCTGCCAAAAGACTTTGCAAAATACCTGCCAAAAGGAATGCCCCAAGTGCTGCCCCAAGAGCTGCCCTGGCAATTGCCCCAGCACCTGCAAAAAGATCTGGCCAAAGAAATGCCCCAACACCATCCACTCCTGATCATAATGAATGGGTATCCCCAATAAATTTTTGCCCACAAATACCAGAATTTACAGGCACCCCAGGGATTCAAATTGATGTTGAGGGATTTAACTATGATAATTTTTTTGATTTATTTTTGGGGGAAGACATTTTAGGTGAAATTGTGTCCCAAACCAACTTGTATGCAGCCCAGTATACTGCCGCCAACCCTACAGCTTTTGTAGTTAAGGAAGAAATATGGAAACCCATAAACATCATAGAATTTAAACAATTCTGGGCCTTAATAATGGCAATGGGTATAATAAAAAAGCCAAGTATCCGATCCTACTGGAGCAAAAACCCCGTATGTGATACCCCTATATTCCCCAAGACTATGACCAGGTCCAGATTTGAAATCATTTTGCACTTTATGCATTTTAACGATAATACCCTGTGCCCCCCAAAAGAACACCCCCAGTATGATAGACTGTACAAAATTCGTCCCCTAATAAGCCATTTACAGAAAAAGTTTGCCCAAGTGTATATGCCGCAAAAAGAAATTAGTGTAGATGAATCCCTAATGAAATACAAAGGCAGGTTAGGGTTCAAGCAGTACATCCCCTCAAAGCATTCCAAATTTGGTGTAAAATTTTATAAATTGTGCGAAAGTGCCACAGGCTACACCCAGGCTTTTAGAATTTATGAGGGCAAGGACAGCAAACTTGGTCCTCCTGGGTGCCCCGAATTTATGGGAACAAGTGGGAAAATAGTTTGGGATTTAATTTACCCCTTATTAAATAAAGGCTATCAATTATTTGTTGATAATTATTACACCAGCCCCCTTTTATTTAAGTCTCTGTTTTATTTTGACACAGTGGCCTGTGGCACTGTCAGGCGCAATTGCAGGGAGTTGCCCAAAACACTAGTAGATAGCAAACTAAAACCTGGGATCTCCTTATCTTTGACCCAACAGGAGCTGCTGGCAGTGAAGTTTAGGGACAAAAAAGATGTCTACATGCTGACCACAATGCATGAGGACAGATCTGTGGCAGTCACTGTTCGTGGCAGGACAGTGGTAATGAGAAAGCCAGTCTGTGTCAGGGACTATAATAAAAACATGGGGGAAGTTGATCTGAGTGATCAACTAATGCAGCCATACCTCGCAATGAGGAAGTGTAGGGCATGGTATAAAAAAGTTGCCATCTATATGATGCAGACTGCTGTACATAATTCCTTTTTACTTTTCAAGCTGGCAAACCCCAATCAAAGATGTAGCTTTTTACAGTACCAGCTACAACTTATTTCCATATTTTTATTTCAAGGTGCGTCTGAAATAATTCCACCAAGACCTGGGTTAGTACATTTTATTTATAAAATCCCCCCAACTCCCCAAAAGAACAAACCACAGAAGCGCTGCAGGGTTTGCTACAGAAAGGGAATACGGACAGACACCACCACTTACTGTCCTGATTGCCCTTCCAAACCTGGCCTCTGCATTGGTGACTGTTTCAAGGAATACCATTCAGGCACAATGCAGTAGTGCTGTAAAGGTTCTTTTATTATTTGGCCACTTTTTCCCCCTGAAATATCCGTTTTTTTCTTTTTCAAAACACATCCCTCCTTAGATCTAACACTATCAAAATTTATCTCTGATAATGGAAACACACATGTTCCCTACTGGGCCTAGTAGCTCCCCCAAACCCTGACAAACCTATGCATATGGGGCATTGCCGTACTCAGACAATGTAACTCAACACTAATGTAAAGCATTTAAAAAATCTGCAAATATCATCTGATTGAAATCCAGAGCAACACTAAAATAGAAATGTGAAAAATGGTGTTTCTCTTACTGCAGATTTTGGGAGGGATTGGTGATACAGTGGCAGCGAAAAAATTGATAAGATGCAAATAGAATGAAAGCCAGGGTTGTCTACTCTTCTACAAAATATACTTTTGGGGGTAAAATTAACTGCAGCATTGCCAAACAGACCGAAATGAGACAAGGCACCAGCTGTAAAAATGGCATGTCTGTAAAAGGAAACTAACATGTTCCAACTGGGCCCAGTAGCTCCCCCAAAACCCCGACAAACCTATGTATATGGGGTATTGCCGTAATTAGATGAAGGAGCCGAACACTAATCAATGCAGTTTATAAAATCTTCACCTGTTCTGTGCTTGAAATTCACATCAACATTGAAGGCAAAGCGTGAAAAATGCTGAATTTTTTTACTTACATCAAGTTTTCACAGGCTTGGTGGTAAAATGGCTGTTTGCAAGATTTGAAAACACACCTAAAATGAAAGCCTGGGGTGTCTACTTTCAAAAAATATACACTTTTGGGGGGAAATCTTAAAAAAAGAGCAGTGTTACACAGCCCAAATGAGAAATGGCACCAGTAACGCAAGCTGTGAAGATTCAAAGCGTGAACCTGGAAACGCGCATGTTCCAATTTGGGACCCGTAGCTCCCACAAACCATGAAAAAGCTATCCATATGGGGTATTTCCGTACTCAGAAGAAGGAGCTGAACACTAATCAATGTAGTTTATAAAATCTTCACCTGTTCTGTGCTTGAAATTCACATCAACATTGAAGGCAAAGTGTAAAAAATGCTGTTTTTTTTACTTACGTCAAGCTTGCGAGAAAGTGGTGGTAAAATGGCTGTGTAAAAAATTTGAAAACACACCTAAAATGAAAGCTGGAGGTGTCTACTTTCCAAAAATATACACTTTTGGGGGGAAATCCTAAAGTGGAGCACTGGAACATAGCCCAAAATGAGTAATGGCACCAGTTAAGCAGGACTTGAAAATTCAATATTTGTTCAAAATTGGGCCCTGTAGCTCCCCCAAACCTTGAGAAACCTATGCATATGGGGTATTGCCGTACTCAGAAGAAGGAGCTGAACACTAAACAATGCATTTTTAAACATCTTCACCTATCATGTGCTTGAAATTCACATCAACATTGAAATGAAAGTGTGAAAAACGCTGTTTTTTTAACTTACGTCAAGATTTACGAGTGATTGGTGGTAAAATGGCTGCGTAAAAAATTTGAAAACATACATAAAATGAAAGCCTGGGGTGTCTACTTTCCAAAAATATACACTTTTGGGGGGAAATCTTAGAGTGGAGCACTGTTACACAGCCCCAAATGAGACATGGCACCAGTGATTCAAGCTGTGAAAATTCAAAGTGTGAAACTGGAAACGCGCATGTTCCAATTTGGGCCCCGTAGCTCCCCCAAATCTTAAGAAACCTATGAATATGGGGTATTGCCGTACTCAAGAGAAGGAGTTGAACACTAAACAATGGATATTTTTAAATTTTCAACTATCTCGTGCTTTAAATCAACAGTAATATTGAAATGTAAGTGTGAAAGCTGCAAAAAAACTAAATTTTTCCACAATTTTGAAATTTTTTTCTGGAAAAATAGCTGCATAAAAAACTTCAAAATTCTCCTGATTATTTACCATATGTTGTCTAGTTTTCAGAAAGATATACCTTTGTGGGACATTTTTGGTTCTGGCACCGTCAGCTAAGCTATGATGCTCACATGCCAATTGTTGAGAAATTACAAGTTGGAAATAATGGAATCCATCTTGTAATATTTACCTTGTAAATGTGAGGAAGTGATTGAAATACTAGGCATATGGGGTATTCTTATATTCAGGAGAAGCAAATGAATATATTTAGGGGTATTTTTTTGTCATAAACTAATTGTATGCAAATCCTGACACGAAAATATAAGCAAAATGTTTTTTTTTTTTTTATTTTTTTGCTCTTTTTTTCTATTTTAATCAAATTAAATGATGAGGTATTCATATAATTGTGGTATCAAAAGAAAACCCTACTGGTGCTTAAAAAAACAGTATATAATTTATGTGGGTGCTCAAAAGGAATTAAACAGAAAATATGGCTGAACAAAGACAGCCAAAAAAGTCAAAATTGCTCCGGTCCTTAAGTCAAATCTAACTCAGATTTTCCCGGTCCTTAAGGGGTTAAGGACGGACAACACTTCTGATATGTCATTCACTAATGTTTTGCTGTGTGCCTCAGGATGTGATGTGATAATTGTGGGTAGGCTGTAAGTGATTGCTCCAGGACTGGAGCAGTCCGTTTCAGGCTTCCCAGGTGGCTTCGCACATATCATTGCTCCTACAGCGATTGCTTGTCACAGGAGCCACATGACAAAGGCAATGTATACAACCAATGCCTTTGTGAGTGTTCTCTGCTTCTCTCTTCCTCACAGTGATCATGAGGGAGATAGAAGCAGAACACAACATCAAAATGTCCAAAGGGAGTTGGGCACATTTACATTATTTGGTGATGCTGAGTGCAAGACTAGAAGCAGAACAGGTTTGGTTACTTGATGACCTACTGCCACCTCTTTGTGTTACTGAATAAATGATTTAGAGCAACAGCAAAACATTTTATTTACACATATACTGAAGTTTAACAAAAATTTTAGTTTTATTGCTGTGGAGCAATGTGATACTCTTATATACCCACACCACACACACTGATCTTCTAAGAGGACTATCAGGGAGGGAAACAGGGACATTGGGATTTTCATCACAAAGGTACAGTACCCCTTTAAAAAGGGACACTTGGAAGTACGAATGAACATTCATACATTTTGTCCAGTCTCTGTTAGAAATGAACTAGTTAAGCACAGACCATCACAGAACAACCCACAAAAATGTTATGGATTTTTTTCTTTTTTTTTCAGTTTATTGTATTATGATAGAATTAAATGATGGATTAGACATATAAATATGGAATCAAAAGAAATACGTACTTAAGCTTAAAAAAATGGTATACAAATTGTGTGGGTATTCTAAACAAATTAGAGAGAAAATATGATTGAACAAAGGCATACTACAAAAAAATCAAAATTACTCTAGTCTTCAGGTGTAAAAAAAAAAAAATGCCCTCGTCACTAAGGGTTTAAGATAAAATAAATTTCACATATGAGATCAGACTTAAAAGCTAGGATTGCAGTGCAGAAGAAGTCTAAACAGTGTTCTAACACCTAAGACCAACAGGTCTTAACCCTTTGAGTGCCCATAGGGGTGAGCAACACTTTGCATGCCCATCGAGAACTCACAGGGTTAATGATTTGGGGGCATATATATAATGACAAAAATAGAACAGTTCTATGGGAAATCAGTTGCAGCATAGGGTAAAATTCAAAATACATTCCCACTGATTTTATTAAATGGGGCTTTAGTGTTAGCATCAGAAACATCAGAGTTTAAAGGAGCAGTAAACTTTTTTTATGAAAAAAAATATATATTGTAGGGATTTTCCTACTGCGTAAAATAAGGGTATTCCCTTTGCTGAGAGACTTATATTTCCATAGTTATTACAGTTTAAACCCATGTTGTTTTTTTTTACATTAGCAGTGCCCTCTAGTGGTCAAATTCTAATTAGATTTTCTGTTAGATTCTAATGTACAGGAAACTCAGAAAAGTCAGAGACATACAGTTCTCCATAGAATGTGATAGAAACTGCCTGTCACTTCCTGTCAGTTAGAACTATCAGGAAGTAAACATAGTAAATTCACTTCCTGATTATTTAAACTGCTATAAACTTTGAATAAAACATCTGACACCAGTGGGCGTGACATTGTTTTATTCAGCAGGAAAAGCTCTATAAAATACGTGTTTTCATAAAAATACGTTTACTGCTCCTTTAATGGTTTTTCTAAACAAGAGTTGTACACATTTTCGTGTGTGTGTGTGTGTGTGTGTGTGTGTGTGTGTGTGTGTGTGTGTGTGTGTGTGTGTGTGTTAGTTATCTGTCGGACAGTTGGCCAATACTGATTTTGAGTTCTGCCACCTTTTCTTCAAAAAAAAATACTGGCCATGGCATTCCCTCCATAGACTTAACATTGGACAGGAGCCAATTTTTTACCAGCCTGCCGGTAAAATACCGGCTGGGTGGCAACGCTAATTAAAACTGAGAAACCCAAAACAATTCAGTTCGTTGCAAATGAAGATCAACTGAAAAGCTCAACATATTTATCAGACAGTAAAATTGAATTGTGGTTAACCGAGACAGGGAGAGAAAATGTTTTACTCTAGTTTGCGTTCCTATAAATCTGCAGCTCTGAAAGTTAGTAAACAGATAATGGTTGATCAATAAGAATCATTTTAAATCTACTGTAGGGTAGACAATTCTTCAGGTTATCCAACTCTGATAGGAAACATACTGCAGCTGCCCCCTGGCTCTAATAACCCTCACCCAGCTCTAAAGTTGCCTTGTGGTGCTATTAAAGCTCATTTTACCTTGTTCTTGAGCCAAGATAAAATAAAATTTAAAAAACAAAGAAAAAAACAAACAAATGGCATGGATACAAGTATAACCATTTCAAGTGATGTACAACTGTGTGTTTATTAGTGAGATTACTTATACTTGTACTACATTGCTTGAAGTAAACATATTAAATCAAATTCTTGAATCATTCAAAAGCACCCTGGTAAGCCAGCATTCTTCTCTTCTCAGACTCCGTTACAGCTCTAAAGCACAAATAAAGATAAACCCTTCAGTACCAGAGGAGTGTGTGTTTTATTACTGTGCACACTTCTGGTCCCTAAAGGGGTGAAACAAAAACAAAGAAATACTACCCAGTTCTAGTCCAGGCCCCGAAACAAGTTCTACAGCAAAAACAATAACTAAATAAATAAGTAAGTAAAAGCAATTTGAACCCTTTGAGTCCAGAGGGGTACGAAACGCATTGCTTTGCAATGTGTTGGATACCCCTCTGGCACTCAAAGGGTTAGCTGCACCAACTGTATTATTATGATTTACATAGCGCCAGCTTATTCCACAGCTCTGTACAATAGAGAACAGACATACAGAGACAAAGTAGTACAAATGGAACATAGATGACACAAGGCTCAGAGGTACAAGCAGAAATACAATAGTGAAATCAACACTGCAATAGTATAACTCGACATATTCATCTATAAAAACTGCATTTTGAAGCACATTACATTCATAGGTGCTCCTTCCGCAATGGCATCTATGAATGAATGTTAAAATACACCCTTCCTGATACTTAGGGATGTGTAGGTAACTTCCCAAGCAAATAACGGAGGTATGATAAAGCCACTTGCCTCATCCTAACTGCTAATCTACACAGGAGCAAAACCACCACTTGGTCCTGAAGAATACTTCATAAATGAATCATTGGAGGTCAAAATGGTCATGGCTAACAATTGTAATGCCAGCAAAAGATGTGCTATTGTGTTTCATAGTTCAGGAAATTGTTTATATGTGAACTTTGTACACAAACTTTCCAAAAAATATGTATTGTATGTATATTATAATGTAATATACATTTTTTGAATAAAAGGAACTACCCAGTTGAAACAGGTTTAGTATATCCATGCCATGTCATTCCAACATCTGAAAACTATCCTATATAATAATTCGCTAGGATGTTTGTCAGAAGCCGTCATGCGCAGTAGTGACTGGCTGAACGCATAGAATGCTGGGAGTTCTGTGCTGGGAGCATTCTGTGCTTTTGGGCAGTCTCTACAGTACATGACTGTGTAGATGGCAGGACGCAGAGCAGGACCCGCCTCTTAACCCTTTGTGTGCCAGACGGGTATACAGCGCATTGCTTTGCAATGCGTTGCATACCCCTCTAGCACTCATAGGGTTAACATCACCCGGACCTTGGCCCGTGTACACTGGCTTTTACACTAGTATAAACTAAAATGGTAAATTTAGCCACACAGGTTTTGGTTACAATCCCTGTTAGCATACTCCTGATTTACATGATTTTACAAGAATGAATGAATGAATATGTTTATGCTTTATATCTTTACATCTTTAAAAAATGAACAAATTAGTAGTAGACAATGTGTAAATTGATCATATCTATATACAAATCGTTAACAAATTAAAACATGCATTAGTTCAAATTAAGCAACAGAGTGCATTATAAGCTTGATTAGCAAACCTCCCATCATTTGAAATAATGTTTTGTCCACCACCCAATCATTAAGTCACAGAATTAATTAGCAAAACATATGTTTCACATGGATTGAAATAGTGCCGCTATCTTTATTTTACAGCTTTCTACACATCATGATTTAGTTTTTAATCTACTAGTCTTTTAGGCAAAACTAAAACATAAATAATATTTAATCCTTTTCTATTCTGCCATGAACATGCAACGCACTCTCCTTATGGATCTTTCAGACAGGTGATAGAACCCTTTCAGCCCCCTGCCGCAGTTCTGTAACCTAGTTAATTTACCATTCTTCTGCGTGCCATCACAGATCCAAAACTCAGGCAGGGTGTGTCTTCCAGCCAGCCAACATAAGCGACAGCTAATCATACCTGGTGCCACAGTGAGTCAGTCACTCATTGTTTGTCAATTTGAGCATCACATCTTCAAACTCAGCGCATTTGAAATGTCTACCCACAAGCCTCCAGGCAGATCTTGTTTACTATACAACGGAGGGCATAGTAAAGTTGCAGCATGTTGGACTTTGGTGCAATCACATGAAGCAATAGTCCAGCATGTCACCTTTCCCCATGGACAACAGATCCACCATTAATCACAGTCTATTTAGCAAACGTAATTTTTTAACATTACTTAAAGCGGAACTACCACGTTAGGTAAAGTCGCCCCACAATACTTAGGCAGTTGGAGACTAGCTTAATAACAGTTGTTTTACCTCTCAATAGTAGCCTCTTGTAAAGTAATTATTAATCTTTCGAGACTGACGGACATTTTAGTGCAGTCTACACTAGGGTTGCACCAATACCGATACTGGTATCGGTGCCGATACCAGAATTTGCGCGAATACTTGTACTCGAGCAAATGTGGTCGATGCCAGCACCGATACCCTGTGTCAGGGTCGGTGCTGCAGTGAGGGAGCTGGGGAGCTGCTCACAATGCTCCCCGGTTGCCTCTCTCCCTCCTGTAGCGTCGGAGCATTGCCACGGGTTACCATGGCAACGATCCAAAGCTGATTTCTGCCAGGGCTCACGAGAGAACAGCGAGCACCCGGCAGAGGAGGGTAAGGGAGGCAAGATGTGACATTGAGAGGGCGGTGACAGAGGCAGAGAGGGGGGCCAAGAGGGAGAAAGAGGAAAAAGGGACTAAGAAAAAGAAAAAAAAAGGCAAAAGGAGTAAAGATCAGGAGACAAAAGGAGGGGGACCAAGAAGAGTAAAAAAGGAGGGGGGATCAGGAGAGAGTGAGAGAGGCAAAAGAGTGGGATCAAGAGTCAAGGAGGGGGACAAAGGGGGATCAAAAGGGAGAGAAAAAGCCAAGGCAAAAGGAGGGAGCTCAAGAGGGGGAGAATGACGTAAAAGGTGGGAATCAAGACAGGGAGAAAGAGGCAAAAGGGGACAGTCAAGTACTCACCAATACATTTTTTTGCGGTCATTTGCCAGTTTTCCAAGTACCTAAAGTATATATATATATATATATATATATATATATATATATATATATATATATATATGCGCTTTAAGTACCTGGAAAACTGGCAAATGACCGCAAAAAAAAGTATCGGTAATTGGTATCTGTGAGTACTTGAAAAAAGTATCGGTACTCGTACTCTGTCCTAAAAAAAGTGGTATTGGTGCATCTCTAGTCTGCACGCCTGTGCTGTCAAGTCCCTTCTAGTGCCGTTTGGACCAGTGCTACGCTTCTGATGGGAGACAGGGACTGACAGTGAAGGCGCGCAGACAAGATGTCTGCGCTGATGCCTGGCTTCCGGTCTCGGAAGCTTAAAGGGGAACTACAGCCCCACACAATCTTTACCTTCACTAAGTCCTCATCTGGCGACCAGCTGCTTAGTAGCTCTAGTCGCCAGAATAATTACCTTATTGAATAGATTTCTCCTCTCTTCCATGGGAGACAGGCAAGACGCAGTGCAGACATCTTGCCATTGTGACGTCCACGCGCCTGCGCTGTCAGTCTCAGTCAGGTCTAGGAGGTGTTGCTAGGAGCCATTTGGCTCCAGCTGGAACTGACAGCGCAGGCGTCACAATGGCAAGATGTCCGCGCTCCATCCTGCCTGTCACCCACAGAAGAGAGGAGAAATGTATTCAATAAGGTAATTATTCTGGCGACTAGCGCTACTATACAGCTAGTCGCCAGATGGGGACTTAGTGAAGGTAAAGATTGTGTGGGGTGGTAGTTCCCCTTTAAGGATTACTTTACAAGCGGCTACTTTTGATAGGAAATATAACAATTATTAAGCTAGTCGCCACCTATCTATTTATTGCAGGACGATTTTACCTAACATGGTAGTTCCACTTTAAGAATCAACATTCCAAGCATGAACAAAAAGTTGACAATATCCAACAAAATAGAATTATCAGTGGAAATGTCAGACACATCAGAATAAGTTACAGTTTGGTGGAGATAGTTGTAGTATTTGTTTAGTTGATTATTAAAAACTCTGAACTCAAGCCTTTATAAAAGATTGTATGTTTACGATATCCCCACATGAACATGTGGCACAGACATTAGCACTGGTTGGTAAATAACCATTTTGACAGATCTACTTCAGCCAAGGTGAAAAAAATCAGAACACCTAAAACTGAAACTGGTTGAGGACTTTAGATATCATGTACATAAAGACAGTATTGGTAAAAGTATTTATTTTATGTTAGATCCATAAAATATATTCATAATTTTGCTTTTTTAATGCATGTATAAACTAATATTCTAAAAGCATTTGCTGGTTGTGTTCTTTGTAATGTGAGATAAAAGCTAAGGCACTTTATTTATTGAGATTACCCACCACTTTTGTGTTCAGAATGACATTCACCTTATTTCAGTCCATGTACAGACAAAATCAGCAATCAATATTGCCATGGTAAAGGGAGTCTGGGAGCACTGGAAAACACAGGGCTGGCTTTCCTTGTAAAGCATTTGTAAGCCTAAATATCAGGCCTTAAAAATACTAATAATTTTTACAGATGTTCTGAGTGCAGTGAATTTTTATGTGTATAAACACCCCAGCTCATTGTATGTGTTGTGTTTGTTTAAAGAGAAACGATAATGAGATAGTTCCCTGTCACAATATTTGCTTCCAGCATAGTAGACCTTTGGTTTAAGCCAGGTTGCACTGTGAGACCTGACACACCAAGAGGTATGAAAAGCAACCCCCAATGCCCCCATCTTTATTTATATTTCATTGTGCATGACTGTACTCCTGTCCTGCATGGTGGAGATCACAACAGAACTTGTGAATCAGGCTTAAATGGAGTTTGCAGATGAAATTCCAGCCAGGGAGGGAGGGGAGGAACTTTCAGGACCCTCAAACTCCTACAGGAGCCATTTGGGACTCCACAGAGCACCCCCATGCTTTTTTTTTTTTGCTTCTGTTTGAAAAGACTTAGTAAAATGTGATGATTGCCATTTAAGTACAGCAGACAGTGTCCCAAATAGGTTACAACTGCATAGGCTAAATAGTTATTTTGTGAGTTTAGACATGAGATTGTGGAGGTAACTTCTTGAGCATGATGTATCAGATTACACCAAAGGATAACATTTGCCTTGACTATGTCTGGACACACTTTTTCATCTTGTTTATATATGAAACAAGCCTTGAAAGAGCACAGCGAAAATCCAAAACATGTATGGTAAAATACTGAATTGTTTTCAAATCTATATAGAACGTTTCTTATAACAATTGTATAAACAGCTGTATAGAAAATATGTAAAATGTATATAAACAACAAAGCAGTAAATATAGTTAATCATAAAAATTGCCAAAAGTGAGATCTATGTATAATATATGGTGTGTAGGGTGGAACTACTTTAGGTGCAAACTGTGTACTGCACCACGGCCCAGAGCAAATGAGGGACAGTACTCACATGGCACCTCTTCTTTCCACCCGGGGCTAATATTCGTTGGCTAAATTTAGACAGATAAACCGGCATATAAGCACAGAGTAGGCTAAAGACATCATCCCCAGGTCAGCACGGTGCATCTGTGACTAGCTGGAATGGATGTGAACAGCGAGAATCGAGATGAATCCACTGCACCAATCCCATATAAATTTATGCTGAGCTTCACAGTAAAACTCTAGGGCAGCGGTTCTCAACCTGTGGGTCGCGACCCCGTTGGGGGTCGAATTACTATTTGCCAGGGGTCACCTAAAGCCATCATAAAATTGTTTTTTTTTGTCATTTCTAAGCTGTAAAACTTGTAATTGTACAAATGTTTTCCGTTATAAAGAAATCCTTACTTTTCCGAGACTGACGGCCACGTTAGAGCAGTCTGCGCACCTGCGCCGTCAGTCCCTTCTGGGAGACCGGGACGTTTTATAGTCCGTGTTATTGAAGCGGTGAATGAGCAACGAAAATAATTTTACTGTTATGGGTCGCCACAACTTGGGAAGTTTTATCAAAGGGTCACGGCACTAGAAAGGTTGAGAACCGCTGCTCTAGGGAATATGATAAGAGGGACTGTATGCTAGTCAAGAACGCATTAGAAACCATTTGTAACATGCAAACATGTTAATGCAAATTCTCTTTGAGAGAATGCAGCCTCAGACACTGGTGGGAGAATGCCCAGGGAAGAAGGGTTCTCTCCTTTGTATTCCACTGTTAACCAAGTTGGTCACAGACCAGTAAGTGGTGAAACACACAAGAAAGACCCTCCCCCAGACCAGGACATGCCCACCAAGCAGCAGAATGACAGAAACTGCATTCTCTTAAAGGGATTCTTCATTAACCGTTTGAATGCTAGAAATCAAATCAATGTGTTGCTTTGCTAACAAGCATACAAGGGGTTAACTAAAGGCATTATAAGGAGTAAAAGTACCCCAGGGAAGCAGCCACAGCAAGGAGGAGATGAGAACATTCCCTCACTCTCTTCCATTTTCTCTCCCTCCCTCTCACTATTATTTCTCCTACTCTACTACTCTTTTCTTCCTCCACCTCCTCCCCCTCTCTCTCTCTCTCTCATCACCCCTCTTTTTCTCTCCCCATTTTCTAGGCGAGTGATTTTTATTTCTGTGTAATATACACAAAAATACAAGCACATATGCTAGCAAAAAAAGCAAGGAGTTGTCCCATGCTAGAAGAGACAAAGGAAGGAGTAATATTTCACTGTCCACTGGTGTTCACAGACCCACACATATACCATCTATGGTACCTCACTCAGCCTTGTTTTACCATCTGCTAGAAGCCATGGAGCCACACACACACAGTGATAACCCAGGCCTTTTTCAATCTTCACTGGTAGTTACAGACCCACATATACACTGCCTGACACCCCAGCCTTGTCCCACTGTTCACTGGTAGCCACATAACCACACATACACTGTGTGACCCCAGCCTTGCTCTACTGTCTGCTGGCAGGCAGGCAGTGCCCCCCCCCACACTGTATTAGAGCAGGGACTGGCGCTCAGTCTGTCTTCACATGGTGCTCCATTATATCCAGCCTCCAGGGAGCTCCTCACTGTGTGATCAACCAGACATAACTATTTACTGGTAACACACCCGGTGAGGAGCTATCTCCTGGCTGTATCTAATGAAACACCATGTGGCAACAGAATGCACTACAGAGCTTGCACTGATCATATCGAGGGGAGTGAACATGTGACAATATTGGGGGGAGGAGTGGAGGGGAGCAGGAAAGTCAGAATGTGTAAGGGGGAGGAGGAAAGCCTGGCCACAGAAAGGGGAGCCAGAAGAACACAGATTTGGGCAGGGAATCACCCCCTCCCCATCCGTATCTTTACTGTGCTACGGCTAGGGTAGAAGGATTTATCTTGCAGGCAGCAGTAGGGAAGAATTTACATATCTCTCCCTACTGTTGTTCCTGGGTGTGTCAGCTAGGGATGCAAAAACAGACTTTATTGTACCTCCTGGAGCCGGAGCTCCTAAAATATTACTTCTGGCTCCTAAATTTTACAGGGATTTTAGATACATTCATACACACTTACCCATCAATAATGGGTCCTAAAATTCCATGCCGGCCCATAAAAATTCTCTTATTCCTAGTTTTTATTCATCCCTGATAGTAATACATGAACTACGTTCCTCTAAAAACATTTACAAACATAGGGCCATATTCATCAAGTTAAAGGAGGAGCAATTTTGGAGCAAACCACATGCCCCATAGAGGTGAAAAGTAAATTAAATTTTATTTAAATGGGGCTTTTAATCCTATGAATACTAAACATAATTCCCACACATTGTGAAGAAATATATTGGAGACCTCTAGCATTCATGAGGATAAGACACCCATTTAAAGCGTAACGTTCACGTTAATTACATTGCCCCAAAATATATTACTAACCTAGCAATATGCAAAGTTATACTAGCCTTAAGCTCAATAAGTCCGCGGTAGTTCAGTAAAAACGCATCTTCTGTAGGCATCCGGCTGCATAGAACTTACAAGAGAAGCTCTGTGCGCCTGCACAGTCAGTCCCGTCTGGCACCTTAAGGCACAAAGAAACATCACCACCAATGCTGGCAGAGAACGGGACAGACAGGGCAGACTCAGGGACACATTTCCTCCAAGATATCTGCGCTGTATGTACTCTGGTTCCTGCCAAAGATGTGTTTTTACTTAACGACCATGGACCTATTGAGCTTAAGGCTAGTATAATTTTGCATATCGCTAGGTTAGTGATATATTCTGGGGCAATGTAATTAACATGAAAGTTCAGCTTTAAATTAATGCAATTTTTTAAAGGGTTAGTAATGCCGTAGTGAAGATTTAAAAAATAAATAAATAAATAAAAGTAGAGCAGATCCAAAATAGCGATATTTAAAAAGAAATAATTCATTGGAACGGTCTACAAAGTATGCCTGGTTTGCAAGCACACTTTGTAGACCCTTCTAATGAAGAATTTCTTTTTAAATATCGCTATTTCGGCCCTGCTGAAGAGCCTCCTTGAGTCGGCCGACATGGATCTCCTTCTGTCAGCTTTACAGCTGACATCAGGAGAAGAGGAACTTTAGCTGCGATTAGCTCTCAACCATAATGGTTTGAGAGATGGGACTTTCTCCAGATATTTTTTTTTTTTTTTTTAAATCTACAATATTTCCACAAGTTAAATATGGCCATTACTAACCCTTTAATTTTTCCTTGTAGTGCAGTTGGTTGGCACCAGAGTTGCAGCTCTTTAGGTTAATTAACAAGGCCCATGTAACTTAATGCATAAAGATAAATTGAAGCATTTCTGGGGCAAACCAGCTGTACCATGAGGGATACACAATCTCAAGATTCCCAAAAAATGTTAATGGGGCTGTTTAACTCCAACATTTAAAAACAAAGGAATTGTTTACTTGTCCCCTATGGTGCAGTTGGTTTGCCCCAAATGTGCTCATAATCCTGAAAGTCCATCAGTCAAGTCACATTTTGGACCCACATCCAAACAAATGCAGAGATACTGAACCCAACTGACAGCACAGCATGAACATACAGCCCAAGTGGCAAGCAAAATTACTGACACAGGCAAACTGACAAGTCACATTAGAGACAGAGCATTTAACAACCTACAGTTTTGACACAGAAGCCACACAAAAATGCATATTACTGCACTGCGTGTCAAATCAAATGGGCAACATTATGACATATAACCACAAGAAAACTATGCACATACAACTTATATGGCAAGAAAAATTAAAAACGTAGACCACATATGTTGAGCTAGGTTATCATTTATTTATTTATTTATTTATATGGTGGCAACTTATTCCACAGTGCTATATAATGGGAAATAGACATACAGAGCTGTAAAGCAATACAGACAGAACATAAAAAACAAAAGGATCAGAGAGCCCTGCTCGTGAGAGCTTAAAAGTCCAATTCTGGATCTGCAGCCTTCATGACAAGGCAAGCATGAACACACAGTACTTGGCAAGTGACACTAATGAGGTCTAATCTATTATATTAAAGATATCCACAGCTGCATAATCTGGCTCTAAAAAGGTTGCTTCTGGTAAGCAATATGGTGCATACACACTACATTTACATACATCCTATAATATAAAAGGCCAGATACCGATGCAGTCATGCGCAGTAGAGACTGCCCGAACACAGAGGTTTGCCTGATGCAGTCATGCTCAGTAGAGACTGCCCGAATGAAGAGGTTTGTCTGATGCAGTCATGCGCAGTAGAGACTGCCCGAACGCAGAGGTTTGCCTGATGCAGTCATGCGCAGTAGAGACTGCCCGAACGCAGAGGTTTGCCTGATGCAGTCATGCTCAGTAGAGACTGCCCGAACGCAGAGGTTTGTCTGATGCAGTCATGCTCAGTAGAGACTGCCCGAACGCAGAGGTTTGTCTGATGCAGTCATGCTCAGTAGAGACTGCCCGAACGCAGAGGTTTGTCTGATGCAGTCATGCTCAGTACAGACTGCCTGAACGCAGAGGTTTGCCTGATGCAGTCATGCTCAGTAGAGACTGCCCGAACGCAGAGGTTTGTCTGATGCAGTCATGCGCAGTAGAAACTGCCCGAACGCAGAGGTTTGTCTGATGCAGTCATGCTCAGTAGAGACTGCCCGAACGCAGAGGTTTGTCTGATGCAGTCATGCTCAGTAGAGACTGCCCGAACTCACAGATTGCTGGGAGGTATAGTTCTGCGGTTTTACGCACTTTCGTCCGTATACACGGCCTTTTACACTAGTATATTATATATACACAGAAATGGAGTATAAAATCCAAAACAAAATAGAACAGTACAATGCTGTAGGAATTAGGAGCAGCTAAACAAGTAAATCATGCCACCCACATATAATAAGGTCTAATGGAAATAGCCAAAACCAAATCTCTCTGTGACACGAACACACATACCTCTGTCCTGGCTGCTTCCCAAGTTTTAACCCTTTCAGTGCCGGAGGCTCGGGCCATTTCCTGTACCCTGCAGGCCAGACACTTTTTCAGCATTTTTGCTATCCTTCCGTTTAGGCTTGATTTCCTCTGGGGATTTTTAGTTACATATGGAAAACTATACA
Organism: Rhinophrynus dorsalis; assembly: GCA_037306005.1. Classification (NCBI taxonomy): domain Eukaryota; kingdom Metazoa; phylum Chordata; class Amphibia; order Anura; family Rhinophrynidae; genus Rhinophrynus; species Rhinophrynus dorsalis. The sequence continues at coordinate 244,340,052 of CM074721.1, forward strand.
TTGTTTTTTTCAGAACGAATTGAGCTTTCTCGTGGTACCTTACATGAAGAGAATTTTACATCGTGCTAAAAGCTATGATGTCATAATGACAAAAAAAAGTGAAAATTTACTCATTTTGCTAAAATCACATACTATGTATCAAAAACATTTACCTTGATTGTAAAAGTTTCAATTATTTGAAAAAGCCCCGAGTCCCCCGAATAAAAAAATACCAAATTTGTATAGTTTTACCTATGTCCATGGCTAGCGTAGAGCCCTTATCACCAGCAGCGCAAAATGACATTTTCAACTTTATAAACTAATATGCGCATTCTAGGGTTTTTGTGGTAAAACTACCCTAAAACAGTGGAATAACTATATAAAACTATATATTTCTGAAAAGTAGACAACCTGCCGCATCTAATGAGGGGTAACTTGCCTTCTTAACCCAAGCCTGGTGTGCACAAATGCCTCCAGAAGATGGCGCTAATGAAAAAAAAGGGCATTTTCTTACATTTCTGCCCATTCAAATGTACTAAAATGCTTGAAAACCATGGCATTTCCAACTGTATTCATTAGCTAGTGCTCTTAGGAGAAAAATGACACCCCATTAGTATGAGTTTAACTACCTCAGGGGATGCTAGAAGTGCAAAATGACACCTACTACAACCTCAAATTTTTCTAACATTTTCTCAAACATTACTTGTCTGTACACAAATGGTTATAACAACTACAGAAGTGAAGAAAGGGTACACAAACCATACCATTTTGAAAAGAAGACACCCTGCCGCATTTAATGTGGGGTGACTTGCCTTGTTACCCCAAGCCTGGAGTGCACAAATGCCTCCAGAAGGTGGCGCTAATGAAAAAAAAAGGCATTTTCTTACATTTCTGCCCATTCAAATGTACTGAAATTTGTGCAGACCATGGCATTTCCAACTGTATTCATTAGCTAGTGCTCTTAGGAGAAAAATGACACCCCATTGGTATGAGTTCAACTATCTCAGGGGGCGCTAGAAGTGCAAAACGACACCTACTACAATCTCAAATTTTTCTAACATTTTCTCAAATATTACTTGTCTGCACACAAATGGTTATAACAACTACAGAAGTGAAGAAAGGGTACACAAACCATACCATTTTGAAAAGAAGACACCCTGCCGCATCTAATGATGGGTGACTTGCCTTGTTACCCCAAGCCTGGAGTGCACAAATGCCTCCAGAAGGTGGCGCTAATGAGAAAAAAAGGCATTTTCTTACATTTCTGCCCATTCAAATGTACTGAAATTTGTGAAAACCATGGCATTTCCAACTGTATTCATTAGCTAGTGCTCTTAGGAGAAAAATGACACCTCATTGGTATGAATTCACCTACCTTAGGGGGAGCTAGAAGTGCAAAACGACACCTACTACAACCTCAAATTTTTCTAACATTTTCTCAAATATTACTTGTCTGCACACAAATGGTTATAACAACTACAGAAGTGAAGAAAGGGTACACAAACCATACCATTTTGAAAAGAAGACACCCTGCCGCATCTAATGATGGTTGACTTGCCTTGTTACCCCAAGCCTGGAGTGCACAAATGCCTCCAGAAGGTGGCGCTAATGAGAAAAAAAGGCATTTTCTTACATTTCTGCCCATTCAAATGTACTGAAATTTGTGAAAACCATGGCATTTCCAACTGTATTCATTAGCTAGTGCTCTTAGGAGAAAAATGACACCCCATTGGTATGAGTTCACCTACCTCAGGGGGCGCTAGAAGTGCAAAACGACACCTACTACAACCTCAAATTTTTCTAACATTTTCTCAAATATTACTTGTCTGCACACAAATGGTTATAACAACTACAGAAGTGAAGAAAGGGTACACAAACCATACCATTTTGAAAAGAAGACACCCTGCCGCATCTAATGATGGGTGACTTGCCTTGTTACCCCAAGCCTGGAGTGCACAAATGCCTCCAGAAGGTGGCGCTAATGAGAAAAAAAGGCATTTTCTTACATTTCTGCCCATTCAAATGTACTGAAATTTGTGAAAACCATGGCATTTCCAACTGTATTCATTAGCTAGTGCTCTTAAGAGAAAAATGACACCTCATTTGTATGAGTCGACCTACCTTAGGGGTGCCAGAAGCACATAAATACACCTACCTGTTTGCTTCCTCGAAAATGGCTGCTTGTACTAAAATGTTCATAACTGTTAGCGACATGAAGGAAAGGTATAAAAGGTATACCATTTTGGAAAGTAGACATTCACCCGCATCACATGAGGGGTCACTTGCCTTTCTACCCCCTGGCTGAAGTGCTCAATTATTTCCAAAAGGTGGCGCTATAGGAATAAATACATGTTTTTTTTTACATTTCCACCACTTCAAAGATACTAAAATCTTTGAAAACCATAACACTTCCTACTGTATTCAGTACCTTCTACCAACATGAGAAAAATGTTACCCCATTTGTGTGGGATAACATGCAATATGTAGGTGGTAGGATCACTTACCTAAACCTGACACTTTTGTTTTTGAAATTATCTGCCTGCATGAAAAGTGTCATAACCATTATAGATATGCAGGAAAGGTAGAGAAACCATACCATTTTGTAAAGAGGATAACCTGCCGCATCTAATGAGGGGTCACTTGCCTTCTTACCCCAAGCCTGTTGTGCCCAAATGCTTCCAGAAGGTGGCACTATAGGGAAAAAATGCATTTTTTTACATTTCTGCCCCTTTAAATGTATGGAGCTCTGTGAAAACCATGCAATTTTCAACTGCATTCACTAGCTCGTGCTCTTAGGAGTCAAACAACACCCTATTGGTATGAGTTGACCTACCGTAGGGGGTGCTAGAAGTGCAAATGACACCTACAACAACCTCTGATTTTTCTAATATTTTCTCAAATAATGCTTGCCTGTGCAAAAATGGTTATATCAACTACAAAAGTGAAGAAAGGGTACAGAAACTATGACATTTTGGAAAGAAGATAACCTGCCACATCTAATGAGCCGTGACTTGCTTTTCTACCCCTAAGTTAGAATGCACAACTATTTCCAGAATGTGGTGCTACAGAAAAAAAATGTTTTTCTTACAAATCAGTCACTTCAAAGATATGGAAATGGTTGAACACTATGGGATTTCCCAGGAGGACCTCCTGCCAGCCTACAAAAAATGGTGCCCAATGCTGTGGGTTGACATACCATATTGGGTGCCAGGAGCGTGGCTACCAGTGGAACAAGGATGGGGAAGCAAACAGTGTACGTGTGATTCTATTGCTACAAGTGGTCAGTCAGTGTAAGTGAGGACTTTTGTCTGCCAGAGAAACCAGCTCGGGGAAGAGACAAGGGGTCAGGCTGTGTAAGTGGGTATATCTACCAGTGGGCAGTGAGCAAGTGTGGCGGTGGTGATTGTGGGGAGGTAAGTGCATATGGGGGATTTGTGGTTACCAGTGTGCATTGTAAGTCCCCTCATGCACTGTTTGATTCCCAGCCTGAATCCAGGGCGTACTGGCACTTGTATCTACCAGTAGGCAGTGGAATCAGGCTGGGGGGGTCAGACTGGGGGAATGGGACTGCCAGTAGGCTGTGGAACTAGGCTGGTGGATAGGGTATGTGGTGGGGGGGATTGGAGGCATTTTGTGTGCATGCCACAGAGGTGTCCTATGCACTGAAAAGCAATGCACTGGACACCCTGTTGCACACAAAGGGTTAATTTTTTTTAGCTGTTATTTTTTTATTCATACCTCATTGGGGGGCATCAGTACCACTTCTCATGCCCCCCCAACAATGTCTGAATAAAAAATAATGGGAAAAAAATGTGTCACAGGGGGTCCAGCGCATTGTAAACCACTTGTATTGGACCCACCTGTAACACATGCAGGTTTTGTGGTGTTTCCCCCCCAAAAAAAAAAAAATTATATATATATATATATATATATATATATATATATATATATATATATAATATAATGTGCGTAGACCTCATTGGAGGGCATTAGAACTGATGCCCCACAATGAGATCTGAATAAAAAGTAATGAGGGAAAGAAAAAGAAAAATCCTTTGTCCGCCACAGGGGTGTACAATGCATTCCAAAGCAATGCATTGGACCCACTGTGGCAAGCAGAGGGTTAATTTTTTTTTCTTTTATTATTTGTTATTCATACCTTGTTGGGGATCAGGTCTACTTCTGATGACCCCCCAACAAGGACAGAATAAAAAATAAATAAATGTGTGTGCCACAGGGGGGGTCCAACGCATTGCAAAGCACTGCGTTGGACCCCCCTGTGGGGCACGCATTGTTTTCCTATTTATTTAATTTTTTTTTACACCTTGTTGGGGGGCTTCAGGACCCCTGATGTCCCCCAATGAGGTCTAAATAAAGTAAAAATTAAGGAGGGGGGGGGGAAACACTTTGTCTTCCACAGGGGTGTCCAATGCATTGCAAAGCAATGCACTGGACCCCCTGTGTCACACAGAGGGTTAATTTTTTTTAATTATTATTATTTTTTATTCATAGCTTGTTGGGGGACATCAGGGCCCCCCAACAAGCTTTGAAAAAAAAAAAGAAACCCAAACCAAAGTCCTGTGTGTGCCACAGGAGGGGGGGGGGGTCTGCATTGGAACCCCCCCCCCCTGTGGCACACACAGGGTTAATTTTTCTATTTTTTATTTTTTTTTTAATAGACCTCATTGGGGGGTCATCAGGACCTCTCCTGACCCCCCAATGAGGTCACAGTTAAAAATAATGTGTTGCAGGACAATGGACCCTGTGACTGCCAATGGGGTCTCCAGCGCATTGCAAAGCAATGCGCTGGAAGTCCCCGCGGTGCTCATAGGGTTCTTTTTTTTTTTTTTTTAATTTAATTATCGTCAGACCTCGTGGGGGGACATCAGGACACCTTCTGATGTCCCCCCAGTAATTGATCTCCCAGCCGATTGTGCTGGGAGATCAATCTGGCGACTGCAGGAGAGCAAAGGCTCTCCTGCCTTTCACTCCTACCACCGGTAGGAGTGATCGCGATCGGGGAAGTCACCTAAGGTCATCGGTGACTATGTCACCGATGACGTTAGGAGGTTTCCCCCGGTCCCGCCCACTCCTACCCGGAAGTTCGGGGTAGGAGGGCGGCGGAGGGAGAAGCTCTGTTTCTCAGAGCTTCTCCCTTGGCGATATTGATCTCCCAGCGCGATCGGCTGGGAGATCAATACCTGGGAGGACATGAGGAGTAATCCTCATGTCCTCCCAAGAGTGCCAGGCTGCATATCCGCTGAAATGCGGCCACTGCCAGCCGGTTATACCGGCTTAAGCAGTGACCGCATTTTAGTGGGTACATTGTACGAGCTTGGCACAGCGGGTACAGCTGTCCAAACTCGTACATTGTACCCACCTGGCACTCTAGGGGTTAAATACTTTTGTTCACCAATATGTTAACCCATTTCCCTCATCAGGAAAGAGCGGAATACTTAATGTGATTGATTCAGTGTTCTTCTGCTTGTTTAGACTGTTGTAACTGCCATGAATGATTTAGTAATCACATCCCCTTTAATAATAGAGTGGTCTCCAAGCAATGCATTTTAGATCTTTCTAGAATTAAATGGTTTAAGGGAAGTGTAACCTTCGGTCACACTACAGACCATGCGCTTGGGAGAGAAAAATGAACAAAAAAGAGAAAGCCCTGTAAATGTAAAAGAGTTGGGTTTCTAATTTCCAACAGGCCAGATACCAGGATAAAGATTGGCACTTAACAGTCCATAGCTCCAAAGAAAACATTGGAGGATAAAGTTACAAAGAAGAATATGTATAATGAGATACTGGGATTCACACATGCAACAGCATTACACAGAAAATCTTATCGCACTAGTGATGTCATCATTTGGGAATAAAAAAAAAATCCCATCAATTTAAATGGGGTTAATAAATACTTAAGATGTCTTCAGAGAATTGTACTGCAACGTGTTGGGGAGCTCTACAGCAGTCAATGCTTGAACCCTATGAGTGCCAGAGGGTGTCCAGTGCGCACCCGCTATGGCACTCAAAGGGTTGAAAGCCCTGTTTAAATCAATGAGAATGTTAATTTTTCTCTATGATACAGTCTGTTTGCAACACAATTGCTCCACAATCACTATGTGCATATGGCCCCATGAAGCTGGATGACTAAACTATTGTGTATAGAATGTAGAGGACAGATGAAAGGCCATGAGGGCTATAAGCATCCTACATATTTTACCACTAGGGGTGGACAAGAATACAAAGAAGTTGCAGCCAGGCACACTGTTAGAAGCCAGTGAAGGGGGGGCAAGTACACAGGTGTATATATAAACTACTCCAAACATTTAGCATCCAGAATTGAAATTTTAGGAGCCATGTTGAAGCAATGTGTTGAATACCCATCAGGCACTCCAAAGGGTTAAAACATTGGGAAAAGAAAAATAAACAACAATACTGTCTAGTTTACTTAGATTATTGTATTACTGGTTCCAAATAGAATGTTTACTGACCTGCCAGCAAAACACCAGCTAGGTGATAACAGTAACAATTGGTGGCCACCATTACACAGGCCTGTGCTAGAACAAGACACTCTGTTGTTCCTACCAGACCACAAGCCATTCTGACATATTCTAGGTCAATGGTCCCTAAATCTGTTTTTGTTCAAGGCACCCCAAATATACACTCTTGAATTTTCAGGACACGCCTGACATTTTAGAGGTCATCTGCCAAGGGTATAATGAAGGAGATAGTGTTTTGTTTAATAAAGAGGAAGCTGATTGCAATATAAACGTGAAAAGCCTGTATCCACTTTTGATGCTGTATTGGAGTTTGGTGAGGGGAATATTAATGGGAACCACAGGACACTACGGCTAACAGCTCAATACAATGCACATACAATGAAGTGGATACATACATAAGTATATATTCTTAGTTCTTGCAAACTACGAACATATTGTGCATAATCATTTTCATACATATACCACTAACTCAACACACATTTTTATTATAGAAAAAAGTGGCACTCTAAGGCAACCTTGTTGAGCAACGCTATTCCAAGTAAAGCCTCTACAATGAAGTTAAGAGGTGGATGTAATATGAAGAATATCAGTTTCAAAGCCCATTTCATAGACCCAATTACTCATGCAGTGTCCAACTCTCCATTGTATTGGGGAGGGGGAGACAAACAGTAGACCACCAGAGCTAAATTTTAAAGGACAAACAGAAGTTCCACTTGCCCATTAGTATTCAATAAGCTATTACAAATGGTAGTGCAGTATTTCTTTTACTAAACCAACATTTTTCCAGTCATAATGGAGAATATTACAATTCTCTTCCTTTGCTGACTGCTCTTAACTTTGTTTTAACCCTTGAAGGACTAAACTGTTTATCAAAGCATTGGGTTAAAGTGGAACTATCGCCAAAAATAAAAATTGTACCATGGGTTTTAACCTTTAAAACAACATTAAACAATGTGTCTTTTTTTTTTTTTTTTTAACAAATTCCCTAGTAGCGGAGATATTTACCCATCAACATCGGGCACTTCAGCTTTCTAGGGGACACTGTGCCATCTGATGACTTCCCAGCTGCCTCAGGGAGCACATTCACGCTCCCCTTCGTAGTTGGTTTTTTGTGGGCTAACGTAACAGCAAACTCCATTTACAATGCTATTGAGGTTACAACAAACAGGGTCCCGAAGGAAACGGAAGTGCCCGATGTTGACAGGTAAAAATATCTCTGCTACTAGGGGATTTGTAAAAAAAAAAAAAAAAAAAAAAAAAAAAAAAAAAAAAAAAAAAAAGACAGCGTTAATGTTGTTTTAAAGGTTAAAATCCTGGGGACAATTTTTATTTTTGGTTATCGTTCAGTTTTAATGAAAATAGAAGTATAGACAAGAATATGAAAGCCTTTAGTTGAGCACAGTAAAAAATTGCTATGGTTAAAATATCTGGCTTAGCCCGCACACATATTTATACTATGGGCCCTATGCACTAAGAAGAGGAAATATAGATCAAATCAGCTACAACACAGGGCCCAAATAAAAATTATCATTAAACTGGGAATTTTAAACCCCTTGAATGCTAAAGAGGTCTCCAATGCAATGTTTCATATTTCATTCAAGACTTCTCTAGTGGGGATTACATGCCTCACTTAAATCAGTGGATGTTTTAGAAAATGGTATTTGTTCTTTTGGTGTAGCTGTATTGCTCCAGAATGTATCCTGCCTTTCTTTGTACATATGACCCTTTGTGTGCAGTAGATAATAAAATAGGGGTGAATAATATAAAAAAATAAACATGCAAACTAGCAGCCTATATGGAGAATGAAGACGGGCAATTCTGAGGTACGCTGACTGTACTATAGAAAGAAAAAATTCTAACTGGTTTTAACCATTTGAGTGCCAGAGGTATACAACTCGTTGTGAAGCAATGTGTTACATACCATTGGCACTCAAAGGGTTAAATTGGGTTTTTAGTATTTGAAAGCCAGCGATATGGTCAGTGCTAAATGTTTAACTCCACAGTCTGTTTGTGGCCTTCAGGACCTTTAGCTGGTCCCCTGGGTGCTATACATAATCTAGGGCTGAGGTGAGCAACAAGTGACCATCTAGTTGCTGCAAGACCAACTCCCATCATTCCCTGTCAGCTGTTGGAGGTTGGCATGGAATGTTGTCAGTTGTACGGCATAGGATTCAGTCATCCAGTTTATATTAGCCATAGGCAAAATTAAAGTAATTGTGTCTCTATTTCTTTGTGCATATGGCCATATGAATGAAGAGACTAGATTCCAAGGGGTTAAAAATGGACCCCCCCCCCAACACAGACACACGCAATCAAAAATTTTAGGAGCCAGGCTGCCAAGATCCTGAAATTATGCCTAAAGCAAAAGATTGTAGTCAGCTGAAGGAAATATGAAACAGCAAAGGCGCACTGAAGACTAAACACTTTACACTGTATTAAATTGCAATGTTTACATGTAGAAGCATTTCCAGTGCACTGCATTTTCTTTGAGAATGTTCAAATGTATTTGATTTTAAATTATTGATGTCACAGTTAGAAATGAGAGACATATCTAAACCTATTTTGTGTACAGCACAGAACACATCACTTAACCAGCTGCCTGCCAGGAAAGTTTGCAGCGCACTGTTCAACAATGCTTCGAACTCTGCTCTGGCACTCATATGGTTAATATGTATTTAGTGAAAATTTGGCTCTTCAATTGATTGAGATGTCTCCAGCACTTATTTGGTACTACAGATGGTACTACACAAACTGCTACTACAGATGTTGACAATCTAAATCAGAGGTGAGCATCCGAAGGCCATCCGAACAGTTGCGTTGTACACCTCCAATGATCAATTGGTTGGAGGGGAATGATGGAAATTGCAGTCATCAGCTGGAGGGCCTCAGATTTTCCACCCCTATTCTAAGTAAATAAATAAAAGGCATACTGCTTAAGTAACATTGTGCAGTTAACTACAATTTACATCTGGTTTTGTTGAACTGCAAAAGCACTGAAATAGGAAATACTTAAATAATGTTTATTTTCATTTTTCCTCTTTGTTCTCGTCAGACACAACTACAAAACCCATATCTGAGGTGCAAGAGTCTCGATGACAGCCAAGATATGCGACAAAACGTGGTCCGAGGACTGGAAGCTACAAGCTAGGACAGCAGGAGGAATTGAGAGGCCTGTACATTATTCATAAACTGAACTTTCTAATCATGAATAATACATGTAAATGATTAGGGCCAAGAGTATTTTTACAGTATTTAGCAAAGCTGCAATGACAGAGATATAGAGATGCAGTACAGTGAAAGCACTCAGTGACAGAAATCTTATATTTTAACCCCTGGGATGCTAGAGATGCACTCATCTCTATAGAAAACAATGTGTTGGAGATCTATCTTACATCAAAGTGGTTAGATGGCCCAAATGTGAAACATCCTGAAATAAACCAAGACTATAATGAAGCATGAATAAAAGGAACATATATCTATGGGGAGACCAAGAAATATATATTTATATGCTCAATATTACCACAATGATGTAACCCTCTACTATATAAAGGGTTAACAGATCCTTCAATCCCGTGTGAATATTCTCCTCCAAAACAGTAAATAAACCAGCACAATTAAAGGGATTGCAATGTTTAAAAAAAAAAAAAAAAAAAAAGTAGGACCTCAGAGTCTTCTTTATAATATAAGAAGCACACTGCGCTATTCAAACCTTTAGATTTCTGCAGTTCACAGCATATTACATGTAGAAGGATCCACCGCCCGCCCCTTCTGGCCACATCACTGATCCACTCAGTCTGGTCCAGATGGATGCGGCGAGTGGCAAACTTCAGAATGCAAATGAAAATCCTCTATCAAGTGGGGCAGTGTTTTCTTTATATTTACTGAAGTTTGTCCTTCGCGCCATTCATCGGGTCACACGACATGATTAGAGATTCAGTGGGAGGAGGCCAGAATGGGCGGGCGGGGGATATTTCTAGACTGAATACGTTGTTGACTACAGAAATGTAAGTGGTTTGAAATAGTGCAATGTGTTTCTTATATTAAAGAATATCTGGCGATCTAGTTTTTTTTTACATTACAATCCCTTTAAAGGGATAGTAATGTTTCATAATAAAAGCAGCTCTAATTAATCATAATAGTATTTGGACTTTGGAGAGTGTTATTTCAATTTTGTCAGAGTTGTAGTTCAAGAGTAATTCAATGACAAAGTATCCCCCTCCTGCCCCTTTTACTGATGTAACACTGCTCAGCCAGAGCAGAAGGGAGGTGCCCAGGTAGATTTCAGAGAGGGACAATCTTCAATTAAGATAATGGAAAAACCTGAAAAACATGTCGGGGGGGGGGGAGGGCTTTCATTGCTTTCATAGAAAGAAGAGTGTCCCCTGCTGTTATCTGTCTGGTCTATGGACTGCATTCCACGTCTGAGAAGAGATGGCTTACACTAGGTAAAAGGGGCAGAAGAGGGAAACTTTGCTTGTGAATATCTCTTAAACCATAAAGGTTTGAGAGATAAGACTTATATCGTTCTTCATGTTTTTTTTAATTCCTACAAAATAAAATAAAGATAAAACTAAGTATTAGTATCCCTTTAAGTATCAGGATTGAAAACCAAATTGATAGCTTCCCTTCATTTTGACTTTACACGTACTGCATGTTCATCAAAGTCAGATTGTGTATACTCCCGCCTCTCCTGAGCATTAAAGTCCCTGACAGTAAGCTCCATGGATCTGTTTCCAGAAAGCTTTCTGTCATGGACTATAAAAGTAGGTATAATGATTCAATGCAAAAAATGCAGGAGACTAGTAGAGTAAAAATAGACCCACAAACTACCGACTCATTCTGCTAGCTATAGCAAATTGTGGTTAAAGGGACAATAAACTCTTCTTATAAAATATGTATTATTGTAAGGCATTTTCTGCTGAATAAAACAAGGGCAACTCCACTGCTGGGAAATGCTTCTGTCAAAATGTATTACAGAACAAACTTACATTCTTCTGAGATTTTTGAGTTAAAGGTTTTTGCAACCCTGGTGCAAATATTGTTTTTGGTCCCCTAACACAAAAATATTCTCCCAGGGAGGTGTAATTAGAACCTGTTAAGCCTTATGATCAATGGGCCCCCTTGGATGCTAGGTCAATTCACAACAGCATCCCTTGTATTTATGCCCCTTTCTTAAACTCCAAGTAGGAGTTGAACTAAGATGTGATAAAGACATGATAAAGAGATTATAAAGTCTCTCGTGTGATATGCTCTCCAATTCCTATTAAATTATATCAGTGATTCTCAACCAGGGTGCCGTGCCACTTTGGTGTGCCACGGACATCATCTTAGGGTGCCCCACATTTTCTATGAAGACTAACAAAAATGGACTTTTAAATAGAGATTAATAGAAATTGTTAATAAGAAAAATAGGTTTAGTTTTGTTACAATGATTGTTAGACCTAATAATAACTGAATTTATGTATTGTACCCTTCATTATGCCCTTGATTAAGTACATTAAATATGTTAGGGGTGCCCCGAGCAAAAAAAGATTGAGAACCACTGTATTATATGGACCCACCCCCTGCGAGGTCCGATATGGGGGAAAACATACATAAATACTAAAATAAACAAAAACAATAATTATAAATAAATAAAATCCCACTGCCCTAGCCTGGCCCCATGACATCTATACACTGCCTGCTCCCCTTCCGCCCAGCCTGGTTCCACTGGTAGTCACAAAGCCCCACATACTCTGCGGTCACCCCTTAGCTCTTTCCACTGGTTCAGTGCCTGACCCCACCAGCCTTGTTACCCTGTCTACTGGGGAGCCTCATATGCCAATGTACATTGTCTGACCCCCACCACCACCGTTGCTCCCTTGGCCAATGGTAGCCACAGATCCCCCCTCTATACACTGTCTGACACCCCCCTCCCCCCAGCCTGGTTCCACTGGTAGCCACAGAATCACACTTTACTCTGACAGTCCAGCCAATATGTCAAGTCCTGATTTATTCCACATTTTTCAATCTATCTCATTTAAATAAACGTTATAGTTCTACATTGCTTAACTCCTTAACGTCCACTGCCGTGCCAGGACCGTCACGACTGGCTGGCACTTAAGGACCAGTGATGGTCCTGGCAAGTCATGGAATTCAGGGCACGCCGCTCGGGGAGCCCTGAATCAAAATGTCCTGTGGCCCTTAAGTGCGGACCGTGCATGCGCGCTCTGGTCCTTAAGGGATTAAAACAAAATCTTTTATCTTAGACAAACTGTATTTGTAAGGAACAGATCAGCTGTCATTGATACCACGTTGTACAGTACATAGTTAATATTTTACAGTGGAAGTGCCATTATCATATTGTAAATTTCTATGGAAGTGGCTTATAAGATTTACAGGAATGTTTAAACAGATGGATGAGCCATTAGATTAATACAGTTTTCCAACAGTCACATTGCCTGAAATCATTTTTTTTTTCCCTAATAAAATATTAGCAAATGTACTTTGTTTGTATGCATTTATGCAAAATCTTTGCTTAAAGGAGAACAATCACCTCATAACATTTTTATACCATAGGTTTATCATACGTAATGCTAACTATATATATATATATATATATATATATATATATATATATATATATATATATATAGAGAGAGAGAGAGAGAGAGAGAGAGAGAGAGAGAGAGAGGAGAGAGAGAGAGAGAGAGAGAGTGAGTGAGTGTAAAAAGGTTTAATACAAATATATATTCAGAACGCCCTGGTTTTACCCTTGTGGTGGGTACCCAACATGCCAGGGGGATGTGTTCCTGCTATGAGTTACAAGAATAGCCACTTTGCAACCAGTTAGACCCAGCATGTTTGGTGTCCAGATATTCACACAGATATGAGGAATAGGATTATTATAACATTATAGAGGTGTGCTGTGGGTTGCATGGTTTGGGAAGCCTTAGGATGTTTCAGGTAGAACTCTGCAGTAGCATCCCTAACAGGTCTGATTGAGTGGGCTGTAAAAGGTCATACCAGACCCCTGACACCCAGGGGGTCTGGCCTCTTAGAAGCAACCGTGGACTCCTATTTAATATGGGTTTCTGGATAAAACAGTGAATTTCTTTGTAACAACTGAAGGGGAAAATAGCAGATGATGTTTCCAAGGACTCTTAAAATACCAGTAATTGTATTTAAAGGGATAGTAATACTTCGTTTTATCTTTATTTTATTTTGTAGGCATTAAAAAACATGAAGAACGATATGTTATGGTTTAAGAGATATTCACAAGCAAAGCATCCCCCCCCCCCCCGTTCAGCCAGATCAGAAGGGAGGTGCCCAGGTAGACTGCAGAGAGGGACAATCTTCAATTAAGATAAGGGAAAAAGCTGAAAAACTTGTCAAGGGGGGGGAGGGCTTTCATTGTTTTAATACAAAGAAGATTGTCCCCTGCTGTTATCTGTCTGGTCTTACAACCAGATTCACATCTGAGAAGAGATGGCTTACACTAGGAAAAAGGGGCGGGAGGGGGAAACTTTGCTTGTGAATCTCTCTTAAACCATAAAGGTTTGGGAGATAAGACTTATATCGTTCTTCATGTTTTTTTAATGCCTACAAAATAAAATAAAGTTAAAACAAAGTATTACTGTCCCTTTAACCCCTTAAGGACCGGGAAAATCTGAGGTCGTTTTCCCTTAAGGACCGGAGCAATTCTGACCTTTTTGACTATGTCTTTGTTCAACAGTGTTTTCCCTCTTAGGCTTTTATTCCACCCCCATAAATTATATACTGTTTTTTTAAGCATAAATAGGGCTTTCATTTGATACCCTATTTATATGGATAACCCACCATTCACTTTATTAAAATTTAAAAAAAAAAAAAAAAAAAAAAAGGTAAAAAAATGTAAAAAAAAAAACACCATTTATTTTTCTCTTAGGATCAATTGGCCACAAAGGGTTAAATTTTTATGGAGACTGCATGAAAGGTATGACCGGTCAGTCAAAATGCGCAGTTTAAAGTGGCCACTGTCCCCCCTGGGTGAAAATCCCCATGTCCCTTTTTCCCCACCCTATTTTGACACTTTTTTGTCCCTGGCATTTGGTGGTGTATATAAGTGTATTACATGGCTCCACAACAATCACACTTGTAATATTGTTTAATTATATATTTATTTTTTTAAAATAAATTTTTTTTTTTTTTTTTTTTTAAAAACACAAGTGTAAAATTGTAGGTCAAAAATTGACCTGCATTTAGCCAGCCTCCTGCACCAGCAGTGAAGGGGTTAATACCCCCAACTGCTGTATTTTTTTTAACCACTAGGTGTCTCCCGTCTACTTCTGTCTCCCTTACTTTGAGAGCAAGGGAGACAGAGGCACACGAGACAGGCACAGACAGCATGCTTTGCATGCTGCCTCTGTCTGTCACTATGTCGGTACATGTGATCGCTGATACGGCGATTGCATGAACCGGAGGAAGGAAGAAGGGCTGAGACTGAATGCCCCGGTCTCGGAGCGCTCAGTCTCAGCCTGGATTTAATGATAGCAGCGTGCACAGAGGCACGCTGCTATCATTTAAGCCATGACTGTCCTGGACCGTCATGGGTCGTTAAGGGTATAACAACCCATGACTGTGCAGGACCGTCATGGGTCCTTAAGGGGTTAAGGATTTCTTGTGTTTCCCCCATTTTATTTTATGGACTGTTTTGCTTATGTGTAATATTTATTTCTGTAATGTCCTTTATGTCTGTATTTTTGTAACCAGCACTGTGAAGCCTTTTTTCAGATTAAATGTTCAATTAATCAGCTCTTGTCTCTGTTCTCTAATATGAACTCACTACTCTGAAGAAAGCACAGTTAGAACACGCTACTAAGGGGTTAAGTCTAAATGCTTGATAAGGTGATTTTATACTGTATTCTGTTGTGTTTGGGGTAACCTAAGACACCCAGATATAAACTCTTGTTGGTGGCAGCAAATTGTAGTACTGGGGTGATAGTGCAGCAGGGATTTCAGGGGTTAATTTGGTGGTTGCTAGGGATAGTAACAGGTAACCAGGGGGTCTGGTATTGTTAACCCTCTCCCTCCCACACTCTCCCCACTGTCTCAGCAGGTCCTATAACCCTCGTTTGTGACAATGCATTTTTCATATTAAGTGTTACTATCCCTTAGTAGTAAAGGAGGCATTGACATTCTATTAAGATGCAGGTTAAACAAACAGCAAAGACTTGAAAAACATATACAAGTAGAAAAAAAAATAAGAAGAATAATTTGGATAAATATAAAGGACAGGCTAATGACGGGTTAAAGGAAGATGACAAAATTATAATACGGCATGAGGATAAAGGGGGAGAAATATGTATACAAGACAGAATAGAGTGACAGAAGATTACAGGCTACTTAGTGATGCAAAGACCTATAAGAAATTAAAAGAAAATCCTTCAGAAATACACTTCGATGAACTGAAAGGACTTTTAAAGAAATATATATATATATATATATATATATATATATATATATATATATAAAAAATTACTATGGAATTATGGAAAATATATATTTTTTTAATCATTTGTTTAAATTACCCAAGCATGTAAAAGAATACTCCAGTTAGACATACAATAACTGGAACAGATTCCCTACCCTCATATGCTTGTGAGAATAGACATTTTCCTTCAACCACTGATAAATGTACTTCCTTCTTACTTAACCCCTCAAGTACCAGAGGGGTACACAACACTTTGCAAAGAAATAAGCTGCATACCCCTCTGGCACTCAAAGGGTTAAAAAGCACAGCATTAAGGGAGATGGAAGAGCAGCACAAATACAATCTTGATTAAATATATGCCCAAGTTTATTAAGTTTCCCAGAGGCGGGAGGTAAGGCAAGAACCAGGCGCAATGCCCCCAAAGTCACCAGGGCAGATATGAACCATCAGATCAGAGATAGCCCAACAAACAACTGAAGTGTCAATGGACACTGAACAGGGGTAACAACTCCCCAGGTATAGAAATGACACGACTCGCGTCATAAAAGAAGCAGGGCTTAATCGTGAGGGACTTCAAAACATATAAAAAATAGATAGAATACACTGGGGAAGGGGTAGAAGAGGGCACGGAGTGGGAGGAACAGGGTGGGACTGAGCACAAGTGTGCAGAGTTTCGCCACATCCATAATTCATTGTTAAACCCGGAGTCTCCAGGGCAAAACTAGAGAGTTTCCAGGTATGAGTATATAAAAGTAAATTGAACAATTCAATGTATGTTCATATTATAACATTACTATTGTTTTAACTACTGGAAGCCACAGCATGCATGAAAACGTTAATGTAAAATAGAAACTTCAGCATACTTCATCAGCACATATGTTTGTGCAGTCTTGTTTGGTGTACTGCAGTTTCTTCAAATTCTACTCTTGTATTTGCTCAGTGATACCTAAGAGTACAACACTGCCACATATGCAATGATAAACTGTCAAATGTTAATTGGAAAGGAAATAAGTTTATGATCGTGCTTATTTAGCCATTCATTGAGTGATAATAAACACGTCTTTAACCCAAAACCCTCTGTACACATCAAACTACTCTACAATCAACAGATGATGTACAATCAAGAGTCTTACAAAATAAATCTAACTAGATTTAAAAGGATATACAATAGCTAGGCAATCACGTGTTCAAGACAAATAAATAAAGCTGCACTGAAATACTTACATAGCATTTTTTTAAAATGTACTTAATGAAAATGGTATGACAGAAAACCGCTGTTTAGAAGTGAATGTGCTCATCTGGTTCACATTATATACAAGCTGGCATATGAAGAAACCCGGGACTACTGATTTTTGAGTGTGGACCACTAAAAACAGGTCGTTTTTTCTTAACCCCTTGGTTGATAGCAAGGTTTCCATCACATTGTGCAGCAATGTGTTGGAGACCTATCATCCAAGTGTTACAAAGAAAGCTTGCTTAACCCTTTGCGTGTCAGAAGGGTCTCCAACACATTGCTAGCACAGAATGAAGCGGTCGTTACTGCTATTTTTGGATAACTAAACAGTTGTAAAACAGTAAACAGTTGTCCAGCTGGTTAAAAAAAGGACACAGTAAATCAAGTGTTATTTTCAGTGCTATATCATTTCAAGAGAGGAGACTAGTATGAGTCTGTTGGACATATTTTGCAAATCCTCATCTTTGCATGTAATGCTAATTTACGAATACTATAAGAAGGAGGCAGGACTTGATTTAGTGACTAACAGCAAGTGTCTATATCAAAGTAGAGACTAATAAATCATAAATAGGGTGACCACACGTCCAGGAATGCTCGGGACTGTGCCTTATTGGGGGGTCTGTGTCCCGCGTCACCCCCCCACCGGGACAACAAAGAGTCACGGAATGGAGCAACACGCACCAGTCCAGACAGCCAATGAAATGTATTTGCTATATGGCCCTCATTTGCTAACTGAGCCAGCCAATGAAGACCATATAGCCAATACATTTCATTGGCTGGCTGGACTGGTGCGTGCAAGGCAGCTGGGATGGAGCAGGTATGCTGGTACTGCAAGTGAGACCCACGGCTGAGGCTCCAGCCGGCGCTGATCATCTTTCTGAAGCTGACACACAGTAAGAGTACCCACTGGGAACTCTTACTCTGTGTCAGCCTCAGAAAGATGGTCAGCGCCGGTGGGAGCCTCAGCCGCAGGACTAGGGTGACCACATGTCCTGGAATGGCAGAACGGAAATGTGGTCACCCTAATCAGAAATGATCAGTTAACCGTTTTGGTCATTATTATTTACTGGTTTTGAGGTGAAATCATGGAACAAACTTCCAGCACGACAGGGGACAACAGAATGTTCCCAATGATTGCCGAGAAATGAGTTACAGACTTCTTTAGCATTCAAGGCCCCATTTATTTCAAGGGGAACTGTGAGATGTTTTAATTGCTTTGCCTCAGAATCACACATTTTTAGCTTCCTAAATATAGCTTTATTTTATATATAGCATTCAGTTTCACAGCAAAAAAACATAAATTAACCATTTGCAAATCTAATTTAAAACAACAAACCATATTCAGTGCTCAGCTGCACTTAATGTTCAGGATAGCTACTGTTTGTCCAAATGCCAGGATTTCCTTTAATTAGTCTAAGGTACTTCAACCCCATTGCAGGGAGGCCATTCCATACATCTATCACCCCGTTCTCATTACCAATATGCCTTCCATTTTCAAACTTCAAAACAGGTCCTCTTGTGCCAGAAGTCATCGAGAAAGGTTTACTTCATTTATTTTGTTCAATCAGTTACTCTAGAATTTATCAAGTAGCACGAAGAGAAACATATCAGATAAGCTGATCTTCATTGAGATCACTGTAAAATACCTTTGAGTATTTACCAATGATTGATTGTACTTCCAGTCATTGGGTATGATAGGTGATCCTTCTGCCATGTCTGCAACACTCATACAGATTATGTGTATATACATGTCCACTTCCATATCTTTATATATGGTATCCACCAGCCTACAGCTGGCAAGTGGGAATGCTGGATCTATCAGGCACTTGTTCATTTATGTACAAGTGACTGTGAGAAATGATCAAGCCATTGATACATTTGTGAATATCAAATGCACAACTTAATCTTCTCCTCTAATTCTATTAGAGATGTGTGAATGTTACACGAGACACAGGCCATAGCAGTAACAGACCTCAGGTTTAGTCCAGTCATAGCACCTTGTCTTAGAACACCATCCATTTTGCAATCCATGGCATCCCTTAATGAAGCGCCATCCAGTGTAGTCCTCTTCATGAGACAGGTTATAGCTGCATCTGTCTTAGGAGGAGTTATCCATGAATTAACATCCTCTTCAGCAAAAGAGATACATTCTTTGTAATTATCTGGCAATGCAGGTCTCTCTTTCCCCTATATTCTATTTGGTCTGTACCAAGTCAGAGATGGAATAATGAATACAAAAACCTAGAGAGGATTTCTTATGCCTCATAAAAGCTTTGTCCATGTCCTCCAGACGTTTATGGGATTCAGGAAGACCTAAGGTTTTTCATAATTTCTCATGAAGGAATACATCCTATCCATATTGAAAGAACCTGTCCTCTTGACAATCTCACACTTCTTCAGATG
Organism: Rhinophrynus dorsalis; assembly: GCA_037306005.1. Taxonomy (NCBI): domain Eukaryota; kingdom Metazoa; phylum Chordata; class Amphibia; order Anura; family Rhinophrynidae; genus Rhinophrynus; species Rhinophrynus dorsalis. The sequence continues at coordinate 244,359,619 of CM074721.1, forward strand.
AGATTTATGAATCTAAATCCTGTAATCTTGGGTTTATGCCCTCATCATGCAGTTTCTTTCTGGGAGTCTCAGTCTCATGCGAGGACAAGAAGTCTTGGAACTGTGAAGGCATATAGTTTCCTGTAGCTCTCATTAGGCATCCAGGGCATAGCCTGAAAGAATTTAAGGCAGAAGCACATACGTTATTTTTAACAGGAGGCTTGTCTTCCTTGCTTCCTGAGGGATCTGGAATGCCCTTCTCCTTGGAAGGAAAAGTTTTCTAAGGGGCTGGCATGCTGGGTCTAGGCTGTTTAGGGTTGCAACATACATGCACCCACTAAGTTCAGTCCAAGCCATATTATCCCTTGTGATCCAGAGGAAGGCAAAGAAAGGGAAAAAAAAAAAAAAAAAAAAAAAAACACAACACAAAAATTGAATCCATTTCCAATTAAGCCCTAAAACATTTCCCTGGATTAACATTCTATCTTGCTTTGAAGCCAACTGCCATAATTCTCAATATTCTGTGCCAGATAGGTATCCATTCCTTTTTTGAAAGCAGTTACAGTATCTGCAAGCCAATCAGCTTCTAGTGGGTTTTGTCATCCCCCCCCCCTTTAGTAGCCGATTGGCTGGGAGGTGTGTAAGCGCACATCCCAGACAATTGGAGGCTGCCAATCATTTTGAACAGAGACTGACATTTAAAAGCCAGTCTCTGTTCAAAATTCCCTCATTGGGACTCTGGCAGCGGTCCAGTATGTATTGAGGGGGGGGTGAGGGGCCTGAGGTACACAAGTGGGTTTCTCGCTTGGCTGTTTTACCGGTAGGCATAGTATCGAGCCCTTGAACAGCTCTTCGAGTAAATAGCTCCATGGAGAGTTCTTTGGATTACCTTGAATGTATTTGTAAATGGTAATCCTAACACCCCTTAGATGTCTCTTTTCTAATATAAACAATCCCAGTTTGGCTAGTGTCTTTATAACGCATATGCTCCAATTGCTTTATCGGGTTTGTTGGATCTGAAGAAACAAGTCGATGTATTTCATAATTTTATTTTAAAGATTAGCTGTTCCAGTTTAGGATTTCTATTTCAGTAACGTGATCGCGGCTCTGATGAAGAGCCTCAGATGGTCCCAGGACCAGATTCCCATGCAGTCAGAATGAGCGCTGATGTCAGGGGAAGGGGAGAACTTTGGTCCCGAATATCTCTCAAACCATAAAGGTTTGAGAGATGGGACTTGGGGTATTTAGTTTAACTTTTTACCACCTGCAAGATTAGCTCTAGTTATTTTATGGCAATACTATCCCTTTAAGAGTGCCCATATATATTTCTAGTTTGCTGGTTTCTTTTTTCCTTCTTTTCAAGAATATTGGAGGATTTTTCTGGTGGGGAGAAGTTGTATGAACTGCATGGGGGCAGTGTAATAGCCTCCATATTCTTATGTACTACTGTACAGATACACTGTAGCCGATTTTAAATGCGAGTACTATTCTGCTAGGGTCACTCACATCAGGGTCTATTTTAAGGAAAAAAATCTCACTGCATGTCAAAACCAAAGATGTCCGCCAAGCGAAAGTATGGAGTGAGAACCATCTATTATTTTATTATTTCATTTTTTAATAAAATTGTATAATTATTCAATTATTAACAAAGGAGTTCAGCCCTTTGAATGCTAGGTCTCTAACACATTGAGACCTCTGTAGCATGCAAGGGGTTAAAAGTCCCATTAACATCAACGGGATTTGATTTTTTATTTTTTTAAACTCTATAACATTCAAGAGGTTGAAAACCTCTTCCCTTTGAGTGCCATAGGGGTATCCAAGGCATTGCAAAGCAATGCAGTAGATACATTCTGGAACTCAAGGGGTTAAATCAGTGGGAATTTGGATGGCTTTGCCTCAGGCTTGCTCCTGTGGCCCCATGTGTTTGCCATAAAAGTGCCACTATTCCAAAATGTAGAACTCTACATTCCTGTGTACCAGGGTTACCACTAAGGTGTTCACAGGTAAACAGGGTTAACAGAGAAGGTATACTAGAGGTCTGCCATGTACTTAAAGGGGATAGGTGGAGCATGGGCAACTCCGTAGGGTTGACCACACGTCTGGCATTCCAAGTGTTAAGTTTCCCTATAAAACAGCTTACTAAAGTTACTTGAAAGTGGATTAAAATAAATGCATAACTGGGGAATCTATACTCTATACCTCACTTACAAACAACATTAGATAATTTCCAAGCGAGCCCTTTATATTGATTGCATTGATTTTCAAGGCTGTATGTTTGCTTAATTGTTTTCAAAATGATGTTACCTGTTGTCAGAATATGAATATTAACAATATTGCTGCACTTATTTTAATAACCAGTGCCTCGGTCAGCCTCCTGCATATGGAAAGAGCACAGGAGTTACTTATATATGTGGACGCCGGCCAGTGACGAAAGACGCAGCAGCTGCACAACTCCGCACCATCCTGGCCGCACGCACCACATCAGCAGAGGGCAGAGGCGAGCAGTCAGTGAGTCAGTGAGTGACGAGTCCAATCAGTCCTGTCCTAAGGCGCCGGCTGCGCCACAAAACTGCTTTTACAGACAGAGTCACACATACTGAAGATTGAAAAATCAAATCCATGACCTTGAGTTTATCACTGCACGGATTTGATTTTTCACTGCACGAACATGCCCATAGACACATTAAAATAGGCCCTGGCTTATATGGTTACGTTATTACCCTGTAAAGCGCCCTCATTTTTCTTTTCCACTTAAAATAATGGACAGGTATAGAGTTTTCACCCTCCCATGGTGCAGTTCGTTTGATCCAGATTATTGTTGTTGCACATATTTATATGACATTTTTGTATGTCAAAAAATAAATCTACATACAATTGTTCAATTCAATGGTTTATGAAGTATAGTACCTTTTGAAAATCCTTTACCTTCATATTCTTCTTGAAAATCGATTTAAAAGTTTTTCCTTCCTGCCCCTTTCCATCACATCATGCAGAGTGAAAGTCTGTCAAGATGGATTGTATGAGATACAATATTTGTTAGCGTAATGAAAACCCTGCTCACCTTCATCAAGGGGGCAGTGTTTTCCTTATACTGACATACACAAACAATAGCGTTGCTCACTGCAATACATCTGGTTAAGAGACTGGCTTTTGGATCAGAGGGATCTCTGTCTGACTTAACAGAAATGGGTGGGAGAGGCAATCTATTAAATCGATTTTCAAGAAGAATATGAAGGTAAAGGAGTTTCAAAAGGTACTATGCATTATAAAAAAATTAAACAATCGTATCTACATTTATTTTTTTACATTATTAATCTCTTTAAATCGCATTGTACTATTTGTGCATGTAATTTGCTAGTGTGGCCATGGCTGCAATGGCGGCCACTACAACATTGCTGTGGCCGCATTGTTTGCCACCAGAAAGAAAATCCTTTCAGAACCACTGGCTTACACAAATAATGCAACCAAACCCTTAACCAGGTGTTGTGAAAAACGTTTTGCAAAATTTGAGCTGTAATTAGACACAAAACCTATTTATTAATAATAAGAGTATTTCTGTGGAAACAAAACTGCACTATAGGAACCGCTGGAAACCTCTTAGCATCAAGGGGTTAAAATCGATAGGAATTTTTATCCCTCCCACCCCACCCCCCATTGTTTAGTTCTTTAGCCACAAAATTTGGTCCACACTCTTTGTACACGTCTCACTAAGGGTGATAACATTTTATCTGCAAGCAAAAAAAAAAAAAAAAAAAGTACTTCATGGTTCTTTAAAAAAACAAATAAGAAAGCCTCCTAATTGACAGGTAATCAGCAATATACTCCCAAACTCCTTGGGGAATAGTTAAGAAATGGTATCGTCACTGTAACACAGCTCTTTAGTGCAATATGGTTATGTGAGACAAGAGTTCCGGTGCTCCTGTGGAATGTTTGGAGGTGGTCTGAGAAAAAAAAAAATGAAGGTATGTGCCGCTTTCTTCTAGCTGTGAGGAGAAACCAAACACCTACATGTAATGTTTATGAAAAGACTAGACAAACACAGGTGCGGGCCCAGGAATGCAAGGCATTATAATTCCATGAAAGGTCACTATAAGCAGCACACCATCCAAATCTGTTCAGCAGCCACACTGCACAATGCCCTTGTGATTCATTTCTAAAGAGGAGATTTAGCACAAAAAAATGTACACCTGAACTGTATATACTGTACACTAAATGTATTTTCTACACAAACAGGTACAAAAACATGTCTATATTTCCAGCTGCTGAATCATGTCAGTAGAATCTTCAATAGGTTATATGAACCTGTTTGGCAGTTTTGTCACTTTAAACCAAGCATAGGGGTATGGGGTGACTACTTTATAATCACGCTGAAACTTCAGGGGTTAAATGAGGAAAGTAAAAGATTATTTTCAAGGATTTGTTTTAACCCTTTGAGAGCTATAAGTGAGCCCAAAGCATTGTTATGAAAAACTGGACAATCCCTGGCACTCACTGGGTTAAACCAGAAATACACCCTAGGACTTTATTCAAATGTCACGTACTGAAAAAGAACAAATCAAAGACCAGACAATTCTAAATAATGTAATGGGATTAAATACAAGCAATTAGTATGTGAGGTGTTTATACTGACTATTATATGCAGTCCCTAGCTATGTAAATAAACGCCTTATAGCTTTCTACATAAATGTTATGTTAAGATTTTACTGACTGCCTGATTGCGAAAGATTATTTTCTCAGCAGGTTACACTTATTATTTAAAGGAGAATAAGCACCACCTAATAATACCCCCTTCAGGGCTTAAAATTGGAAATCCTTTGCTACTAGCCAGACCTGAAAAGTTACTCGCCACTGCAAGCCATAACATAACCACCAGGGCTGAATTTCTACTCGCCAGGGCTAAATTTTCATTCGCCATTGGCTAATAGCGAGTGGAAATTTTGAGCCCTGCCCCCTTTCTATGGTCATAAAAGTCCAATAGCCCCAAAGAATGCTGCTTTTGTGCCTTTGCTCAAGACATAACACCTTTAGTCAGTCTTGGATATCGTTTCCATAGGCTGACATTACAGTTGCTAACATTTTCTTCAGACTGAAGCAGGCGAGTCCACAAGCAACTAATTACACACCCTTCTGTCATTATGGGGTTAAGAGTACCATGTACAGTCAACAGAGTCTGATGGCCTGCTAGTCAGGACCACCTCCATGGACATGGCATTCAGGACTGATTGGAGATACTATCTCACAAGAGCAAAATTCATAATTCACCATCATAGCCATTAGTATTTGATGGCCATAGTAAGGAAAGCGTGTGTGTGTGTGTGTATTATTAGGAGGTGTTGAGGGAAAGATTGAGGATGACAGTTAAGATATGCCTTTTGAAGGAGTAAGTGGCTTTTTAGATGGTTTGGCAGGAGACTGACCTAAGTAGGTATCCTTCATACATTAGTCTGTAATATCTAATATAAGTATTTTGTATTTGATCTTTATGGTAAACAGATGCAAGTTTCAGCTTGCAATCTGACAGACAACTGAGCCATATGAACCATTCAAGTCCATTGTTTGTTGGGGTGCGAGTATCTAGACCCAGTCTTCAATAGACAGCACTAACTATAGGAAACTACAAGCATCATGCAAAATAGCTAACTAGGTATACCTGACTGATGTATGAAGGACACCTATTCCTAGGCCATATGTCCCCCCTTAAGTGGAGCTGCCACTTTGTAGCAAATAGGTGATCTTGAAAGAACTTTCAGAAGCATTTATATCTGTTAGACAGATTTTGTTTTATTTAAAACTAGTGTAAAAGCCCATGTACACGGGCCAAAGTCTGGGTAATATTAACCCTTTGAGTGCCAGATGGGTACGCAACACATTGTTAAGGTTAAGAGGCCGCTACCTCACTGCTCCACGTGAGGCAGTCTTGCATCGCCTCACTCACGCGTTGCAATCATGCGCAGTAGAGCCTGCCCAAACCCGGGAAATCTCTATGTGCATGACTGCATAGTGACAAACATCCTAGCGAATTATTATTTAGGATAGATTGAGCTATTTAGCGTTGTCACGTAGTGTAAATCTGGCAGGCGTGCATACTGCTTCCCATCCCAACTGCCACTTGCTACCACAAAGTACTAGCTCATTTGAATAAACTGAGAAAGCTATAGATCTCAAATTATTGAAATAAAACAAACAACATAAATAAGAACTTTCAAAATTACATATGTTACAAAATGATATTTCCACTTTAACCTTTTCACAATGATAGAAATGTCAAGAGTATCTATTACATTGAGCTGCAATGGTTACCTCAAGAACAAGTAGAAAGAAAATGACTAAACCTAAAAAGTAAATTTCTCAAAAAAGGCTTTAGTATGTCCTCTTTTTTTAGGGGGCTTGAGAGCTGCAAAAATATAGGATGCATAAAGGGTTGGTTTAGTATCCAAATTATAACAAAAGTATAAAAGGTTATAGGTCATCAGACATGAAATGAACTCAAGGCACCAGCCTTTAGACACTCTTTAGACATTGTGTCTGATTTCTTCAGGACTGGTGTTCACAACAGATGTTCAGTCAAGCGCGTCTATCACCTCATTCCATTCAGCACAGTCAGTCATCTCAATGAGGTTCACTGGTTGAATTCCCACAACTGAAAACTTAATTTTGGTACGTCAATACATAGGTTTACTCTATTTTCTTCTACTGCTACAGAATAATTTTAATTGGATAATAAATTAAGTTAAACTAATAAAAAAACAATTATTAATAGCCATATGAAAAAAAAGAAATTGACGTTGTTTATGGGGCAAACCAACTGCAACAGAGGAACAAATAAAAACTCTCAATTATTTGAATTAGTCTTTTAAACCCTTGAATGTTAGAGAGGTCTCCAAAGAATTTCTAGAGGTTAAAATTCTCACATAAATCAATGGGAGCTTTGAGATTTTGTATTTTACTCTATGTTGCAATTGGTTTGCTCCAGAATTGGAATAACGGTGCAAAAGAATATTTAGATCCCTAGAAAAAAAAAAAAAAAAAAAGGGGAACTTTATATTTTGCACTTACCACTACACTTACTTATCTTCCTATGCCCCATTAATAGCCTGAGAGTACTAAAACATAACTTTTATTACATAGACATAAGTGTACATATAGGACATCATTATCTGAAAACACTGTACAGTCAAGTATGGTCTGTACACTGTGTGTTACCAGGGCAAACACTGGCTTGCCACTAGAGATGAACTAAACTGCAGTTGGTTCTCCATGTATAGTAATTAGGAAAACAAACAAGCACACCTGATTAAAAAAATATTGGGACTGCAAACAAAAATCAAGTCTAAATCTCATGTAGCTATACCACACATGGTGAAGAAATTAAGATTTTTACCAGCCTTTATAATTCTTAATGCTATAATCAGTGGTCAAAAATATGATTTACTGGTTCCAAAAGTACTTTATAACAATTTTGCCAGTTGTAAAAATGAGATATTAGTTGTAAAAGTAGTGGTATGAAAAGGGTCAAACAGACCAGGGTTAAATTTAATGTAGCCAATTAAGCCTTCCATTTAAACCTAGAATCCCAAATTTATTGAAAGAGGAAAAACAAAGAATAACAGAGTCAAGGAACTGCAAATACCTAATCAACATATATTGGTAGATATCTATTGGTAGAGCCATTGGTATTTTTGGACCTTGAGGTAGCTGTTAGCATTGATACTTTATGTTGGAAATCCCAGTCTCTAAATGAGGAAACAACTGCAGTTTAAATCACCTTTAGTGGCAGGCCAGTTTTTTGCCCTGATAACACAAAGTACAGACAATTCCTTGATAGCACAATGTTTTTTTAAATAATGTTGCCCTATACGTACACTTATCTTTATGTAATAAATGTTATGCTTTAGTATTCCCAGACTATTCAATTAGCGGGGGAACAATACACTGGTGTAGTGGTGAGTACGGATTACAGCAGGGCTATCTGTCCTTGCTCCAGAACTGCTCTATTTTTACTTTGACCATATGGTCCTAAATTGTAAATCCTACCTCAGGGACTCAAAAAACACCAGTATATATTATCGCAGTAGATATTCTCTGTATTTTATATTTTATTACCTACAAATCAGTGATAATCTACTGCAGCCATTAATGACTGCACCAAAAATTCCAACAGAGAATTGCCAAAACTGAGCAAATCAAATAAGAAAAGTACAAATCATAATGTAAAATAGTGCCAGAAGTGACTAATATATTGTTTAGCAGAAGGCCTCCATTTGAAGTCTTTGTTTAGTTGACATCTCTTCACCATAGACAGCATGCACAAACACGTTGAACGAGGCAATATATATAAAAAAGCCAAAACTACATTCAGATTTATAAAACATGAGTCAAACAATTATCCTCCCCACTGATGAGATCCAGTAGGCTGAAACAGCTTTATAAAGATAGGTTGATTGACTCCTGCATTTGCAGCCTATGCATTGCTGTACAGGCTGTATTAAAACACAAACCATAAACTATGGGACCCATATTTATACAGGTTTGGAATCTAAAAAGTGACTGTACTGTGTGCTCTCATTTGCACGTTGTGACGGAATTATGTGGATGAAATACAAACATTTAAGTTTTCTATTCTTTTCTACTGGGTCTCATCAGTGGGGGGGGCTGGGTTTTCTGATCTATTTCAGACTTGTAAATGAACACATAATGCATTACATAGGCCCTGTAAAATAATTTACTCCACAGTCTCCCATTGACTAACTTCAGATCATGCATCTTTTCACATTCATTTTCCTAGAAAAATTCTTACCGCCTAACCATTTTGATTTCTTAAAAGGTATTTGAACATTTCACACATAAAGCCCCTCTTTGCTTCCCTCTAAAAAGCTGCACACAAGATTGTCGGGTATATTCCTGATCATTTTAATTAATAACATACTGCCCAGTTTTACTGGCTTTGACTTGTATCATCCACTACCTAATTATAAGTTAAGCAACAATGTGTACCTGATGCAATCCAGTGCATGCCCACACCTCTCTTACCAAACTTTTAGAAGAATATGGAGTTTGTTTTATGCACCGGGCATCAGATCAAACCCTGTCTGCTTTTGCAGGGAATTCTGGCTACATTATAACGTAAGTAACAGAGGCCAAAAGCTCAGGTCCACACTCTGTTTCAGAGCTTTATGAAGCCCAAAGAAATTTGGACTTGCACATAAATTTCCAGTATTGGAGTGCATGCAGCATATAGGTCAGTAAGCCTGATGTACTTATAAGAACTGGAGCAATTCTTGAGCAAACCACTTGCATCACAAGGGACACAAACATTCCCAAAGATTTAAATGGGGATTTTAACCCCCTGAATACTAGAAAGGTCTCCAACATTTTGAGAAGTATTGTGATGAAGACCTCTCTAGCATTCAAGGAGTCAAGATCCCCAAACTTGGAAGCACATCTGATAAAGCAAGAAAGCTAGAAAGTGGTGTGAAAACATACCACTGGTGTCCCTTCACTGGTCCTGCAAATTCAAACTATGGTTCTGCTCTGTCAGGACCTGAAGGTCCCGACAGGGCACTCGGGAATCTTGCAATGGGGAAGAGAATCTCTCATGGGACAGCAACAGAGGAGGAAGCAGGCGGCAAAGTAATGCATGTTGTCTAATAGGGGGCTAGTGGGCATGGAGGTACATAGAGGGGGTCTCCAGATATAACTTAAAGCGGATCACCTTCATAATATTGCCCCCCAATACATTACAAATATAGTGATAGGCAAAGGCATACTTGTATTATGCTGAATAAGTCCACGTTATTAAAGTAATCCACCTTCTTCGGCAGGAAAACAGCGCAGACATCTCAGAGGGAAGTAGACCGAGTCTATGCTGTCTGTCCCTTGTACTGGCCAGATTGGTGGTGACGTCCGCTGATTACCTTAAGGTAACGGATGGTGCAGCCTCCGCAGACGCACAGAGCTTCTCTTGTAAGCTCTGTGCCCTGGATGCCTGCAGACGAAGCTGGATCACTTCAATAACGCTGACTCATTCAACATAATACAAGTATGCGTTTGCCTATCACTATACCAGTAATGTATTGGGGGACAATATTATGAAGAGGATAAGTTCCACTTTAATTTAGGTAGAGGGAGGGAAGGGGAAAAGGGATTGAGAAGAGGCCGGCATTTTGATTTTTTGGGGAGGTACAGGAAAGGCAAGATTAACCCCTTAAGGACTGGTCGCGCATGCACGCGGCGGTCACTTAACCCTTTGAGTGCCAGAGGGGTACGCAACGCATTGCAAAGAAATGCGTTACGTATCCCTCTGGCACATAAAAAGGGTTTTTTTGCCGGATCCAATTCCGGACTCCCTGAACTGCGTGCAGCAGCTCGGGGAGCCTGGAATTCCATGACGGTCCAGGACTGTCATGGGTCATTAAGGGTATAACAACCCATGACGGTCCAGGACCATCATGGGTCCTTAAGGGGTTAATATGTCCCTCTTGTATTTATTCTCCAATGTTATGCATTTAAGCATGGCTGCTAAAAGTGTAAATAAAGAGACAGGTAGCCATAAAGAAATACCCAAGTACCTTTAAAATCAGGGGAAAAAGTCAACAGCCCACATACAAAAATATGAATCCAATATTTATTAAAAAATAAGAAAACGTAACAAAAATATAAAAGACAATAATGCAGAAGAAATAGAGAAAAAGCTAATATCCTTCAAGCAGACTGTACAGAAATGCAACTTAACAGACTGTATTGCCTTTTACATTGACTGCATATCTACTGAACAGAAGATGGCAAAAAAAAAAACGGACAACCTCTGCGCATAACCCACATAGAAATGTAACTATCCACCTATAGAGAGACGTTTATCATGTCCCATGACCAAAAGTTAGCCACATGCAAAGTATATCAAGAATAGATCATTACAGACTATCACATCTTATGAAAAATACATAATGCCTAACAGCCTATTAGGATCTATATACTAATATTGTAATAGCATCACACACACAAACACACACATATTATAATATATATTATATATATATATATATATATATATATATATATATATATAGTTTTATTTATTATTTATTATTTTTTTTTTCTACATTATCGTCTTTTATATTTGGAAAACTATTTTCTTATTTTTTTAAATAAATATTGGATTAGTATTTTTTTTTTATATGTGCTGTTACCTTTTTTGCTCAATTTACATGTGCTAAGGCATTTATGTTGACCTGTTTTTTTAAGCATATAATTTATCTAAGAACATTCTAAACAAATCCCATCAATCTGCCTGGACCCCTGAATTGTATGCAGGAAAAAAAAAAAAAAAAAAAAAAAAAAAAGAAAATGCTCCGTGGTCCTTAACTGCCAGTCGCACGTTAAGGGTGTTAAACCCTTGTTAAAGGGATAGTAACATCTGATATGCAAATAAATAAATATTATATATAGTAGAATTTATCGTCCTGAGTAAAACAAAGAGCACTCCCACTGCTGAGAGGTGTTTTATTCAAAAGTTATTGCCGCTCAAACTTGAATTTTTTTAGTTGCAATATCTCAATGGCCTGAAATGTCAGTGGTGCTGTTTCTGAAGGTTTATAAATTAACTGACCAGCGCATGGTGTAGTAACAGCGCCACTGTAAAATTTCAGACCACTGAGATACTGCAGCTAAAAATGACAAGTTTGAGATGCAATTATGGAAAAAAAAAAAAAAAAAAAACCCACACACCTCTCATCAGTGGGAGGGCCTTGTTTTATTCAGAAGGATAAACCTTACAATATATATTGCTTTACAAATTACATATTAGCATTGCTTTAACACCTTAGTGACCAGCCGCGGGCTCATCCGGCACTTAACGACAGGGTTTTCTTTTTTTTCGTCATTCTAGCGAATGACTTCCAGGACTTACCAGGTACATCCTCTGTCACTAGGTGACAGTTTTTGCGGGACATACCTGGTAAGTCAGATGTTGCGATGGGGTTAAAGGAGCAGTAAACTTTTTTTTTTATGAAAACACATTTTATAGAACTTTTCCTGCTGAATAAAACAAGATCACTGCCACTGCTGTCAGATGTTCTATTCAAAATGTATAATAATTCAAATAATCATGAAGTGAATTTACTGTGTGTTTACTTCCTGACAGTTCTAAATGATAGGAAGTTCCTATCACATTCTATGGAGAACTGTATATCACTGACTTTCTTGACTTTCCTCTCCATTAGAATGTAACAGGAAAAAAGAATTATAATTTGATCACTAGAGGGCACTGCTAATGTAAAAAAAAAAAAAAAAAAAAAAAAAAAAAAAGGGTTTAAACTTTAATAACTTTGGAAATATGAATCTCTTGGCAGTGGGAGTACCCTTATTTTACTCGGTAGGAAAATTCCTACAATATATATCTTTTCATAAAAAGCTTACTGCTCCTTTAAAGCAGCCCAAATGATTCCTAACCTGTATATTTTATACCATTTCAGAACTGTTTGAGACCACTAAATCCAACAAGGCCTCATTTCTGGTTGCTGGGACATGAAATTGTCTTTAAACAAATTTATTGCCCCAGTCAATTTTAGGGTAGTTAAAATCTACCATTATATTACACTTCATAAGTGAGAGGCCATCAGTTACAACCCAGCAATCAAGAAACACAACCACCACAGACAGTCTATACAATCCTCCGCACACAAAGCACCTGCAAGGGGAGGATATTAGAGTAGAGTAGTTTTGCGCCCCTCCTTTACCACACTAAAAGAACAGATAAACAGTTATTTTAGTTAGTGCATACAGAAAGGTCTCGAAAGAAAGCATTATTATTTATAATATAGGTTGTATTATAAAAATAACAGAGAGATTTCCTTATTCTAAGAAAGGTGGTTCTCCAGCTGTTGGGGACTACAAATTCCATGATACCCAACCAGCCAAATTCTGGTCAGAGATGATGACAGTTGCAGTCCCCAGCAGTTGGAGAGCCACAGGTTGTCTAGCCCTATTATAAGCAGTCTCTTTCACACTCTTTGGATGCATTGGACCTTAGGTATTAAAAGTGCTGCACTTCTGGAACAGATCAACTGCACCAGAGGGATACATATATAAAGGGGGCTTTTAACCCTGAATGCAAGATAGATTGTGAAGCAATGCATTGGAGACATAAGATTCAAACGGTTAAAAAAAGCCCCAATTCAAATCAATGGAAATTTGATGACATTTTACTTCCCTCCCATCAACGCAGTTGGTTTGCCCCAGGATTGTCCCACGTCTCCTTTATACATAAGGGCCAATGCATCCAACAGGTTAAAAGATTCAGATGCTTGGATCTTAATAGAATAACATAAATGCACCACTTGGAACAATTATTTATTACTTATTTAATTCTAGAGGGGTTTCCATAGCATTCCAGGGGTTAAAAGCCCCCATTAAAATAAAATGGAATTGGATAAGTCTCTCTGGCACAAAAGGGTTAAAAGTAAAATCAAACCTCTGTCTACCAGTGGGGCTAGAAGTCACCGTTTTCTTCTCCTTCATGTAGCCTTTCAAACTGAAGGGGACTAAGTCATACAGAGTGGTCTCTCTTCTGGATCAAAGTAGTACTTGTAGGCAGTTGATATTGGGTAGACAAAAGTTTCATTCACCAATCTAAAGCACAATTCTTGAGCAAACCAACAGCACCTTGGGAGGGAGGGGGTGAAAATATCCATTCATTTAAATGGCTTTAAATGGCTTGAATCCAAGAGAACTCTCCTGTGTATTTAAGGCTTTATCCCCTATTGGGCATTTGGTTTGTCCCAGAATTGCAAATCTTTAGCTTGATGATGGTCATAGGCAAGAGCCATTTGCTACTAAGTATACATAGATGTGGATTTAAAAAGAAGAACTGGAGCAAACCAAGTGCACCATTGGTGAAAAAATATTCCCCAAATTAATTTTATCTGAAAATGCAACTACCACCTGTTAATGATTAATTGATGCCTATTTCCCTGGAGTCAAACCTGCCTGGGCTATATTTTGATTCAAGGCAGACCAACAAGGGAGCAGAATAGGAGTCTGAAAGAGAGAAGATACTGTCCCATGAGATTATACATTGCATGTTAGGGTTTCCTTGAGCAAAGCAAAGCAAAACAAAAAAGGATTGAGAATCACTGCATGAGATCCTCTGTATGGGGCTACAAAGAGAGCCACAGAACTCTGTGGGTGAGTTCTGCCTAATAGGGTCAGTTTTAGGAAACTGCTGATAGAAGCTATTTCAGTCATACAAAGTGCAGACCTAGGTTTTTTTTTGTTTGTTTGTTTTTTACCAAGACTGCTCCCATAGGTGCCAACTTAGTAAACCATAATAATGACCCTTTGGATGGAGCCTTTAATCCTTTGAATGTCTGAGAGCTCTCCAGCCATTGCAAAGCATTCAAGGAGTTAAAAGCCCATTAAATAAAAATGTTTATTTATCCCCTATCTTGTATCTGGTTTGATCCAATATTGCTCCAGGTTCTTCTTCTTAACCCCTTAAGGACTCATAGGTAAACTTCCTTTAAGGACCAGTGATGGTCTGTGCAAAAAAAAAAAAAAAGCTTAATTTACCTTCTGAAAGTTCAAACTGACAGGAAGTGATACAATTGTTAATGTAACATTCCATAGAGTACTGTTAGTGCAGAATTACTGACTGTCCAATCTTGCTTTAGAGTTCACTGTCAATGTGTAAAAAAAAAAAAAAACACAAAACGCAGTTTAAAAACTGTAACCACTCTGGAAATATGCATCTCCCAGCAGTGAGAATACCATTATTTTACTTAGGAAGAAATGCTATACAATTTTTTTTTTTACTGGAAAGGAAAATAAAATACTGCTCCTTTAAAATAATCATCATGAGAGTAGGTGCAAAACCAGCTTACTTTTATGCCTCTACTGAGGGATTTTTAGAAAAGTGTGTTTTTTTTTTATGTCCCACTCTGTCTGCTCAGTGCAAGGTGCCTCTACACTCTCTCCACTGAGGGACTAGTAGAGCTCAGCAACGTAACTAGGCATGGAGGAAAGGTGCAGTCATATGAAGGACACAGTGCAAGAGGATGATTCTATTTAACTGCTAATTTCAGAAGGTTACAGTAAATATAAGTTTATCTGAACTACATTTTATAAACGTGCTAATCTGTGTTTTGTTATAGAAGATTTAACAAGCTGCCACTGTTTGGTTTTGCATTTTGGCCTGGGCACAGAAATAACTACTTACTGTTCTGATAGAACCAGTGCAATAGTAAGTATTTGTGAAAAAGCCGCCATTTTTTGGTTGCTCTAAAGGGTGGCTTCACTATTTAGAGTGGCCACCACACCCTACACCAATAAGATGGAAGCAGATTCACCCAAAGGACTGCATATATAGACCTCAAGTCCACCAGATCACTGCACAATATGGTTACAAATTCTAAACAGGAGTTCAAGGAAAACAATTTATGGGTGAAACAGTTTATGGGCCTTATGCAAAAAGCAAATGATGAGCAATTATGGAGCATACCAACTGCATAAGGGGAACAGTGTGTGTGTGTGTGTGTGTGTGTGTGTGTGTGTGTGTGTGTGTGTGTGTGTGTGTGTGTGTGTGTGTGTGTGTGTGTGTGTGTGTGTAAGGCACTCAGGTTTCTTCTGATTATATATAGATGATATATTACACAAAGATGGTGTGTGGGGGAAAAATATCTCCTCTTCCCACTGTCCCACAGAAGAGGCTCCCTTGGATCATGTAAATCCCCAGTTTGTGTCAATTTCTAAACAACTGGCTTTATTAGGCTGATGTAATAAGTAGAAATAGAGCAATTCTGGAGAAAATCGACTAAATAGGGGACACAAAGTGCAAAAACTCCTATAAAAGCACAACTATCGTGTTCAAACTCCTCCCCACCATTTGGATTAAACCCCCCAAATAATCTTAAAAACCCCCATGTCATAAATTATTGTTCCCAATTTGAAGAAAATCCACCTGTTGTATTGTATTGTATATATATTTTTTTTATATAGCGCCAACCGGTGTACTTGGCACTTTACAGATTACACTTAATATAGCAGGGGTACAAAAAGTGCTGTGATTAAGTACTTATATAGGCAGTCACAAGGGGAACGACAGGCGAGTATACATTAGGATAAGAGGTCCCTGCCCCATAGAGCTTACAATCTAAGCGTGTGCTCTGTTTCAAGACGGAGAGCGCTGCCATCTTGATGAGGTGTAGAATGATTGTCAGCTCTCTCCCTCCGAGGATCTGCCTATTCTCCTTCCTAAACTGACGCCCACTTTTGTCTGTATTGGGGACGTGCACTGCAGAGCCCTGAGAAATAAATCTGACAGTCTGGTATGTACATATACAAGTCCCCACAGTGATGTGGAAGTCTTATTTGAAATAAAAGATTGTCACATTTCTGGGACTCAAATCGATAGGAGCTCCTTTCACAAATATATCAATCGCTGGTGTTTAACCCCTTTGAGTGACAGGAGGTACGCATTGTATTACATACCCCCCTGGCACTCAAAAGGTTAAGAGTCATATCATCAAATCAAAGGATTAAGCTCATAATCATCATTGCTGCTGTTCCCAGCATCCCACGGCAGGAGGATCTTCACCTTATGTGAGCAATGAGTTGTGCACCTCTCCGGCACTCAAAGGGTTAATATTTTGTGAACTACAGAAAAGTAAGCTGGCAAAAATAGAGCATAGAGTTACAATTATTATAAAGACACAGCAATCTAGCGATCTATCCCTTTAACACCTCAAATATTAACAAGAGGTCTCAAACACATTGCTCTAAAATGCACTGGAGACCTATCTAACATTCAAGAGCATAAACTTTGAGTGCCATAGTTTTATCCAACGCAAATGCTTTGGATACCTCTCCGGCACTCAAAGGGTTAAACATTTAAATTAGGGATTTTTTTTGTCCCATATGGTGCAGGTGATTTGCCTAGGAATTGCTCAATTCATTATTAACCCTTTGAGGACAACAGAGGTATGTAACATATAGCGTAACAGTGCATTGTGCAACCATTTTAACCGCAAAGGATTCTATCAACCTTTATGAATTTAAGCTTTTCTAGGTGCTAAATTCCCAAAATATTCTATGAATACCAATCGCCTTCCTTAACCCCTCCAAGTGTCTTTATGTGTAATGATTTCAGATGGATATGGAGAGAGAAATGGTTAAATGATAGTTGGCAGGAGAGTTGTTTTAAATGGAACCTTTTCAAATTGTACTAAAGTTGTAAGTGGGGTGCCACAGGGTCCAGTCTAGAAGTGGGGATTGAAAGTAGCTTCTCAATCTACGCTGATGACACTATGTTGTGTAAGGAAATACACAAAGAGTGGATGTTTCTTCTTTACAGAAGGATTTAGATAAACTGAGTGAATGGGCCGAAAAATGGCAGAGGAGGTTTAAAGTAGATAAAAGTAAGGTTATGCATTTGGGCTATAGAAACAAACATGCTACATAAACACTAAATGAGAAAACTTGATGAATCCTCATTAGAGAAAGATTTAGGAGTACAGATAGATGACAGACTTCATAGATGTGTGGAAAGTAACTCCGCTGCTGAAAGAGCAAATAGTTTACTAGCATGCAGCCCGTGCAGTCAAAGGTGAGAGCAAGAAAAGTGGTGGCTGGAGAGTCCACAAAAACAGGGATGACCACCATAGCGATTACTTGCCTGCAGGACAAATTGTACCGCAGGGAAAGTCAAGCATAGGCAAGAAATGGTTGGATTCTAGAGATGTTATGAAGGTGGAGGCAGTATGAGTTGAAAATTAACTGAATGTGGGGAATGAAGGATAGGGCTGAATGAAAGGTGACCCCCTGGCAGCGTGATGTAGGAGTTGGTGCGATGGTGGTGCTGTTAACAGTGAGGGTAATATTTGGGGTAAGGCTGGTTGGAGAGGGAGGGAAAATTATGAGTTCGGTTTTGCTAAGGCTAAGTTTGAGATGACAGGAGGACATCCAGGAAGACACAGCAGAGAGTCAATTAAATACTTGGGACAGGAGAGTAGGGGAGAGGTCTGGAGATGAAAGAAAGATTTGAGGTAATCTTTCATAATTATTTATTTGAAAAAAAGAATTAAAAATGCTATATACACACATATATTATTACACACACACACATACATACGTAAGCTAAAAAGAGGTGCAATTTTGGAGCATTTAAACTGCACCATCAGGGACAAATAAAAATTCCCCAAAATGCACATTTATTTAAATGACACGGTTAACCCCATGAATGCTAAGGAGGTCTCACGGGGAATTTTCCTTTTTTGTTTGCTCCAGAAATGCCCTCTAGCTTATTGAGTACAGCCCTTAGTCCCAAAGAGGGATGCAAAAAGCTTAACCCTTTAAGGGCCACAGGGTGTGCAAGTTATTGTGAAGCAATCCACTGCATACCCTTCTGGTCATTAAAACGTTAAAGAATGTGTAATTCTTCACCATAGCAACACAGTATCTTTTGTTAACAGTGTAATCTTTGTATTTAGGTGCATGCAAAGTAACCCCAACTGCTGCTTTAGCAGAGCTGAGCCAAGCTGCCTCAGTCCAGACGTTCATTTACCTTAGGAACATTTGTGTAGTCAACACAAGGCAACCAGGCAACTATACTGCCCAATGTCATAAAACTGCTAAATATAATGCTTTAGCAATATGCTTGTGCAAGATAAATTAAAAAGACAATGAAGTTGCTTTGCAATATGCCCAGTGATTACTACATTACATCATGTACATTGAACCTTCCTGGAATCCAGTCAGCAAAGATCTTGTTTCTTGATGTCCAACCATGACTAATGCTTTACCTATACACATTGCCTGGGGAAAAGGTTGGCCTGATATGTAAAGTGTGTACTTGGTATTGTGTCTCAGACACAAATGAGTCATTCCATATGTTCGACAATCCTAATCTAACCAATTAGGCTAATGTAGCAGTTCTCAAACTATTTTCCGTAGTAGAACCCTTCAATCTCAAATGAAAATGAAATGGAACCCTAACAAACAAGCATTTAACCCCCATGTCTGCTGAAGGTCTTCCACTCATTTCTCGGCAAGGAGTCAACTACCATTTTCGCAGCCAAGAAATTAATATGAAAAGGTATTTTAATTCTAGTTGGAATCAGTAATTGATAATTAAACTAATCAGTGAAAATCTATTGCATAAAAAAGTTACCACATAATTGTTTCTGATAATATTTTCTCTCAGA
This sequence comes from Rhinophrynus dorsalis, assembly GCA_037306005.1. Taxonomy (NCBI): domain Eukaryota; kingdom Metazoa; phylum Chordata; class Amphibia; order Anura; family Rhinophrynidae; genus Rhinophrynus; species Rhinophrynus dorsalis. The sequence goes on from CM074721.1 coordinate 244,378,791, forward strand.
AACAGCTAAGATATAATCCTTATTGCAAGAGAAATGTAACAGCTAAAATTGCACAATCTGAAATGTCTCTGTCTTCCATATGTCCACTAGTACGTACATAACCCCATGCACTAGTGGCCATCCCACATTTTGTCCACTGTCCTCCATTATTTACATTTGTTCTGTGGAATCCATTGTACTTCTAGGAAATCAGGGGCTCCATAGAATGAACCACTGGGCTAATGCATAAAGATTTCCCAAAAAAGTGAAAACATAATGGTGCAAAATTGTATTCATTATATTAGTCTACTTTGCAATACAAAATAAAGCCTCTATTAGTGTTAAAGGGATAGTAATGTAACTATATTTAAAGCAGATCAGATTATTAATTATACTTTTTTAAGCTCCATAGCTTTCTAAGTGCCCGTATCGGTGTAGTTTGATGGTAATTTTATTGTAAAGTTTCCTCCTTCCACCCCTTTTACATACTCTTCTGCGATTCGGATCAGAAAGCCGGTCCGGATGGCACATTACGTGGAACAATCTTGTGTCAGTATAAGGGAAAACCCTGCTCCTTGGGCCTTTGAGATATCAATTCACAATAAAGGAGGAATTGCATTTCTTAATGTGCAGTTTCTGCAGACATCTACCAAATTTGGGATTAAAGGCTGTACAGCATTGTATGAATGAAGACAACACCATGCCAGAGTTCAAAAAGGTTTATATTGCAAGCTATTTTATCCTCCAATATAATTACTTCAAGCTTCAAAAAAGACATATTCCCTACAATGCTGTGGTACACATATGGGAAACAATTTTCCCCCAGCTATGCCAATCTCTTTATGGGATATTGAGAAGAGTCCCAATTACACCAACAACATAGGTACAACGTCTCTCTTTATCTATGCCTGGAACAAAGAAAATCTGCTTATCATTTGGAAAGTTTACAAGAAGGAATTGACAGCTTTCAAGGAATACTTGAATCAAAACAGCTTTGGTCTGAAATTTGTTTTCCTGGACTCAGTTCTCAGCAGGGATGGCAGTAACAATGTAAATACCAGAACGCACTACAAAGATGCTGATATGAACAGCTATATCCATGCTACAAATGCCCACCATTCCAAGTGGCCTTTTTAGTGTGGCTCTAAGCGAGTTAGTACAGACTACAGAGAAAGTGTTCTGAGGATACATTTTATCAGCAGCAAGACCTAGATCTGAGGAATAAATTTAAAGAAAAAGGGTACAACAACCTAGAACAAAGTGAATTAGACTGGTTATTGAGTAGCACTGACAGAAGAATGCCACCAAATATCCCCCCAAAAATTTTAATGAGGTAAAACTCAGCAGAGGGGAATATTTAGAACATGTGGCTACAAGTTTATACACAACATAGGGACCTATCCCTCAAAAGTCACACTACTGGGGAAAATATTCAGAGTGAAGGCTTTTTTTTAACAGTACCACAGAATAGTTTGTATAGGTACTGCAAAGTCCATGCAATCTAAGAGTATGTAGGCAGAACATAGGAACTACATCCTGAAGAGTAACACTAAACACACCATGGCTAGACACACTTAATACAACAAAATAAAGAATGGAGGAGGGGTTACATTTATATGTGATAGATAGAAACCTCCCACAGATGAGTGGGGATCACTTCACCAAGTTAGCAAGACAGAAGATTTTTAGATGGCAGATCCTGATGCATTGGATAGTTAATTCTAACTCATGAGTGTTTCCCATTACAACACTGAGGCCACTGTTTATTAATCCTTATGTGCAACTTCTTGAGCACAGTATAACTACATGGTATGTGTGTGTTCACATTTCTTACAACCCTTATAATATGTCAGTATGCAAAATGCATATACGAGTATGCAATTCACCAACTTCAATTATTTAAAACCCAATGCCTTCATGCCCTATTTGTTTTTACCTCTGCAAATAAGAAAATGTATCTTTTGTGAGATACACATACAGTTTTTAAAATGTATTATTTGTTAAGTTCCATAATATATTATACATATTGCCTGGCAAACACACCTAGGGGCGGCAGTAAGGAGTTATTCAAACCTCCTCTATACTGGCACTCCCATAGGTCCATTCATGGGGACATGATTTTCACAGGACTGGCCAGGGGGGTGAAGCACTCCTAGCCACACCTGTGAAAATCACTGCAAGGAATTGCTGGGCCTTCTATACACACACTCAGACATACAATAAACAAGACACACAAAACACACACTCAGAATATACACAAACACGCACACTCAGAATATACACAATCACACACTGCACAACATAGTACATACAAGATTATGCAGTATTCAAAATGTTATACACAATATGCTATACAAAATTTACAATATGATAAAACGATACACACAGGCCAACGAAAATGTGCTCACACTCTCACTGATGGAGACATATAATGCAGTGCTTTGCACACCTTTTTGGCGCTGAAAGGGCTAAGCACTGAAAATTCAGCAAGCCAGTCAAAAGTGGATTTATGTTTGGGACTATTTTGCCCTTAAAGTCAGGTGAATCCAGAAAGGAGACAATGCCTTTACAGTGGAAAACAGTCCTACACGTATTCCTGCCAGACACATATCCAATGCATTGGGATGTGATGCAATGAATAACACACACAATGGATATTCCTGTTCAGGATGTCTTCAGTAGTGCCTATCTTCATACACAATTATAAAACATTTTATGTTTATTTAGTTATACAAACAACTATATTCTATTTTTTTTCCTATTAATTGCATAGTCCAAGTTGTGCCAATATTACTAGTCTGTATATAACCCTGTTCACGTCTTCTAAGGGATATCTTCACAATTCAAATTTGGACTCACCTATGTTAGGAATGATAACGGTCAATTGACCCTCTTTGTGACTAGAGAGTCCTCCCCCCAATACAGTGTAACCTTGCAGGTTTCCATCAAATATGTTTTAACTAAAATCCATTATTGTATATTATATTAACTTTGATGTAACACATTGGGTGCTACGTGGGAGGGGAGCAGAGGAAGAGTGACAGACTGCGGAGCAGAGCTGTACCCACAGTCTGTCCGGAAGCAAGGCCATGGCTCATTGTTAAAGCCCTTATTTTAGCCATACAACAAATTTTAAAAAATTACGCACGTATTCAAGCTAGTCACTGTGTTTAGTTCATTATTAGGCAAACTTGTATAGGGGTGATAGTTTCCCTTTAAGCATAACATCTGAACATTTGCAACCTCAGTATAATGTTAATGGCAGCTTGCTGTAACGCTAGAAGTCATTCACAGCACACCTAAGGGAAGCGTGAACCCTGGGGCATCTGGGAGAGAGGTGGGAGGAGAAATAGGATGTGCAGAAGAGCTGTGCAGTGCACATTATGCAGAAGTGCACAGCACAGCTTTCCTAGGATCACTTTTATTAAAGCATATGGTAACACCTTTTTATAAGGCGATACATACCCTTTAAAGACAAAAAAAATACTACCTCTAATTAAAGGGATCTTTGGGTAGTTACCGATAAATCCTTTTCTCTTAAACAATGTAGAACACAGGAAACATGGGGTAAAATATCTTCTGGCAAGTAGGACAGGGCACTTGCCTTAAAAATTATCTCTGGTGGTGGATACTCCCTCCCTGCTCCACTTTAGCCCCACCAGTCGAGCTTGATTTTAACAAATAGCAAAAGATTAAGAAAACAGAAGAAAGGCAGGAAAGGGAACCACCTGAACCAGAGAACCCAAAAGATCCCCAGGCCCGGAAACATAAAAAAATAAAAAAAACTATTTTTTTTTCTCCAAGAGAGAAGTCATGGAGAAAAGGATTTAAAAGGTAACTGCACAACCCCCCCTTTTCTCTTTCATCCAGCGTGGAACACAGGAACTATGAGGGATATTTAAAAAAATATTAACCAAGATCCTAGGGAAGGGAAAAAAAACAAAAAAAAAAAAAAAAAACATACCAGTTCTGACAGATACAAACTGGAACAATATGAACCTCAGGTGTCAATGGACACAAGCAGAGCAAACAGATTGCTGGTAAAAGAATACAAGAAGGATGCCTACACGGGAACAACAACCTACAGGAGTCAAGAACAGAAGGGAAACTGAAGACTTCCAAAACCAAATTCCACAGAGGAGCGGGATCCCGATTGCCTGGGTAGGTATGAATCATCCCTTGCACAAAGGTTTGTACACCTGACAATAAAGTGATACGTCTCTGGAAAAGCACAGAGATGAAATCTAGACCTTATTGGAACTATGGACCAAGCTCTTTCTGAAGGCCTTCATGAAGAAGGGCAAAGACAACAGAAAAATGTTTTTTTCATCTCAGTCCAAAGACTCTGGGCTGTCAGAGGATCCCAGGTGACTCTGCACCCAATTCAAAAGAATTAGCGTCTATCCTAATGACACGTGGGACCACTTAATCCACCACCAAAGATCTGACTTGGTTTGGTCGGACAGACATGACAGATGACACTGCTGTCTGGACCAATTCTTGATCACCTGTAGCTGCATCTCCCGTGTGTGGATATGGGAAAGTGGGATTGCCTCCAAGGCATAGACCAGATAACCAAGCATCTTCACGTACTCCAGTACTGTCGCAGATTTGCAAAGCACAGCCTGAGACTCCTGCCAAGACAACAACAAAAACTTTGTCTCCTGGCAGAAATACTTGTCCCTTGAGAGTGTAGAACCTCATGCCGATAAGGTGAAGGACCTGGAACAGAGCCAGGGTGGATTTCAAGAGATTGAGAACCAAACCTTGTTATTGCAGGATGGACACACAGATCTGAATCTGGAGGCACAGAGCCTCCTCTGAAAGGAGCCTTTAACCAAAGGTAATCCAGACAGGAGTAAGAGAAATCCATAAAGAATGAAGGTGAGCATCCAAAAGTTGTCAAGACTTTTGTCAAAACCCGCAGAGCAGACACCAGTCCAAAAGGATGGGTGGTGAACTGAAAATGACTTCCTGGAAGGCCAACCGCAGAAAACATTGATCTACATGCAGATAAGCATTCTTTATGTCTTGGAAGGCAAACAACTTCCCTGGACACACAGTGACATTGACAGAGTGTGAAGACTCCATCTTGAACCAGGGCATAAGAACAAAACAAATGTGATGCCTCATGTCGAGAGCAGGATGACAGCCACAATCATTTTTGGGAACAAAGGTTTGAGTAGAATGCCATGACACTTTCATGAGAAGGTACAGGTAATAGAGTAAGTCTTTATCAGATGCTTTCCTATGCACTTTAACCAAGGAACAAGTGCAGACCAGGCCGGTTAGATATGTCAGAAAGCCTCTTTTCACCTAGTACAGACTGTTCTTAATTAGAAGTGCATTGTGCAATGAAACGTGACCATGAGGAAAGGAAAAAAGTGAAGTTAATCTGAAAAGAAAAAAAAAAGTTTAAAAAAAAAAAATGTACAAAGTTGGGTGGGCTGCTTTCATGTAAAAACAATCTTTAGAACGTTTCTTAATGAGGATATTATAAGTCGACTTTCATCAAAATTAAGTTCTAGACAGCTAATGATGACATGACTCATCACTCCATTTCCTTGCAGGATACACATCTTTTTGGGAACTCAAGCTGCATTCACTCAGCTACACAAAAAAATGCATACATTTTGTAAACAACATGTAAATGAATGAAAGCTAAAATAGCTATGTTTAACCCTTTAAGGCCGTTAAAGGTTTAAAGCAAGCAAACCTGGTTTGGTTTATTTCAAAATTAAACAAAATCATTCACCAAAAAGGACAAGCAAGACTTAGTTCTGCTTTAAATATTACCTATCTTAACCCATTAACGACCATCAGTCCAGGGAAGTAACCTTCCCTCCTTCCCTTATGGACTGCTTTGATGTTTATCAGCATGCCGACACGTGACTGGTTACCCGTATCAGGGCGCCAAACGAGGGCCTAAGAGAAACCGCTCTGGTCTTGGAGGGGTCAATTTTAGACCCCGTTTGCACTTACAGCACTCCCACAGGAGCCCTGTAAGTACAAAGTAAGTGACATGCCAGGACCGTTACCGGTCCTTCAGGGGTAAAAAATGGCGACGTCCTGATACATCACTGGTCATTAAGGGGTTAAACCCCCCATATTTTTGAAAGTGCTGCATCAGTCCAAAATGGACTGTTACCATCAATGAATGCTTCCACTTCTTTGAATATGCTCCATTATTCTGATACATCAGTGAGGGAGATCACAGCCATCTTGTCTAGGTAAAACATGATTGGCAGCGCTACCCCACCCCAACGCCTGTCTGCTCCTGCCCCTTCTCTCAGGGGACAGCTTCAGTGCGCACTATCGTGCCATGATGTTTTGTAGCTGGGGGGTTGCAGAGATAGATAGAGGAGATGGCTAGCATATGCCTGTGGTATAGCTTGTACTGCAGGTAAGCTTCTAATGATGTCACAATGCCAAACTTGTAAGTAATGTTTTTATTAAACAATTTTTTTTTTTTTTTTTTTTTTTTTTTTAATTTATTTATTTTTTTAAATTACTACTAGTTATACACGAGTTGCCTTGCTTAGTTACACTGAAACATAAAAATTACACATGAAAGTTCCTCTTTAAAAGTACAGTCAATGTTACACCATATGGTAGAATTTAAACCCCTTAACAACAGTCCGATTTGGGAGTGGGCGGCCATCCTAGAATTCTGTGACGTGCCAGGACCGTTACTGGTCCTTAACGTCCCGTCGTGTGACATTAAGGGGTTAAAATACATCGGCTTAAAGTGGATGTGTCACCTATGGACAACATCCCATAAACAGTTAGGAGACATATCCAATACCTCGAAAATGATATTTATTTTTTTAATTTAGTTTAAATATAACTTACAAAGTCTGTGCTGCAGCCACTTATGTGTTGACTGCGGTTCTCGGCGGTTACAGAGCTCTGCCTCTGCTCTCCTCCCTTCTCTGATGACAGAGGCTTCTGTAAGTAAGCTGGAGCAATCTCATTGGCAGAGATCGATATCTAGCCAGTGAGACAGCTCCAGCTTACAAACAGAAGCCTCAGTCATCGGAGGAAGGAGGAGAGCAGAGGCAGAGCGTCAGGCTGCAGCCCAGACTTTTGTAAGTTAAATTTAAACAAAATTAAAACTTAAAATAAAAAATAAATAACATTTTCATGGTATTGGATATGTCACCTAACTATTTATGGGATGCTGTGCATAGGTGACACTTTTCCTGTCACATGAAGATAGTTGTTAGTTTGGAAAAAAAAAAAAAATAATAATAATAATAATAATACAAAACAGACACAGATACCAGCTTAAAGGGATAGTAACACATGATGTAAAAAAAAAAAATGTATATATTGTAGGGTTTATTTCCCCGAGTAAAAGAAGGGTGCTCCCACTGCGGAGGTGTTTTATTCAAAAGCTACTGCAGCTCAAACTTGATTTATTTTAAGTATGGTATCTCAATGTCCTACGGACAGCTCTGATTAGTTGACCATAAACCTCTATAGGATGGCAAAGCAACAACTCCACTACAACATTTCAGTGCTGTAACTGTTGAATAAAACAACTCTCAGCATTGGGAGTACCCTTGTTTTACGTAAGAGGATAAACCCTACAGTATATTATTATATATATATATATATAAATAAACACACACTTTAAAAAAAAAAAAAAAAAACACATTAAGTGTTACTATCCCTTTAATGCTTTTTTTCAGGTAAGGCCACAGTTTTATTAAAGGGATAGTACTGGCTACTTTTAACATTTTTTTACTATATTTTACTATAAAATGCAATGACCTACCTCCCAGCTCTCAAAACATGTATAGCTTGAGAAAAATAAGCTGCTAAAGTTCCCCCCTCCCGCCCTTTCATAGACGTCAGAGCCTTAGCTGGCAGAAGGAGATCCTGGTCCCCGCATCGGCATCTCCTTCTGTCAGCTAAAGCACCGAGGTCAGTGAAAGGGGTAAGAGGAGGGAACTTTAGCAGATTATCATGTTTTGAGAGATGGGAGGTAGGTCATTGCATTTTAGATTTTTAATGTCTACACTATTAAACTTTGTTAAAAGTAAACAATACAATCCCTTTAACCCCTTAACGACTTGTGCCGTACTATGACCGTCACGGTCCTTGAAATTCTCAAGGACCGATGACGGTCATAGTACGTCACGTACTTTTTACTTACAGCGCTCTCCCAAAAGAAAAAAATAAAAGAGATGCCAGTCTATCACTAACAGCCTGGCCTACCCCTCACACACACACACACACACACACACACACACACACACACACACACACACACACACACACACACACACTTACTTTGTTGACATCTTCAATGTGATCTGATGGATCTCAGTTATTTAACCCCTTAAGGACCACTGACGTGCCAGAACTGTCACTTAAGGACCAGTGACGGTCCTGGCACGTCATGGAGTTCAGGGCTCCCGGCGCGGCTGCACACCGCTCCGGAAGCCCTGAACCAGAAGATTAAAAAAAAAAAAAAAAAAAAAAATCCCTGTGGTCCTCAAGTGCCGGACGTGCGTGTGCGCGCCGGTCCTTAGGGGGTTAAACTAAAAGAAAAAACGTAGGGAGCTGATTGGATCCGCTTGCATACAAAATACTTTGTTTAAAAATGAAATTAAAACAGAAAAATATAACTAAGCTTAAAAAAAAAAAAAAAAAAACTTTGATATTATAACAAAAACAGTGAATCTTGTGAATCTCCTCTATGCAGTTACTAAACGCCTGTTTATATAGTGGAAGAAAGAGGTGAAAAAACAGAGCAGGGAAGGAGTGTAACAGTGGGAGGTAGTTATAGCACCAATTAGCATTAAATAAAAAGTCATGTAATGCATACTATTTTAACCCTTTGAGTTGCACCATGTTTGATATCCCTCTGGCACCCAGAGGTTAAAAAAAAGATTAACAAAATGTAGGATAATTTCAAAGATCTTTCAAATTCACCTAAATTGTTACAAAGTGACAGAACCCATTGGATGTTTGGGAATTCTAACAGCCACAAGCAGCTCAGATCCTTCATCATAGTTAATAGTGCTGATGTCTGATGCTTGCACTGTTCATAACTTGCTAGTTATGCTGTAATTAAATAATGAAGTTTACCCCTCCCTCCCCTTTTCCCGACGTCAGCGTTTCTGGCTCAGATCTGACAGCGGATCACAATTAGGAAAAACATGACCTCCTTCGCCATGAAAGTCTTTAACCCCTTAACGACCCTTGACGGTCACAGTACTTCCAGGGTCGATCTGACTGAACGACCCATGATGTACTATTACCATCATGGAATTCCCGGCTCCCCCCACGGCTGCATGCCGTTCGGGGAGTCCGGAAGCGGATGGAGCAAAAAAAAAAAAAAAAAAATGCTCCGTGGTCCTTAACTGACCGCGCTGATTGGCCGGTCGTTAAGAGGTTAATGTCATAAGACTCTTTATTTGCACCTGTTCCTAAATTTCTTGTCTCAGTCTCGCCCATGAGAAAAACGGTTTAGGACAACTCGTGTCTACGACTAAAATAGATTAAAAGACGATGTTGCCCTGACCAACACAATGCTATTCCACTAGACCAAAATTGAATATGCTTCATTTAACAGAATGAACTTGCTTATGTAGGAGACCATCATACAACATTAAGGTTAAAAAAATATATATATATTTTTTTTTTTTTTTTTTTTTACAACAACTAACCAATCAGCCCACCTAGTATGTCCATTTCTACAACAGTCAGGTACATAAATATATGATGTCAACTAATTGAAGAACCTGTTTAGAAAGTTAAAAATGTATTTAATTCTTACAACAGCCTTTTATCAGGTGTGTCCAACCCATGGCCCAAAGCTGTATGTATTGCAGCCCATTTCATGAGGTTTTAGATGTCTAAAATGTGGCATGTATGGTCCTTGCCAACTGCCAGGAACTAAAATGTCATCTAGCAGTGAGATTGTACTAATGCTCAGGGAGGACTTGCAAGTCCTCCCTGCTAAATGGAAAGAAAATAAGACTGAAGCTTACATTTTTAAAGCAACTGGTGGGATACCCCACATGCCAAACCAGCTTCTGTCTTGTTCATAGTTTTATTACTGTTTGTACAACGTGATTTGAAATGTAACCTTCCCTCTATTTTTTATTTTGTGGTTGTGCTGTGGGGTGAGATGATGACAGGACAAGATGGTGCAATGGGAGGAGAAGGTGGTGGTCTATGGAGGACATAATGAGGGAAGAAGCTGGTGAGAGAAGATAAGGAGAATATTAGATATGATATACACATCCATAATTGTTGTATGAAGCAACCATATCTAAGTAAGTCATTCTGATAAATTGAAAGACACATTCATATAGATGTTGTTCCTGTCACATAATTTAAGGACAGAGAAAAGTAGATACATTTTGTGCATGAACTACTTACTTCTGCTGAGGGGATATGGACCACTCCTGTAGACCTTCTCTTTTCCCGAAGTTTCCTTTTCTCAATCTGCCCTTTACCTTTCCTTGCACTTGGTCCACTGCAGCTCTTTCCCTTGTCTTTTGCCTTGGCTGGAATATCTTGTGAAACTGGTGGTGAGGTCTCCTCCTGGGAGGTTACACCAGATACCCCATCTTGCATTGAACCTGGGACTTTCCTTTGCTGCACTGTAGCAGAGGTGATTGGTGGGTCCTCCTCAGGCCTTTTGTTTGCAGGGGCTTTAAAGACAGGGGTGGGAGCTGCTGCTTGGTTGTTGACAATTGTTGTATTGCTATTGTTGTTCATTTCAGTGCTACTCTTAGTGACACTGTCAATGCAGGCTCCTCCACCTGTTGTTGCCACCTCAGCTCCATGCATCTTGGCTCTCATTTTCTCTCTCTTAGCTTTCCACTCCTCCAAGAAATCAGTTGTGTTAGAGGATGATGGAGTGTGTGACCTGTAGCCACCGCTTGCCATGTTTCTGCAAAATCCCTATTACGTGCCCAAATTCCTTCTGCAGCTGTTCAGGGCATTAAATGGATACGTGACAACGGCACACACAGGCAGGGCAGTGAAGGGACACAACCTGAGAGAGATTAAATTATCATTAACAGGAATATTTTCTAGTGTTCATTAGCTTAAAGATTCAAATACAATATTCAGGCCATCCTAAATAGTATTTGTGACAAAAAAATAACTCATACATGTGACAAGTTCATATACCATAAACTCTCATCTGTGGACTTAGGAGCACACCTCCAATGCTTATGCCACAGTCTGATGGTAACATGGTTTATCACATTCCACAAATTATATTAACTATTTAAGATACTTGTCGCTGGTTTTATCCAGCCTTACTAACATTACTCATTATCCAGTCTACACAGGCACACACACACTTAGCTAAGAGAGGTATTTACATGCAGATAGGCATGCACTATCCTGTAAATGCATTGCTTTCCTCTTTGATAATAAGGATTGAATAAACCAAAAGTATAAGAGGAAGCAAAAACATGAACAGCCCTTTGCTTCAATGTCCCATAAAAAAAAAAGAAATGATAAAGCTAAACTCAGCTGCCAAAAAGAAATCATGAGAACTCCACTTCAAAAGCACAGCTTGTTACCAGTACTTTAACTGGACATTTCTGCACAGAGCCAATAGTTCAAAGTACCCCCTCCCTTCTCTAGCCAGCATTTCTTTGGCATCCACATGACCAGAAATACACTGTTACAGTCTTGTCTGTATCATTCCAATTTACCAACATCTGACATAGAAATGTATTGGTCTTTTCGAATAATAATGTACCATTTTTTATGTGGTGCAGTGTGTGAATGTAAATGCCAACTAATTCAAACAAAACTAGAGAAAAATAACAGAACAGCACGATTTCTGACAAAACACGTTTTTCCTCTAGTGCCTTACTCAAACTTTCACATGCCCCTATATTTTGCCAGCCAGAGCCGCAGGGAAGGAACAGGTACATGCTGGGGCTTGCTGTGGCAAACGGCATCTACTGCACAACGCTGTATAAAGCGCTGCCAGCCTCGACAATCTGTGGCTTCCCAGCTGTTTGACTACAGAGACCATCCCGAGCGGGACAGCATTTGTAGCTTACAACAGCTGGACAGCCACATGTTGCCCACCTTTGCAATAACACTTATCAGGGGTGTGTTCCCTTACTGCAGGGTTGGGCGATTTGAAGCAATCAAACTGCTGTTGAAGTATAACTCCAACCATCCTCAATTAGCAGTTCACTGGAGGAGGAGGATGGGAATTGTAGTCCAATAACAGCTGGTGGGCCAAAAATAGCCCAACCTCTGCCCTAGAGCGACCAGATCTTTCGGATGGTTCTTGTTAATGCCCCATTAAATTTAGCCAAAAACAATATACATATTAAAGTTAAAACAAAACGCAGTTCGCAGTATTGCCCTCCTGGTAGCTTCGAATAAAATAATAGGTATAGCCATGTACAGTATACTCCATTACTAGAAGTAATTGAAAAGCAGACAAAGTTGCAGATGCCAATGATAAGTGATCCGTGTTGCCCCTCCACCCCATCCTGTATTACCCTCGAATGATGTCCTCGGTCTGTGCAACGTGTGGGAAGGTGAGTAGGGTTATTACCTGTGGATGGGAACCGTCAACACTGGATCTCAATATTGTCCACAGGAAGGTGCGGCAGGTTTAATCCTACAGTCACCTCTCTCACTCGCTCGTTACTTCGTTCAATTCGCGTCCGGAAGACGCCGAAACTCTCCGAGCTGTTCCGAAGATTGTCGATATCCTGCAGGGGCGAGGGCGGTGACAAGAAAGTATCAAACATTTCGGAAATTACCGAAGTTATGTTAGCAATAGGAACACATGTGCGCCCCCCAACTGTACCGGTTTTGTAGCTTAGAAAACATCTTTCACTTTTTTTTAAGCACAGAAGGGAGGGGGGCTCTGCTAGGTCCATTCTGCAGGTAACGCAGAAAGTGTCTCGGCCACAAGAGTGAACAAAGTCAAAGACGTATACAGTAATGGTTTAGTTACAACACTAAACTATATGATATCGGAACGATAATATCAGTTATATGTTTGAATGTGCACCATTTGATAGATGTGTGTTGTAGTGCAGCGGCTGTGAGTGAGTGTACCTGTTTACGTTTATTCACCTTTTGGATAACAGAGGGGTAATGCAACGCTCAATGGCCGCCTCTGGAACTCAGAAGGTTCAATGATAGCGTGCATAGGAACATACGTTTTATTGCATCGTTAGGTTTGATGATGTTCATTTCGCTTTCGTAATAAAACAAAAACATTGTCTTGTTTGTTGCGATTATATGAAAGAAAATGTTGAAATGGACTATATTTGATTTGTTTATGAAACTGAAGTTTACATGGAGAATTAGTGAATCTTTCCTATAACAGCAACTTCAAGCACTTTATTTAAGGGTTCGCGTATGAAAAATGCCTGCTCCGGGGCTATGAATTTTAATAGTTCTCATGTATCCATGCAACAGGCATTGTCCTAGGTGTCCAGTTTTTAACCCTGTGAATGCCATCCGAGTATGCAATGCGTTACGTACCCCCGGCACTCAAAGGGTTAAATGATGGCGTGCCAACCCTCCTCTGCTCCCTATGCTTAATTTGGTTTTAGAACAGGGTGCCCCTTAAAGGCAGTATATAAAGGGAAATTATTATTATGTTTAATAAGTTTGCTTCTATCATATTTGTGAAAAGTCAGTGTGCAGCCTCGGCCCATAATCTATCGGATGGTCAGGAAACTGACCCCTTCCACTGGAATGCAACCCTTTAGTACGTGGGTCTCAGCCAAAAAAACCTGGAGCTTGTCTGCACTATCGTTATACAACTGCTGTGTCTGACTTTCATTCCTGATAGACGGTCGGGGGGGGGGGGTCAGAATTGCACAGGAAAAGATTAACCCTACGAGTGCCAGAGGGGTACGCAACACAATGCGTTGCATACCCCTCTGGCACTCAAAGTCACAATTCAATTTCTTTCTATGGAACAAATAAGGTAGGCTGACTAGACATCACCTTTAACCGGGGACGCATAGGAAAAATGCATACTGCAGGACTGCTTTTATTTCAGCGATGTACTGAAATATACCTATTTCCTACGTGTCCCTGGTTAAAGGTGAGTTCTGGCCAGCCTAAAATAAGGGTGCATCTGGGTTTCTTTTTCAGATCCTTGTTCTGCTCCCCCATTTGTCCTCCAGGGCCCACAGTGTAGCCCTGGCTTCATTATCAGATCTACATCCAGGAATACTCTACTGGGGATAGTTGCCCTTCCAGTTCAGACTTATTGGTGTAAGAGTGACCCTACATGAGATTCAAATGGGTAGAACAAGATCCATGAATTGTCATGGGGATATATGGAGCCTAGAGCTGGTGTTTATAGGAGGTTGCCATTGGATTCTTGGTCTCTGACAGAGAAGGAGCATGCACTCTAATACAGTAACAGCTGATGAGGCTGAAAAAAGACATGTGTCCATCAAGTCCAGCCCATGTCAAACACCCCTGTTGATCCAGACGAAGGCAAAAAAAGCCCTCTGGAGCCATTTCCAATCTAGCCTTCTTTTCCTTCTTGACTCCAAATGGCAGTCAGATCGTTCCCTGGATCAACATCCTATCTACATTGAAGCCATCTGTCATAATTTGTAATATTGTTCTGTGCTAGATAGGCATCCATTGCTTTTTTTAAAGCATTTTCATTATCTGCAAGGACAACATCCCGAGGCAAAGAATTCCATAGCTTTACCGCCCTTACTGTAAAGAATACCTGCCTTTGTTGTGGTCGAAAGCGCCTTTCCTCTAGTCTTAATGGATGACCTCTTGTTCTTAGCTCAACTCTTTGTGTAAATAATTCATTGGATAGTTCTTTGTATTGACCTTGAATGTATTTGTAAATTGTAATCATATTACCCCTTAGATGTCTCTTCTCTAATGTAAACAAACCCAGTTTGACTAGTCTATCTTTATAACTCAGGTCCTCCAATCCCTTTATCAGTTTTGTTGCACGTCTCTGCACTTTTTCCAGTTCGAAAATGTGTTTTTTAAGAACTGGCACCCAAAATTGTACTCCATATTCTAGATGAGACCTAACCAAGGATTTATACAGAGGTAGGATAATATTAGCATCCCTTGCTTCTACACCTCTATTTATGCAGGCTGGTACCCTATTTGCTCTTGCAGCAGCTGAGTGACTGCACACTGCTGTGAAGTCTATTGTCCATCAGTACACCTGAATCTATCTCTAATGAGGATTCCCCAAGTTGTTTCCCATTTAGAGTATATGTAGCAAGTTTGTGTCTACAGCCCAAATGCATAACCTTACATTTATCTACATTAAATGACATCTGCCACTTTGCCCATTCTCTCAGTTTATCTAAATCCTTCTGCGGAGAAAAAAACACCCAGCTCTGCATGTATTTTTTTACATAGCTCAGTATCGTCAGCAAACAGGCACGTGCACACATAGACACCAAGGGGGGCTTGAGCACCTGCCCTTTATGCCCAAAGTGCCCTCATGCCCTTTTAACAAAAAATAAATAAATAATTATGAGAAGTGCCCTTTTTTCATTTGAGCCCCTGCCCCCAAAATGTCTTCACATCCCTGTCCGCAAAGATTGAGATGCTACTTTCAAATCTCACTTCTAGATCATTAATAACCAAATGAAAAAGCATTGGGCCCAGGACTGAACCCTGCGGCACCCCACTGGTAACTTTAGACCAATTTTAAAAGGTTCCATTTAAATAACTCTCTGCAATCTATAATTTAACCATTTCTCAATCCATGTACAGATAACACCACCCAAACCAAAGCCTTTTAATTTATGCAGTAACCTGTTGTCAGGCACCGTGTCAAACGCTTTTGCAATATCCAAGTATACTACATCAACAGCAATTCTCCTGTCCAAATTACTACTTACTTTTTCATAAAATACAAGTAAATTAGTCTGGCATGATCTATTCTTCATGAAACCATTCTGATTCCTACTAATAATATTGTTTGTCTTCACATAGTTCTGAATACTGTAAGTTAGTAACCCTTCTAGTATCTTACCCACCATGGAAGTCAAGCTCACAGGTCTATAATTTCCTGGTTTGGATCTTGCTCCCTTTTTAAACAATGGAACTACATCTGTTTTCCTCCAATCACAGGGCACAACTGTAACGGCTTGTTCGACACACAGACACAGTAGGTTTGGATAAAACACAATTTTATTAAACAATAAAGAACACATTAACCCTCACGGGTCCTGTAATATATACACAATATAGTACAGCCACAAGACAGGTTATACAGAGGGAGGCCCACACAGGTCCAGTATATGTAGAAAGTCCATAGAACAATATACTGACACAGGGCAGGCAGATCTAGTGTGAGTCCCAGTTTATCAGTACTGAATGGGTTAATATTGGGCATAGAAAGTTGACAGACCTTATTAGTGCAAGGCCCTTCAAAGAAGCTCAAACAACGGTGAGAGCTTCCACTCGAGTAACGCCCAAGATAATGGATACCAGACAATTGTGGACTGCCGTAGCAGTAACGGAGACTGAGCAACTTGAGCACTGCCGTAGCAGTAATGGAGACTAGGCAACTTGAACACTGCCATAGCAGTAATGGAGACCGAGCCACTTGAGCATTGCCGTAGCAGTAACGGAGACTGAGCAACTTGAGCACTGCCGTGGCAGTAACGGAAACTAAGCAACTGGACACTGCCATAGCATAAACGGAGACTGAGCAATATGAGCACTGCCGTAGCAGTAATGGAGAATGAGCGGCTTGAGTACTGTCGTAGCAGTAATGGAGACTGAGCAACGTGGACACTGCCGTGGCAGTAATGGAGACTGAGCAGCTTGAGTACTGCCGTGGTAGTAACGGAGACTGAGCAGCTTGAGTACTGCCTTGGCAGTAACGGAGACTGAGCAGCTTGAGCACTGCCGTGGCAGTAACGGAGACTGAGCAGCTTGAGCACTGCCGTGGCAGTAACGGAGACTGAGCAGCTTGAGCACTGCCGTGGCAGTAACGGAGACTGAGCAGCTTGAGCACTGCCGTGGCAGTAACGGAGACTGAGCAGCTTGAGCACTGCCGTGGCAGTAACGGAGACTGAGCAGCTTGAGCACTGCCGTGGCAGTAACGGAGACTGAGCAGCTTGAGCACTGCCGTAGCAGTAACAGAGTCTGGTCAACGTGAGCCTTTGAACATAGTTGGTGTAATTGAAACATGGTGGGATGATACGCATGATTGGGCTGTAAATATAGACTGAGGAAGCTTGCCATAATGTGGAGTCCTTTTGGGTAGAAATTGAGGCTGTGTCATACAAGGTAAAAAAAAAAAAAAAATGATAAAGTATCCCCTCCTGGCCCTTTTACTAGTGTAACAGCTCAGAACAGCAAGACTGTTCAGATGGATCTCAGAGAGGGACAATCTTCAATTAGCATAAGGGGAAAAACCTGTTATGGGGCAGGGTTTTCCTTATGTTCACAGTAAGAAGATTGTCCCTTACTTTGAGCTGTCTGGTCTGAAGACCAGATTCCACATCTGAGGGAAGGTGGCTTACACTAGGTTAACAGGGCGGTAGGGGGATACTTTATCATTCAATTACTGCTGAACTACAACTCTGACAGCATTGAAATAATACTCTCTATGGCTCAAATACTATGACGATTAATTGTAGCTGCTGTTTTTGTGAAACATTACTATCCCTTTAAGAGCATCAATGCGACATATAGACCAGGATAAATTATTTAACGGCAAAAATACTGAGGAAAAATGGTCTCAGTTTAAATTTAGGTTGCAGAAATGCATTCATCAGTACATATCAGTGGGGAACACATGCAAAAGAAGTAGATCACAGCTAATGTGGTTTACTGCAAATGTAAAAGAAGCAAATGGCAAGAGAAAAAAAGCATGTAAACTATTTAAAGCAGAACTACCACCCTATAGAAAGCCCCCCCCTCCAATAATTAGGCATAGGGTCATTAACTTCTTAATAAAGCTATAATCGTACACAAGTACCAGCTTTTGAGGTAATCCTCCTCCTTCTGAGACCAGAATCCAGGCCTGCACGCAGACATCTTGGCTTAGAGATGTCTGCGCACCTGCGCTGTCAGTCCCAGGAGGCTTAAGGTACCAGAAGGGACTGACCGTGCAGGCACACAGACAGCTCTAAAGCAAGAAGCCTGACCATCAGTCGCAGGAAAAGAAGGTTTACTTCAGAACCTAATACTTGTGTCAGATAACAGCACTATCAAGAAGCTAATCGCCCTATGCTTAATTTCTTTTTTGGGGGGGGGGCTTTCTGTAGGGTGGTAGTTCCGCTTTAAGTCTGAAAGAACAGAACAGTCTTTCTTGAAATACCGGGAGTGCAACATAGATTGCAAAAAGGCAATAAGGGTAGCAAGAAGTGATAATGAAACTCAAATTGCAAGGGAGAGCAAGACTAATCCAAAACGTTTTTCAAATACAGAAATAGCAAAAATCTTGAGGGGAATGCAATGGACCTTTCAAAAATGAGATGAGTTAATTGATTAGAGAGGCTAAGGAAAAGAGCCTCAACAAGTAACAATAACAAATAAAACCATACCATTATCAGATATTGGATTAAAACAAGAAAAGGTCATGGGAACAAAATCAAGAGTGACAAAGTACCGGGGTCCTGATGATATACATCCAAGGATTCTTCAGGAACTCATTGCAGTGTTAGCAACACCTCTCTTTTTACTCTTTAAAAATTCTCTCACCACAGATTATTAGCAGGAATCAATGTGATATTATGAGGAATAAATCATGCCAATCTAATCTTTTCAGCTTCTATGAAGAAGTAGCAACCTAGATAATGGTAAGACAGTTTATATAGTATATCTATATTTTGTAAAGTCATTTGATACAGTGCCACACAGGAGGCTGAGGTATAAAATGAAAATGAATATTCTAGAACTGGAGAGAGTACAGTGAAGAGCAAGAAAATTAACCAAGGGAATGGAAGACTTGATGTTTGAGGAACGTCTAGACAAAGTTGGTTTATTTACTCTACAGAAAAGACGACTAAGAGGAGATCTTATCACAAATGTACAAGTATATGAGAGGTCAATACAAGGATTTATCTGGTGAGCTATTCAATCCAAGCCTGATCAAATAACCAGGGGCCACCCCTTGAGATTAGAGGAAAGGAGGTTTCATCTTCAGCAGAGGAAGAGTTTTTTTTACAGTAAGGTCTGTTAATTTATGGAATTTCTTGCCCAAGGATGTGTTTATGGCAGATACAATGGATACTTTTAAGAGAAGATTAGATACATTTATTTCAAAAGGGAATATACAGGGTTATACTGTGTAATAGGTAAAACAGGAAGGTCTGATAAAGACTAACTTATTTGGCAGCAAGAAAGCTATATAATTTACTATGTTACTGTGAGTCTCTAGGTATCCCATAGCATGTAAAGAAGAAACTATGCTGCTTTGTTAAATAAAAACTACAAGTTGTATTTGGAAACCGCTGGTGCCCAACTGTGGGGGTTATCATCAAGGGGTGATTAAGAGGAGATAACTTCTCCAATAATATCACTTCTCTAGTTCCTATGTTATTCTATGGAACCTATGCCCTATGAGCTCTTCCATTTGAAAAATCTTAGTGCATAGGCTCCATAGAACAATATAGGAACTGGAGAAGTGATATCACTAGAGAAGTTATCTTTGCTTTATCACCTCTTTATAGCACCTTAGTGTATCTCCCCCATGAGTCAGTTATGCACAGCATCCACATCTATTTGGATCCACAAGGCGAGGTGAAGCAGGAGACTGTAAGTGACGTACATGTGGGGGAACAGGGCGCACACAAAAGTCCTCCTATTCCTTATTTAATGTGTCTGTTAGAGATTGCATTACATTGATACCACATAGGTACCGGTTGATTCTATTTAAGCGCTAGAATGATGATATATTGTTTGGTGGGACAATGAGAATTCATTTATCTTTTCTGTTGAAAATATGAATGAAAAATATGCACCAGTGAAATTCAAAGCACATGTCCATACAAGACATGTTTGTGCCGGTAGTTATGTCAGACAGAAGATATGTTGGATTACACATTATGTCCAAAGCCTACTGATCATAACACTTATATTTTAATAGCCAGCTCCCTAAACCTATGCCTTATTCTTTGCCCTTATAGGTAAAGATGGTACGTTGTTAACTGTTCAAAAAACAGGAGACTGGTACAGTAAAAGTGATACCTTGCTTACTGTGTAACTTTAGAATGCAAGCTTTCATGACAACTTTGGTCTGTTCTCCAGACATGCTTACTCTACCAGTCTCCTCCATTCTCCATGTCACAATTCTTAAGGGTATTTAGTAACAATTCAGAATCAGATTTGATGAGGAAGCAATTACATGAAATGGCAGGTCAATTATCTGAAAGAGGCTATCCTAAAAAGGTCACTATGGAAGATTTGAAAAATGTCTCTACCGAAAGCCATAATACCAATCAAGCGCAGAGGATTTGGACAGAGCTGTGATACAGACCACCTTCAATAAATGCCCCTCTATCAGAACAAAAAGTATTCAGCTGATGAATCACAATTGTTTAAAATGGAAGTGTCAGTTTGTAACAACTAAGTGTTTTTTTTAATAAGTAAACTATATTTATGTTAGACATGTTTTATTTAAAATAATAGTTTATAAGATTTTTAACTTTACTTATTTGTTGGTAAGGGCAAGTTCTCGGGACTCAAACATTTCATCTGCCACTTCCAACTAGGACGTGCTAGCCCAGATGCATAAACTAACAAATCTAAATATCTCTGAAACTTTTGTTTGAAATAAAAATGACTAATATAAATATGGGTGGTTTAGGACTGTCTTTTCAAAATCACCCTTGACAGATCCACTTTAAGAATAAATATTTTATTTGTTTTAAACATGGAAAAAAATCTCAAAGATATGTTGACCATCATGAATCCAACAAAAAAATATTTAAATAATATGAGCAATTGTTTAACTAAAGTAAGAAATGGGGTCTTAAAATGTGTAGGCTGTATAGCCTGCAGAAAGGAAGACTGCCAAATTTATAGAACATACATATAGTAACAAATTATAAATCATGCATAATATTAAACATTGGCTAACACATTTAGAGGCATATATCAATTTACTCAGCTGCCTCTGTGGGTTGGTCTGTGTGGGGAAGACAGTCGGCATGTTCAAAGAGAAAATGACCGGACATAGATCAGAAATATGGAACATTATAAGAAATGTCTATGGATAAACCCATTGCAAACAAATGTTTGATGATGAGACCTTCTGTGTACCTACATGCAGAATGACCATGTTCCATCCTTGAAACGAGGAGGTAATGAGGCAAAAAGTCTTCTCCAAACAGAAACATTTTGGTTCAGGACTCTGGGGACACTTGGACCTGGGAAACATAATGAATCAATAAATGTTTTCTATTTTCCATGAAGTTTGTCTTTTTGTTTTTAAAGAAAAAAAAAATCAGAATTTTTTACATAGATTTTTTACTAAGTTAGTGTAAAATATTTTTAGTTACATAATCATAGTTTTATTAAGATTAGGATTTTAGAAAGGCCTGTATCTGGAGTTCTCTAATGATCTATAAATTTTTAAAATGTATAGTATAATTAATTCCATACTATTTTAATGTCTACATAAAATAACGTTTTTATGGGGGGGGGCAATATTGACACACTAGTTTGTATTTCCTGGTTTAATGGGTCATATAAATATTTTTTTTTTTTTTTGTTTCCATGCCTTTTTAACTTAATTTTATTTTTTTTTTTGACCTCTCACTATATTGGGTCTTATCACTTCTCACAGTAAAGGATATAGGCTTAGTCATAGTTAGGCACATTTTTTGTGAGGTAACATCTTTTTTAGAAACCTTTCTTCTCGCAGTAACATGAATGTCTGTTTTTTATTTTTACTTCTCATTTTATGGGGTCATCACTTTTCACAGTAAAGGATATAGACTTAGTCATAATTTAGTAAATTTTCTTTGTAGAGGTAACATCTCTTACTTTGTTTATAGAAACTTTTTTTCTCACAATGATAGGAATGTTTACATATTATGTTGACTGTCACCTAGCAACAAATGATATCTTAAGGAGTGGCACAGACTTAATATTCACACTTGGAAAGAATGCTTTACCATGTCCACTGGAGAGCTCTATTTCATAGAATTCTTTCCCCTTGATTTCATCAGTCATTCATATCATATCACATTCTTCATACTTTATAGAAGGTATTTATACTCCAGTATTATTTTGTCTTTTTCTTGAGAAACATCCCTAACACATCACAAGGTCAATTTACTAAAAAAATGTGATATTTTTTTGGCAAATCTTGCGAGTGCCTGCCAACTACAAAGCTGTAAAACATTATTTGTGGATCACTCAGGAGTTTGCTACAGAAGGTGTGAGTGCCAGCCTTCCACTAATATAAATGCTTTTATTATAAGCTGACTCTTAAACCTTTGCTATATAATATATAAAACGTACTGGCCCTCTTTATTTTTGCCTTTAAGGCAGAGTCTATTACATGGCTGTCCAAGTCCTCAAGGGTCACCAACAGTACAGGATTTAATCCTCTGAGTGCCAGATAGGTATCCAGGGCAGTGCCTTGCAATGCACTGGATGCCTTTCTGGCGCTCAGATGGTTAAGTATTTCCCTGCTTAAACACAGGTATGTCGGTCAAAATGAATGAGCCACTGATTAACTCACCTGTGCTTAGTCAGGGAAATCCTTACATCCTGGTCTGTGGGTGGCCCTTGAGGACTGAACTTGGACAGCCCTGATTTATTATTTAAAAAGTTTTAACCCTGCTTATGTTTAAACACAGTTTTGTGTTCAGTATATATTTTTTTAATACAGGTGCCAGTAAGCATACCGAGAGGAATAAATCAAAGACCATATAGCAAAACTGGCAAATTAACTGGTTAATTGAGGACTGGTATCTTAAAACTGGTTGGGGGTTACCAAGAAGAAAATAAACTTTAGAACATCAACCTAAGACCTATCGGTAAATAGTCCAGAACAGTGTGAACCACGGCACTTCTTTTTCGCAATGAACTCTGGGATGGCATAGCGAAGGGCAGCCATGCTGCCACCCCAGAATTCCATGACGTGCCAGGACCATCACCAGTCCTTAAGTCCAAACCGGCGTGATGGTCCTGGCATGTCGTGTGATGTTAAGTTGTTAAGAATTATGACAGCTGGTATCCTTTTTCAAAGGCTGAATTTAAAGACTCATGTCTTTATTTTAGCCTCATTAACTATTTAAAAATAGCAGGATGCTGTTTATAGGCACCTGCAGGCAACCTCTCCTGGTACCCTAGGGTGGTGTGGAGAATCAGGAGGTTGCAGAAAAGTGTCTTTCAGGCTCTTGGGATTGCTCTGATGAGGCCTCCATGATGTCATGGACAGATTTGGACACTGTGCCCAACATCACATTTCCCTGGTATCCAGTCAGACAACAGGGATTCTTCACCGTGGGAAGGAAAGTTGATTGATATAGGATGGGACGATCCAGAGCAGGTATTGTGTGGAGTGAGACAAAGCTGTGTAGGAGAGCCATGTTAGGAGCAAGTGTAAGACAGATGGGTGTAATAAGATAGAAGAGGCTTTTTTTCTTTGGAGGTAGTCAGAGAAGGTAGACTTAGTCAAGGGGTGCCATTTAGATAGAGAATTTGTAACATGTAAGTATTAGTTAAAAATTATGATTGATTAGTTAGGTTAACTAGTTAGTTTTGTATCTATTATTTTGCAGTTGTAGATAGTGTAGGTCAGGACACTAGGATAGAGTTAGGATAAGGTTTTGTTGTAGACAGGTTAGTAATTGTAAATAGTGAGATGAACCTTATTAGGAGAGAAAAGAAAATAAGTTCATAGCGCTAACTCGCCATAATATATGCATGAAATAACTAAATTGAAATTGATAAATAATAACTGGTGTCTGAATAGCAGCAAGAGATAAGAGGGTTCCCCAGAATCCCCAAACATTGGGCTTTACCCAAAGTGCACAGACAAAACAAAAAAGTGACCATGTGCTCTTTCATACCAGAATGTAAATATGTGCCCTACCTAGTGCAAATATAATAACTTTATTGATAAATATGAGGATTTAGTCCATCAAATGGCCAAGAGATGTTAAGCTTGCCAGCCTCACCAAGATACCTCAATTCTGGCAAGTACCTTCTCTAATATACCTTTGTATCCTATGTAAATTAAAAAAACAACAAAAAAAGTTTATGAAAAAGGACTTAATCAGATCCCATGCCAGTTACAATTGTTATTTCATATGTGGCCTGTAGGAGTGTTAAGTTCTGACCTATAAATAGGATGAAAGGACTCTCAGTCATCTTTGGTCAGTTACCACTCCCTGCAGGCCATAAGTGTCTCATTTCAAGTAAGTCCCCACTTATACCTTTTTTAATTTAATTGTTTGTTTGTTCCCTTGTTTTTAATTGCATACACAATGCCAATGCTTATGACGTGTTTTCTTATAACATCTGATTAGCTCCTTTTTCATGTTTTTAATTTTTTTTTTGTTGGTTTTTAATTTAGATAGGGTACAAAGGTATATTAGAGAAGGTTCTTGCTAGAATTGAAGTACATTGGCGAGGTTGGCAAGCTTAACATCTCTTGGCCATTTGATGGACTAAATCCTCATATTTATCAATAAAGTTATATATGCACTAGGTAGGGTACATATTTACATTCTGGTATGGAAGAGCGGAGGGTCACTTTTTTTGTTTTGTCTGTGCACTTTGGGTAAAGCCCAATGTTTGGGGGTTCTGAGGAACCCTCTTATCTCTTGGTGCTATCCAGATGGCAGTTATTATTTATCACTTTCAATTTAGTTATTTCATGTATATATTATGGTGAGTTAGCGATATGAGCTTATTTTCTTTTTTATTTGTTTTCAAAAATTCCCCTTGCTCATTTTAGCTGCATCTCTGTTTAATTCACATTATTTGCACATTCACAATTGTATTTTACCATTTTGTTTTTCTTAAAGGTCCTTAAAGGCTTGTGTGTTTGGCTCTCTTATGCTCATACACCTTGCCAGATACAATTGTTATTTCATATGTGGCCTGTAGGGGTGGTAAGTTCTGACCTATAAATATGATGAAAGGACTTTCAGTCCTCTTTGGTCAGTTACCACTCCCTGCAGGCCATAAGAGTCTCATTTCAAGTAAGTCCCCTCTTTCCTTTTTTAATGTAATTGTTTGTCCACTTGTTGTTAATTGCATACACAATGCCAATGCTTACATCTGATTAGCTCATTTTTCATGTTTAAAAAAAAAAAAATTTTTTTGTTGTTTTTTAATTTAGGTAGGATACAAAGGTATATTAGAGAAGGTACTTGCCAGAATTGAGGTACCTCGGCGAGGTTGGCGAGCTTAACATCTCTTGGCCATTTGATGGACTAAATCCTCATATTTATCAATAAAGTTATTATATATATGCACTAGGTAGGGCACATATTTACATTCTGGTATCAAAGAGAGCAGGGTCACTTATTAGGAGAGAGACTTTTTCCTACCTGACCATCAGTGTAGGGTAGGTATCCTGTGCCTGTCGTTCCAGTGTCCCTGTTCGAATAAAGAGCTCCTGCTGCTTTGTGCCTGGAGTAGGATAGGTGCAGGAATTTTTGAGAATATTCAGCAAATTTTGTGTGGGAACTTTGCCAGTTCCTGCACAGGGGTTATACTCCATATGCTTGATTCTGTCTATACCAGTACAGTGCAAATATAGTTGTCCAAGTAACCCTGGTGGAATGAAGAGCTCCAGCTGCTAGGTGCCTGAGTAATATAGGAGTAGGAATTATGGTGGACATTCAGCAATTTGCATCTTTTTCCACGAAAATCTCCTTGTCTAGGAAACCTTAAAATGTCCTTTTTATTAACCCCACAAAATTTCCTGCAGGAACTTTATCAGTTTCCTCACAGGGGTTAGACTTAGTATGGTTGTGGCTATACCAGTGAAGTGGGCCAAGGATAAAGGTCAATATGTGGCTAGCAGTGTAGTAAGACAAGGTTGGGAAGTTAGTATGTATGATTGTATGTCTACTATGGTACAAGGCTAGGGAGGGTCAGTATGTGTGATTCTACGGCTATAAGTGTAGTGAGACAAGGCAGGGAGGTCACCATGTGTGGTTCTGTGGCTACTGTGGGACTAAACTGGAGGTCAATAAAGCAGAGGTGGGCAAATTGTTGTCCCATCCCTAGTCTTGAAGGACCCCAAAGAGGATTTGAAAAGAAAAAGAACATCTAGAAGATCACAGAAGAGTGAACACAGCTGGAAGGGATTCATAGCTATTGAGAGCCCCAGCAACACTGCTGTACCAAAAGGAAGCCTTGAACTTTGAGAGGGCTACCAGGACTTTTTCCTAGGTAAAGTAATATCTTCTAGAGTCGAATCGGACAAACCCCGAACTGCTGAGTGTGAGCTCTGGATTCAATGTGTGTTTACTTTTTGAAAGTATTGCTGTTACTATTGAGTTGCCTGTATAGGTTTCATAATAATTTTACAAAGCTAAGATTACTTTTGCATAAATTATCAAGCTGTATTGTATTGCTGTAATTGAGGGGAACAGTTCTTTTCAAGGCCACCTTTCTGAATGGAGGCATTGTGGCACTAGATTCAGTCGTACAATCAAATATTACCAGCTTACTGTCACATCTCCATCTCCAAGTTCGTCTGAGTGAGGTGAAGCTCAACAGTGTGAGGTAACACAGGGTGCAGCCAAAAAGGGCATTACATATATTCTGCCATGGCATTTAAGAAATCTATCTTGCTGTTTCAAATAAGCAAAAGAAAGGCAATTTCAGTCCTTCAAAAAAAATCTGAATTGTTTTTGAAAAGTGAGGAAATTATTTTTAGAAATTGTTTTAAATGTACTTTTCAGGAAGAAAATCAACTCGGTTGTAAGAGCACATCTGCCTTACATTCCTGGAAATAGGATGGTAAGAAACCACAAAATTAAATCTTAAAAACAATAGAGCCCACCTTGCTTAGCAAGTTGTCAACCCTTTAGAAGTCTTTAGGAATTAAAGGTTTTTGTGGTCTGTGAAAACAACAAAGGGATTGTGAGACTTTTCCTAGGAATGCCTTGATTCTTCACTCATCTTTTATAGCCAGAAGTCCTGTATTACTAACACCATAACTCTGTTCACAAAGCTAGCATTTTAGCTTAACCCTTAGTGACAGATGACTTACCTGGTAAGTCCAGGAAGTCATTTGCTATAATGGAAAAAAAAAACTGTCATTAAGGGGTTAAAGAAATGAGAAACAATGAACAATGGCTTTAAGTCATTGCTTCTGTGAGATAATGGGTACAACAGCAATATTCAAAGCATTTTCTTTCATAAATGAGAAAAAATAGGATCTTGTAAGATAGCATGACAGCAGATGAGAATAAAAGCTTAAGACACTCAAAAGCTAGTTGAGATGCTTAAAAATATTGGAAATCAATATGGTACAAGTTAGAGAAATTGTTTAAGAAATGAACACATTTTCTAAATAATGTGCAATACATTTTGGCAAAAACAAATAAACCTCTTAATATCTTTCATGTTCCATTCAATTAGCCAGTCAGGAACTACAGCGGCTTTATTGGTATCCATCTGGAGAATCCCTGGGGAGATACAAATGCCCAAAATTTGGATAGTGGAACATTTGCTTTCACAGTTACATTTTCGGTTTTGCAATAATTGTATGTCCTTATAGAGTTGTGGTGGGCAATTATTATGGCCTGAGGAGCACATCTGTGGTGAAAATGTTTTGTAAGGCCATAGTTGCATGTTGTGTCCAAACGAGTACAAAACAAAGCACAGCGGGGTGGATGTACAAATCTATCAGTGCAGCTCCACTGCCTTTAGCCAGCAATGCCAGCGGCTGTTCCCTGTAGTTCATGCTGGCGGGTGATTCTGCCATCCTTAAGAGTTTAATGCCAGCAAACCTTTTACACCTGTCCCACAGCATGTACAGGAAAATAGTGCAGTTACACAATTTCCTGAGTCTTTTTTTTAACTCCTTAATGATCAGTGGAGGGCTACGAATGTCGATGTTCTGTCAGAGCAGAGTAGTAGGCACCTCCGCAGTATTCATAAAGTGCCTGCGACATCACTTCATCAGAACTCCAACAAAAAAATACCCACATCGACATCAATCCGACATGCCTGCACCATGTCTACGAATTTGTATTCTTCGAATCGACAATTGCTTATTTCTATAATGAGATACATTCGTATGCAAGGGGATGTGTTGATATTATAATGTGACACTTCGACTCATTCAGTAAACTCCGATAGCCCTCTGCTGTCGGAGTTCAGTCTCCACTTCACCTAACTCAGGCTGTCGTAGCTGGGATCTCCCCTGTACTTTCCTATGGAGTAACAGCAGGGAGAGAGCTAAGACAGTTTGAAAACAGTATTCTCTGTGCTTCCCTACCCAGCCAGTAGGGGAATACAGAGAAGACTTTCAGCACCATGGACAGCACTGAATGCCATAGGGATGTGCATTGCTCACTATCACAGTTCCCGTGATTACCTGTCACTCTCTGCGGTGGTGTGTTCCTATTGGCAGTACTTGTTATGCCCGCCCAGTATGGCCTTCTTATACCGGGCCTCTGGCACCTGTCAGGTGCCCTTTCGTGGTTTTCCAGTACCAGTGCTTCTGTTGCTGTGTTCCTGTGTACTGATTTGGCTTGTCTGACTATTCTTCTGGTTCCT
Source organism: Rhinophrynus dorsalis (assembly GCA_037306005.1). Taxonomy (NCBI): domain Eukaryota; kingdom Metazoa; phylum Chordata; class Amphibia; order Anura; family Rhinophrynidae; genus Rhinophrynus; species Rhinophrynus dorsalis. The sequence goes on from CM074721.1 coordinate 244,407,462, forward strand.
GCTCCGTGTATGACCCGGCCTGGCTGACGTTTCTGCTCCGTGATTGATCCGGCTTGTCTGACGTTCCTGCTCCTTGTATGACCCGGCCTGGCTGACGCTCCTGCTCCGTGATTGATCCGGCTTGTCTGACGTTCCTGCTCCGTGTATGACCCGGCCTGCTGACTTTCCTGCTTGGTATCCTGCTTGCCTCCGTTACCGAGCCTGTCCGCTGACACTCGCTGTACTTGTTGCCTCCGTTTCTGGGCCATCAGTTACACTTGCTGAGCTTGTTGCCTCCGTTGCCGAGCCTGTCCGTTAACCCTTGCAGAGCTTGTTGCCTCAGTTACCGAGCCTCTCCATTACATTTTCTGAGCTCTCCACCTTCATTACCGAGCCATCCGCTACATGTGCAGAGCAGTGGATTTCCGTTAACATCTACCGTAGCTCTTGCAACATACACTTCATTGGCGCACCGAGGGGTGCTACTGGCTCTGGTCTTACTCGGCTCTAGCAGTATTGGGGTATCCGTTGACACACCACGGGGTGCTACTGGCTCTGGTCCCTTTCAGCTCTGGCAGTGTGGGTATCCGTTGGTGCACCGAGGGGTGCTACTGGCTCAGTTTCCATTTAGCTCACGCAGTGTCATTAACTCTTTCAGTATCGCAGAGTACCGTGGCTCCGGTCCCATTCAGCTCACGCAGTGTGCCTATTCCGTTACGCACGGCAGAGTGCCCTTGGCTCTAGTATTATCCAGCTCTAGCACCAGTGTTGGTCTTGCTTAATCAACAGTCCTTGAGGACTACTGGGCATTGTCTTACACACCACAACAGAGACTGATCATTTGCATTGGACTTAACCCTAGCCTTACTCAGTCCTATTGCTTGTATACATTGCTTTCTATCAATACTGTGTCTGCTATATTACCATATTGCCTTCAGTCACGTGTAATTACCTATTTCTGCCCTTAGGGGGCCGTGTTCCTAATTTATTCGCAATAAAACTGTTTTATTTTTTACCTCTGGTCTGAGAGTCAGAATAACCATTACACTCACCCCCTCTGGCACCCAAAGGGCCAACAAACAGTGGAAATCAACAGACAAATGGAAGTTGTGATTTTGCTAGGATCTTAGGAAAGGTCTTTTTTCTTTGCTTTTTTTTAAATAATATCTACTGGGGTCAAGTATAAATGATTCTGAGATTACCGCAAGTCTAGTAATTATATAGAGAAAATAAACAAGTGAAAACTACAGAGCTAATTGGTCCTTCACATCAAGGTGTGAATACCATTCACCCAAGATGGACAGGATTTAACAGGTAAGACTAAAATCCTCTTATACTGCACTCATTGGGAAAGGCATAAGGTACCAACTCAAAATATAGGCCCAGCTAGTTAAATAAGCCACAGCAACCATCTGAATCTCCACCATACTGCTGTGGGAGCTAAGCGGAACCCTTCAACCTCTTTACCATGCCTGCGTCAAGAGAGGCTGGAACCACTGGTGCCCGGGAGGTCTCAGGGGGTCCAACAGTTGGGTACAAATTTGTTCAAGGTTAGCAGTGCACTGTGAAACTGTCTGCATGGCCAAAGACAACTGATCAAGTCGTTGACTCAGTGTCGCCATCCTATCCAGGATTCTTTGAAAAACTGCATTACTATCACCGTCTGAACTCATGGCCCTTGCGTACTATCACGGTTCCCAAAGATGATCAGGAGTCAGAACGGTATAGTTAAATGCAATTTATTATAATATAAGAAAGGTAGTACACAAGTAATACAACAGGAACAAACAGAGGGTTACAAGCCAGCAAGCACTGCTATCAGGAATAGTAAGCTGCCAAGCTTGACCACATTGCTGGAGACTAGGCCTCAGCCACTGGTAGTCTCTGCAGGAACCAAGAGCAGGAACAGGAACACAGGATCCTGATCCAACGTAGCGAGAATACTGACTCATGCCTGCCGTCAGTATGGAGTGATTTCTGACTCACGCCTGCAATCAGTATAGGGAAATGGATACCTGACTCACGCCTGCAGTCAGTATCAGAGCTAGTCTGCCAGAGCCCCAGGTCCGCACTAGATTGGGTGTCTTCTAGGTACAAGGGACAAACGTAAGAATAGTCAGACAGAGCAACAAGTCAGCACCAGAGAGGGTAGTCAGACAAGCCAGGTCATACACAGTTCAGGTAGTCAGACAGAGCCACAGGTCTGCACCAGATTTGGTGTCCATTATAGGGATAGACAAAAGAATAGTCAGACAGAGCCACAGGTCAGCACCAGGCTGCATGGAAGACAAGCCAGGTCATACACAGAGCCAAAGGTAATAGAACTGATTTAAACAACAACGCAAGGGCAGCTGAGTCAGGACTCAGACTGCCCTTTAAATCCCTCCTCGGGAAGTAAGTAGGAGGAGCAGGCTCAGAGGAATGAAGTAGGTAGGAGGAGACTACAGGAAGCATGGCATAAAACAGAGGCCTGCTTCACTCTGAAGCCTCTTGTCTGCAGATGATGCGTGGAAAGACACAGAGCGTCGTTGAAGTGGCGGCGCTGGAAACAAGGTAAGCTATGACAAAAACTGAGTACTGAAGGTCTGTTTTAACTATGTTCATTTTCTCCTGACGAAGTGACATTGTGGTGATAGACAACAAAAGCGTTGAACTTTACTTTCCCCCTGTTTTTATCAAAGTATTTTATCTGCTTAATGGTATCCTGGCACCATATTCAGCACCATTATATATTATATATTTTATTTGTTATTATTTATTTCTTTTAGATAATAAGATTATTTCTTTGTGGATATCTCTTAGACTTGACTCTACTTTTTATACTGTCTACGTCCATGTACTGTACTTTTTACATTACGTAGCATTGGTAGACTTCATCTTTGTTTTGCAGTTCATTAATATCTATATATGCACCTTTTTTCCCCAGTCATTTACTATATATAAGGGTCTTCTCCTTTAGTATTTATTGTGTATGTTGTATTATTAAAGGTTCCCAATATGTCTCAGTTTTTTGGATTACATAGCCCTTATACCTGATGTATACGGTCTTACATTCTGAGAACTACATCTAATTCACTTAACACTACTGAAGTGGATATCACTAGTCTAGAGTGATCTATAATTTACATTTTATGCTGAATATATTGGGAGGCAGGGGAAACCCCCCTTATATGTGAGTAGATCTATATGGGAAATTGGTCATTATATACATTGTAACCACTACTGCTACGCATAGAGATTAGTGTTGCACTGTCTGATTCTTTTCTATTATCTGTATACAGTGACGTGGGTTGCGATCCTGATACCCACACTAAGGCAGCAGCATGCAAGACTGTCCACAATGAAACTGGGGACCTTGTTCATCTGCTAGACGCCTAATAAGTACATCTTTTTTACCCAAGCATATGTATGTCTGGTTCCATAAATATATGTGGAAATGTTAGCAAGGTATTTACCAGTGGTCAGAGTTACATGGCAGGGGAGGGGATGCAGACAGTATATATGTTGTTCTGCAGCTACCAGTGAGACAGTGGAACAAGATATTGTATGTGTGTTTCTATGACTACCAGTTGACAGTGAGACAAAGCTGGGGTGGTACAGTGCATGTGTGGTTCTATGACTATTGGTGTACAGTGGAACAAGACTGGGGCGTCAGACAGTGTATGTGTGGTCCTGTGACTACTGGTGGACAGTGTGTTATACAGTATGTGTGGTTGTACCAGTGGAAAATATCTTGGCTGTCAGACAGTTTATGTGTGGGTTGACACTATATAATAAAAGGTGTTGAAGAGCTTATCTATGTAAAGTAGATTTGTCAGATTTGTGAACAGATTGTGTTCCATCTTATTTCTGCAAAAAGCAGCATAAACAGTTAATTGTAAGCTATCCTTTAGCCTTTTATCTGTTTGTTTTCAAAGTTATAAGGCAATGTTTTCAAGGTTATAAGGCAATGACAAGGATTGACTGCTTAGTAGAGAAGGGCAGAAAGTCAGATTATTTTCTCTCAGGAAATTTAGGAAAAAAATAGAATTTCCTGCTTTTCCCATGAAATTTCACATATGTTGAAACATATAAAATGTCTTCCTTTTCTGTGATCCCAATAAATTTCCACCTATTTCCATGTATTCCAGCAGCTATGATTCAGTATGTGTTGTTCTATTTCTACCATTGCATTGAGACAGAGCTGGGAGTCCTGGACGGTCAGCATTTATTGTTCTCCAGCTAACAAGGCTGGGAGGTCAGTGTGTGATTCTATATCTACCAATGCAGTAGCCAGTATGTGTAGTCAGTATATGTGGTTCCACATTAGCACTGGAAAAGGCTAGTATGTTAGGCACCCCTTTCATTCCCCTCCAGCCGGCAGTTGGCGGGGAATGATGGGAGTTGTAGTCTGGCAGCAGCTGGAGGGCTGGGAGTCAATAAGTGTTTTTGTATCTACAAGTGATCTGGTACAAGGCTGGGGATGTCAATATGTGCTTCCATTACTACTAGTGCAATGGGAAAAGGCTGGGGGTGGTATGTGCTTTTCTACAGAAAAAAAGCAAAAAAAATGCACTTTTCATGGGAATTCCCACAGAAGGTGAAAAGTGCTGTTTTTCACACTTCACTTTTGGAGTGAAACATTTTGCCCATCACTACTGTTGAGTTGTTGAAAAATACAGCAATGTTGTTCGATCTGACATTATAAATTTGTGCAATCCAATCTGAGTGGCATTCACAATCTATGTATAGAGCAGAGACAGACTAAAATCTAAGGGCCTCGAACCAAATGTTTGAGATAAAAAAGGCGGTAGGGCAAAATGGTTACCGACCGACAAAAGAAAATGTCTTGATCGGTATTCAAATGTCCTACCGGCTTAAAGCACAACGGACGTAGGCCACAAAAATGTGGCCAAACATCCATTTTGTGTGTTAAGTTCCCAAAACACAGCTAAATAACAGCAGTATTGTGAACTTGACATACTTGACATACTGCCAAGCACCGATCATTAACTCATATACCTGTCATCCACTGTCCTCCTTCTGTCTTCTCTTCTTTCTTCCATCTTCTGCCTTTCTTCCTTCCTTCTCCTTTCTTCTTGCTGTAAAATAAAACATAAGTATTAGTAAAAAGAATGAACTATGACATCGTTTAACCCTTTGAGTGGCAGAGGGGTAAGCAATGCATTGCAAAGCAATGTGTTGTGTATCTCACTGGCACTCAAAAGAGTTAAAACATATTATTGTGCCTCCACTAAGAAAATGCCTCCATTTAATGCTCAAGTAAGTAAAAATGCCATGAATCAATGTCAATGTCTTAAATAAATGCCATGTAAAAATATGTAGCTTCTATCTTCATGTCTCTGCAGCTGTGTGCAGCCGCAGCCGCAGTGGAGACACTCAGTATAAAGAATAGCCACTCTAATCTGATTGGCTGGGATGTGCATAAGAAGATCACAGCCAATGGATGGGAGGGAATTGGAAGTGAGACTACCCATATATAAAGGCAGGTACCATACCAATTCTCTCAATATGCAATGGGCATCGGCCTGTGCAGGGCAGAAGACAGAACCTTGTGGCTTATCAGTGTTATCAGTGACTCCGCCGCCTCTGCGGCTGCACACTGCAGCAGAGAAATGAAGATAGAAGCTACTTATTTTTACATGGCATATATTTCTGACATTTATTCATGGCATTTTTACTTACTTGGGAATTAAGTGGAGGCATTTTCTTAGTGGAATATTTACGGCACAATAATATGTTTTAACCCTTTTGAGTGACAATGAGGTATGCAACGTGTACCCCTCTGCCACTCAAGGTGTTAAACAATGTAATGCTTTGTATTAATACGTAAGTTTTATTTTACAGCAAGAATAAAGGTGAAGAAAGAAGAAGGAAGAGAAGATAGAAGAGAAGGACGGAAGAGAAGACTGAAGAAGACCAGGAAGCTGAGGACATCAGGATTAATGGTAAGTGTTACTTTTTAATTGGATTTTTTTTTTTTTTTTAACTTAGGGTTAACCCTATGAATGCCAGCGGGGTAATTATACCCCACTGCCACTCATAGGGTTAATTCTACTAACTTTTGACACCTTTTTCTTACTTTGGATGTAGTGATTTGGGCCTTAGGGCCCCATATCAATACATCCACTGTGGACTTAGTTTTTCTTTTACTTTTTTTCATTCAAGTTTCTGCGTTGGCTATTTGAAGAGCTGATAAGGGATTCAAGTAAAAGAAAACAAAAAAAACTGGGTCTTAACTTTCTGAGATAACTTAGCCAGTTATTGGATTTTCCTGGCTAATGCAGACATTTGAATTGATAATTACAGTGTTTTCATCATTTTCTATGGGTGAAAACACCTCTTGACAGCTCTTTTTTTTTTTTTTTTTTTTTTGCTGGTATTTTTTCACAGCACAGGCATTTGAATATTGTGCTTGAAAAAAATGCCGTCAACAGAAAAAACAGCAGTCTCCAATATTTGGATTGAGGCCAAGATGTATACTATCCTAGTAATAGCGTACTATAAACAGGGCAGAATTTCCCGTTAGGTAGATTAGGCAACCACCTAGAGTGCCATGTTTTGAGGGGCACTTCAAGTGTGATTGCTACTCCAACATTCTTGTAAGTAAGGCTAAAGCAATCACAATGCTCTTGATTCATGGAGGCCAGTTTATTTACCAGTTTACATTTCCTTTTATTGACCTTGTGAAACAAAGTGTTGAAATCTTCTCTAGCAGCCACAAGTTAGAAACTTTATTTGTGATTCTGTATTATACTCTAAGAATTTTTCCTATGCTAGACAACAGTGGGTGGTGCTCAAAGTGGTGTCATGTGATAAGTAGGAGTGTGGCCATTGGGTGCCTTTGTTTAGGGGGTGCCTGATATATAAATACAGCCATGACTATAAACGTGTATAATAAATAATTGTTATTTTAGAAAAAAAACATGTTTCTGTTGTAGGTTTTCTGTACAGATTATTTCTACATCGTCACTTTAGCTGAGAGAACTATAATACAGACATAAATTAGTGCATTTTCCAATTAAAGATTTAAACTAATTTCTACAGAGATTTACGTTCCCAAGCACATTAACGTAATCCATCCAGTTCAAATGCTTTGATAATCTTCAAATTCCCAAAGTGAACGTTTGTGGTTTCTTACGTCACGTTGTTTAGTAAGGGTATGCTTCCACATGTTCCCTGTTTTGTTTTGTTTTCTACAGAATATTTTACTTTGAGACTAATGTATTTACGGAACGTTGTGTAGTTCTGGGGCAAGCCAACTGCAGCACAGTGTACAACTAAAAAATGCAAGAGGAAGATATATAGAAAAATTTAAGTGTGAGGCACAATGACCAGTAGGAGAAGTTGGAGGTGTGCCACTGCTGTTATGGATTGTCCACAGCAGGCAGAAGCAGTAAGTGTTCAAGCCCAGAGAACTCCACAGAGTCTGCCCAGCCAGTAGTGCTGCTTCTGGTGCCAGCAGCTGAACTGCAGAAGTAAAGTAACGTTATATATTAAAATGCAGCTGGACAATGTGTCCCCATCCCTACTACTGATTCCCCCACCATGTCTCATTTCCACTCTGAGTTCTCCTTGACCCCCACTGTGTCCTACTTCCACTCAGAATCTGCCACTGTGTCCACTCAGAGTCCCCCAGCAGCACCATTATGGGTACAGTGCAGCTGCCTCAGGCTCATACAGCTTCACTGTGTGAGGAAGTGTAACCTGAGCATGTGCCCCCCACCACCATTACCACAATGCAGCTTCATGAGCCTGAAACAACAGCATTGATGTTTAGTAGCTTAAGAGTGGACACAATACCAGTACAGCATATGGCATGAGAAACTGATAGTGATGCTATCCCTCAGCTACTGATAGTAGGCCATGCAAGAGAGTGTTCTTGAAGGTGACAAATGAAGATTGGAGGAGAGATCTGGAGGGAATGGTATCACTACCACCACCAGTACTACTGAAATTATGGAGTTACCTGAAAGTTTAGTTCCTACTGCTGAATTGTCTGTAGGTAGTAATGATGATTGTCATGTCACAGCAGCAGCAAGCAGAGCAACATGATGCTCATCAGACTGCTTCTGATGCACCAACCCTGCGTACCATGGATTGGTGGTGGGAGTAGTTGATAATGATGGATTTCCACCTAGTGGTGGTGACATGGGGCAGACAGTGGTGGAAGAAGTTGTTCCAATTCCTAGCACTAGCAGTAGTACTAGTGCAACAGGAACAGCAGCACTAGAAAGTACATCAGCAACAGCACTAGAAGGTGCTGACAGTCAACAGCCCAATCCCTCTCCACCTTTCCCTGTCCTGAAATAGAGGGTGAAGGGTTATTTTTCTTTAGAGCACAATCACCCTTAAGTGCAACTCTCCTGTCCTTATGCAATGTGGGAAAAATGCAGGTAACTATCTGGGTCAAATGACAGCAAGGCAATAGCCGTTGCCCATCAGGACATTGCAGGCTGTCCTATTCCCAGGCAGCAGGCAATTTCAAGCAATCCCACTATCAGCTAGCAGGCACATTTAGCTGATCCCCTCCAGCAGGTCAGTGGCATCACTTAAAGTCATCCTCAGTAGCAGGCCAGAGTGATGCCACCACCACCATCTGCAGACATATTGTTGATATGAAGATATGGCATGGCAATGTTATGGAGAGCAATAGAATTCAGAGAGTAAGGGAACATCTACTGACTGAATACCATTCTGAATATGCCAAGGTGATAACTGGGAGGGTACACTATTTTTATTAAGTGTACAATCCACCCATCATCAGGTGACTGAATTAGATGTTCTGAAATAGACAAGGGCCTTAGTCATTGACTGAGAGCAAGTGATTTCTTGTGACAGCTTGCAGCCGGAAGTTAAGGACCACGGGTCATTTTTTTTTTCTCAAATTGGATTACAGGATCCCCGAGAGGCGTACAGCCACGTGGGGACCCCATAATTCCATGATGTTCCATAACTGGTCCTTAAGTTCTGAACCGGGGTGATGGTCCTGGCAAGTCATTAGTCCTTCAGCGTTTAGGAACCAGAGTCTGCCCACGGCCATTGACTTCAATGGGAGAGACTTCTTTGGGACGAATGTCTGCAACTGTTTGAGCTACAACAGTTAGAGAGAGATCTATCTTCTTGTCGATTCATGCTCTATCATCCAGTCCACTTTCTGAGTGCGCACTCGTCCTGACCCACAACCAGAGGAATAGGCATTGATAGGCAACATGCAAGGGAGACAACTACAGTTCCCATAGTGCCCCGTTTCCCAGGCTTTCTTCCGTCTGGCTGGCACACTTGCTGGATTCCTTCTTTCTTCTACCTTACTTATCCTACGCAGATGCTGATTCTCCTTGCTCTCGTCCCCAGTTTAACCCTTTGCATACCAGATAAGTACTTTTTAAATCTTTCTGGGGGCTTTGCTTTAAACTGGGGATATTTAAACTAGTTCAACTAGATACAGAATCTCTCTCTTGGACATGTCTTACTCTAAGGGGCATATGGATAAATCCAAGGCTAAGGATTCTTGGGCTTCCCTTACTCCCCTCACCCACTGTTTCTCATGACATACTGGGCTTCCAAGGGAATACTCTGAGTCTGTATGCCCCTCTTGTGCTGTGGACCCTACCACTTCTCCAGTGGCAGCAATCCCTTCTTCAGTTCAGGGGGTTCTCCATTCTTGGAGACTTTTGGCCACTTTTAAACAGGGCACACTCAGGTTATTGAGGTATCCACTGAGGAAGAACTGGACTCAGAGGATGATGAGGATATGGACTTTTCCTTCTCATATAGAGATTCTTGTGAGGCTTATACGGTCCCTGCTGTTGAGGGGCTCATCAAGGTGGTACTGAGACCTTTCAGGTTTCTGAGGCCACAGATGGGGCTCTACCCCTCCAGATATTTTCCAGAGGTATAGAAAAGATTCTCCTTATGGATGAGTGGAAAACTCCAGATAAGAGACTTTACCTTAAGAAAACCTTCTCTAAGCTGTACCCTTTTCACGGCTGAGACTCTGGTGCAGTAGGCTTCTCCCCCTGCTGTTGACCCCCCCCCCCATCTTGCACTTGGCAAAGAACACTGCCCTTCTCCTGGTGGATGCTGTGGGGCTTAAAGACCAGGGAGACTTACCAGCACAAATGCTCAGCTGCAAGGTTTAAGTCTGAGAAACCAATCTCTGCATGAGTCACAGAATTCTGATCGGCATTGCCTGTAGGGGGCCATCTCCACCTTTTTTTGAGATGCCTGGGCATATTCCGTAACAGACAAGTAGGTTTTGTGGGTGGTATCAGAAGGGTACCACATAGATTTCAGATTCCTTCCTCCATATTGCTTCTTTTCATCAAAGGTTCAGTGGGTTCCAGAAAATCCAGAGCTCTTCCACAAAGCAGTAGCCACTCTTCTGTAAAAACATGTTCTAGTTCCAGTCCCAGCCCAAGAGCACTTTTCAGGTTTCTATTCCAAACTTTCTGTGATCCCCAAGAGGGACTTCGACTGCTATCCTATCCTGGACCTCACTTGGGCAGAAGCTCACGTTCATGCCATCTCAGCCATGCACATTCCATGAGTGGAAAACATACTAGCAGACTTTCTCTTTCATCAAGAAGTAGATCCAGGAAACTGGGGGCTCCATCTGGACGTGTTCTACCTGATACTTCAAAACTGGATGATCCCAGCCATAGACTTGATGACAACCAGGGAGAACAGGAAGGTACCAATGTTCTGTGCTTAGACAAGGGATCCTCTGGCCTTTGCAATGGATGCCATGTCCATTCCATGGAGTTTTCATTTATCCTATGTTTTTCCCCAATTCTGCTCATCCCCAGGGTAATCCAGAATATCAGGATGCAGAAGTGGATGGTCATCTTAATTGCTCCATTCTGGATCAGGAGGGCATTGTTTCTCAGACCTCATCAGTCTGTCCATTCAGGATCCGATATGCTTGACACCCAGGCTTGTGATACGAGGATGTGGAGAAACTGACCTTGATGGTATGGCTCTTGAGACCATCATTCTGAAGTGGGAAGCATTCTTCAGTGATGACATCTCTACCATGATCCAGGTTTGGAATCTGGTCTCCTCTAAGGCTCACAATAGGTTCTGGTCCATTTTTCACCAGTGGTGAATGGACAGGAACATGTCCCTACAGGTTTGTGACCTTCATATGGTGTTATCCTTCCTTCAGGATGGAGTCAACAAAGGTCTCCGCTTTAGTTCCCTGAATGTTCTGATCTCAGCCCTCTCTGTTCCTTTTAGAGCCTAATCGCAGTCATCCCGGACATGAAGACTTTTCTACAGGGAGTGGCTCATGCCTTTCCTTCGTTTCAGGACCCCACACCTCGGTGGGATCTCAGTTTGCTCTCAGGCATCCTTCAGAGGCTACTCTTTGAGCCTCTGAACTCTATGTCCTTGTGTCAATTGACGCTGGAGATGACCTTTCTCTTGGCAGTTGTCTCTTTGTAGAGGGTGGCTGAGCTGAAATCTCTGTCTTGCAAACCTCCATTCCTGTTTTTTTACCAGTATAAGTCAGTACTTCATACCTCTCGAGTTTCTTCCTAAGGTAATCACCGTGTTTAACCTCAATCAGGAGATAGTTGTGTCTTCGTCTTGCTCTGACCCTTTGTCCACTCATGAGAGGGACCTCTATCTATTAGATGTTGTGTGCTGCTTTAAGTTTTATGTGCAATTCACTCAGCCCTTCTGAAAGGCTGACTATTAGTCAGCCCTGAGGGTCCTAAGGCAGGTTAGGCTGCGTCCAATAGACAATATTGTAAAATCGCAAAACTAGGCAGAAAAACAAGTGGTAGCAGTATATGTATAAAATAAGAAACCACAAACATTGCCCAGGAGAGAGATTAAACTCCTAGTTGTGTTAGGCCAACACTATATGTGCGGGAAGCAAGGCCAGCTTGTGGGAGGGGGCAGGAATTGGTCCCTCCTATGCCCCCTGTGAGGTTCCCACCCCCTCTCGCAAGGCAGTCTTGCTGCCTGCACATTTAGCGCTGGCCTACCACCACTAGGAGTTTGATTTCTCTCCTGTTGTTGCTGCTTATAAACTTTGGAAATATTACATAGCTTCCATTATTGAAAGTTCATCCAGCTCCAAAGGATATGACTTTTCATTGCAGCAACATTGTATTATCATAACAAAGCACAATGAGGACTATTTCCATCAGGACAAGCACCACGGGCAGTGTGAATCACTCCTACCAGACATGGAAGAGAAGAGTTGCAGGGTCATAGTATGTTGGCTGCTAGAGGAAGGGACCTCTTGCACTCGTAAAGCCCAAAATTGGCAAAATGTGAGTACAATGATTGTGGTTTCTTACTTTATGTGTTTTTTATAATAAACATACTACACTTAGATTTTTTTGTCCTCTCTTGTTTTTCTGCCTAGTTTTTCTGCCTAGCAGATTACCAGAATCACTGTTCATTTCACCTCATCTTCATCCTTACTGAATATCAACATTCTCTTCTCCATCTCATCATCCGGTACCTTCCCTGTGTCACGGTTTTTGAAGACTCTCAGACTTAAGGTTTGGTAAACATACATAACAATACAACAGTCATAGAACATACAATAGGTTCTACCGGCCTTGCCTAAATACCAGGCAAGGCAACCCAAGTGACAGTTTTAATGACAGGCTCTACCAGCCTGGGTAAGGCAACCATGAGATGACGTATACCGGTTCTACCGGCCTTACCAATACCGGGTAAGGCAGCCCAATGGAATGCTGAATGTAGGCTCTACCGGCCTGCCAATACCAGGTAAGGCAACCTTAAAGATGGTGAATTTTCTACCGGCCATACCAATACTGGGCAGGGCAGCCCAAAGGAGTACTGTAGTAGGCTCTACCAGCCCTGCCAATACCGGGTGAGGCAACCTACAGGATGGTATCGTCAAGGTTCTACCGGCCTCACCAATACCGGGCAGGGCAGCCTGAGCAAGTAGACCAGCTGTCAGGTGACTAAGACAGCAGAGAGCATAAGTATAGAGGTCTAAATCAGCAGAAGTCTATTGCCAGGGATAATCAGACAACTGCAAGGAAGTGGACAGCGACTGACCACAGTACTGGATGTTCAGGAGCAAACCAACGTCCGCACGTTGGGACTAATGGTAAATAGCGCCACCAGGTTTAATGGAGCAAACCAGCGACCGTACGCTGGAACCAACAATGTATATCGCAATCGGGTTTAGTGGAGCAAACCAGCGTCCGCACGCTGGAGCCAACAAAGTATCTCACAACCAGTCTAGTGGAGTAAACCAGCGTCCGCACGCTGGGACCAACAATGTATATCGCAACCAGGTTTAATGGAGCAAACCAGCGTCCGCACGCTGGAGCCAACAAAGTATCTCGCAACCAGTTTAGTGGAGTAAACCAGCTTCCGCACGCTGGGACCAACAATGTATATCGCAACCAGGTTTAGTGGAGTAAACCAGCGTCCGCACGCTGGAACCAACAATGTATACCGCAACCAGGTTTAGTGGAGTAAACCAGCGTCCGCACGCTGGAACCATCAATGTGTATAGCCACCAGGTTTAGTGGAGCAAACCAGCTTCCGCACGCTGGAACCAACAATGTATCTTGCAACCAGTTAGTGGAGTAAACCATCGTCCGCACGCCGGAACCTACAATGTGTATCGCAACCAGGTTTACTGGAGTAAACCAGCGTCCGCACGCTGGAACCAACAATGTATATTGCAACCAGGTTTAGTGGAGTAAACCAGCGTCCGCACACTGGAACCTACAATGTATATTGCAACCAGGTTTAGTGGCGTAAACCAGCGTCTGCACGCTGGAACCAACAATGTATATTGCAACCAGGTTTAGTGGCGTAAACCACGCTGGAACCAACAATGTGTATGCAATAGCGAGGAGAACAATGTCGCCGAAGCGACAGCTGGAGAGCGAGACTCAGGAACTCGTACAGGTTAACCCGCACGGTGCTGGAGCACAGGAACCCTGGAATACAGACACACCGGAACGCTGGAACACTGGAACACCAGAACGTTAACGTACAGGAACACTGGAACACCAGAACGTTAACGTACAGGAACACTGGAAACAGGCCCAGAGATCTGACAAGCAGGTCAGGCAGAGTGGAGTCAGAAACACCACGAAAGGGCAACCTGGAAGTGCTCAACCTGGGTTTAAAAAGGCTGTGTGAGGAGGGCTAATGACAGACAGCCAATCACAAATACTCATCAAGTGACAGACACGGAGCAGCACGAATCACGGGCACCGTGATACCCTGACTTTATTGTTTCATTCATCCATCATCTCATAACTCTGAGTTTTACACCTCTGATATATCCTGGGATTTTCAGACACATAAATGACTGTCTACTTCAATTTAATTTTCTATTGGGACACATTGGACACTAGAGCCTTACTTGCTCTTGTGTATATTTGTTTGCATAGGCTGCATCCAAGGTGACCATTGAGGCTACTATACATTAAGTATATGAAAATTGGAAGAATCCAATTCCCACCCATTAGATCTGTGGATGCTTTGTGAGCCTATAAGAGCCAGGCCTCAGCTGAACACCGTTGCATGGGTGCGACATATTTTCACCAAACATTATTGCGTCAATATTTTGTCCTCGGCTCAAGCCAGATTTGGCCTGAAGGTCCTTTGGCTAGTCTTACCAGTTTAGGGACCTCTTTTGTTCTCTAGTGCCAGTTGTTGTTCAGTAGTTTTTGAGCCCCATTGGCTCATTTGGTGTGCTGGGCTAATTCAGTTTCCGTTGACACCTACAGTTATTCAGATCCACATTGGTCCTAGGGAATTTTGGTATCATGGGGTAATGTGGGCGGTCTTTTCTCCTTTCCTTCCTTTTTTCTTGGGATGCTTTGGTATATACCACTGGTACTTGTGTTCCATGTTGGACATCAGAGAAAATAGGATTTTAGTGTTCTTATCTGTTAAATCCTTTTCTCTTTAAATCATAGAGAACACAGGTATCCCACCCTTACTTACATTGCTTCCCTGGGCGCAGAGGAGTCCTCTTAGGGACTTAGTCCTGGGAGATTTTATTTTCTTCTTATCTGCTTACTTCTTTTTCTCTAGCTGTTGTCACATGAATTCTGGGAAGTAGGTGGGGGCGGGGTTTTGAGCTGAAGGAAGAGGAAGGAATCTCCACCCCAAATACCCTGTCTTTTGTAATGTACCCTGCCCTCCAGGAGGAGGGACTCAACCCCATGATACCTGTGCTCTATATGGACTAAAGAAACAAGGATTTAACACATAACACTGAAATCCTAATTGTGTACTTCTCTATGCTTTCGATTTCTTTTTGGGCCCATCATTTTCTCCCTCTCCTCCTCCACAATATGATGTTCAGCTCAATCTATAAGGATTACTTTATAAGCTTTGATACATCTTGGGCTATCACTCTTTGGCATAAATACAGATCGTTTATGCTTAAAACATGGGGGGCGTAACAAGAATGTATTCCTAATTTCTTTTGAAAGACACTATTCTAGGATCCTGCTCAAAGCATGCAAACATATCACTCACTAGCTAGTTCATAAATGTGTTGTCATTATGAACGGAATTGGCAGACATGCTTTTCAGTTTTTTCTACATTAAATAAAATGAGATGAAGTATTTAATTTATCCCTGCACTAGTTCTACTAACTAAAAAGGTGGCCTCCTCTAAACAAAGGCTTTAGGAACGTTGCCTGACATGAGTTGCAATTGAACAGGTGACAAACATGCCCCCTCCAAAGCCTTCTAGTGAAGCATTGTATATTTGCTGATAGCCTTGTTCTGCCTAAATAGACAGCATGCACAATGTCACCTAGTAGGGACGTCCATTTTCTGATGCTGATGGTGCAGGTGGCTGCTCTCTTGTATGGCATGTAATACATTTCAAGTATTATAGTACCAGCTAAAATATATAACTATATTATCTATAGAAAATGTTTGAGTTTAATCATGGGATGGAAGGCATTGCAATTATTGTGAAATGTCAAACGTTTATCTTCGCTAGCAGTCCAAGTTATTAGTATATCATCTATTTAATGGAAGTAGACCAGAGGCTTTATTTGGCAAGTGGACAAGAACTCTTCCAACAGTTATGCCATACATTGGCATATTGAGGTGCCATTCGCATTCCCATGGCAGTTCCAGTCTTGTGTATGTATAGTTCTTGGCAATAATTGTGCATAAGTATAAAGTGTATTAGAAGGAAAGTCCTTTTTAAAGTACTGATAACTTCTTTTTGCTTGGCTTCTGTTCTGGGAAATTGACAACACAAATCTTTTTTGTTCTGCATGTGTTGCTGGAAGATGTAAATGCCTTGCCTTTTGACTAAGTCTGTATAGTTTCTTGGTTTTATTTTTTATATGGAGTGTTTTGTAGTTTCTTGTAGTATAGTTGTACATTATTTTCCTTGTCCTTTATCTTCTCCCATACTTGCTTTGAGGGTCAAGGGCCTGGATTCAATTGTCAAAAGCACAAAAAAAGCACAGTAAGCCATTCAATTGAATATCCCATTCAATTCCATGCATTAGTAACATGCGTTAAGGGACCCCATTTTTTCACCAAAAATCTAGACCTACTCTTTTTTGGCACAGAGTCCCCTAACATGTTTTTTAACCTGCCAACACATTAATTGAAGGGGAGAAAAAAGTAACCAGTGGATGTATTGATATGGGGCCCTAACCTCCATATCAATGCACCCAAAGTACTGAAACAATGTGTGGAAAAAAAAAAAAAAAAGAGTGTCTGTGCAGAGCATGGCATATCCCACTGGCACTCACAGGGTTAATCCACCTAAAGTTAACAACATCCCTTGAAAATAAACACTTACCTGTAACCCTAATGTCCAGCTGGGTCTTCAGCACCCTGGTCATTCAGTGTAAGTCGTTTTTAATATTCTATCATCTGCATTCTTCTCATCTTCATTTTTCTTATCTTCTCTTATTCTTCTGTGTCCCAAATATAATGGCACTGAAAATAAAAATAAAAAATCTTCAAATGATAGATACTCCCAAAAATAATGCAGCAAAGATATACTGGCCTTAACCCTTTGAGTGCAAAAGTGGTACGCAATGCATTCCAAGTTTTACATTTATTCTGGCATTCCAAGTATAAACAGTATGCTGGTAAAGAGTATACTGTCATTCCAAGTATAAACAGTATACTTTCATTGCAAGTATAAAGAGTATGATGGCATCCCAAGAGTTAACTGGCGGAGAAAAATGCCTCCCCAAAGTTACCTCTTGGGCCATTGCCCGAGACTTTCTGTAGTAAAAATAGAACAGAGACTGGATTTTTTTTATAGCCGTCGCTGTTCAAAATGGTTCCCACGCTACAATTGCCTTGGATGTGTGCTTATGCAACTCCCAGGAAATCAGCTTCTTTCGTGTTTCGCCTTCCCCCGTTAGAAGCCGATTGGCTGGGAAGTGCAAAAGGACACATCCCAACCAACTGTAGCATGGGAACCATTTTGAACAGAGGCTGGCCATTATAAGAGCCAGTCTCTGTTCAATTTTCCCACAGAATGGCTTGGACAACGACCAAGAGGTAACTTTGGGGAGGGCATTTTTCTCTGCATTCCTGCCACTGCCACTGTATCATACAATTAACTCTTGGGATGCCATCATACTTTTATCATTTGGAATGGCAGCATACTTTTTATAATTGGAATGACAGCATACTCTTTATAATTGGAATTACAGCATACTTTGTATACTTGGAAGGCCAGCACCAATTTAACCCTTGCAATGCCAGAGGGGTAAGCAACACATTGATCTGGTGGTTAAGGCCAGCATGGCTTTACTTCATTATTTTTGGGGTATCTATCATTTGGACATTTTTTTATTTACCAGTACATTTATATTTGCGACAAAGAAGAGGAGGTGAAGACAGAAGATTAGAAGAGAGATGAGAAGACAGAAGAAGACAGAAAATTAAAGAAGAAAACTGACAGTGGATGACAGGTAAGTGTTACAGCTCTGGGATATGGGTGTTAGGGCTAGTATTGTTCAACTTTCATGTTAGTAGTAATGTAGGGCGAGTGTTTGGGAGGGTGACTGAGTTTTAGCCCATACTCTGTGCTTGACAGTGTCAAGCACCAAGTGCAAGCCATTTTCCTTTGATATTCCAATTTTGCATGTTGTTTAGCATGAGTTTTGGAGACAAATAACACACATTAGACAATGGGCCAAAAGTCAGTTTCTTTGGCCCAACATTCATTTTTGGTTTCTGTTGGTAGGGCAATTGAATACCGAAGGTGACACAGTGTGTGTGTCGGTCGGTATCCATTTTTGTCCTACTGACAATTTTAATGGGGCATATTGAATCGAGGCCAAGATTTCAGCTTTTACTTTGGTCTTGAGGTTGTAACAAATCCCAATTAGATTATTATTCAGCTTTCCTGAGGTTCTGGTACGTAACTTCTGTGTGTACCGGCTGTTGTAGGGGTACTATATTGTATTATATTGTAGGTACACAATGGTGGTAGTACTGGTGACATGCTTCTGCTTGCTAATACCCAGTGAGCATTCACAGTCATGTGGTTTGTACTCTGCCCACTTGTCCACATGTCTGTGGTCAGGTGAATTTTCTTGCTGTAAGATATTGCAAGCCATTTGCCCACCACACCAACCAGAAGCATGTATAATTATGGTACAGTTGTCCAAAAAAACATAATTGTGAAGAAATCTAAGTTCTTCAGAGACTCACCTCTTGGTATATTGCTGAAGAGGCATCTGTGTGTCTGCACTGTGCATCCCTGCCATTACTTTAAGGTACAATGCAACTCCCCCTTGCCAATCATTGTGGAAACAGGGATGTACAGCACAGGCGCATGGTTGCTAGACATCTGCCAGCAAGTCTCCTAAGGATTTACATGCTTAACACTATAGTAAACATTAATTGGGGGCACTTTTATATAAGTAATAGTTCCGCTTTAAAACCATTCTTCTCAGCAAATGATCAGGACATGTCAACTGCTGACATTTTGGTTATTTTGCCATTCCCCAGGCAACTCTGGGATTATTTTTGTGCAATGTTTGTTTTTTATGAACACATTAATTGTTTGTTTTCTGCACATAGAAAAAAACTCTCTAATCTCATTGTGTTAACTACATGATGACTAATGGAGGTTAATGTGCTGATGGTGGTTGTGATAGCAGCATACACTCTAAGTACTCTTGTCAACTCCTACTACTAAGATGGAGTCATTGTAAAGTGTGAGTTCAAGCGCTGAGTTTACCAAAAGGCAGTGCATGGTGCTAGTGCTCCAGAAGTTTGGGATTTAGGGTAGACAGAGGGGGATGGTTCTAGATAAATGTCAATTCCATCAACTATCATAGTGAAGCTGGATGTAAGGTGAGATCCTGGAGGGAAAAATAGGTTTGGTTTTGGACAGCAAAAGACAAGCGGCGCAGAGGATTTTCTCTAAGTGTAGTATTCAAATAACTTGATCCTTCACCCACACCTTATATGTGAATTCTTTGGAAATGTACTCACATTCTTCTGAGGCTATATCCAGCCTCCAGGGATTTTCGCTTTGACTGGCTCACACCCCAGTTCGGTATACTTGGCACAACTCCAATCTTTAATCCAAAGTCAATATAAATGTGGAAGTGTCAGGCAGCACTGAATAATTCCAAAACCCAGCGCTTAGACTTCACACCACCTCTTATTTTTTAAAATACCAATAGGATATGTTGGCTCAAAACCAGACAAGAAAAGGGGGGGGGGGAGAAAGAGAGAAGAAAACAAAATCTCCAATAACACCAGTAACTAAATACCCCAGGTATACGCTGGATAGACTGAGAAAAAAATCTTTTATTAAAACATATATATAAAAAACAACAAACAAAAAAGGTTTGTTATAGAATAATATAAATAAAAATCAATCAAGATTTGACAATTTTATAAAAAAAAAATAACATTGGCTTAATGCATTTCGTGGTACATGCCCACTTCATCAGAAGCCTAAAAAATACAAACAGTGATGAACCCACATTATATACGCACAATGTTTCAAATCATTTGTTATAAATAAATTTTAAATATACGAATTTACCAATAAGAAATGCTCAGGACGAAAGGAACCGTTATTGACCTACCATGTATCCCTCATCTTCCGCTTGACGCCGTTGTCATCAGTGGAACATTCCCACCTCCCCTCTCATACGAATGCATATAGTTTGGTCTCATAGTAAAAGAACAACGGAAGATGCAGGGTACCCGATACGTCACTTCCGGGATATACAAATCTCCCATATGACTCAACAACCCACACACAATGCACATGTGTGCAACCTAAAGGTGAAAAGGGACAACTTAAAAAGGGAAGAAAGAAGAGCGCTGAAAATACTGAAGGAAGATCAGTCGATTACAATAAGGGAAGCAGACAAGGGGGGTTCCATTATTATTCAAAATACTGGCAATTATCTGAAGGAGGGGTATAGACTCCTTAGTGATAGGGACTCTTATTTGATGCTAGATGGAGATCCCAGTAGTGCATTTCGGAAGAAACTAATAGATCTAGTTACTGTGGCAGAACAGAAAGGGATTATTAGTAATACAGAGAAAAGATTCCTGGTCCTTGATCATCCAGATGTGGCGTTCCTATATCATCTACCTAAAATACATAAAGACACTGTCAACCCACCAGGAAGGCCGATTATTGCTGGCATTAATTCGCTGACTTCGAATATGTCCATGTATTTGGACTTTTTTTTTTGCAAAAAATTGTTGTTACTCTACCGAGTTACATTAGAGATAGTCAGCATGTTTTAGAGAAATTAGGTGGGTTGGTATGGCAGGAACGCTACATCTGGTTGACCTTGGACGTGGTCTCATTGTATACCAATATACAACATCAACTTGGGGTGTAGGCTTTAGCTTTCTTTCTCAATCAAGATGATAGTATCCCACTTATACAAAAGGAGTTTCTTCTGAGGTGCACTAGATTTATATTAGAGCACAATTTGTTTATTTTTCAGGACTCGTTTTATTTACAAGTTAGGGGGATGGCCATGGGCACCAGGTTCGCCCCCTCCTATGCCAATTTTTTTATGGGTCACTGGGAACATCTATTGTTTAGTGACATTGGCGGGGATGGGACGGGCCTGGTGTACTATGGCCGTTTCATCGACGACATTCTTATTGTCTGGGATACCCATCTGGGAGATGTCTCTGTTTTTTTAGAGAAAATTTATGCCAATGAAAGAGGTCTCCAGTTTATGGAGAATCAACATTGTCAAACTATCAATTTTCTTGATTTAACTCTTACTGGCATTGAGTAGGAATATGTAGTCAGCTCTGTTTATAAGAAGGAGACAGCCACTAATCAGTACCTTAGGGCTGATAGAGGACATTAAAAAATGGATCAATAATGTCCCATATGGACAATACCATCGCTTGAGACAAAATTGTAGTAGGAGGGAAGATTTTATTGAAAAAGGGAACCAATTGAAAAAATCTTTTTTAGAAAGGGGATACCAAGAGTATGTTATAGATGAGGCATTTGAGAGGGCATTGTAGATCGTAATGATTTGATTAAAACTAGAGAAAATAATATTATTAAAGCCAACCCAAATAGGAGAATATCCTTTACTACACGTTATAATAGTTTTGGGGGTAGAATAAAGGGGATTATTGCGGATCATTGGAGGATATTGTTAAAAGATCCTCTCTTGAAAGATGATTTAGGGTTAACACCTTCAGTTACCTTTAGACGGAATAAGACCATTAGAACATTTATAGCTCCAAGCAGACCAAAAAATGGTCTTCCCAAAAAGGATGCTAAAGGGAGTTTTAATTTACAAACAATCCCTGGAGTCCAAGGTAATTATAAATGTAATAGAAAGCGGTGTAAAACATGTCCCCTAATGGTCCATGGAGCTAGGGAATTTCAGGATGTAAATGGTATTGCATCTTATCCGATCCATCAGTTTATCAATTGCAATAGTAGTCATGTCGTGTATTTGATACGATGTGGCTGTGGGGCACTTTATGTGGGTCATACAACTCGTAATTTAAGGTTAAGGATTGGGGAACATCGTAGGAAAATTATTCATAAAGATATGGATCATGGAGTTTCCAAGCATTTTACACTTTGTAATTTAGGTGGGTTAATTAATTTTTCAGTGTTGGGGATTGAGTTAATGGATACACAAGTAGATGGATTTCGCAGGCTTTGAAGACAGGAAGCCTACTGGATCCATACTTTAAATACTTTAAGCACTGTGGGGGGGAAAGGGTTAAACGAAGAGCTAGACCTTTGTTTTCTTAGGTTCTAATTCTTAGAATTTATTTTTAGTCACCTTTTTTTTTTTTTCCTCGACCAGATGTGAGTGCTTCTCTATATAGGCAATTGTGAAAAGATGGATCGGTAGTTTATATATAAATATACATATATATGTAAGTGTTTGGGTTATTGGCTATCCCCTTTCATTTCCCTCCTTCTTCTTTCTTTCCTTGGGCAAATGAAAAAGTCGTATGTTTATTTCTTCTCGCTTTTTTGGAATATGTATGTAGATGAGTGCAGCCGCTCATGTGCGTTGTGCACGTTGATATGCTCCACTTTTGGTGTGAATTTGGAATGGAGAAAGTTTTCCCCTATCGCTCTTTCTCCTTTTGGACAATGCACATGCGTGATAGTTGCATATACACATTACATATGATGCACTTTTTAGTCGTCATCATTTTTGATTGGGTGTAGAACGGAGGGTTGGATTCCTTTATGGATCTGACTCTGGGTTCTGCACCTTTAGGTTGCACGTATGTGCATTGTGTGTGGGTTGTCGAGTCATATGGGAGATTTGTATATCCCGGAAGTGACGTATCGGGTACCCTGCATCTTCCGTTGTTCTTTCACTATGAGACCAAACTGTATGCATTCGTATGAGAGGGGAGGTGAGAATGTTCCACTGATGACAACAGCGTCAAGCGGAAGATGAGGGATACATGGTAGGTCAATAACGGTTCCTTTTGTCCTGAGCATTTCCTATTGGTAAATTTGTATATTTAAAATTTATTTAGAACAAATGATTTGAAACATTGTGAGTATATAATGTGGGTTCATCACTGTTTGTATTTTTTAGGCTTCTGATGAAGTGGGCATGTACCACGAAATGCATTAAGCCAATGTTATTTTTCTTTTATAAAATTGTCAGTCTTGATTGATTATCATTTATATTATTGTACAACAAACCTTTTTTGTTTGTTGTTTTTTATATATATGTTTTAATAAAACATTTTTTTCTCAGTCTATCCAGCGTATATCTGGGGTATTTAGTTACTGGTGTTATTGGAGATTTTGTTTTCTCCTCTCTTTCTCCCCCCCTTTTCTTGTCTGGTTTTGAGCCAATATATCCTATTGGTATTTTAAATAATAAGAGGTGGTGTGAAGTCTAAGCGCTGGGTTTTGGAATTATTCAGTGCTGGCTGACACTTCCAAATTTATATTGCCTTTGGATTAAAGAGTGGAGTTGTGCCAAGGATACCGGACTGGGGTGTGAGCCAGTCAAAGCGAAAATCCCTGGAGGCTGGATATAGCCTCAGAAGAATGTGAGTACATTTCCAAAGAATTCACATATAAGGTGTGGGTGAAGGATCAAGTTATTTGGATACTACACTTAGAGAAAATCCTCTGCGCCGCTTGTCTTTTTGTGTTTTTTAGTCTTCGTTTTGGTGGGAGCCCAGCCCATTGGAAGCGAGCAGCGAGGATTTTTCTTCTTCTTCTATTTTGGTGGACTATTTATTATTTGTTTATGTTTTCCTAAAATTATTTTGCATCTGTTTTTTAATTTGTTTATTGATTAATATTGATTAATATTGTGATTGTTTATTCTCCTTTTCTTTCTTTTGTCACTTACCTTTGAGTGAAGCACAGCAGAATTTTATTTCTTTTTTTGGTTTTGGACAGGTTTATCTTCAGATGACGGTTCTGAAGTAAGAGGTAGAAGGGAACAGAGAGACAGGAGTCGTTGAAGTTAGCCTTCTTGAGTAGGGGTTTGACTAGTGCCTCTTTGAATGAAGAAGAGACGTTGCCTGTGGAGAGAATGGTCTTGAAAATGTGTGTTAATATAGGTGTAGAGACTGGTGCAAGTGGTTTAATTAAGTGTGAGAGCATAGGGTCCATGGGACAGGTGGTGAGGTGGGTGAAAAGGAGAAGTTGAGAATCTTCTGCCTCTACTGGCATAACATGGTCAAAATAGACTGAAGTTGAAGTACTCAACAAAAGCTTGTGGCGAATGTATGAAGTGAGAGGACGCTGCAGAAGAAGGATGGAGCAAGGAGTCAAAGACTGAAAAGAGACAGCGAGAGTTAGATTTGATGTTGTGGATTAGTGTGGTGTAATATTCCTATTTAGACTCTAATAAGGCAGACTGTAGGCAAGACAGTAGAAATGTAATGTGGATGAAATCTGCATGTAAGCAGGATTTCCTCCAGAGACTTTCAGCAGAGCGAATGCAAGAACATAGGAAGCAGGAGTGGGAGTTAAGCCAGGGTCGTGGATTAACTTGACGAATACGTTGTTTCAGAAGGTCAAAGGAATAAATTGCAGAGGATAGGACTGAGTTGTAAGATTTAACAAGAATGTCTCTGTCATGACAAAATAAAGGTTGGAGTTAAGTGGTGTGCTCATCCAAGGGAGATCAAGCGAGCGGGTATCCCTTATAAAGAGAGGGAGGGAGACAAGTATATAAGATGGTGGTCTGATGGAGGGAATGGGGAAACTGAAACAGAAACGATCCACCCTCTTGGTAAAGGCAAGATCCAGGCAGTAAGACAAACCTGCGCTCCTCTATATAAAAATTTGATGTGTGCCCTGTAATGGAGGAGAGATGGGACCAGTTTTGTAAGTGGTTCAGTAAGTCAATTGCCAGAGACCGAATAAGGAGGTTAGCTCAAGAAGACATGAAACCCAAAGGACTGAGTAGTCATCAATATGACAGTTAAAGTCACTCAGAATAAGGTCAGTATTGTCAGTAGAAAGAAAGGAGAGTCAGGATTTGAAATCTGAGAGAAAGCTTGAAGGAGAAGAGGAGTTAGCAGGTGGCCTGTATATTACAGCCACGCATATAGACAGAGGGTGATAGAGCTGGATTGCATGTACTTCAAAATAGAAAAACAGATGGCAAGATTGAAGGGTGCTACAATTGCAGTGGGCAGAGAGAAGGATATCAGCCACCCCAACCCAAACACTAGAGCAAGGGATGTGTGAGAAGAAGAATCCACCCTAAGAGAGTGCAGCCTCCACCGATGTGTCATATGCAGATAACCTAGCTTCTGTGAAGGCAAACCTCTGCAGGTATTGCTCACATAAACAGTTGTGAATGAGGAGAAAAGAGGGTGAAAGAAGTGTTGGAACCCTTCAAGAAGCGGTGGAAGGACATTTCATGGTGATAGCAGGTGGGTATGGGATTGGGGGAAATATCCCCTGCAGGAGGATAAGACAAAGGGAAGAAATATGGGAGTGGGATTTATGCTGATGTTCTGAAGTAGGGTGACAACACTAGAATGACCCTGCTCATCATCATCTTTAGACTTTGTAGTACTACTAGCACTAACACTGGTAGTGGAAATTTTCACAGCAGTTTTAGTAATGGCCTCCTCCTCATAAGAAAGTGGTTCATTGCCATCACTGAAATAGTTACCGCAACCATGGCCACACTTAAGTTATGAAATACCATGTTACTATCATGCACTCCTCCTAGCCCTCCTTCCCCTTTACCCCTGCCATGTTTGGTTGACATAGTAATGGTACTGTTGATTGTTGTTAATGTTCACCACACAATCTATGTCACTATTACTATGTATTGGACCGGTGAAATATTGGTCAGTAATACTGTACATCTGAAACTTATTCCTATCTAATTTGAAAGGTGTTATCACATGTGAGTAAGCTTGAAATGTATGGGACGTCAGTAGAATTGTCGAACCTTTCAATTGCAGTGTAGCTAATCTCTCAATTGTATGACTTGCTGCAAGGGTATATGACAGTGAGTAATGGACCCCTTTGATCTTTTAAAGGGTTAGTTCGGCTCATGAGTCTACTTGGTTTAGTTTGAAAAAAAATGTCAGCATCTGCCAATTCTGCTTCTATGGACATGATATCCAAAGATGTTATCTCTGGAAAAAGATACACGTGTTGTGTGTTTATTGTATTTTGCTTATTTGGGTCATACTGTGTTTTTTTCTTACATAAATCTTAATAGAGCAAGTCTCCTTGACAGAATATTTGAATAGGATGTTATAATTTACATTTCCAGAATCTTCCAGGATTCTGTTCTCATTATCATGTTTGTTATATTTCTTGATTTGCTTTTTCCAAAATGTACAAACAATTTTCATGATATTTGGGTATGATAACTTGTTTGAATGAGTAATGTCAACAAGCAAATATATAAGTTGTATTATTTTTGATCACGTTTTTTGCTACAATTAATCCACTCAAACATCTACTCAAATATGATTGTACCATCTTCTCCAGGAGCAGAAAAGCTGATGACAGGCTTACAGCAGTGGTTCTCGGCCCTATCCTCATGCATCACTAACAGGCCATGTCTTTAGGATTTCCCTGCTTGGGCACATGTGAATTAACTATAATTATTGAGCTTCTGATTAACTCACTTGTACTCGGGTAGTGAAATCATAAAGACACAGGCCTGTTAGGTGTCATGACGGTAGGATTGAGAAGCATTGCCATATACCAATGTGGGTCTGGAGAAGGCACTTTGAAAGTCTTAAAGGGATAGTAATACTTCGTTTTATCTTTATTTTATTTTGTAGGCGTTAAAAAAACATGAAGAATGATATGTCTTATCTCTCAAACCTTTATGGTTTAAGAGATATTCACAAGCAAAGTATCCCCCCCCTGTTCAGCCAGAGCAGAAGGGAGGTGCCCAGGTAGACTGCAGAGAGGGACAATCTTCAATTATGATAAGAGAAGGACTTTCATTGTTTTCATACAAAGAAGATTGTCCCCTGCTGTTATCTGTCTGGTCTTACAATCAGATTCACATCTGAGAAGAGATGGCTTACACTAGGTAAAATGGGCGGGAGGGGGAAACTTTGCTTGTGAATATCTCTTAAACCATAAAGGTTTGAGAGATAAGACTTATATCGTTCATGTTTTTTTCATGCCTACAAAATAAAATAAAGATAAAACGAAGTATTACTATCCCTTTAAGGAGCTTATTTTCATGTAATAATTTCCCTTTAACCATTTAACTTATGTTTACAGAGCTTCTGTTACAGAGCTGTGTAAAATATATTGATGGTTTAGCTATAAATGGTAATTATCATGACATTTTAATTGAATTTTAGGCCGCGTGGTTATTCATCTTTTCAGTTTATATTGATGGAATTTTATGTTTGGGATTACAGGGTAGGGGAAGGTAAGTGTTGCAGTTAAAAGGGTCTCTAGATATGTGTAACATACCAGGGCTTCATGGGATAGCAGTGTGCCTTTAATTGTCTCATTCACACATGCAATGTTAGTGCAGAATTTTGAACTCTGTGCTAATCTCAAGTACTTGAAAACACATTGCTTCTAAGGTCTCCACATTGATAATTTCACCACTCATAAACACAGCTAATCATATATGGCTGGTGCTGATATAGGCCAGCCCTCAGTTATGCATTCCTCATATCCCTTGTGATGGGAAATGTTATGGAATGGTGGCATATTGGAGGGTCAAGGCAGGCACCTTGAATGGAGTTATAGCACAATATTTATCAAGCCACAAGTGTGAACCCAGCCTAAGGAATATTATTCCCTGGTAAAAAAATAAATAAATAATAAATAAATAAAGCAATCCTATTCCTTAATATGTATACAGTTCCTGGGGTTTGTGGATCATGAGAGACCTGCATGGTGGGGAATGGGATAACGTCTTAAATGAAAATGTGCATGGTATCTTGCACATAGACACCATAAAACAGAGAAACAGGGAAGGAACCCAATTTAGGGCATGGATTAGCCTGACCAGGTGGAAAGGATGTGAGACTAACCACCAGTGAAAGCACTTACGGAAAGTAGTAATCCAGTCCTCTAGGAATATGTAAGTGTTTTCCCCGCTGTCTGGAACGAGCCAAATAGGATAACATGGGAAAATGTTTGTAATGTGGCCACTGAAGTCCTATCTGAGCCCACTTATAGTAATCCTGGTCAATCACCCCAAGTTTGCTATGGTGCATGGAGCCATAGAAAAGGCAGAAATGTCTTTTCCTTCACAGCATATGTAAAACTAGGTTTTAGGCCTCAATAAACAAATACAGAATTCTTACATATGCTAGCAATAAGTACATGGTATTATCACTTTGAGGACTAGAGGGGGGTGCAAAGAAATGCACTGTACACACCCCTGGTCCTTAAGGCGCTTAAAGTATATATGACCCCTGTTCATTATTAGGTGTTAGTGTCCCTTTAAATCAGTGGAAATCTGGGGAATTTTTATTTGTCCCTTGTGTTGCAGTTGATTTGCAGTTGTTAACCAAAGTTGATTAATATGCCTGTGGAGAGATCTCACCACCTCCACATGGTGTACACTGGACCTTCAAAGATGCTGTACCGTATTCCATAAAACAATAATATCCCAGCTGATGAAATCTTTAAAAATATTTAATAGTAAGTATATATATATATATATATATATATATATATATATATATATAATTTAATGATCATTAAATTTTGAATTTTTTTCAACACTATTCAAAGTCGTGAGAGTGCTTCTTTATCTGACGTATTGTTATGGCTGAGGAACAGCACCCAGGTGGTGAATCACTTTAGGCGAGAGTGCTTCCATCTCTTCACATTTATATTATATATACATACATATATATATATATATATATATATATATATATATATATATATATATATATATATATATATATATAAATAAATTAAATTAAAAGCATAATTGTACATCATTGAAAATAATAAAGGCTAATGAGTTTCATAGATACACCATTTTGTCAAAGCCTCTTACAATGCAATGTGAGAAAGTGTTGTCTGTCATGTAAAATAGGGAATGTGTATTTTTTTTAATGAATTTTATAAAAGAAACAGTGTTGTGCATAAGAGTGTGCGAAATTTAATCATACGGATACAGACACACACATAGTGAGACACAAAGAAACACGCACACACACATGCTGTGCATTCATGAAGAGACAGAGTATGATACACACATGTAATATACAAGCCTGTATTCTTGATTGCAAAGAGCTAGTCAGAGATGCTCAACTAGGAATGAGCCTGCCCTTGAAGTGATGAGGCTCTATAGGATAAGTATCCTACCCAGGGTGCAATCTCTTTTAACTCACTAGTACCTTTCACAGAGAGAAAATATCCTAAAGCACATCATACTTATCCTACCAAAAGGCAGTCCAGCCACAAAGTGCAGGCAATTCCTCTATGAACAAGAGAAGCAGCCAACCCCAGACATACATTTCACCCTTGCTGGGCCTCATCAGCGAGGTGCAGCTAATCCCTCTAGGCACTGTGGGCAAGGGGTCCACGTCTGGATTACCCTGTTACCCTTAGGGTGATTAGTCCCAAGGATAATTTGCATATGCAAAGAGCTAGTCAGAGACACTCAACTAGGAACGAGCCTGCCCTCGAAGTGATGAGGCTCTATAGGATAAGTATCCTACCCAGGGTGCAATCCTAGTTGAGCGTCTCTGACTAGCTCTTTGTATTCTTGATTGGACGTAGGAAATTTGTAGCCAACTGTAGTGGCAATCTTGGGATTCCTTCCCCTGGTTGGTTGTTGCAGTACTGCTCCCGTTGCTGTGTTAATGTGGAAGGGAACGGAGCAGTAATGAGCTGTTACTTTGAGACTCCTGAGTCATGTCCTGCAACTGGTGTGTCGTGGTAGGTGCTGAATAGATTAATAGAAAGGAGGACATTGTATGAACCATGTTATGATATTGTCACGGTTTTTAGACGAACACTCAGACCAGATCGGTAAGGTAAAAATGACTTTATTAGAATAAAGTGCATACACGAATTGAGGCCCTTAGACCCACAGTACAGAACATACATATATATATATATATATATATATATATATATATATATATATATATATATATAAATACAAATGGATACATCAATAGCAACCAGTATAGGTAATCTGGAGGAACTGGAAACAATACTGGCAATGAGGATTCTGGCTAGAACCAGAGAGACTGAAGGCACACAGTCCAGGAGCTGACAGCAGGACTTCGGTGACAAGTGGTTCAGTAATAGAGGACTGGCACAACCCAGACGTCTGGGCACAGAACAACAGAATCGAGGCAACACTGACCCTGGCCCTTAGGCCACAGATAGACCGAGGCAACTGCTTAGTAGGCAGCACTGACCCTAGGGAAGGGTCACAAGGAGACCAAGGCAACTGCTACGTAGGCAAACCCTAGAACGCTAGGGGTGGATCGAGATATAGGTATATAGATGGAACGCAACCAGTGTCCCCTCACCCAGAGTGATGGTTTAATGCAATGCTGGCTCTTGAGCCCAAGGCTACTGCAGTGAGGAATAAGCACTAACCCTACCTGGACGATCCAGACACACAAAGGGTCAATAGGTAACGCCCAGAGAAATACTGCAACTCCCAAAGGGAGTGAGCCCAGCGCTGATAGGGAGGTGGACACAGAGAGTAATCAGAGTAACACAGTCAGTACTATGAACACTGTACCAGTACTTTGCTTGTGCACACCGCCGTAGGAGGCTAAGAGAGCAGCTTAAGCATGAATGCTCAGCCTCTGGTCGACAAAGTAATAGTGCCATGCGGCGCACACCGACAATAGTAAAGAAATGGCCCAGCATTTATCAGTGGCCAAACAGAGGCAACCAAGCGGTACAACCGGACACGATCAGAGATGGAATGGATACTTGGCCGGTGCAGTTAGCCACGGAGCGGTACACAGCCAGATACGGTCAGTAATGTAGTGGGTTCTCAGCCAGATACAGTCAGCAACGGAGCGGGTTCTCAGCCAGATACGGTCAGCAATGGAGCGGGTTCTCAGCCAGATACAGTCAGCAACGGAGCGGGTTCTCATCCAGATACGGTCAGCAACGGAGCGGGTCCTCAGCCAGATGCGGTCAGCAACGGAGCGGATTCTCAGCCAGGTACAGTCAGCAACGGAACGGCAGCACACAGGAACTCAGGAATGTCGTCAGGCAGGCCAGGTCATACACAATAAGCGACAAATACGGATCAAATGTCAGGAACTTGTACACCACGAAAGGGCACCATAGCGTAGATATGATAGGGTATATAAAGGCCATCACTGGGCGGTGACAAAGGTACTAGCCAATCAGCAAGAGGTAATACAAATAGCAGTCAGAATGTTGCCGCCCGCAGCACAGAGCACGGGCACCGTGATAGATATAGGCACACAGACGTATAGTGGGTAATATTGTGATCTCTCCACTCCTTTATTACAAAGAGACTCAGGACTGCTGTATAAACTTGGTGCTTTGCACCTATATTCACTTGCGCTGATACTTGGTACGTTGAAAAGTCACAGAGAGTTTTTGTACTACAGAGGCCATTGCTGCAGTGCAGCTCCTTTTGTACAATCAGTTGCTTCATGATAAGACAGGAAGAATACATGAGTTGATACGCGTCATGCCTGTCTGGCCAGTAACTTGACTTTTGAAGGAAATTAGTATCAGCGCAAGTGAATTTAGATGCACAGTAGTCCTGAGTCACTTTGTAATAAAGGAGTGAAGAGATCACAATATTAGTATTATACATCTATATGCCTATATTGTAACATAAAACATCATGGCACATATGCGTGGGTGCTAATATAGGATCAGCAAGTATATTAACTCTTTTAGTGGCAAAGAACTAGGCAACACGTTGGTCCGCAATGCGTTGCATAGGTCTCTGGCACTGAAAGGGTTAACAAGAAGAGTAAAATGAAGGACAGATTTAGTTGTGGAGGGTGAGGCGAGGGTACTGTTTTTTGTTGGCAGGTGGCCTGTCACTGCTGTATGCAGGGAGAGTCAGCCATGTTATCTTGCTTTAGAAGTGAATGTTGAGGGTGGGCAAACTCCTTGCAGAGATTTCAGCCCCTGCCTACTCCTGAGAAAATCACGCCCCTGTCTATGTCCAGGACAGGCAGTATAGAGGAGATTTAAATATCTTCTCCTTACTGCCATCCCTGGGTTTGTGGCCGGAGAAGCAGGTTCTGTATTTTATTTATATATAAATAAAATATTATATATATATATATATATATATATATAAAATTTATATAGTAAACATTTTTAAACTTCATCATCCAGGATATTAGTGTTTTAAGGAATATGGTGCAGCATTTTTGAAGGTCCAGGGTACAGTATACACATAGTCAAGGTGTTGAGATCTCTCCACAGGTATTAGTCAGCTTTGGCTATCCCCATTGCTGACCATTTGTAAATGTAAGTAAAATATGTTCCACTTCAGTCTTGATTTGTTTGCTACAATATTACATGACTGGTCACTAATGATGAGCGAGCACCCCGATGCTCGGGTGCTCTGACCGAGCACCGCCGGAGGCTCGAGTGCTCGGCCGAGCACCCGAGCCCCATTCAATTGAATGGGGCGACACGAGCATTACACCAGGCACCCCCTGCTCTGATGAGGGGAGGGTGCCTGGTCAATGCCCCACTTCATCTCCGCAATGTCCCCCTTCATCTCCGCAATGTCCCCCTTCATCTCCGCTATGCCCCTCTTCCACAATGTCCCCCTTCATCTCCTCTATGCCCCTCTTCCACAATGTCCCCCTTCATCTCCGCTATGCCCCTCTTCCACAATGTCCCCCTTCATCTCCACACTGTCCCCCTTCATCTCCGCAATGCCCCCTTCATCTCCTCAATGCCCCCGTACCTCCAGTCCCTGGTGGTCCAGCGGAGCGTCTTCAGATCTGTGCCTCCTCCGGCACAGATCCCCGCCACCCGAACACGGCGGGCGAGCACATGGCGGTACTCGATGAGTACCGCCATGTGCCGAGCAGAGCGATGCTCGAGCCGATCCGAGCATCGGCCGAGCACGCTCGCTCAACACTACTGGTCACCCCCTCTCTTTTCATTGATGTTCTATGAAAATTCCATGGGATCCTTTGTCTTGGTGTAGAACATTGGAACCATCCCGTTCTCGCGATATGCCATCAGATCCTCTGATGGAAGAGCCTGGCAGTGAACTCGTAATCCTTCAGTTCCCAGTTTCCTGGATCCAGATCTTGATGACTGAGAAAGTCTGAGACCATGTTTTCCATTCCTGGGTTGTGCACAGCTGAGATGGCTGGAAAATGAGCTTCCGCCCATTGAAGGAGTTCAGAAACTCCATCCAAGCTGACTCACTTCGAGTTCCTCATTGGATGCTGATGTAGATCACTACCTGTGAGCAGCGAAGGAGTGCTGGACGAATAGTCAGAATTTCCAGGATGCTGAATGATAGGGGACTCTTCTCTCTGGTCCAATAGCCTTCAGCTGTCTGGGGACCTAAAGTTGCTGATAATATTCAAAATTCACTGCACCATAAAATCATTCAAGTACAATGAATTAAAATCAACAAATGTTTATTCTGAGTAGCATTAAAACATAATAAAAATTCACAACCTCAGAAGACTAGGTGCAGACTACCTTCTCATCAATGCTTTTCACATAAATGCAGCTTAATCATGATGATAAGGCCTGTAAATGATGGTGTTCTAAATTTAAAATAACATTCACCAATAAATTCACAATACATCAGCTCCACATGTGCTGAATGAAGGATTGCTGCAGTCTAGGTTATTCCTATCTGAGAAACTTAACTGTTAACACCATCTAGTCTATTACCTACCATTAACCACAATAAGCATTATATAATACATAAATATACATAAATATAAATGTGTCAATCACATATATATATGGCATATAGATAAATCCAATGGATAAAGTTCAACAACTCAAAAGTAATTAAATATCGTCTTAATGAAAATACAACAGTGAATCAACCTCCCCCCCAAATATTAACTGAGAACACAAACCCCTTCAAGCAATAGTGCCAGGTGAAATGAAAAAGATTTATTACGTAAGTGAGAAAAAACTACCCCATAAAAAATAAGAAAACATCCTATATTATAAAAGGCCAGATGTATGTTTGCCCGATGCAGTCATGCTCAGTAGAGACTGCCTGAATGCACAGAATGCTGGCCGTTGTACACGTGCTTTTACACTAGTATAATAAATAAATTCCCAAGAGGAGTCACAAACCCCATAAATATTCTCTGAGTAACAGATTAAAATGCTGCTGATAAACTCCAACATTGATTCTGAAATAATATCAAATACTTGATCCTAAATCATCCAAGCCTAATGACACTACCAGTGGTGTCCGTAGACATTTTTCCAGGGGGGGGCAAAGCCATAATATGACCCCCAGGCCAGACATTCTAGCCCCTTTATTTATATGGAGGAGGGTAATTGTAGGGGGGGCAAGTGCCCCCCTTGCCCCCCCCTCCGGACGCCCATGGACACTACAACTTGCCAGAACCAGAGTGCCGTGGACCCATGACTAATTGCCCGCCAAATTCAGGACCACCGAGAACATGCCAAATAGAACAAGAAACAGGACTCAATAAAATGTACAAATTACATAAATTAAATATATATAAGTGAATCCCAATAAGATACAAGGACATCTGGCATTCAAAGGGATCTCACTAAAGATGTCCAATTTGATAAGATTTGTTTAGAGTCCCAAACAAAATTCCTACAAAAAATATTAGGGTACTGTTCACAAGTTAACACTTAAAGGGATAGTAATGTTTCATAATAAAAGCAGCTCTAATTAATCTTCATAGTATTTGGACTTTAGAGAGTGTTATTTCAATTCTGTCAGAGTTGTAGTTCAAGAGTAATTCAATGACAAAGTATCCTCCTCCCGCCCCTTTTACTGATATAACACTGTTCAGCCAGATCAGAAGGGACGTGCCCAGGTAGACTGCAGAGAGGAACAATCTTCAATTAAGATCAGAGAAAAACCTGAAAAACTTGTGAAGGGGGGCAGGGCATTCATTGTTCTCATAGGAAGAAGATTGT
The DNA here is from genome assembly GCA_037306005.1 of Rhinophrynus dorsalis. Classification (NCBI taxonomy): domain Eukaryota; kingdom Metazoa; phylum Chordata; class Amphibia; order Anura; family Rhinophrynidae; genus Rhinophrynus; species Rhinophrynus dorsalis. Next base: position 244,442,494 of record CM074721.1, read on the forward strand.
CCCCTTCTGTTATCTGTCTGGTCTTACAACCAGATTCCACATCTGAGAACAGATGGCTTACATTAGCTAAAAGGGGCGGGAGGGGAACTTTGCTTGTGAATATCTCTCAAACCATAAAGAGAGATAAGACTTATATTGTTCGTCATGTTTTTTTCATGCCTACAAAATAAAATAAAGTTAAAACGAAGTATTACTATCCCTTTAATGAATAGGTAAAAAGAACTCCAACCCCCCTGAATGCTCTGTGTACTAACACATTTAAACACCGCAATCTACTAAATAACAATATAACAATCTGGATTGTACTCACAAAGTGATGTTGCCACTGCCAGACAAGTGTTATCAGCAGGTCTGTCTTTCAGGCCTAAAGAAAATATAACCCTGTCTCCGTACGGGTTTGTCCTCTATTGCTTGGCTGTCCAGTCAAATTCCTATTCCTCGGCTCACACGTTATTTGGGTTTTTTGTTATTTGATAAAGCAGCATACACCTGTGAAACGCGTAAGAAATCCTTTTTATATTGTTTTTATATTTTGATACATATAATGTTTTAAAAGAATACTGCCGTGTCATTGTTATCTTTTGTTTGATTATTTGGAGTGAAATCCTGTGAGCCGAGGAATAGGAATTCGAATGGATAGCCAAGCAATAGAGGACAAACCTGTACGGAGTCAAGGTTAAATTCCCCGTAGGCTTGAAAGTCACACTTGCTTATAACATCTGTCTGACAACATCACTTTGTGAGTACAATTCTGACTTACAGTTGAAACCAGACGTTTACATACACTATATAAAAAGACACATATGCATGTTTTTCTCACTATCTGACATGAAATCAGAATAAACCTTAACCATTTTTGGTCAATTAGGATTACCAAAATTATTTATATTTGCCAAATGACATAATAATGAGAGAGAGAGAATTTTTTTAAGGCATTTTTATTACTTTCTGCAAAGTCAAAAGTTTACATACATTTCATTAGTATTTGGGACATTGCCCTTAAACTGTATGACTTGGGTCAAACATTTTGGATATCCTTCCACAAGCTTCTCACAATAGTTGGTAGGAATTTTGGCCCATTTCTCCTGACAGAACTGGTGTAACTGAGCTATGTTTGTAGGTCGCCTTGCTCGCACCTGCCTTTTCAGCTTTGCCCATAAATTTTCAATAGGATTGAGATCAGGACTTTGTGATGGCCACTCCAAAATATTGACTTTGTTATCCTTAAGCCACTTTGTAACCAGTTTGGCAGTATGCTTCGGATCATTGTCCATTTGGAAGACCCATTTCCGCCAAAGCTTTAACTTCCTGGCTGATGTCTTGTGATGTTGCTTCTGTATTGCCACATAATCTTCTTTTCTCATGATGCCATCTATTTTGTGAAGTGCACCAGTCCCTCCTGCAGCAAAACAACCCCACAACATGATGCTGCCACCTCCGTGTTTCACAGTTGGGATGGTGTTCTTTGGCTTCCAAGCTTCTCCCTTTTTCCTATAAAGGTAACAATGGTCATTATGGCCAAACAGTTCAATTTTAGTTTTGTCAGACCACAGGATATGTCTCCAAAAATGTAGGTCTTTGTTCCTGTGTGCATTTGCAAACATTAATCTGGCTTTTATATGTTTCTTTTGGAGTAATGGATTCTTCCTGGCAGAGTGGCCTTTCAGTCCATGTTGATACAGTACTCGTTTCACTGTGGATAATGACACAATCTTACCAGCTTCTGCCAGCATCTTCACAAGGTCTTTTGCTTTTGTTCTTGGGTTGATATGCAGATGTCGGACCAAAGCACGTTCATCTCTGAGACACAGAACCCGTCTCCTTCCTGAGCGATATGATGGCTGGACATTCCCATCTTGTTTATACTTGCGTATAATTGTACAGATGAACGAGGCACCTGCAGGTATCTGGAAATTGCAGCCAAGGATGATCCAGACTTGTGCAAGTCCACAATTCTCTTCCTGATATCTTGGCTGATTTCTTTAGACTTTCCCATGATGTTACACACAGAAGCAGTGTGTTTCTGGTGTGCATTAAAATACATCCACAGGTGTGTCTCTAATTAACTCAGATGTTGCCAATAAACCTATCAGAAGCTTCCAAAGACATGACATCATCATATGGGCTGTCCCAAATTGTTTAAAGGCATAGTAATCCTAGTGTATGTAAACTTTTGACTTTGCAGAAAGTAATAAAAATGCCTTAAAAAATTCTCTCTCTCTCATTATTCTGGCATTTGGCAAATATAAATAATTTTGGTAATCCTAATTGACCCAAAACGGGTAAGGTTTATTCTGATTTCATGTCAGTGAGAAAAACATGCATATGTGTCTTTTTATATAGTGTATGTAAACTTCTGGTTTCAACTGTATATATTTTATTGTTATTTAGAAGATTACACTATTGGGTGTTTCCTTTACAGGGAAACAAGACTGGGGGTCATGCAGTATCTAGGGGGATTTATGGCTACTATTTGCCCCCACCAGCCTTGTTCCCTTGCCCAATGGTAGCCATAGAACACCCATATACACTGTTTGGTCCTCCACACTTGACCACTGGTAACCACATATCCCCATGTACACTGTCTGACCCTCTCCAGCGTTTTCCCCTTGCCCACTGCTAGCCAAAAATCCCCATGACCACTGCCTGGGCAAAGGAAAAAAGCTGGGGGTGTCGGCCAATGTGTATGGGCTCCCCATGCTGCACAACATGTTAGAAATCCGACACAGTGTGCCCCCCTTCGACATATTAACCCCCCCTTAGTAATTCGACAAATAGTGGTCCCATATAACGTGTAACTTGTTATATGCGCTTTATTATGTTTATTGTAATATTTGACATATATACATATATATATACCGTAGTTCAGGCCTCGAGGTGGGGGAGCATCAGGACTCCTCCTGATATCCCCCCTAGCATGGATCACCTATCCTGTAGTATAGGTGATTCATGTAGGCGACATGTAGAAGTGCTTGTAGTGAACCATGTCACCAGGTTCATTCATGAGAAGCGCAGCACTGCGATTTCATGAATGAATCAATCACCCGGTTTTTGAATGAGCAGCCGCATACCTTGCCTATTAACCTTTTGCGTACCAGAGGGGTAGCAAACGCATTACAAAGCAATACGTTGCTACCTCTCTGGTACTCAAAGTGTTAAGTATGCAATACTTAACAGCATATGGCGAATAAAATTGGAGAAAGTTAGTATGTCGAATAGGAACACTATATGTCGAATTTCTAAGGGGGGGGGTAAATATGTCGAACAGGGAGCACTCTGTGTCGGATTTCTAACATGTTGTGTAGCATGGGGAACAACACCATTGTGTATTAGCCCCATTTCATTGCCTGACACCCCCAGCCTTTTTCCCTCTCCCAGGCAGTGGCCATGGGGATTTGTGGCTAGCAGTGGGCAAGGAGAAAAGGCTAGAGAGGGTCAGATAGTGTACATGGGGATATGTGGCTACAAGTGGTCAAGGGAACAAGTGTGGGGGCCAAACAGTTTATATGGGGTTCTATGGCTACCACTGGGCAAGAGAACAAGTCTGGGGGGGGAAAGTAGTAGCATCAAATCCCCATAGATGCTGCATGACCCCCAGGTTTGTTCCCCTGTAAGTGCACAACATGTATAATATATGATACATATGTAAGGGATAATTGTGTAGTGCTTGGTGTACATTTTTTTTATTTAACCCTTTGAGTGCAACAGGGGTGATCAATGTACATCCCTATGGCACTCAATGCTGTCCATGGTGCTGAAAGCCTTCTCTTTATTTCCCTACTGACCAAGTAGTGAAGCAGAGAGAATGCTGTTCAACTTCAGGATTGCTGTAGTTTTGGCAATGTGTGAAAGGATGAAACCCCTTCCACACCAACAACAAGTCGCAGCCCTCCCTGCTTGTGATTGCTTGAGGGCTGTTACTGCGTAGGAAATTACAGGGCGATCCTAACTTCAACAACCTGAGGTAGGTGAAGTTGCGACTGAGAACTCTGACAGCAGAGGCTGCTATCAGAGTTTGGTGAATGTGTTGAAGTGTCACATGAACATATCAACACACCCCCTTGCATATGAAAGTGTCTCATTATGGCTCATTTCCATTGTCGATGTGATAAATGAAAATTTGTAAACCCATCAGATTGATGTCGATGTGGGCATATTTTTGTCGGAGTGCTGGTGATGTGATGTAGTAGACATTCTGGTGAATACTATCAATGTGCCTACAACACTGCACTCACAGGATATCAACATTATTAACCCTCTTTGAGTTTTAGTGAATATAGTCCAAGGTGACCTATGAGAATGCAAAATTACCTACACAGGGTCACCCTATCTCTGGACATAAAAAAGCAACAACTTTTTAATAGTATATTTATAATAAATACAAATAAACCAATTATGTTGTGCAGCAATTGGACCACATCACAAATACAACAAGTATAAATAAAATAAAATAATAAAGCTGCACAGTGTAAATAGAAAGGAAACAGTATCCTGAATGGTATCATACATACATACATTAGAGTTTTACAAAAAGGACTTAAATTTGCTCGTACCTGACAGTTCAATTTGTTTGACAGCTTGTTGAATGTCAATAGAAATTTTTGACCAAAGGGAAAAGGTTGAATCCCCAGTTTTCTCTATTGTCCAATATAGCTTACAGGTAACCATGGGGAGGTGACAGCTCTTCCCAGTAGACTGTAACAATTCTTCTAAGAAGAGCAGGGGTGGAGCCTCCCCCTCCTCCATAGCAGGCTACCTAGCCACTCCCCTCCAGTTAAGATTTGTTCCTCATTCTGGTAGGAAGGCAGTGAACAGTTTGGCTTAGTTTGTAGTTATTTTATTATTTTTCTTCAGATATGGGGTGCCAAAATTCCCCCATTAGGCTGATTCCATTACTGGCTTCCCCTGGTGGATTGCCCAGTTTACAGGAGCAGGTTATGGACCCTTTCAGCCCTGGGAGAGAACCATGCAACCCATGTCTCTCTCTCCAGAGGCAGTCTCTCTGAGGCTTCTTCCTTTCAATGGTAATTTGAAGTAAGAAGACCTGCAAAAAAGGTGAGCAACCCTCTGAGTGTAGTGGTCCAATGGTTCCTCTCCGCACAGGGGTCTTTCTGGAGTTTTACCTCATAACTCTTGCACTCATGTTGGGTATTTTGTATGTTGTCTGTTCTGAGTTTTTGGAGCATTTTGGCTGTTTGGTAGTATTTAACCCTTTCCATGCCTTATTTTGCTGGGTTGGGACTTTTTTTCCACAGTTTCCCTTTGGATTTATGTGTTCCCTATGCTTTATTTGGGTTCTAAAGGTGTTTTTAGCATTTTTTTTTAATATTAGTGTTTTAATAGTTTATTTGAATTCCATGCCTTTAAGGCACACTTTACCGCATAGCCGCAATGCCCCATTAATCTCTATGGGACAGACTGTTTGGGACATGTCTCTGCAACCGTTCTGTGTACTGAGTTAAGGGATGGCTCTTTCTTCTTGTCTCCCCTTGCCTAACATTCCAGTGGACATCCTCGGTGTCTTGGGGGCTTCAGGGGGATTTGGTTCTGCCTTTGGTACTCTGGTACTTTGGGCCGTTTCCTGATTGGTTCCCTATGCGGTCACCATTTTGTTTTCTCTCTACACGAGTATCATACGCAGGTCTTGGTCTCCTCTGCTCTTCTCCTCAGGTTAACCCTTCACTAGCCAGATAAGTACATTTTAGGCTTTCTGGGGTGAAATCTTTAATCTGGGTGACAGTATTTGGACCTTTCTTTACTGTTTTGACACTTTGCTCCTGTTAGGATGTCAAATCCACTAGGTCATAGGGCTAGGCCTAAGGTTAAGGACTCAGAGGCGCCTTTGACACCCCCCCCCCCTTACTTTCTGTTTCTCATACCAAAGAGGACTTCCCAGAGAGTACTCAAGTCACTTATGCCCTTCATGTGCTGTGGCCCCTGTGTCTCTGCCTGGGCTTTCCAGTCATGATCAAGAGCCACTTTGGGTCAAGGACTTAAAGTCTTCTATTCAGGGGGTTCTACAGCCCTGGAGGCCCCCCACTTCCTTCAGGTTTGTGGCCCCTGACATTCCTGATCTCTTTGACTCCTCTGTGGAGCTTTCAGATGGGGAATTTTAGGATGGCATGTGTTCTGAAGGGGCTTCTTCACAATTTTATGGGGACTCCTTTGAAGCTGACCCTGAATCCTCTGCTGATGGTCTCATTAAGGCGGTTTTAAATACTCTAAACATTCCCTCTACTCCTGTAGATCCTCAGTCTACTTCTGACGCAAGAAGTCCTGTACTGTATTTCCACCTAATCCCACTCTGGATCAGATTATACCGGATGAGTGGAAGACTCCTGACAAGAGTCTTAATCTTTCCAAAATATTCTTTAAGCTGTATCCCTTTTCTGAAGCTGCCTTGGCTCAATGTGATACACGTCCTCGACCTTCTCTGAGACTGCTGGGCATATGCTGTGGCTGATGATCTGGTCTGCAAACTTGATTTCCAAGAAATCACTGATTTCTCTTCCCTTTCAGAGTACCTCTATTTTTGGACATGAATTGAAGAACCTCTTCAGTGAAGCCACTGGGGGGAAGAGCACTTTGTTGCCTCAGGTTCCTAAGCGCAACCCTCAGGCGAGGAGACATAGTCTTTTTCGTCCCCACCAAAGTGAAGCACATAGGGTGAACCTGGTGGAGCTTCTGGCTCCGCGTTCCACCCTGAAGCCCAAGCAGCAGTGGAGGCCTAGACACAACTCCACCAAACTGAAACCCACCAAACCTCCTTTGGCATGACTCACCGAACCCTGGTACGCACGCACTAGTGGGGGGTTGCCTGCGTCACTTCTTGAGTGTTTGGACAGGCTCCGTTGTGGATCAGTGGGTATTACAGATGGTTTCTGAAGGTTACAGGATTCCCTTCAAATCCCTTCCCCCCTTCAGGTTCCTTCCTTCTCTCTCCCCTCAGGGATAGGAAAAGCTCAGGCTTTTCAACAGGGCAGTCAAGTCTCTCTTGGACAATTCCTCAGCTGGAGAGAGGTTCAGACTTTTATTCCAACCTCTTTGTCATCCCCAAGAAGGATGTCGGCTGCCTTCCTATCATGGACCTCAAGGCTCTCAACAAGATTGTGGTTAACACCCAATACAAGATGGAGTCATTGCATTCTGTCATTGCAGCTACATGTCCAGGGGAATTTCTGGCATCCTTTGATCTTCTGTATGCGTATCTGCACATTCCTATCCATCCGGACAGTCAGCAGTACCTCAGGCTTGCATGCGACATGGGGAATTTCCAATTCAGTGCTCTTTCCTTTGGGCTCACCACAGCTCCTCAGGTGTTCACTCAGGTTTTAGGTGCATTGATTGCCTTCCTGCACACCAAGGGGATTCAGGTGACACCTTACATGGATGACCTTCTCTTCAAGGCTCCTTCCAGGGATCTTCTGGACCGCCAGGTTCAGGAATGTGCTCAGATCCTCCTCCAATATGTTTGGATCCTGAATATGGACAAGTCTGCCCCGGTTCCCTCTCAGAACCTGGTGTTCCTTGGCCTCCAGTTCGACACTCTGCGGAGTATGGTTTATCTGAAGGAGGATTTGATTCAGCAGCTCTCCTCCAAGGTGTCTTCCGCCCTGTCATGGGCGTCTGCTCTGGCAAGGAAGTTCTCCTCTCTGGTGGGAAAGATGATATCCACCATGGAAGCGGTACCGTTTGCCATGGCCCATGCCAGGGAGCTTCAGAGGTTCGTGATCCAAGTTTGCAGGGGGGACCCAGACCTTCTAGATCATCCTATCTCCTTTCCTGCAGAAGTGGATCAGAGCCTTCACTGGTGGTTGAATCTCTCCAACCTGGAGAAAGGGAGGCCATTAGTGATTCCATACTGGACCGTTATGACAACGGACTCCAGCCTGCTCAGTTGGGGCACAGTCTTGGGTCCCCTGAGTGTTCAGAGCTGTTGGTCAGTGGAGGATACTCTTCTTTCCATCGTCTTGGAGCTCAGGGTAATATCCCATGCTCTTAGGTATTGGTCCTCTCGTCTGATGGTGTGCCCGGTCCGAGGCAAGTCTGACAATGCCACAGCCATGGCTTACATCAACAAGCAAGGAGGCACCAGAAGTTGCGCTGCTTGGTTAGAGGTCAAGGCTATTTTGTCCTGGGCAGAAGACCATGTGCCTACCCAAGCATAGAAAATGTCCTAGCAGACTTCCTCAGTCGCCACCTCCTTGTATACAAGTGGGCTCTTCCCTTGATAGATGTGATTGCCACCAGGGACATCCGGAAGGTTCAGATATTTTGTTCTCGCTGGAGGGATCCTCTGGAATTTGCGGTGGACTCTGTCCATTCCATGGCGATATCATCTGTCCTACATCTTCCTCTCCTGCCAAGAGTGCTACGGAAGATTTGGATGGATGGAACATCAGTCATCCTGATAGCACCATATTGGACCAGGTAGCTTCAGGTCCCAAAACTATTGGGCAGGCCAGGTCTCTTTCTTCAGGGTTATCTGTTGACCATCTGGCTTTGACCACATAGCTGTTGAGGCCTCCATCTTGAGGAAGAAGGGACATTCTTCTGATGTGGTTTCCACCATGATTCAGGCTAGAAAACCAATTCTTCTAAGGCCTACCATAGGGTTTGGTCTATTTTCCATGCTTGTGTGTGGACAGGGATCTGTCCTCACAGGATTTTGACCTTCCAGCTATCCTGTCCTTTTTGCAGAATGGTGTGAACAAGGGCCTTAGCCGTAGTTCATTGAAGGTTCAGACCTCTGCTCTCTGTCCTTTTTTCAGAGACTCATTGTCTTTTTACGGGATATCAAGATTCTCTTTCATGGGGTCACTCATGCTTTCCCTGCTTACAAGGCTCCCACTCCTCAATGGGACCTTAATCTAGTCTTGGGTGTTTTGCAGCAGCCTCCCTTTGAGTCCTTGGCAACCATTCCTCTATGTCTTCTGACGTGGAAGATGGCTTTTCTTTTGTCCATGGTCTCCGGCCGCAGAGTTTCTGAGTTGCAGGCCTTTTCCTGCAAACCACCTTTCCTGGTGTTTGAAAAGGATAAGGCTGTTCTTCATACCTCTCAGGAATTTCTTCCTAAGGTGGTTTCTGAGTTCCACATCAGCCAGGAGATTGTTGTGCCTTATTTCTGTCCTGACCCTAAATCTGACAGGGAGAGGGATCTCCACTTGTTGCATGTGGTGCATTGTCTTAAGTTTTATGTGCACCACACTGAGTCTGTCCATCAGACTGATGCCCTGATTGCCATCCCTGAGGGTCCTGGGGCTAGTAAGGAGGCATCCAAGGTGACCATTGCATCTTGGATTAAGTCCACTATACACAAGGCTTATGAACTCAGGAAGATACAGGTTCCCTTTCATATCACAGAACATTCCACTAGGTCTGTTGGAGCCTCCTGGGCCTACAATTATCTGGCCTCTGCTGATCTGTTGTGCAAGGTGGCCACTTGGTCCTCTTTGCAAACTTTTGCCAAACACTACCATGTTGACGTTCTGGCTTCAGTTGACGACAGTTTTGGCAGGAAAGTCCTGGAGGCAGCCTTTATTTTTCTGTGCCTTATAGCTCTTTATCCTTTGAGCCCTGTTGGCTCTTGTTCTAGTGTGCTTACAGTTGTTCCGTGTCCGGTGACACTTTGTTAGTTTGGGCTGTTCCGTTTCTTAGATAGTCCATGGGAACTCTGGTATCATGGGAGCTGGTGCTTGGTCCTTTCCTTTCTTTTTTCCCACCCTGGGAACTCAATATTGGTACATCCCCATGGTACCTGTTAGCTATATTGGACAATAGAGAAAAGTGGATTTTAGGCTTACCTGTTAAATCCTTTTCTCTTAGTCCATATAGCTTATAGGTCTCCTGCCCAGTGAAAGAGACCATGCTTGGTTCCTGTGGCTGGACGTGGGGGTCTTATTGGGTATGTGCTCACAGGAGTCTTCTTCTTCTATCTAGCTCAGTAGATTTAGTGTAATAAATCTAACTGAAGGGGAGTGGCTAGGTAGACTGCTATAAAGAGGGAGGCTTCACCCCTGCACTTCTTTGAAGAATTGTTCCAGCCTACTGGGAGGAGCTGTTGCCTTGCCATGGTACCTGTAAGCTAACCTCCAACTGGCTGTTCCGATATGTAACACGTTTCTGAAGCCTCACAACCACCACCAGATAAGCCACAGGAATGCCGAACAGAATTGCCCACCTAGACACACTCCTTTAGCTCATGCTCCCTAGCTGAGAGCCCAGACTCTTGTGGGGAGAGCACAGCTGAGGATGCCAGGAGCAGGATGAAGGCAGGCCGGCACCCGCGAGAAATATATATTGCCCACGCAAGTAAGAGGTCAGTCCGATACATACATGTATGGGCATACAAGGCACCATTATGGGAGCAGGCAGATGCAGTGTTAGTAAACAGGCCAGGTTGATCAACGTCCAGTATAGCGGTACCTGAGGGGAGACCAGAGCAGTCAAGCAAGCCAGGTCATCCACTAGAATTCAACAAGCCAGAGGGGAAAAACACAGAGAGTAGTCAAACAAGCGGAGGAACAGAGTCAGCAACCAAGGCAATCAGAGATCAGGAACCAAATAATCAGCAAGGTGCTGATGAAAACCCTCCCCCTATAAACCTATAAGGTCCAATAAATGACAAGAGGGCAGTAAAAGAGACAAAGGAGCAGGGATTGTGATAGTTTGGTGGACCTTGAGTCCTGGGGGGAAAATCTTGGATTACAAGTTCTTTCCTCAGGAGTTGCCCACTGAGGCTTTTTCTTAATATATGGTAATCTGAAGACAGAAAACCTTCTGAAAAGGTGAGCAACCCTTTGAGTGCTGAGGTCCACATGTCCCACGCTTCCCCTTCCCACAGGGGTCTCCTTTGGAGTTCCTAACACATACTCCTGCACTCACTGGGTTTTTCTGTATGTCTGTTGGGTGTTATGGAGCAAGTTTTTGTGGTAACTAAGCCCTTTGCTTGTTATTTAGCATCTTTTGGGGGGTTGTTGGCACTTTTCCCTACTGGGTTCAGTGTTTATTGGGTCTGGTGACATTTACTAGTGTTTTTATGATGTATTTTACTTTATGATAAAACTTTGCAAATTTTGAGTTCCCGCGTGCTTTTACCGCATAGACGCCATGCTCCATTCACCTCTATGGCACTTTACAGTTTGGGACATATCTCTGCAACCGCTCAGCTTAGCAACTTCAGAGAAGCTCATTTTGTTTGTCTGCCCTTGCTCTACTATCCGGTTAATGTTTTGTTTGTGTTGGGGGGCTCAGGGGGCTTCTGGCACTGTTGGGGTACTTTTACAGGGAAAACTACATTTCCTACGAGATCTCGCTTTGCGTGCTTGTTTCTGATTGGCTGTCATCCTGGCAGCCATTTTGTGCTTGGACTCTCTTTCTCTTCTCAGCAGATTAACCTTTTGCCTGCCAGATAAGTGCATTTTAGAGATTTCTGGGGTGAAAAAGTAATCATACACACTATATTTGGGCGATTCCTTATACTGTCAATGTTTTGACACTGTGAGAATGTCTACTCCGTTGGAGCTTGGGGCTAGACCTAAGACTAAGGATACTGGGGTGTCTGTGTCTCCCATTGTGCACTGCTCCTCGTGTCAATCAGGGTTACCTAGAGAATACTCAGGTAATTTATGCCCAGCATGCGCTGTTGCACCTGCGTCTCCCCCAGGGACCTCCAGCTGTGCACTAGAGCCAATATGGATGCAAGAGTTTAAGGCTACTACCAGAGACCTTAGGTCTACCTTACAACTCTCTTATCCCAATTACAGGGGGTCTTCCAGTCTTGGCAGCCCCCCCCCCTTCTATCAGATCTTCCCTGCTAAAACCGCAGGGAGTACCTGACTTATCAGATTCCTCTGAGGAAGAACTGTTTGTGGATTCTGATGAAGGGGAATGTTCCACGGTGGTCTGCTCACCTTTGAGGCTGATCTGGATCCCTCAGCTGAGGGCCTGATCAGGGATGTGTTGAATACCCTTAACATCCCCTTAGTGAAAGAGGTTCCTTCAGACCCCTCTGATGTGTTTCAGAAGCCTAAGAGACCGTATACTTTTTTCCACCCAACCCCACTCTTGACAGTCTAGTGTCTGATGAGTGGAAGTGTCCTGACAGAAAGCCTTCTGTCTCCAGGAAGTTTGCAAAGCTATATCCCTTCTCTGAAGCGGTGTTAGCTCAGTGGCTTCATCCACCTATGGTGGATGTGGATGCCCCTGTTTCTAGACTCTCTAAGTCCACTGCTTTGCCTGTGGCTGACGCTTCTGCCCTTAAAGACTGGACTGACAAGAAGCTTGAGACTTCCCTCAAGACCATCTTTGCTACTGTTGGTACTTCTCTACACCTTGCGTTTGCTGCTGCTTGAGAGAACAGGGCCATTGCGGTCTGGACTGGACAGCTCACTGTGGCTGTCCATCAGGGAGCTCCTACTGCTGAGATGTTAAGGCTCTTTGCTAACATCTCTGAGGCTCAGCACTATGTTTCTGCTGCCATGTTTGATACCATATGTTTGGTGGGCAGAGTCTCCACTATGTCTGTGGTTGCTAGATGGGCTCTTTGGCTTAAGATGTGGTCTGCTGGCCTTGCTTCTAAGAAAGCCTTCTCTCATTGCCTTTCCAAGGCACATCTCTTTTTGGGCCAGAGCTTAAGGACCTCATTAGTGAGGCCACTGGGGACAAGAGTACCCTTTTGCCCATGGTTTCTAGGAAGAAGACCCCTACTAAGCGTACTCGTGTTTCCCCCCCCCCCCCAAGGACTGCATTCACGCACTCACCTATCATGGGTGGATCCTCAACATGGACAAGTCGGACCTTGTCCAATCTCAGAGGCTAGTATTCCTTGGACTTCTCTTCGACACCCGGCAGGGCATGGTGTTTCTCATGCCCATAAAGTGTCTGCTGTTCTGGCTCATGATCCAGTTCCGACCAAGAAGTTAACCTTTCTGGTGGGGAAGTTCATCTCCACCATAGAAGCAGTCCCATTTGCTATGGCTCACACCAGGGAACTCCAGAGGTTTGTGATCCAGGTTTGCAGAGGACATCTGGACCTCCTGAAGATGTCAGTGTCTCTCCCTCTGCATGTGGAACTGAGTCTGTCTTGGTGGCTCAAACTCTCCAATCTGCTGAAGGGTAAATCCTTTCTGGTGTTCTTCTGGACGACAGTGATGATGGATGCCAGCCTGTCCAGCTGGGGAGCTGTTCTGGGCCAAATGAATGCTCAGGGATGGTGATCTCCGAGGTATCTCTCCTTCCCATCAATGTGTTGGAGCTTTAGGCGATATTTCACGCCCCTCGTCACTGGACCCGCCAGCTGGTGCGTTGCCCAGTCAGAGTCCAGTCCGACAATGCCACAGCAGTGGCTTACACCAACAAGCAAGGTGGAACAAGAAGTCTCGCAGCTTGGTTAGAGGTCAAAGCTATTTTGTTCTGGGTGGGAGAACATGTTCCTGCCATATCCGCAGTTCATATTCCTGGTGTAGACAACATTCTAGCGGACTTCCTCAGTTGACACACTTGACAGCAGAGAGTGGGAACTGCATCAAGAGGTGTTTGACCTTGTTGTACAGAGGTGGGGACTTCCGTGCATCGACCTGATGGTGACAAGACACAACCGGAAGGTCCAAACATTCTGCTCTTGATGGAGGGGTCCTCTAGCCCTAGCAGTGGATGCCATGTTGATACCTTGGCACTTTCCTCTCATTCCCATGTTGTATAGGGTGCTGCGGAAACTGCGACTGGAGCGCTGTCCGGTCATTCTAATCACTCTGTATTTGCCTCGGCAGGCTTGGTTTCCAGAGCTTCTGGATCTCTCTGTGTTGGAGCCTTTCGGCTTCCCCCACCATCCAGATCTTCTACAGGGATACATGTGTAAGGAGTATGTACATCGCCTGGGTTTGACGGCATGGAAATTGAATCCTCAATATTGAAGAAAAAGGGTTTCTCTTCTGGTGTTGTGGATACTATGCTCAGTGCTCGTAAGACTGTTTCCTCTAAGGCCTACCATTGAGCCTGGTCTACTTTTCTCTCTTGGTGTGCTGATAATAACCTTTCACAGGAATTTGATCTTCCAACGGTCCTGTCCTTTCTGCAGGACGGATTGGATAAGGACCCCTAAAGGTTCAGACTTCTTCACTCTCACTGTCTTCTTCCAGAGATGCCTCGCTATTCTTCCTGATGTTAAGGTCTTCTTCCAGGGAGTTGCTCATACTCGTCCTGTGTTTAAGAATCCTGCTCCTCATTGGGATCATAATTTGCTTTTGGGCATCCTTTAGAGCCCTCCATTTGAGTCATTGGCTACTATTCCTCTACTCCTTTTGACTTGGAAAATGGCTTTTCTCCTGGGGATCATGTCTGTTCACCGTGTCGCTGAGTTGCATGCTCTATCTTGTAAACCACCATTTTTGGTATTTCACAAAGACAAGGAGGTGCTTCACACTTTGCAGGAGTTTCTTCTGAAGGTGGTCTCTGAATTCCACAATAATCAGGAGATTGTGGTGCCTTCTTTCTGTCCTGATCCTAAGTCTGACAAGCTTGTTAGATGTGGTGCCCTGCCTTAAATTCTATGTGCACCGTACTGAGTCTATTCACCAGTCTGACACCTTGTCCATCATTCCTGAGGGTCCCAGGGTGGGAGACCCGCATCCAAGGTGACCATTGCGTCTTGGTTTAAGTCTACCAGCCATAAGGCTTACAAGCTGAGGAAGAAGCCTGTTCCCTTTTGGGTCACGGCTCATTTCACGAGATCCACTGGGGCATCATGCGCTTACAAGAATCAGGCTTCAGCTGATCAGTTGTGCAAGGCAGCTCCTTTGTCGTCTGTGCACACCTTCTCTAAACACTACAGTGTTGATGTGCTGGCATCGGCTGTTGCTACCTTTAGGAGGATGATCCTGGGGGCAGCTTTGCCCGTCTAGGATCTCCTTCATCTCTTCAGTACTCCTTAACTTTTGGGCCCGGTTAGCTCCAGTTCAATGTGCTGTGTATCAGTTCTTGGGGTGTTCCCCAGTTTTGTGTCCGTTGACACTTTGTTTGTTGGGCTGTCTATGATCTGATGGTTCATATATGCTCTGGTGACTTTGGGGGCCTGCGCCTGGTCATTGCCTTACTTCCCACCTCTGGGAAACTCAATGGTTGGACATCTCAAATTTACCAGTAACCTATATTGGACTACAGAGAAAAGAGGATTTTAGTCTTACCTGTTAAATCCTTTTCTCTTAGTCCATACAGGTTACTGGTCTCCCACCATGTCAAGGGACCATTCTTGGTTTCCCTTCTTACTACCTAGTCATTAGTTAGTGTCTCAAATCTTACTGGAGGGGATTGTCTAGCTGCAGCTAAGGAGAGAAGGTAGGCTCCACCCAGCATTCACTTCTAGAATTGTTCCTGCCCAATTAAAGGGATGGATCGCCTACTCAAAGTTACCAGTAACCTATATGGACTAATAGAAAAAGATTTAACAGTTAAGACTAAAATCCTCTTTTCTCTGTCGTCTAATATAGGTTACTGGTGACTTTGGGATGTCCAAACATTGCTTTTCCCAGAGGTGGGAAGTAAGGCAAGGACCAGGAACATGGCCCCCAAAGTCACCAGAGCCTGTATGAACCATCAGATCATAGACAGCCCAACAATAACAACAAAGTGTCAATGGACACAAAACCGGTGCATAACCACACCAAGAATTGTAGCAAAGCACAGAGAACCAGAGCCAACTGGGCTCAAAAGAGAAGGAGCACTGAAGAGACAAAAGAAGGACATAGACAGGCAAAACTGCCTCCAGGATCTTCCTTCCAAAGCTGGCATCAGCCAACGTCAGCACATCAACGTGGTAGTGCTTCGAAAAGGTGTGCACAGACAACCAAGTGGCAGCCTTGAACAACTGATCCTCAGAGGCTTGATTCTTGTAAGGCCAAGATGCCCCAATTGATCTGGTGGAATGTGCCACACCCTAAAAGGAACAGGCTTCTTCCACAGTTCGTAAGCCTTACGAATATTAGACTTAATCCAAGACATCATAGTCACCTTAGATGCAAGTTTCACTGCCCTGGTACCCTCAGGAATGATGAACAGGGAGTCAGACTGGTGAATAGACTCAGTGCACATAGAATTTAAGACAGAGAACAATATCCAACAAGTGAAGATCACTTTCATTGTCAGATGTAGGATCAGGAAAGAAAGAGGGCACCACTATTTCCTGATTAATGTGGAATTTGGAGACCAACTTTGGGAGAAACTCCTGAGAAGTGTGAAGGACCGCCTTGTCTTTTTGAAACATCAAAAACAGGACAGGGATTCAACTCCACGACTCAGTGAACAGACATGATCGCCAGGAGAAAAGCCATTTTCCTAGTCAGCATGCGCAGAAGAATAGTAGCCAAGGACTCAAACGGAGGGAGCTGAAGGCCGCCCAAAACCAAGTTAAGATCCCATGGAGGAGAAGGATTTTTAAAAAGCAGGATGAGTATGAGCAACACCCTGAAAAAAAATCTTGACATCTGGAAGAATAGTGATGCGTCTCTGAAAGAAGACAGAGAGTGCAGAAGTCTGAACCGTAAGGGAACTTAAGCTGAGGCCTTTATCCACTCCATCCTGCAGGAAGGCCAGGACTGTTGGAAGATCAAATTCCTGGGAAAGATCCTTATCAGCACACCAAGAGGCGAAGGTGGACCAGACTCTGTGATAGGCCTTAGAATAAACAGGCTTGCGGGCACTAAGCATAGTGGCCACCACACCAGAAGAGAAACCCTTCTTCTTGAGTATTGAGGATTCAATTAGCATGCTGTGAAACCCAGATGGTCCACATCCTTCTTCCACAGGTACCCCTGTAGAAGAAGATCTGGACGGCGGGGAAGTCAAAACGGTTCTGCCACAGAGAGATCCAGGAGCTCTGGAAACCAAGCTTGATGAGGCCAGTACGGAGCAATCAGGACAACTGGAGAGTCCTCCAGATGCAGTTTCCGTAGCACTCTGTGAAGCATGGGAATGGGAGGAAAGATGTATACCAGAGGGAAGTGCCATGGTATGGACATGCTAAAGCTAGAGGGTCCCTCCAGCGAGAGCAGTACAACGGAACCTTCCGAATATGCCTTATCACCATCAGATCGATGCAAGGAAGTCCCCACTTCTGAACAATGAGGTTGAACACTTCTTGATTCAGTTCCCACTCTCCACTGTCCACTGTGTGTCGACTTAGGAAGCCTGCCAGTACGTTGTCTATGCCTGGAATATGAACTGTGGATATGGCAGGAACAAGTTTCTCTGCCCAGGTTAAAATAGCTTTAACCTCAAACCAAGCTGCGAGACTTCTTGTACCTCCTTGGTTGTTGATATAAGCCACGGCCATAGCGTTGTCGGACTGGACTCTGACAGGGCATCCCTCCAGGTGACGCGTCCAGTGGCGAAGATCATGAAATATCACCCGAAACTCCAACACATTGATGGGAAGGAGAGGTTCCTCCGGAGACCACCGACCCTGAGCATTGCTGTGACCCAGGACAGCTGCCCAGCCGGACAGGCTGACATCCGTTGTAACGGTAGTCCAGAAGGATATTAGGAAAGGACTGCCCTTCAGCAGATTAGAGAGGTTGAGCCACCACAACAGACTCAGCCACTAACGTCCCCAGGATGCAATTGAAGACCTGGGGAGCTGTAGTCGGACCAAAGGGAAGAGCAGAAAACCGAAAATGCACTTGGTCTCAAGCAAACCTGAGGTACTGCCGGCTCTCTGGATGGATGACAATATGCAAGTATACATCCTGAAGATCTAGAGAAGCTAGGAATTCTCCAGGAGACATGGCCGTGATTACCATCCGCAGGGGCTCCTGGTGATGGTAAGTCTTGACCACAAAGGAATTAAGGTCCTTGAGGTCCAAACTGGATGACAGCTGCTGTCTTTCTTGGAAACCACAAACAGGTTAGAGTAAAAACCCAAACCTATTTCCGGTACTGGAACTGGTTCCAGAACCTCCTTGTCCAAAATGGTTTGGATGGTGCCGTGGAACAGAAGGCACTTCTCTGTTCCCTGAGGAGTGTGAGAAGGAAAGAACCTGAACAGGGGAAGAGAGGAGAAAGGAATCCTGTACCCCTTTGAGACAACCTGCAAAACCCATGGATCCACCACAGTGTCTGTCCAGACACTGAGGGAGTGGCGCAAATGACCACCCACTGGCGCTTGGGGACCGGGGTTCGGCGAGACATGTCGAAGAAGTTTTGGAAGACTTGGGCTTGGTGGAGGACTGCTTGGCCCTCCATTGCTGTTTGGGCTTGGAGGAGGAGCGCGGAGTCTGGGGAACCACCTGGGTCGCGGTGTGCCTTAGCCTGAAAGGGACGAAAAATCAGATCTTTGCTGGAGGCTTCTTCCTAGGCACTAAAGGCAGCAAGGTACTCTTACCCCCTGTGGCCTCACTAGTGAGATCTTTAAGCTCTGGCCCAAACAGAGAGGTACCCTGAAAAGGTAATGAAAGCAATGCTTTCTTAGAGGTAGTGTCTGCAGACCAGATCTTGAGCCAAAGAGCCCGTCTGGCTACCACAGACGTGGTAGAAACTCTAGCCACTAAGCAGATGGCATCAGAAATAGCAGCAGAAACAGAATGCTGAGCCTCAGAGATGTTGGCAAGGAGCTGCAACATATCAGCAGTAGGTGCTCCCTGACGGACAGCCACAGTGAGCTGTTTAGTCCAAACTGCAATGGCCCTGTTCACCCAAGCAGCGGCAAATGCCGGGTGCAAGGAAGTACCAGCCATAGAAAAGATTGTCTTCAGGGATGTCTCAAGCTTTGTCAGTCCAGTCCTTGAGGACAGAGGCGTCTGCCACAGGCAAAGCAGTGAACTTAGAAAGCCTAGAGACTGGAGCATCCACCTTGGGTGGATGAGCCATTGATCTAATGCCACTTCAGAAAAGGGGTACAACTTAGAAAACTTCTTAGAAACAGAAGGCTTCTTGTCAGGAGCTTTCCACTCGTCAGACACAAGACTGTCAAGAGTGGGGTTAGGTGGAAAACAGGTAGACTGCTTCTTAAGCTCCTGGAACACATCAGAGGGGTCCATAGGAGACTCTGGAACCAAGGGAATGTTTAGCGGAGGGATCAGGATCAGCTTCAAGGGGGTTCCCAAAGAATTGGGAAGAGACCACCGCAGAACATTCCCCCTCATCAGAATCCACCAATAGATCCTCTTCAGAGGAGTCAGATACATCAGGTACTCCCTGCAGTTTTGGAAAGGAAGACCTGATAGGAGTAGGTGGCTGCCAAGACTGTAAGACCCCCTGCAATTGGGATGGAAGGAGTTGTAAGGTAGACCTTAGGTCTCTAGTAGTGGCCTTAAACTCTTGCATCCAAATTGGCTCTAGTGCATGACTGGAGGTCCCTGGGGGAGACAAAGGGGCAGCAGCGCATGCCAGGCATAAATGACCTGAGTAATCTCTAGATAACCCTGATTGACATGAGGAGCAATGCGCAATGGGGGACACAGACATCCCAGTATTCTCAGTCCTAGTCCCAAGTTCCAACAGAGTTGACATCCTCACAGTGTCAAACGCGCAATGCGCAATGGGGGACACAGACATCCCAGTATTCTCAGTCCTAGTCCCAAGTTCCAACAGAGTTGACATCCTCACAGTGTCAAACGTCCCAAGTATAAGGAAACAACCCAATACAGCGTGAAAGATTAAAATTTCACCCTAGAAAACACTAATCTTCACTTATGCAGCAGTTGAAGGGTTAATCAGCTGAGGAGAGAAGGAGAGTCCAAGCCCCGCATAGGATATTCGTGAAGGGAAAGCAGAAAATGGCTGCCGCAACAGGGGGCTAATCAGAAAAGAGCGCGAAGCAAGTGCTCATGGGAAATGTAGTTTTCTCAAAAAAAGTACCCCAACAGTGCCCGAAGCCCCCTTAGCCCCCCAAAAACACATAGAACATTGACCAAATGATAGAGCAAGGGCAGACAAAAAAAGGAGTCGTCTCTGAAGTTGCTACGTTGAGCGGTTGCAGAGTTATGTCCCAAACTGTAAAGTCTCATAGAGGTGAATGGAGCATGGAGTCTATGCGGTAAATCGCGCTGGAACTCAAAGTTGCAAAAAATTACAGTGAAGTAAAAAAAAGTTGTAAAAGCACCACATAACTTGTTAAGAGTCAATTAAACACTATACCCTTAAGGGGAAAAGTGCCCCTTAAAGAAGCCAGATCAGCAGACAAAGGGTGAGTGCAGGAGTATGTACCAGGGACCTCTGTGTGGAGAGGAAGAGTGGGACAAGTGGGCCTCAGCACTCAAAGGGTCGCTCACCTTTTTAGCAGGCCTTCTGTCTTCAGATTACCATTTGTAAAGAAGAAGCCTCAGTGTGCAACTTGTTAAACAAGATTTTACCCCCAGGGCTAAGAGGTCCACCATAGCACCTGGAAACTGAGCTATCCACTAGGGAATGTCAGTACTGGTAATCTGCCTAATGGTGGTATTCCACATCTTTACCTCTATGGGCTTTATGCACAAAAAAAGCCATAAATTCTGGGGCAAACCACATCGCATTATTGGCAACAAATGAAACTTCCCATTAAAATGCTTTGGAGACACCTCGTATATTCAAGGAGATAAAAGCCTCATTTAAATTGATGTTTGATGTATTTTCATGTAACCCCTATGGTTCAGTTGGTCTGCTCCAGAATTGCTCCTCTTTAGCTTACTGAATACAGCCCCTTATCTTGCCTTAGTATGGCATGGGAGTGAGGCTTCTTATAAAAATGCCATGCTGGTTCCAAAATTAAAGCAGGTTCTTTTTATTTTTCTTCATTTGCAATGCTAGGGCCATGACTCATTTGTAAGCTTTTGAAACTTCTTAATCCTTTCATCACTTTTAGATAAACAGAATATCTCTAAGCTTAAACAATGCTGAAAAATAGTGATTATATAAAGTCAGGAACATGTCCATAAATTATATTGCTTGAAGGTTTTTTCATATATATATATATATATATATATATATATATATTTATATATTTTTTTTTTTTTTTTTTTTTTTACCCCTTCTCAAATGTTTTAGAAAAAATTATGGTTTACACTCACTACCTGCTAAGGGTCTGATTCACAAAAGAAATTAGGAGCAATTCTAGAGCACTGCAATGTATGGAGCAAATACAACTGCTCATTGATTTAAACAAGGTGTTCAGAGAACTATCACTTAGATATAACAGTAAGTGACCCCCAATTAATTCTTAGTAAAGCGGTAAGCATTGAAAAACTGTTATAATCACAGCCAGACCACAGAACAGACATCTTGCTGAAGAGGGACCTGTGCTCCTGAGCTGTCCATACCTGTCTGTACCATGTGGTACAATGCAACCCCCCCTTAGGTTATTTGCCAGTCAGTGAGGAGACAGGGACGGACAGAGCAGGCACACATATCCCTCTTCAGCAAGATGTCTGTCGTCTGGCAGTGAGTCTCATAAGAACTTATATTTCTAAACAATGGCATCAAATAATAAAGATTATTACAGGATTAGGGGTGGGCAAACGGTTGTGTTCCTGTGAAAACCATATTGTGGTCTGCTTTTTCACAGGAAAATCCACTGTAAATCTAGCTATTAAAATCTTCGCATTTTACATCCATTGACAAACATTCTTCGCCATTTTTTTCAATGGCTAGAAAGTTTCCGCCTATTGAGTTATGTTTTTTGCCTTTATAAAAATGTGACATATTCCAGGAAGCAAAACACAATATTAGCAGCTCCAGAGCGAGGTAGAAGTGCTATGCTGTTATGCTGTGATTATTTTGCAAAAGTGATGCAGGAGAGGCTCATAGTGACTGCTATCATTACGAGAAAGTTTAAAACCAATAAAACGAGGAACTGGAAGGACCCTTATGTGTCCACTGAGTCTGAGGAGGAGGAAGTGAGCACTACAGAACGAATGCTGGCCATTCTCCCTAAATCATCCCTAGGGATATTGGGGAAATTAATATCAAGGGAGGAAGAAGAGGGTATAGTGAGAGCAGGACAGGTCAGCTGCCTTAAATGAATAGTAATACTTTGTTTTATCTTTATTTTATTGTGTAGGCATTAAAAAAACATGAAGAATTATATAAATCTTATCTCTCAAACCTTTATTGTTTGAGAGATATTCACAAGCAAAGTTTCCCCCTCCCACCCCTTTTACCTAGTGTAAGCCATCTCTTCTCAGATGTGGAATCTGGTTGTAAGACTAGACAGATAACAGAAGGCAGGGGAGGGCTGGCCTGGGGGGCAATTGCCCCCTGGGCCAGTCTTATGTCTGGGCTGGTGGGCCACTCCTAATTGTTGCTTCAAATACTAGTGATACCACAGAGCTTACAATTGAAATGAAGCTACAATCCAAGTAGAGCTACACTAGTAGCATAACCAATTTCTCTTGTAAGCTCTATGGTATCACTAGTGCAGCTTTACTTAAATTGTAAGCTCTGTAGTTCTATCAATATATCCCCACTTCAATTGTAAGCTTTGTGGTATTGCTTGCCTTACTTCACAACACTAACCATTTGAGTGGCATACCTCTCTGGCACTCAAAGGGTTAATGGCAATTTTAAAATTAACAAAAGGGGTTGGGCTGGGACAGTGGGCTGGAACAACAGTAAAATCGGGCGACTTGATTGTAGTTGCCCTCCAGGCCACAAATTGCCAGTCCTCCCCTGACAGAATGGGACAATCTTCTTGCTATGAGAACAATGAAGGCCCTGCCCCCCTTGACAAGTTTTTCAGGTTTTTCCCTTATCTTAATTGGAGATTGTCCCTCACTGCAGTCTACCTGGGCACCTCCCTTCTGATCTGGCTGAACAGTGTTACATCAGTAAAAGGGCGGGGGGGTATACTTTGTCATTGAATTACTCTTGAACTACAACTCTGACAAAACTTAAATAACACTCTCCAAATACTATGATGACTAATTAAAGCTGCTTTTATTATGAAACATTACTATCCCTTTAAGTGTTGCACCTGCTTCCAGATGTGCTGTGCCTGCTGTCAGTGCTGAACCTGCTACGTCTGCTGCCAGTGCTGAATCTGCTGCCACCAGTACTGTGTCTGCTGTCAGACATGCTGCCCCTGCTGAACTTGCTGCCACCAGTGCTGAACCTGCAGCCAGTGTGTCTTGTAATACTCAGGAGGGGGGATGGAGAAGATGATGCCAAGTGTGACAGCAGGGGACCCTAAGCCACACTAGCCATCCCCAAACAGTCCCGCCAGTGCTGGTACTACTACTAAGAAGGTCCAGCAGCTTGCCAGCATTAGGAGTGAGGGAGGGAGTAAGCATCATATTACTAGTGACTGTGAGGAGGAAGACTCAGGGGCTGAAATTGATGTGGTTGGTGTTAGTGATAGTATTACACTGTGTGCACAATTAGTCAAGTGAGTATTTTGACCATATCATCATTTTTTTTTTTTTTTAAATTCGTACTTTATTGAAGATTTCACAATGACAATAAAGACAAGAAGCAAAACAAAACAGTGAGCATCTGTACATCAAATATCGCTAGCAGAAAACAAATATCACCCATAACAAAAACGCACCCTGACTGCCCCAGAGTACACCTGGCCACGGTATAGAGTCCACTTAGGCGAATAAGATGTTGCCCTGTATAATAGGCCTAACTCACATGTAAGCAAGGTGAGGGGATTAGAGAAAAAAGGAAACGAGAAAGAGAAAAGAAAAAAAGAGTAGAGAGGACACACAGAGAGGAAGAAGAGAGAAGAAAAAAAAAAAAAAAAGGGGGAAATGAAGTGGCTCCAACTAGCCAAGTCTCTCCAGCCCACAACGGAAAGGATCAACATAGGAGGAGATCCCGACAGAAGTCAGTGGGAGAACATTATCCACCCAGGGAGCCCAGACGCGCAAATAGGAAGATGAGGAATTACGTGAGTAAGCAGTTAATTTCTCCATCTTCAACAGGTGCCAGAACCTTCTATCCAACCTAGTTAAATCCGGAGGAATCGACTTCCAGTGATAAGCTACATGGCAGCGCACCACCGCGCAAATCCTGAAAACCAGTTGGTTGTTAGGAACTGACAGTACACGAGCTCTGTAAGGTCTATTCAAAAGACAAGTCCAAGGATTAGGTGTTAGAGTGGTGCCCAGGGCTAAACTCAGACATTGAAACGCATAGGACCACAAGTGTTGCACAGATGGACACTCCCACCACATGTGTAAATACGTTCCTCAGGAGCCACAACCCCTGAAGCATAGGTCAGAAGTCGCTGGGAGAATGCGTGCGAGCAAAGATACCAGCGACACAGCACTTTAAAGCTATTTTCCCTGATTTGAGTACATGGAGTCAATTTAGAGGTGTTGTCCGTAATTACCAACCATTCTTCCTCACTTAAATGTTCCCCTAGATCTAGCTCCCATGAGCCACGGTATGACGGAGGCTGGGGAAATGAGACAGGTAAGAGGTGGGAATAAATTTTAGAGAGGATCCCTCTACTCCGAGGGAGGGAGTTGCATAAGACCTCAAAGAAAGTGCGCTTCGGAGGGGCGGAGTTATTCAAATAGGAGCGCACGAAATGACGAACCTGATAAAAACGAAAAAATTCCCTAGGCAGTGTATTGTATCGAGAGCAGAATGACTCCCAGGTCATCAGTGTAGAGGACTGTAGCAAGTCCTGAACTCGAAGAATGTTCGAATCAATACACCAAGAGAAAGAGCATAGGGAAAAGCCCGGAGGAAAATCTGGATGGCATAGAAAGGATTGTAGCAAAGAAATCGGTCCTACAAGGGCATCTCTGAGGCTATGTCGACGCCATAAAGATTGCGTATAAGCCAAGGTTGGACTGTGAAATCGCCCTCTCGGGAACCGTTGAGATGACCACATTACCAGAGGAGCAGGTAAGGGGTAAGCCGCACCACATTCCAAAGAAACCCAACGGGGAGGGTCAAAAACATTGTGCATTTGAACAATCTTAGCGTATTGAGCCGCTCTATAATAATTCCATAAATGAGGTAATGCGAGACCCCCCTCATGGCGAGATCTATAAAGAGTCGATATCCGGATACGAGGACGTTTCAAGGCCCACACAAAACGTGAGCTATCCCGTTGCAAAGAAGCCAAATCTGTTCGAGGTACCAGTATTGCCAAAGAACGAAACAAATATAAAAGTCGCGGAAGAAGGTTCATCTTGACCGCACTGACACGTCCCAACCAAGAAATGTGGTAGGAGTCCCATTTCCGCAGATCTAGTTGAAGATTGCGAAAGAGGGGTAGATAATTATTCACGTAAAGAGACGACAGAGATTTAGTGATACGAATGCCCAGGACATTGATCGAGGAGGGATTCCATTTAAAGTCGAAGTTTAGGGATAGAAGCTTTTCCGTCTCTGGAGGCAAACATATATTGAGTGCTTTGCACTTGGAATTATTGATGCAAAATCCTGGGAAGGAAGAAAAGAGCTTAAGTAAAGAATATAAATTCGGGAGAGAGATCAAAGGGGAAGTGTCAATAAGACATCATCAGCAAAGAGACTCAATTTATATGGTTCGTCATTGACCGATATCCCAGAGATATCCGGATGTTGACGGACAGCACATGCCAAAGGCTCGATACAGAGCGCGAAAAGCAGTGGGGAGAGAGGGCAACCCTGTCGAGTCCCACTGAGGACCGGAAAGGTGGAAGAAAGTGCTCCCGAAACGGACACCTTTGCACTAGGTGCCGCGTATAAGGATTGAATACCCGTAAGTATGGGTCCCTGAAAACCATATGCTTTCAGTGCCTCCCACATATAACACCAATCCACCCTATCGAAAGCCTTCTCGGCATCCAGGGAAAGCAACATTATATCATCATTTTTATGCATATTTTCCAACTCCAAGCTGTATAAACTTGAATACTTATTGGGTTTAAGCATATCAGGTGATGTGTATTTGTGTAATGAGAGAGGGTGGAGCCTAAGGAGATGAACACCCTATATCAAGGTGTGCATAATTATTAGGCAGTTTCATTTCCTCAGGCAAAATGGGCAGAAAAAGACATATAACTGACTCTGAAAAGTCAAATTGAAAAAAGTCTTTCAAAGGGATGCAGCACTCTTGAAATTGCTAAGATATTGGGGCATGATCACAGAACCATCAAACGTTTTTTTGCAAATGGTCAACAGGGTCACAAGAAACGTGTTGAGAAAAAAAAGACGCAAATTAACTGCCAGAGCTTTGAGAAAAATCAAAACATGAAGCTACCAGGAACCCATTATCCTCCAGTGCTGTCATATTCCAGACTTGCAACCTACCTGGAGTGTCCAGAAGTACTAGGTGTTCAGTGCTCAGAAACATCGCCACAGTAAGGGAGGCTGAAACCCGACCACCACTGAACAAGACACATAAGATGAAACATCAAGACTGGGCCAAGAAATATCTGAAGACAGATTTTTTCAGAGGTTTTATGGACTGATGAGATGAGAGTGACTCTCAACGGTCCAGATGGATGGGCCAGTGGCTGGATCAGTAACAGGCACAGAGCTCCACTTCAACCCAGATGCCAGCAAGGTGGAGGAGGGGTACTGGTATAAGTTGGTATTATCAAAGATGAGCTAGTTGGACCTTTTCTGGTTGAAGATGGATTCAAACAACTCCCAAACCTACTGCCAGTTTTTAGAAGATACTTTCTTCAAGCAGTGGTACAGGGGAAAAAGTCTGCATCTTTCAAGAAGACCATGATTTTTATGCAGGACAATGCTTCATCCCATGCATAGAAGTAGTCCACTGTGTAGCTAGCCAGTAACTGTCTTAAAGATGAAACAATAATGACATGGCCCCCTTCACCTGACCAAAACCCTATTGAGAACCTGTGGTCCTTCTTAAATGGCAGATTTACGCTGTAGGAAAACAGTATACCTCTCTGAACAGTGTCTGGGAGGCTGTGGTTGCTGCTGCACAAAAAGTTGATCGTCAACAGATCAAGAAACTGACAGACTCCATGAATGGAAAGGAATGGTGGCTATATTGGTCACAGATTTTTTTTTTTTGGAAATGTCAAATGTTTATTTGTAAATTTTGAGTTGTTTGTTTAGTATTCTCACTTTAATAGATGAAAATATACATGTAAGATGGGAAAATTATAATTTTTCATTTATTTGCATAATAATTCTGCACACTAATAGTTGCAAAATAATTGTGCACAGTGTTAATCTCCTAAGAAAGCCAAAACCTCACTTTTACTTTCTTAAATATTCAGGTTTAAGGTTTCTTAACATTTTGGATTGACGGAGAGCACTGTAGTTGTTCAATAATAAAATTAATCCTCAGAAATACAACTTGCCTAATAATTGTGCACACAGTGTAGTAACAGTGATGGTGAAGCAGCTGGTGGGACTAGTGGTAGGAGAAGCAATTGAGAGCATGCAGACTATCATTCAAGGGAGCTCATACAATTCCCCTGACACGGGGAGTCCCCTTCCCCCCACAGCATTGTCCATTTGGAACATGATCCTGAAGAAGGCAGAATTGTTACCATCACAATAATACCACCACCAGCACCAGGAGCACAGATCAGCTGCCTGTGCCTGCTGCCAGTCTGCCTTCTTCAGGTCATGAAGAAATGGCAAATGTGACATTAGGGGACCCTCTGTCACATTTCTCATCACCTCCTCAAGCCAGCAGTGAGATGTCTGTAATAAAGCAGCAGCAGTAGCGAGGACGGAATGATGGTGGTGGTAATGGAGGAGAAGCTGGGGTGTAAGACATTAATGGCCTTTTTAGCCCAAAGGAATGGGAGACAGGGATGGGGATCACCACTCTACCAGAAGCAGTGAGCTTTTGGAAATTGTAACTGCTCTAATTACTAATGCTTCTGGGTTGCAAGGGCAGCAGGATGCTGAGGAGCAGGCTAGTGGTCCATAGACCACTGAGGACACAGTGAGAATGGGGTCAACAAATGATGATTAGGAGTTTCCACTTGCCAGTAGCAGTAATAGTCATGGTCCTAGATGCAGTGCTGCTTCTGAGGCAGTAGCAGAAGCAGCTGCAACATCATCCTCTGCCCCAGACAGTGAAGGGGAATGTGGAGAAGAAAAAAGGCCATTCTTCTCCACCTTTCCCTCCCTCCTGAAGTCATGGGTGTGAGACTATTTTTCTCATGGGGCAGGAATAGTGCAGTCATCAACAACTGCACTATGCACAATTTGTAACAAATCACTTTGAAAGGGAAAGGAGGGAAAGTGCCTTGGCACAACCGCCCTGATAACATAAATGTAATGGTGTCTGTGTTTCATGTATGTTAAACATGTCAAAGCCAAACACCCACCACAGAAATCGAGCACTGTTGCAGTACCCCTGACTCTCCAGAAAGGCAACAAGGGGTAAGGCAGGGATCAAAGAGGAGGAAGAACAGAGAAACCCAGGCAAAGGCTGGAAGGTCGATGACAAGCAAAACAACTAGCTCACCATCACTTTCTTCCTCTAGGGTAACTAAATCTTTTGCCAGTCCACCTCATTCATCTTTACCTCACCCAGCAAATTATAGCCACTCTGTAGATGTTAGGAAGTGGCAGTTTGTGTCCACACATTGCACACTGTGTGGTGCACTGACAACACATGGCAGTGTGATGGAGGAGAATCCCAAGCAGGGCATCAAGCAACATCTGAGGAGATTCCATCCACAGAATATGCTAAGATGGTGGCAGGGAGGGCTGTTTATAAGAGAGGAGTGGAGGTCTATGGAATATTCTTTTTAATAATCTGTCATTAGTACTTCAAGCTGTGGGTTATAGGCGACTACTAATGGAACTCTGTTATCTTCCTTTGGTTGTTTGTATTCTAGGAGAGTTCTTCTGGGTACACTGGTGGCTCTCTGAATTTGAAAGTGGGATATCTTGGCATTCTAACTATGACTGATAAGCTCTCTCCTAAGATTTTTAAGGTGTTGATCTTGGTCAGAAGCCTCAGAGCATATGTGGTTATATCTTAGGGCCTTCAGCAAACTATATTTGGCACTGTCATTTATTGGTATAATTTATCATCCATATTCATTGTATCATTGTCATTTTTATTGAATTGTACATGATATTGTGACCTTTACATCACACATATCCAGCTTATCACTAATCTTTTATATGTCATTCCAACTTTTGGGATATTATATCAAGTATTGACAGTTATCTCAGAGAAGAGACTGACTTTTATGGTACTTATATATTAATTACTATACCATTTTAGTATTTGATATTGTCACATGAAAGCTTATCCAGAGTGATGTTTAATTTCAGCTAGTCTATTATC
Source organism: Rhinophrynus dorsalis (assembly GCA_037306005.1). Lineage (NCBI taxonomy): Eukaryota > Metazoa > Chordata > Amphibia > Anura > Rhinophrynidae > Rhinophrynus > Rhinophrynus dorsalis. The sequence goes on from CM074721.1 coordinate 244,471,697, forward strand.
GGATATATGTGTTTTTAGTCAGACTATCGTTTTTTCTAGTTGTTCTGTCATTTCACTATTCTTTTTATACACTTCCAGGGCAGGTCCTTCTAAGTTATTTATACTGAAATCACTTTAGGCATTACTATTCAGATCACAGATACTGAAGCATGCTATTACTCATATATAGATTTTTTTTGTATATCTTAGGGCCTGCCTGTAAACAATAGAGTTTTGTGTGTGTCTGCAGTGGACACTGTCATTTTGAGCTAATTAGGCCTGTATGTTGGTTTGCAGTAAAAAGATGTCTGGATGGAGTTGTTACTGATACTGATTGTAGTATCCATAAAGTCAATTTGTGTGGGTGAGTGGCCGAGTTTGATGTTTATTGTGGGATGGAAGGCATTGTAATCTGTATGAACTGCCAAAAGTTCATCTTCGCTGGCAGTCCAAATGATTAGGATATTATCTATGTAATGGAGGCAGACCAGAGGCTTTATTTTGCAAGTGGACAAGAATGTCTCCTCTAATTTTATCATTAATAGGTTGGCATATTAAGGTGCCATTCGCATTCCCATGGCAGTTCCAGTCTTTTGTATGTTTAGTTCTTGCCCAAACATGAAATAATTGAAGAAGTGACCTAGTTGTATTGAAATCTTTCATACTCAGCCAATAAAGGTATAATTTTTATCCTACCAGTCACCTCCATTTTTGATGGAGAACACATTACCCAATTACAAGAGGGAATACAGGGAGATCTACGAGAGGGAAATAGAAACTGTTGGAGGAGCTGGAGAAGAGATCTTCAGAGTGTGTTGGACCTGGCTGATGAAGAAATGTAGATCTATCAAGGGTGTGGGATGGGAGAAACATAGGTGGCTATTCAGTAAGTAGAATATATGCAGTTCTGCAGCAGAACAACTAGATATACAAGGCTGGTGAATGACGGTCACCTACCTAGGTAAGATCTTCTTTTACATAAAGCAATTATATTAATATAACTGCAGTATGATGGACAATGGGCAGTTATCTATGGTAAGTCCATCTGTTGTAACCAGTATTTATACAGATATATATGACCTATATGATAGGCTTCAGAATATATCTTCTCTGTGTTTGACATTTGTGAGCTAAAAGAGATTGCACCCTGGGTGCGAGGACATAGTCCCAGTGAGCTTTTTGTATACCCTTGCAAGTTCATAAGCCGAGTTGAGCCTCTCTGAATTCTTCTTTGTATATGCAAAATGCTTTTAGGGTTGGCTGCTCTAACCAATGAGGCCCAATAAAGTTGAAATGTACATCTGGGATTAACGGTGTCCCTGGTTCAGAGACAAATTTTGTGGCTGGACTGTCATTTTGGCAGGACATGTATGATATGCTTCAGAATAATCTTCTCTGTGTATGGCATTTGTAAGCTAAAAGAGATTGCATCCCAGGCTCGAGGACAGAGTCCCAGCAAGCTTTTTGCATACCCCTGCAAGCTCATGAGCATCTCTGACTTCTTCTCTGTATATGCAAATTGCTCTTAGGGTTGGTCACCCTAAAGGTAGTGGGGGAATTCAGATGTGGACCCCTTGCTCACAAGTGACTAGAGGGATTAGCTGTACCTCACTGACGAGGCTCAATAAGATGGAAATGTACGTCTGGGGTTAGTGGTTTCCCTTGTTCAGAGAGGAGGTGTCTGGCATTTTGTGGCTGGACTTTCATTTTGGCAGGACCTGTATGATAGGCTTTAGAATATATTTTCTCCATTTATGGTATTTGAGAGCTAAAAGATTGTACCTTAGGTGCGAGGGCACAGTCCCAGTGGGCTTTTCGCATACCCTTGCAAGCTCATAAGCCAATCTGAGCATCTCTGAATTCTTCTCTGTATATGCAAATTGCTCTTAGGGTTGGTTACCCTAAGGGTAATGGGGGAATTTAGACATGGACTTCTTGCTCACAAGTGCCTACAGTGATCAGCTGCACCACACAGACAAGGCCCACCAGGGCTGAAATGCACATCTGGAGGTTAGCTGTTTTTCTTATTTAGAAAGAAATTGTTTTGCTTTTTGTGGCTGGGCTGTCGTTTTGACACCTGTATGATATGTTTCAGAATGTATCTTCTCTGTGTATGGCATTTGTGATGTAAAAGAAATTGCACTCTGGGCATGAGGACTCAGTCTCAGAGAACTTTTTGCATACCCTTGCAAGCTCATGAGCCGAGATGAGTATCTCTGATTTCTTCTTTGTATATGCAAATTGCTCTTAGGGTTGGTCACCCTAAGGGTAATGGCGGAATCCAGACGTGGACCCCTCGCTCACAGGTGCCTAGAGGTATCAGCTCCACCTCACCAATGAGGTCTACTAAGGCGGGAATGTATGTCTTTGGTTAGCTGTTTCCCTTGTTCAGAGAGGAGTTGGCTGACATTTCGTGGCTGGACTGTCATTTTGGCAGGACCTGTATGATAGGCTTTAGAATATATTTTGTCTGGGTATGGCATTTGTGGGTTAAAAGAGACTGCACCCATGGTGCCAGGACACATTTCCAGTGAGCTGTTTTTTTTTTTTTTGCACACCCTAGCAAGCTTGTAAGCTGAGCTAAGCATCTCTGATTTCGTCTCTGTATATGCAAATTGCTTTTAGGGTTGGTCACTGTAAGGGTAATGGGGGAATCCAGACTTGGACTCCTTGCTCACAAACGCTTAGAGTGATCAGCTGCACCTTGCTGATGAGACACAATAAGGCCAATGTAAGTCTTGTGTGAACGGTTTCCCTGGTTCAGAGAGACGTTTTGTGGCTGGACTGTCATTTTGGCAGGACCTGTATGATAGGTTTTAGAATATATTATCCTTGTGTATGGCATTTGTGAACTAAAAGAGACTGCACCCTGGGCGTGAGGACACAGTCCCAGTAAGCTTTTTTTTTTTTTTTTCTCCATACCCTTGCAAGCTCATTAGCAGAGCTGAGCATCTCTGACTTCTTCACTGTATATGCAAATTGCTCTTAGGTTTGGTCACCCTAAGGATAATGGGGGAATCCAGACATGGTCACCTTGCTCACAAGTGCTTAGAGGGATCAGCTGCAGTTCACTGATGAGGCCCAATAAGGTCAAAATATACATCTGTGGTTAGTTGTTTCCTTTGTTCAGAGAGGAGTTGTCTGTCATTTCATGGCTGGACTGTATGATAGGCTTCAGGATATATTTTCTCTGTGTATGGCATTTGTGAGCTAAGAGAGATTGCAGTCTGGGTGCGAGGACAGTACACACACCCTTGCAAGCTCATAAGCAGAGTTGAGTATCTCTGAGTTCTTCTCTGTATATGCAAATTGTTTTTTCATTGAGTTTTCTTGTCTGCAATGCATATGTCTGATATTGTGGGCATTGAACAATGCTCTTACTTTGAGTCTAGTACATTTAGCAACTAAAGACTCTATGCAAAATTTAATCACAAAGGAGTATATTTTTATTATATATATATATATATATATACACTAATTAGACAATTTTTGAGTTGTATCTGCAGTCGCATGTAAATTACAAAGGATATGAAATGCTACAGTAATATATTTGCTTGACATAATAAGGAATTCTACATAGACAAATAATAGGATTTTAGTGTTCTTACCTGTCCTTTTCTCTTTAGTACATATGGAAATTACCATGGGGTTAATTCCCTCCTCCTAGAGGGCAGAACACATCTCAAGGAGTGTTTTATGGGTAGAGACTCCCTCTATCTGCAATTACCCAGAACACATAAGGTGGAAGTTCTACGGAAGAGACATCACATCTGTGGCAAAGCCAGAGGATCTCCTGTCTGGGAGAAGGCGGTTGGAACTTTCCTGTTCTCCCTACTGACCATTAGATCTATCGTCAGCACACCCCACTGTTGCACAATAAGGTAGGATGCTTCAGAGTTGAGTTCCCACTCTGCTGGATCTATGTCTCGGCAACTGAGAAAGTCTGCCAGAACGTTTTCTATTCCTGAATTGTGAACGGCTAAAATGTGGGCCTCTGCCCAACCGAGAATGTATCTCACCTTGAAACAAGCAGCCTCACTGAGTGCCCCCTTGACAATTGATGTATGCACCAGTTGTGGCATTGCCTAACTGAACCCTCACTGACTTCCCATCTAGGAGTGAGGTCCAGTACACAACGGGCAGTTGGTTCGCTCAAAATTCAAAGATATTGATGGACAGAAGGGCCTCTTCCTGAGCTCACCTGTCTTGAACCCCCAGGTGGCCCAGAACTGCACCCCAGCCGATCTTGCTGAAGTCCATCATGACTAGGATCCATTCTGGAATCCCAAAGGGTTCCATTGTTCCAGGCTGCACAAGTGCAACCACCGCTGGAAGTCCCAACTGGCCTCTGGAGAGAGAGAGCTATATGTTGATCCAAATGTTCCGGATTCCTGGACCAGCTTTGGATGACATGTTTCTGAAGTTCCCTCCTGTCGACCTGATACAAAGGTACATCATCTAGTGTTGACAAAAGTCTGCCCACAACTCTAATTTACTCCCTGATTTTGGCCGAGAGCCACTCCAGGGCCTTGAGATCCTTCCTGCATCACAAGAAGAAATTTGTTTCCTGGTAGGAAGACTGTCCTTTGACAGCTGTCAAACCTCATCCCCTGGAACACCAGTTCTTGGGAAGGTACCGGAAAAGACTTGAGTATGTTCAAGATTCAACCAAGGTGGGCACAGTCCTGAACAAGATGAGCCAAGAGCTCCTCTGAGGCAGTCTTGAGCAAAAGGTCGTCCAGGTCAGGAGTCATGGAAATGCCCAGTAGGTGGATGAAGGCTGCTAAGGCATCCATGACCCTAGGTGAAGGTGCTGAAGCCAAGCCAAGTGATCCGAGCTTAAAGCAAAATGCAGGTAGCTTTGGCTGTCTGGGTGAATAGAAATGTGTAGATATGCATCATGAATGTCAAGAGATGCCAGTTACTCTCCTGGGCACATTGCCACAATGACAGAATGCAAAGTACAGTAGTGGCCAAAAGTTTTGAGAATGACAAGTATCGGTCTTCACAAAGTTTGCTGCTTCAGTCTGCTTAGATATTATTGTCAGATGTTACTATGGTATACCGAAGTATAATTACAAACATTTCAAAAGTGTTAAAGGCTTTTATTAATAATTACAATGTTTATGCAGAGAGTCAATTTTTGCAGTGTTGGTCTTTCTTTTTCAAGACCTCTGCAATCCGCCCTGGCATGCTGTCAGTTTAACTTCTGGGCCACATCCTGACCTGATGGCAGCCTATTCTTGCATAATCAGAGCTTGGAGTTTGTCAGAATGTGTGGGTTTTTGTTTGTCCACTCGCCTCTTGAGGATTGACCACAAGTTCTCAATGGGATTACGGTCTGGGGAGTTACCTGGCCCTGGACCCAAAATTTCGATGTTTTGTTCCCCGAGCCACTTAGTTATCACTTTTGCCTTATGGCAAGGTGCTCCATAATGCTGCAAAAGGCATTGTTCATCACCAAACTGTTCTTGGATGGTTGGGAGAAGTTGCTCTTGAATGATGTGTTGGTACTATTCTTTATTCATACCATTCCTGAGCAAGCTCTGCACCTGTGGTGCACCGATCCCACAGCTGAATTAACTTTAGGAGATGGTCCTGGCGCTTGCTGGACTTTCTTGGACGCCCTGATGCATTCTTCACAACAATTGAACCTCTCTCCTTGAAGATCCGTTAAATGGTTGATTTAGGTGCAATCTTACTAGAAGCAATATCCTTGCCTGTGAAGCCCTTTTTGTGCAAAGCAATGACGACAGCACATATTTCCTTGCAGGTAACCATGGTTAACAGAGGAAGAACAATGATTTCAAGCACCACCCTCCTTTTAAAGCTTCCAGTCTGTTCTAATTCAGTCAGCATAACAGAGTGATCTCCAGCATTGTCCACGTCAACACTCTTACATGTGTTAACGAGACAATCACTGACATGTCAGCTGGTCCTTTTAAGGTGGAAATGTTTTTTGGGATTAAGTTCATTTTCACGGCAAAGAGGGACTTTGCAATTGATTGCAATACATCTGATCACTTTTCATAACATTCTGGAGTATATGCAAATTGCCTAAACTGAGGCAGCAGACTTTCCGAAAATTAATATTTGTGTCATTCTCAAAACTTTTGGCTACAATATGCTTGTTGAGATATTTGAGGTCAAGGATGGGACGACAGCTGCTGTCCTCCTTCCGAACCACACACAGGATGGAATTAAACCCTGAACCATGCTCTGAGAGGTACTGGAACCAGAACTTGTTTTGACTGCATGGCCACTGCCTCCCTGGGACAGTCGCGCTTTGTCCAGCTCTTTCAGCATCCTTGACAAAACAAACCAAAATTGAAGAAGGACCTGAAATCTATGTGGTACCCTTTACCTGTATATCATGCAGAAGAGTGCTTGCCATGCTTAGCCCTTGTATTTGGTCTCTTGAGCTGCCAGACCTGTCCATGCTTTGCAATGGATTATGCTTGAGAGACTTTAGCATTTGCGGCCTTCATTTGGCAGGGGGAACAAAATGACACAGTTTCCTCCCCATAGACAGACGTTTGGACGGCGTTTGAGGGGGAAAAAGGTGATCTTATCACTAGAAGCATCACTGATAGTCTGTTTCAGCTCAGATCCAAACAGGGACTTGTCCTGAAATGGCAAGGAAACCAGTGACTTTAGAAGATTGGCCCGCAGACCAAATATTAAGCCACAAAGTGTGGCCTTCAGCAGCTGTTCACCCTGAACAGCAACAGCCCTTTTAATACAGGCAGAGACAAAAAAAATTAAGTCTAAAGGATGCAATAGTAGCACAAAGGCAGCCTGGAGGTTATAGTCCAGCTTCTTGTCTGTTGGTTCCATCAAACCTTCTGCATCTGCCAAACGCAGAACATTAGATTTCTCCAACCGAGAAATAGGGACTGTCAAAGGTTGAGGACCACCGTGCCAAGACTGCCTCAGAAAAAGGTTACTGCTCAGAGAACCTTTTGTTGATGAACAGCCTTTTGTCTGGGGTCTTCCACTCATGCAGAAGAATGTGGTCAAGAGTGGCATTGGGAAGCAAGGAGAAGACTTTTTACTCCTCTGGGACACATTTGTAGAGGAAGACACCTCATTATAGGTGTCAGAAACCTGAAGGGTCTCCAACACAGCTCTACTGAGCCCCTCAGCAGAAGGGGGCAGCTTTATAGGAATCCCCATAGGAGTAGAAAGAATCCATCTCTTCATATTTTCCATTATACTCTTCCCCTTAAGACAATTCCTCATCAGGAGGTCCCTAGAAACTTATAAATAGGGGACACATTTAAGCTAGGTGGGGGGCTTCCAAGAATGAAGTACACACTGAAGAAAAAAATGGGATATGGGCCACTGAACAAAATAGTTTTGACCCAGGCTAGCTCCCGATCTGTGCTGGAGGGCCCCAGTGGAGTAGTACGGGCCACAGCACAAGAGAGAGAGATCCTGAATACTCAAGCCCCCCTTTAGCATAATGAACAGTGAGGGGGGTAACAGACAACCCTGAGTCCTTAGTATTAGATTTACCCCCATGCCCCTTAGATCCAGACATCCTGTCATTAAAGGGTCCCAACACTAGTATAAAATACTAGAAATAATCCCAGAATAAATGATCACCCTTAACCCCTTCAGTGCCAGAGGCTCGGGCCATTTCCTGTACCCTGTAGGCCAGGCACATTTTCATCATTTTTGCTATCCTCCTGTTTAGGCTTGATTTCCTCTGGGAATTTCTAGTTACATATGGAAAAGGGAGAAATTTACCTTGAGATATTTCCTTTTCTTCTGTGTCCCCCCCCACGGCCATATACTTCTATGGGTATTGTCTCCTCCCACTAGCTGGTGTAGGACCAATCAAAATTATTTAAGGAATCCCCTTGCCTCCTTTCGTCAGTCATCTTTTGTCAGAGCTGAAAAATATTTAAGGTAGATAGGTTATAGGGCAGGGGTGCCGTGGGGGGGACACAGAAGAAAAGGAAATATCTCAAGGTAAATTTCTCCCTTTCTTCTGTGTCCCCTTCCACGGCCATATACTTCTATGGGACATACCAAAGAAACAACGTATATAGGGTGGGAAAATATCAGCAATTACTAACCACAATTAATCACAGCATCCTTATAAATGAAATGAAAGACCTTACCCAGAAGGAATAGTCGCAGCTTTTAAGACTCTCCTGCCAAATTTTGCTGCTGAAGATGCTTGAACATCTAAGCGATAGTGCTTTATAAATGTAGAAATGGAAGACCAAGTGGGTACTTTGCATATTTCTTCTGCCGTAGCTGCATCCTTTGCTGCCAGGATGTTGCAATAGCTCTTGTTGAATGGGCCCTTATGGTTCTAGGCGGCTCTTTTCCTGCACTAATATATGCCTCCTTAATGCATTCTGTTATCCATCTTGCAATTGAAGATTTTGAAGCAGATGATCCTTTAAACTTTCCTTGATAATGCACGAATAGAGAATCTGATTTTCTCATCTCCGATGTTCTACTCAAGTATTCTAAAATAAATCTTTTCAAATCCAATCTGTGTAATCGTTCCTACTTTTTGTTCTTAGGATCAGGAAAAAAGGTTGGAAGAACTATATCTTGATTCAAATGAAAGGCAGATACTACTTTAGACTTAAATTCACTTATAGTTCTAAGTACTACTTTGTCTTGATGAAAGATTATATAAGGTTCCTTAGAAGATAATGCATGCAATTCGCTTACTCTTCTTGCAGATGTAATCACTACCAAGAAAACAGTTTTCAACGTTAGGAACTTTATAGAAGCTTCCTGTATTGGTTCAAACTTGTTTGACGTCGCCAACTGATTCAGTACAGTGTTAAGGTCCCAAGGAGGAACAATGCTTCTAACTCTGGGCCTTGATTTGTCTATTGCCCTCAAATACTTTTTGACTAAATCATCCTCAGCAAACTGCTTTGCTAAACAAGCCGAAATAGCAGAAACTTGCACTTTTAAGGATGCTGGGCGAAGTCCAGCCTCATAACCATTTTGCAAAAAGCTTAGCAAATTAGGGGTAGAAATTGTCCTCCTGTTGACATCGTTTTTCATACACCATGTAGAAAATACTGTCCATACTCTATTATAAATTTTTGCTGTCGATGGTTTTCTTCCAGCAATAATGGTACTGATTACTGGCTCAGTTAGGCCTCTCTGCCTCAAGGAATTCCTCTCAGCCTCCATGCCACTAGTTTCAAAAACTCTGGTGCTGGATGAAACACAGGACCTTGATGTAGAAGGTCTGGCCTGACAGGCAGGGGCCAAGGCTTCTTCACAGACATGTTTACCAGACTTGAATACCACACTCTTCTTGGCCAGTCCGGTGCTATCAAAATGATGTCCAGTCTTTCCTGTCTGATCTTTCTTATCACCCTCTGGATCATTGGAATTGGAGGAAATACATCTGCTAGATTGAATGTCCAATCCTGCGTCATTGCATCTATGGCTTCTGCTTGCGGATGATACCTTCTCGAGAAGAATCTCTGGCACTTCGCATTCTGTCTTGTGGCCATCAGATCTATTACTGGATGACCCCATCTTTCTCTGATCTGGTTGAAGACCTCTTGATTCAAGGACCATTCCCCTGGGTCCAACTGTACTCGACTCAGAAAATCTGCCTGTATGTTCTGACTTCCTGGTATGTGTATTGCTGACAGAACTGCCAAATTCTTCTCGCTCCATAATAAGATTCTTCTTACCTCTGAGTTTAGAAATCGGCTTTTTGTTCCTCCTTGATTCTTGATATACTGCACTGCCACCATGCTGTCCGATATTATCAGTACTGGTTCCTTCTTCAACTTTTCCTTGAAGGCTTTCAGACAATAGTATATTGCTCTTATTTCCAGTATGTTTATGTGTAGTAGTCTTTCTTTTGTATCCCATCTCCCTTGTATGGATCTGTTGTGCCAATGTCCTCCCCATCCTGTGAGACTGGCATCCGTCGTGATCTTTTGCCATACTGGATCTGTCAACAGTTTTCCCTTTTTGAGGTTTTTCTTGCATGTCCACCACTTCAGTTCTTTTCTTACTTGAGTTCCCAGTGGAATCAACTGAGCCGAAATTGCTGGATTCTTGTCCCAATGTTTTAGGAACCACCTTTGCAACGGCCTGAAGTGCAGCTTTGCCCATGGAACAATCTGTACTGTCGATACCATGACTCCTAGGATGGTCATGTATTCCAGGGATGTATGTTTCTTTTGTCTCCCGAACCTCTTTACCTTCTTGACTAAGGAGTCTATTCTGTTGTGAGAAAAACACCTTGCTTTTTACTGAATTCAATATCAGGCCCAAGAACTGCAATTGTTGCGTTGGAACCGACTGGCTTTTCTCCGTATTGATCTTCCATCCTAGGTACTGGAGGTGGTTTATGGTGATCCTGTTCTGAGTTGCTGCTGAACTGAAGGAACTCGCTATCAGTAACAGATCGTCTAGGTATGGTACTATTATTATTCCTTGTCGCCTCAATGGTTCTAGGGCTACTGCTAGTACCTTGGAAAATATTCTGGGGGCTGATGTAAGTCCAAATGGCAGCGCCTTGAATTGCCAATGCCGCCCCTTGAATGCAAATCTGAGGAATTTCCGGTAATTCTGAGCCACTGGGATGTGATGGTATGCATCTTGTAGATCTATTGTTGTCATGTAAGCATTGGGCAACATTGCTTGAATGACTGATGTTACGGTCTCCATCTTGAACCTTTCCTTTTTTATGAAGGAGTTGAGTACCTTCAAGTCCAGAATAGGTCTGAACCCTCCTGATGCTTTTGGAACCACAAACATTGTGGAATACCAACCTAGCTTTCTGAACGTTGATGGAACTTCTTCTATGACCTGCTTTTCTGCTAGTTCCTGGATTGCCTTTGAGAGCTCCAAGGCTTTCACAGTGTTCTGCGGAGTCCTGGAACTCGTGTAGTGGTCTTTGTGGGGTCTGTATTCGAATTTTAGCGGGCATCCTGCTTCTAAAAGATGACGGGTCCAAGAGTCTAGATTTGTCTTGTCTCTCCAATTCTTGATAAATTTCCCCAGACGACCCCCAACTGGAGCTAGAAGCAGGTTCCGCTGATCTTCAGGAGAATTCTTTCTTGAATTGATTACCACGAAACCCATCCTTCCTGAATGAACCTCTCTTGTTTTGTGGAGGCAGGCGTTTTCGTGAATCATATTGTCTTGAGTTCTGAAAGCGCCTTTGGTCTCGAAATGTCTGTTTCTTACGAAAGGACGTCTGCGTAGGTGATGTTCTATGTTTTCTATCCTGGGGAAGAAAGGAACTTTTTCCCCCTGTTACTTTCTTTACAATTTCTTCTAGTTGTTCTCCAAATAGTAAAGACCCTGTAAAGGGTAAGGAAACTAGCTTACTCTTTGAGGATGCATCAGCGCCCCAAGATCTAAGCCATAATGATCGCCTAGCTGTAACTGATAATGCTGAAGATCTGGCAGAAGTTCTCATGGAATCCAGAGAGGGGTCACAGATAAAACTAACAGCTTCTTTAATGGAGGCAACTTCTTTTAACAGTTTAGATCTGGACACAGATGAATCAATATGGTCTTACAACTCTGAAATCCAAATCTTCGCAGTTCTGGAGATACAAGCTAATGCAGTAGCAATCTTCATACTTTGCCCCAACAAAGAAAACTGTTTCTTTAGTGAACTCTCCATTCTTCTATCCATTGAATCCTTCAGTGAGGACCCATCTTCCATCGGAATTGTTGTCCTCTTGGCGATTTGAGATAGCAGCATCAATTTTTGGCAGAGATATCCATGCCGACGTGTCTTCCTCTTTGAATGGATACATTTTACGCATTCTTCTTGATGTAGACAGACATTCTCTTGTCTCCTTTGTTCCACTCTGTTTTAACTATATCAGCAATGGAATAATGTACAGGAAATACAGGGCCTTCGTTTTTTGAACCTGTAAATGCCATATCAATTATTCCCTGCTGCTTTTGTTCTTCTGTTAATCCCAATGTCTTACGCATTGATTTAAGAAAGGGCTCAATCTTATCCAGATTAAACGTTCCATCTTCTTCTTCAACAATTTCTCCATCCTCTTCTGATGAATACTGGGACATAATGTCTACCATGCTGCCTTCTTCTGTATCCTCTCTCCTGGTTGAAGGACCTTCATCTGGGTCATCTGTCCTCTGTCTTTTTCTGGGCTGATTTTGCAGAGCAGAGAAGGTCTCTTGCATTGATGTCTTCATCCAAGACAAGAAGTCTTGGAACTGGCTGGGTACTTCCACTCCTGCAGCCTTTTTAATGCAGTCCAGGCAAAGTTTGGCATTATCTTCAGCAGGAATTTTATTGTCAAAAGCATTACAGAGTTTAGTCTTTGAACTGGCTTTATCTTCTTTACTTTCCACAGGATTCTTGTCCTTCATGGCTCCAGACTTAGGAGTAGAGGCCATGGATATAAATAACCCTCTTAAAACATAACTTTTAATAACATTGATCATAAAATCTTATCTAATAGTATCTGCAATATCCACACATTGCCCAACAATTCCTTCTCTGTTTAAATAGAGGCCTAGTTGGCGTGCGTTCCAAGCTGGAACGCATGAAGGAAGTGTATCAGAACTTATAAATATACTTCCTACCTTATCCTCCGGTAAAGACTCCTGTCCCCAGATTGCCATGCTGCCGATTCGGGCGCCATACCTCCCTTGATGCTGAATCAAGGGGCTCCGTCCGGGATCTTGGATGCGGTGAACTCCGTTGTACTTCCGGTTTGCGGACTTCCTGTGAGCGCGTCACTTCCAGCTCACACGCGGGCAATCTGGATCTCCCTCGGAGGATAAGGCCACAGTACACAGGCCGGCACGAAGCGGAGCCTGGTCTCCGGGTACCCTTTCCCGGTCTGGGACAGAATGCAGCGGCCGCAGTAAATGAACGAAGCACTCAAATTTTAAAAGATACAGGCTGGATCAACCAGCCAGCCTACTCCAGCTGGTGTAGGACCAAAAAGACTGACGAAAGGAGGCAAGGGGATTCCTTAAATAATTTTGATTGGTCCTACACCAGCTAGTGGGAGGAGACAATACCCATAGAAGTATATGGCCGTGGAAGGGGACACAGAAGAAACTATAAATTGTTCTTTTCAGAACTAATTGAGCTTTTTCGTGGTACCTTATATGAGGAAAATGTTGCATTGTACAAAAAGCTATGATGTCATAATGACAAAGAAAGTGAAAATTTACTAATTTTGCTAAAATCATATACTATGTATCAAAAACATTTACCTTGGTTGCGAAATTTCAATTTTGAAAAAGCCCTGAGTACAAAAAAAAAAACCAAAAACAAATTTGTATAGTTTTTCTTATGTCCATGGCTAGAGCAGAGCCCTAATCACCAGGACTACAGAATGGCATTTCATGAATATGCTAGTTCTAGGGTTTTTGTGGTAAAGCTACCCTAAAACAGTGGAATAACTATATAAAACTATATATTTCTGGAAAGTAGACAACCTGCCGCATCTAATGAGGGGTGTCTTGCCTTCTTATCTCAAGCCTGGTGTGCCCAAATGTTTCCGGAAGTTGGCACTATAGGAAAAAAATTGCATTTTCTTACATTTCTGCCTCTTAAAATGTACTGAAATCTGTGAAAATAATGGAATTTCCAACTGTATTCATTAAGCTAGTACTCTTAGGAGAAAAATGACACCCCAGTGGTATGAGTTGACCTACCTCAGGGGGAGCTAGAAGTGCAAAATGACACCTACTACAACCTCTAATTTTACTAACATTTTCTCAAACATTACTTGTCTGTACAAAAATGGTTATAACAACTACAGAAGTGAAGAAAGGGTAGATAAACCATACCATTTTGGAAAGAAGACAACCTGCTGCATCTAATGAGGAGTGACTTGCCTTCTTACCCCAAGCCTGGCTTGTCCAAATGCTTGCAGAAGCTGGCACTATAGGAAAAAAATGTTATTTTCTTACATTTCTGCCCCATCAAATGTAATTAAATATGTGAAAACCATGGAATTTCCAACTGTATTCATTAGCTAGTACTCTTAGGAGGAAAATGAAGCCTCATTGGTATGAGATCACCTTAGGGAGCACTACAAGTACAAAACCACACCTATTGCCACTTCTAATTTTTCTAACATTTTCTCAAACATTACTTGTCTGTACAAAAAATGGTTATAACAACTACCATTTGGAAAGAAGACAACCTGCCGCATCTAATGAGAGGTCAGTTGCCCCAATCCTGGTGTGCAAAAATGCTTCCAGAAGGTGGAGCTAATGAAGGGGGAAAAAAACAAAAACAAAAAAACATTCTTACATTTTTGCCCCTTCAAATGTACCGAAATATGTGAAAACCATGGAATTCCTAACTGTATTCATTAGCTAGTGCTCTTAGGAGACAAATGACACCTCACTGGAATGAGTTGACCTACCTCAGGGGGTGCCAGAAGCACATTAATACACCTACCTGTTTCCTTCTTTGAGAATGGCTGCTTGTACTAAAATGTTCATAAATGTTAGACACATGAAGGAAAGGTATAAATGAGGGGTCACTTGCCTTTCTATCACTGGGCTTAAATGCACAAATAGTTAAAAAAGGTGTCACTATAGTAATAAACACAATTTTTTTTACATTTACACCACTTCAAAGATACTAAACATTTCCTCCTGTATTCAGTACCTGCTACCAACATGAGAAAAATGGTAGCCCACTTGCGTTGGTTAACATACAATATGTGGATGCTAGGAACACTTATCTAAACCTGACACTTTTGTTTTTGAAATTATCTGCCTGCACTAAAATGCTTATAACCATAATAGATTTACAGGAAAGATAGAGAAACCATGCCATTTTGGAAAGAAGACAACCTGCTGCATCTAATGAGGGGTCACTTGCCACTAATGGGGAAAAAAAGGCATAGTCTTACATTCTGCCCCTTCAAATGCATGAAAACCATGGAATTTCCAACTGTATTCATTAGCTAGTGCTCTTAGAAGAAAAAGGACACCCCATTGGTATAAGCTGACCTACCTTATGGAGGTGCTAGAACCACAAAACTACACCTTCTACAACCTCTGATTTTTCTAACATTTTCTCAAACCCAACTTGTATGTATGAAAATGGCTGTAACACCTTCAGAAGTGGAGAAAAGATAAACCATACGATTTTGGAAAGATGATAACCTGCTGCATCTAATGAGAGGTCACTTGCCTTCTTACCCCAAATCCTGGTGTGCATAAATGTTTCCAGAATGAGGCAATATAGGAAAAAAGTGAATTTTTTTTACATTTCTGTCCATTCAGATGTAGTGAAATCTGTGAAAACTATGGGATTTCCAGCTGTATTTGTTAGCTAGTGCTCTTAGGAGAAGAATGGCATCCCATTGGTATGAGATGACATACCGTAGGGGGTGCTACAAGTACAAAACTACACCTGTTACAGAGGGTTAATTTTTTTCATTTTATTATTTTTAATTCATACATAGGGCATATGATAGGGCAGAATAAAAAATTAAATAAATGTGTGTGCCACAGGGGGTCCAATGCAATGTAAAGCACTGCATTGAACCCCCTCTGGTGCACGCATGGCTTTTTTTTTTTTCACAAAACTTATTGGGGGGGCATCAGTCCTGTGTGTGCCACAGGAGGGGAGGGGGGGTCATCAATTAACCCCCTTCCCCTGTGGCACACACAGGGTTATTTTTTTTTTTTAATTAAATGAGGCCTTAGTACAAAAAAGTGCCCCCAGAAAAACTGACCCTGTGAGTGCCACAGGGGTCTGCAGCCCAGATGTCCCCGCGGTACTCATAGGGCCGGTGAGATAGCTTAGTGGTAAATTCCCCGACTATGAAGCCTGTTCAAGCCTCAAGGTTGCAGGTTCAAATCCCGGTAGGGTCAACTCAGCCTTTCATCCTTCCGAGGTCGATAAAATGAGTACCACTGATTGGGTGGTAATAACATCTATTATTTCAGCTGCTGATTTGGTTAGTTCAGAGAATGTGCGCTGAAAGTGCTTTGAGTCCCACTGGGAGAAAGGAGCTATATAAATACTAGTTATTATCAATTGCTTTATTGTTTTTAAAAAACATGTTCAGACCTTGTGGGGGGATATCAGGACCCCTCCTGAAGTCCCCCCAGTTATTGATCTCCCAGCCGATTGTGCTGGGGGATCAATATGGCAACTGCAGGAGAGCAAAAGCTCTACTGCCCTTCAGTCCTACCACTGGTAGGAGTGAACAAGATCGTGGAAAGTCACCTATGGTCACCGATGATGTTAGGAGGCTTCCCCTGGCCCCACCCACTCCTACCCGGAAGTTTGGGTAGGAGAGAGGGGAAAGGAAAAGCTGCGTTTCTCTCTGGCCATATTGATCTCCCATCGTGATCGGCTGGGATACCAATAACTGGGGGGAGGGGGGGGGGGGCATGAGGAGTGCCAGGCATTTTTTTTTTTTTTTAAATGCAGCCACTGCATGCCAATTATACTGGCTTATGCAGTGACCACATTTTAACTGTACCTTGTACGAGCTTGGCACAGCAGGTACAGCTGTCCAAACTCAATGTATCCACTGTAGGTGTTAAAAGCCCAGAAATTACTCTTATCTGGCGCAAAGGGGTTAATCTGGAGAGGAGTACCTCTGCATAGGAAAAGCAAGAGGAGTAATTTGGCCAATACAAAACTGACAGCCAATAGGAAGAAAGCCTGCAAAACAGGCATTCTGGGAAATGTAGTCAAGCAATGCCTACAACTGTTCAGAATTGCCACTAGCTCCCTGGACACTCAAGACATGGTCAGCATAACAGAGCATGAGGTGACAAGATGACAGAACCTTCTTTGACTTTCGTATATTAAATGGTTGCAGATATGTCCCAGAGAAGTTTATCCTATATAAGTCAATGGAGTAAAGATGGCGGTGGGTGGGCTCCTGTTCTTAAGAGGGAAGTGACAACAGATCCCACAAAGTCCCAGAAACACCAAATTAATCTAAACTGTAGTGAAAGGGTCAACTCCAAACAAAAAAGCAGCCATTCTTAGGCCAAAGTCCTGTGCATAGATGCCAGTTAAATGAAATACCCAAAAGAGTACTAGAGCCTGACAAAACTCAGAATGCACCTGTATGGAGAGGCACATGACTGGGACACAGGTGGAACAAGGCACTCAAAAGTGTTACACACTAGTCTTCTGTTTTCAGGTTACCAATGTAGCTAAAAGCAAAGAGCCCCATAAAACTCTGCAGGGAGAAAAATTTGGCAGTAAGAGTCTCTCCACATGGCTGCAAGGGTCCACATAGCACCGGTACACTGGTCAATACACTCCAGGCATGCCAAGTAACTGTAACCCACTTAATGGGGGATTATACAGCCCCATATCTAATAAGGAAAATAATAACCCCTCCCCACCTAAAAACCAAAAAAACACCAAAACTGTCTTGCCTTCCTTCTTCGCAGAGAGAAGGTGTCAGAGGCTCAACTAGGCTTATGAGCTTGTAAGGTTTAGCAAAGAGCTCACTACGACTTTGTCTTGAGATATGTAGTGCCCTCCAGGAGGGACTCAACCCCATGGTATCTGTGTTCCATATCTGACATAAGAGAAATATTGATTGCCACAGCCTTACTTGTACAAGGAGCTATAATTCCCTGTTAAACCAGTTTGACAATAACCAGTGTATTATAAAAGTGAAAAGTTTTGTTTACCACCACTCTCCATCTGCTATTAAATTAGAATGTAAGTGGAAAGAAATGATTCTATGAAGGCCAGACCTTAATCATTAATCTGATATTTGCGACCTTGAAACACAAAAAAAAAAAAAAAAAAAACCCTCAACTAACTACTTTAATGTAAAAGGGGGGGGGAAGGCACCCCTCTTCCTGAGATATTTAGGCTTAAAGTTTCGTTATTGAGGTGTATGCTCAGAAAGGACTTTGGGATGACCAGCTCAGTCGAATATACCATATATTCTGTATTAAACTGGTGCAGTCTCTCTCTCGGACACTCAAACGGAAAGTACTAAAGTGTTCAATCCAAGAGTAGTGTGGCATTGCAGCAGTCAAAAGACAAACAATGTAATAAACAAGTACAAGAACTGTGTTTTGATCAATTGTGGGATGTTTGTTATTATGCATTATAGGCTTAATAGATTTCATGCAACGATCATTCAAAGTTAGTGCTCAAAATAAGCAGGTGGAAGACATGTTAGAAGTTTAATGTTTTCTTTGGTTTTGAATGACTGCACATTGTTGGTCAGTTGTGAAGAACACTATATTTCTGTCATATTACTTGACCTCACTTCAAAATTTTAAAGACTGAAAAGTGTCCTTAAGTGTGTGACTGATAAAGTACTACTTATTTAATTAAAGTGTATTTCATCAATCCAGTTTGACAACATCTATATCTCAAACTGTAGTAGCATATGAAGTACAGAATACTCTTATGGTATCCATAAATGTGGTTAAAAACTTCTGAAATTAAAGAGCAAAAAAACCTAAACTCACAATGTAACAATCAAGAGAAATATTTCACCAATATTAATTCAGTTCTTCCTCCCATTGATTTGAAAATTTCTAATGTTTATTATTAATAATTATGCCAAAAGTGATGTCATACATGATACTAAAGCAGAGTGCAGAGTTAAAGAATAACCATACCCAATTAATAAATGCCTCAGTTTATCAGGACATACCTATGTAGATGTCCTGTACGGTTTTTACTTGCATTTGATCTCTGTTTCAGTTTACTTCTGGTTTAGTATACAATCAAACTTGTGTCTTTTTGAGTCATTCACATCTACTGAATTCTGTTTGTTGTGATATAGTGTTGCAGAGAGAACACACACACACACACACACACACACACACACACACACACACACACACACACACACACACACACACACACACACACACACACACACACACACACACACCTGTATAAACAATGAAAAAATAAATACACCTGAAGTAGGGTAAGCTAAAGTATTTAAAGGTGCAGTGCATGTTAAAGGGAGAAAAAGCAGATCTGTCCTCAGATCTTATTCATATAAAGACACTGAAAAAGGTTTAATAAGCTTATGTGGCCGTGGCAAGGGGAAAAGTGTTCTCTGAATTTCTTCTCCTCTTATTATGCCTATTGCTCAAACACCACTCAACCATTCTAGGCTCATGCTGCCCCTACAAAGTTCCTTAAGTGCCTTTAGATCATCATTGGGAGGTTTTAAGGAATAAAGCGATGAAAGGAAAAAAAAAACAGCTGAATTGAGAAGCCTCAGAAATGAAACACTTTTTTAAATATCAAAATCTGTACATTTATGGATTTTGGTGCCACAAGGAAGCACATCTCTAACAGCCATTTATTCCTAGGGAAAAAGTTCCCCTTTAATATTCATGAGATTCTAATCTCTCCCAGGTTTGTTAATTTCATTGAGTATTTGTACTACGGCTTTGAAAATGTGTTTGCCTTTTATTATATATATGTTGGGCATTAACCCTTTGAGTGCCAGAGCAGTAATGCAACATGTTGCATACCCCTCTAACACCCAAAGGGTTAAACCTACATGGGTGGGATGCCTGAGGACTGACATACTATACCCCATGCAAATGCGTGTGTGCGCAGTTTCTCTGATCCAATACCTATTTCTGTAAGAGTCATTCCATATAACATTTCTATTTTAGCGGGACTGTGAAGAAGTATTCTTTATCACCAAAGTCAAATTTTTATTAACTGCTTGCCAATTTACTGCTTCTATCTAAAGTGATTTAAGCCACATAATCACATGGGACTTTTTCTGGAATAGTTTATCAATACATACCGGCAGGCTTTATTTCAATCAAGTTTTTAATACCAGGACTGAAAAAAGTGTATGTTTTTTCAATGTGCTGATTGTTGTCTCTATTCAGTCACAAGGTCAAGTTCACAGTTTAAAACCACATTGTTACCATTTTCTTTATTTCACAAGCAGTGTAAATATAGGACGTTTACCCAAACGTTTTAGTAATGCATTTTAAACACATGCAAATGCAATGTTGCAAAGACATCTGCTTCATAAAAGGTCTTCTATTTGTAATGACATTTAATGCCCAACAAATGCATAAATTGAAAATGCCGTAATACAATTACCCCTTAACATGGTGATGCACACAATGAACATTGTTTTATTTATTTTTATTTGTATATGTCAAAATACATTTTTCTCCAAAAGATAATGTTTTGAACTAGTTTCATGAAGATACAAAGTCTTCTCCATACCACCAATAAAACCAATGTAGCACAGTAGCCATCCTGTTTCAAATAAAGAATAAATAACCTAAATATAAAATACTAAGTTAGAAATATTTAATCATTCTTCAGACACCCAAGCTAGACCAAATATAATCGCATAATTAATCTTTCATTACATAATATCTTGCAAAGCTAGAAACTTGCAACAATTTGCTGTACATTTTTTTTCTTTGCACCTCTATGATGCAAATGCCAAACTCCCAACATACATATCAAATGAACAGAACAAAAAATAATCCCACAACTACCTTTGTACCTTTAAAAATCAAGAATCCTGAGCTTGGTAGTAAGAAAAAACAATATATCTTCATAAAACTAAGTGACCAAAAAGGATGACATCAGATTTGGATTACCAAAAACGAAACCCACAAAAAATAGGCAGTAGATCACAATGACCTTTTCTTTTCTGTAACTGAAAGGGGTACAAATTCACATTTAATATAGTATACATTATAATCAACAATACAATAAGCTGCTGGAAGCTTTACAATTTACATTTTTATTTTAATGGCGGAGCTGTTTCAGTGGATTAGATAGTTCATGTGCCAGTAATATGCCAACTTTATAGTTCAGTGAAAAAAAAATAATAAAAAAGAAACAAAAAAAAAAAAAGCTAACAATCCTCACGTCGCTGTATACACATATATATTTATAATTCTGCTTATTTTCTGCAAAAAGGCCACTGAAATGTAGAAAGATATGATGGTGGTAATCAGCTGGGCCCCAAGAAAGACTCCAGTGCAATACTATGGAGAATTCTGGTGCCCACAGCTATTAAATTACATGCCAACTGACATGAAAACAGTGCATATACACAAGAGTGCATTTTGGGGTTAAGTTTTGCGACACTACTATGGCTAGCAAATGATTTTAACAGCACTCAAACATGAAATGTAGTGAAACAGTAACTTTAATAATAGTGACTTAAAATAAATCCAAATATTTTACAGTTATAACTCTAAAGTCACACCTCCATAAAATAGACAATATACCATAAAATTACTGAACTTTATTAAGATTACTATTTAGGAACAACCTAACCTGGAGTAACAGACGTTGCAGAGTGTAGATCTGAGCATGCCACACAGTGGTCTGGACACAATATAGTATCTCCATATATACTTATATATAGACAAGTACATCTATATATATTTATATACAAGCACACAAATATATATATATATATTTATATACACACAATCACTCAGTACCTGCTAAAATGAGTGTGAAAGGTATAGAATTATTTTATAGAATTTTCCTTAAAACAAAATAATGTTAGAAGGGGAAAAAACCCAACTCCCCCCCCAAAACATTGTGCTAGCTTGTCATATTGGGGAAAAAATGCATATTGCACGAACAATTAATGCAACCACCCAAATGCAACCACGCAGCCAGATAGCAACAGAAGGCTAGCACTGTAGTAAGCTTGATGTTTTCTGTAGCCTTTGAACCTACTGTACAGCAATAAACTAGCAACAACGCATTAGGAAGAAACACTGGCACACTTGCTGCTGGGATAAGTTAAAATCTGAACAGAAAGGTATATAAAAGTAAAAAAATGTGTAGGTGGAAACGGAAGTGTGGCACAACAAAACATTGTATTTTCTTGTCTTCTGTGATTGCAGAAAGCTTTTTGATTTTAGGTTTATGTACAGCTAAGGCTTACTGGTTAAATATTGGAGGCGTCTGGCCTTGAACACTTTACTTGCACGTTTTAACTGTAAACAAGAATTCATAGTAATTTTCTCCTCAGCAGCTGCGCTTTAATACAAAACTTTTTTTTTTTTATTTTGTACAAAACGGGAAAATACAGATAACAGGGAGTTTGGCAGGATTTCTGAAGATTACAGTTGCCAAGGAATATTCTCCCTAACATCCAGTGACTGCAACGAAGGTCCACTGGAACTACCCATGTGCAATGTCATTAAACCGCTGCTGTAGTAAACCTCTGATTATTTGGAAAGTTTGCTGATAACTCTTATTAAGGCCCCATTTTCATCTTTTAGCCTCTGGTTGTCTGCTTTCAGGTCAGGTAACATCTGTATTTGGAAAGAAAAAAACAAACATTTAAATAATAAGGTTTTCAAAAGCAAACTGAATTCAAAGCAATAATGTTTTGTATCAATTTAAGAGAGGCAACATGTACGGATATATGTTTATAAATTGTCACAATTACATTTGCTCATTAGCATTTAATATAGCCTAAATTTAGTAGCCAGCAAGGGGATTATGCAGAAAACAAATGGTAAGTAATACTGAAGCAAACAAACGGCACCATACAAGAGCAATGTAAATTATGATTTATTAAAAAAGGGCTTTAACCCCTTAAGGACCGGGAAAATCTGAGGTCGTTTTCCCTTAAGGACCAGAGCAGTTCTGACCTTTTTGACTATCTTTGTTCAGCAATGTTTTCCCTCTAAGTCTTTTATTCCACCCCCATAAATTATATACTGTTTTTTAAAGCACAAATAGGGCTTTCATTTGATACCCTACTTATATGGATAACCCACCATTTATTTTGTTAAAATTAAAAAAAAAAAAAGGTAAAAAAAATGTAAAAAAAAAAAAAAAAAATACACATTTTTGGTTTTTCTTTTTGGATCAATTGGGCACAAAGGGTTAAAATTTTATGGAGACTGCATGAAAGGTATGACCGGTCAGTCATACCTACAAAATGGACAGTTTAAAGTGGCCGCTGTCCCCCCTGGGTGAAAATCCCCATGTCCCTTTTTCCCACCCTATTTTGACACTTTTTTTTATCCGTGACATTTGGCGGTGTATATAAGTGTATTACATAGCTCCACAACAATCACACTTCCACTTTTGTTTAATTAGATTATTTTTTTTTTAAATAAAATATTTTTGTTAAAAAAAAAAAAAAAAAAAAAAAAAAAAAAAAAAAGTGTTGTGTTTAAAAAAAAAAAAAAAAAAAAAATAAACATTGCAGGTCAGAAATTGACCTGCATTTAGCAAGCCTTTGGCACCAGCAGTGAAGGGGTTAATACCCCTAGCTGCTGTATTTTCTTTCACCACTAGGTGTCTCCTGTCTACTTCTGTCTCCGTTACTTTCATAGCAACGGAGCCAGAGGCAGACTTGACAGGCACAGACAGCATGCTTTCTTTGCTGTCTCTGTCTGTCACTTTGCCGGTATATGTGATCGCTGGAATGGCGATCGCATGAACCAGCAAAGGCAAGAAGGGCTGAGACTGAACGCCCCGTCTCGGAGCGCTCAGTCTCAGCCTGGAATTAATGATAGCAGCGTGCACGGAGACACGCTGCTATCATTTAAGCCATGACTGTCCTGGACTATCATGGGTCCTTAAGGGGATTGCAACCCATGACGGTCCAGGACCGTCATGGGTCCTTAAGGGGTTAATACTTTTAATGCTTGAGGTCTTCAACACATGGAGGCCCACCCCTCTTGCATTCAAGGCGTTACCAGATCCATACCCATTAAAGTCATTGGGAATTTTGGGAAGGCTTATTTCTTCCCCATGGTGCAACTGCATGTTCCAGCATTGCTATTTTTTCCCATTCTGCATCAGGCCATAATTACTTATTTTTCCAGCCTAGAATATGCATATGAGCATAATATGAACTGAATTGTGTTTAACGTATTAGAACAATTAAAGTCAGATAAAATACAAATTATTGAAGAGTGTAAGTGAAAGGGAAGTCAAGAGCAAGAGTGTGTGTGATAAAAAGAAAAAGAAAAAAAAAAAACGCAACAAAAATTGTGTTTATATGAATGATATTTGAAGTACATATAGCATGCTTAAAGTGATTGTAATGTTTCAAAATAAATGCAGCTCTGATTATTCGTTATAGTTTTTGGGCCATGTAGAATGTTATCATTCTCTACGATGTGTAATTCCAGAGTATTTGAATCAAAGTGTCCCCCTCCTGTCCCTTTTACCTATGTAAAGCTGCACAGCAAGACAGTCCTGATGAATTGCATCAAGGGACAATCTTGTCAGCATAAGGAAAAACCTGCCCTCCTTCAAGGGGGACTGGGTTTTCCTTATGCTCACAGCCAGATTGTCCCTCGCTGAAGGCAGGCGGCTTATAATAAGTAAAATGGGTGAGATGGGGATACTTTAGCATTCAATTACTCTGGAATTACACATTGTAGAGAATGATAATACTGCTCTACATGGCACAAAAACTATAAAGAATAATTAGAGCTGCATTTATTTTGAAACATTAATATCCCTTTAATTAAAGCCCTTCAATGCTAGGTGGTGTGTGCAACAATTGAATGTTATGAATTTCTTTTGGCACTCAAGGGGTTATTAGTACATTTGTAGTTGTCCTGATGAGGTTTGGGTCTCCTGCCAGAGGGGGGACCATGAGTATAGTAAATCTACTGTAAAAGGCCAACAGTTGCATAGATTAACACTGCAGTTGATGTTCTCATTGGTATTTCCCAACAAATTCCCATTGAAGTCTATGGAAAAATGTGTATATAAAAACACTGGTTATCAATTGCAATGAAATCCAGTCCCTGGAGAGGCTAGACACCATCAGGGTTTCTTTAAGAAAGCCTGAGTTTTGTTTCAGCCTAATCTTTCTTGCTTCTCCTGCCCTTACTGCTAAGGTTACCACTTAGGCTTTTCTCAGCACCTGAATCCTTGTAACTATATTAATAATCAGAGGCAGCTTAAGTGTATGGAGCAAAGAACAGCCCAAACTACCATAAGCAACCTTTTTAGTTGTAAGAGAAGAAGAAGGAAGCTTGAGTTGAAATCAAAGTCTTGAGGAAATAAATTGTTAGCCCACACACTGTTGGGTTGCAAATAG
The DNA here is from genome assembly GCA_037306005.1 of Rhinophrynus dorsalis. Lineage (NCBI taxonomy): Eukaryota > Metazoa > Chordata > Amphibia > Anura > Rhinophrynidae > Rhinophrynus > Rhinophrynus dorsalis. The sequence continues at coordinate 244,496,704 of CM074721.1, forward strand.
CACAAAACTCAACCTATTACTGGGTACAGTGGTAGGTATTTTTTTTAATTTGATATTTTTACATGAAGATAAGATAGTCCAGGCATAACATTTCAGTTGTTGTGGTGCCGTTCTACCTGTAGTGTGGAGTGCATAAACTTTTCCAGGTGTCGCTAAAAAATTAAAACTATCTATTCCAAATACATTGGTTACAACAATCTTTGAAAAACAAGGAATGCCATTATGTAGATAACTGCCCTCCCAATAAAAATGATATCCAAATTGTATGGGATGACATACTGCAGGAATGTAAAGCACAAAACTGCACAAACCACAATCTTTAGATTTTCTTCAATTTCTTCAGACGTGCATCAACATTGTGCTCCCATCTGTCAATCCCTAATGTTCCTCCTTCCCCACTTATTTAGTAGGGCATGGAAGGTAAGTGGGAGAGCATATTAAATGAACTAAAACTATTATTTTGATTTAAAAAATGTCTAACATGGGATTTTGAAAGCACTTTCAAATGAACAGGTTATCATGTGTTAGCTCCACTTTAAAAGATACAGAAATCTTTGAAAAACAGGAAGAATCACTTAATATTGTGTAGATCATTGGGCCCAAAACACAGAAACTTAAACTTATTATGAAGGGTTGGGTTGTGTGATCATAATGATGAGGTTTGAATCCTACAGTGTCCAGAAGGAATGGTACCGACATTACGGGCTTTTAACGAATAATCATTATTATTATTTTTTTTTTGACGTCCAAGTTGTTTCAGTTATGACTGTCTGATCATGTGATCTGCAAGGAGTTCTTTATATTTATCTTAGTTGGAGCCGAAATACTTGCCTAAACCCCCCCCACCAAAAAAAAAAAAAAAAAAAAAAAAAAAGTTTTGGTTTTTTTACACCTAAAAATCCTATGTTTGAGCAAATTTGTTGATATATAAAACATTGCCAGTTGGTTACATAATCATGAATACCCTTGTTCAGAGACTTGGCCCTTTCTAATGAGGGTAAAGGTGTTAAACAGAATACTGTGGAGATAAGAAAGGCTTCATCAGAGCCCACCACAACATACTACTAACACTAGTGGGAACTCTCCCCCATCCCACAAACACTCAGTTATGCTAGATGATCGCGTGATAACCAGGACATAACTTCATGTATGCCATCACTGAAAATGGGAGACTCTACTCTATATCCAATGATTGCACTCCCGTGTAGACACGAGATGGGGCTGAGATACAGGTTGTATTAGAGAGCCTCCTAAATGCTAAACTACAACACTACTCTCTAATCACCTCACGTGTACCATTTGAATGGAAAGAATTTCCCTTTTACAAGAGTGGCACTCCTGATATTGATCAAAGAGATGAGGCTAAGATACAGAAGCCTTTATCTCATTTCAGTAACTTTTTTCTCTGGTGGTCAACTTTAGTTCCATACCTGTAGTCTGGAGTGCATAAACTCTTCCAGGTGTCACTAAACAAAACAAAATTTGTGTCTTTCTCCAAGTTTGGCCAATGCAACAACCACTGGAGATCCTTCCTGGCCTCTGGCTAGAGAGACAACTGTTGATAAAGATGTTCTGGACGTCTGGTACCAGAAAGTGTTTTTCCAGAAGTGAATCCTTCAGCACCCTTGACAAAAAAAGAATAGAAATGGAGGAAGGGATTTTAAATCTATGCAATACCCTACTAAGATCACCCGAAAAAAACACTGGTCTGCGACTGAGGACTCCCAGGTGGAGACGGACCCTTAGAGGTAACAAAGGACCAGGATCCTGCGAGCCATGGAGAAGAGTGTTTGTCAGACTTGGCACTTCAAGTTGAGAGACTGGGATGCCAGGGCTGTTTGGGGTTGTTGAGGAGTTCAGTTTCAGTTCAGGTACAAACATGGACTTTCCCTGAAAATGCAAGGAACCAGTGATTTCTTAGAAGATTGGCCCAAAGACCAAATCTTGATCCAAAGGGTACGACGAGGAGAAACAGATAAAGCTAAGGCCTTCATGGATAACCTGGCCACGTCAAAGAGTGCCTCAGTAACTTTTGCTGTTGCTTTAATGTTGGCCATAAAAACCAACAAATACTCTTTAGGGACATCAGCACTGACTGCTTCAACCAGCTGTTCACCCCAAATGGCAACAGCTTTGTTAACCCAGGAAGAAACAAAGATAGGTCTAAGTGGCCGCAAAGGAGGCCTTGAGGATACAGTCCAGCTTCTTGTCCACTGGCTCTTTGAGGCCTGCTGCATCCGCAAATGGGAGAGCAGTATTCTTCGAGAACCATGAAATAGGAGGGCATTGGTGGGTGGAGCCCACTGTGCTAAAGCAATCTCTGAAAAAAAGATATTGCTTAGAAAACCTTTTAATGAGAAACAGCTATTTATCTGGGGTCTTCAACTCATGCAGAAGGATGTGATAAAGAGTGGCATTAGGTGGAAAGAAGGGGGAAGACTTCTCTGGATGTCTTCCAGAGGTGTAAGTTGTGGTCCCATCATCAGATGCAGAGATCTACAGAGTCTCCAAGATTACCTAATGAGCCCCTCAGCCAAAGGGAGAGGACTAATCTCATAGGAATCCCCACAGGAGTAGGAAGAATCCATATCTTCAAATTTCCCATCACCCTCATAACCTTCTGACAGTTCCTCCTCAGAGGAATTCCCAAGAACCTGAGGTACACATATTGGAATGGGGCTACATAGTTAGGAAGCAAGGGGCTTCCAAGACTGAAGTACCTCCCTGCAGAGAGAAATGGATTTGGGCTACTGAAGACAGCGGAGTCTTGGCCAACTGGCTGTTGATCAATGCTGAAGGGCCACGGCAGAGTAGTAGGGGCCACAGAGGAAGAGGGGAAGAGAGCCTGAATACTCTCTATGAAGTCCCGTTTGCCATTTGGCATGAGTAACAATATGTGAGGTGGGTAAGGGAAGACCCCGAGTCCTTTGCCTTGGCTTTACCCCCATGCCCCTTAGTATGGCAATCCTCCAATAAAGATCGACTAGCTGACTACTAGGAGCATCCCCAGAAAACACAGCACACTTAATCCCCAGAAAAAAAACGTATCTGTCAAGCGGAGGGTTAAAATGGAGAAGGAGAACAAGGAAAGTTTGCCTCTGCATAGGATAAGCGAGAGATGTCAATTTGACACTGCCAAACTGTCAGCCGATCAGAAGAAACAGGCATTCTGAGAAACACAGTCTTCTCTGTTGCCCAGGGGAATTCAAATCACAGGGTTTTTCTCTGGGTGGGAGCCCTGTGTTCCACATGAACTAATAGAAAAGGATTCAATAGTAAGTAAACCAAAAATCCGCCTTCATCCAACGTGAAACACAAGGATATACCAAGGGGGGGGGGGGAGACGACAAAAAAAATAACCCTTCACTGGAAACCAATTTACACAGGACTAAACTGGTACAAAATGAACCTCAGGTGTCAATGGACAATAAGTTTACACATCAGCTGTAGATGAAAATTAACCAACAGGGTTCTGATCTATATTGAGAAGCAACATATCACATCCAGCAGATGAAGTTCCTGCTCCTGTCTATTAGGAAAAGTTGGGCAGAAAGGAAGGAATGATCATTTCCTGGTTGATGTAAAACTATGAAATGAGCTTGGCCAAAAAGCCTCTAGGAGTTCATAAAACCACTCAATCCCAGTGGAGGAAAAACACAAAAAACAAAAACGAAACAAAACAGAAAAAGGGACTTACAGGAGAAGGAATAAAGTTCGACTGCCCACAGTACAGACACAATGGCCAGCAAAAAGGCTGTCTTGTGCATCGGGAAAAAGTGGGTTCTAGAGCACTGAAGTCAAGTTCAAGTGCCATGGAAGAATGGAATCCGAGAATACAGGATAGGCATGAGCCTGGGTTGTCAGGGGATCCAGGACAGCACCCCAGCCTGACAGACTGGGATAAATGATGACCATGATGCACTCCAGGATGATAAACTGGCACTCCACCATTAAATACAATCCTGGAAGCCACCAGTGCAGGTTCTCTTTTGTCTGTAGAGACAGACTTAACGTGGGATAGAGGAGATTGGTGTCTGCTGTTCCAGTATATAGACACTCTTGACGAGGTCTTGAGAAGGTTGTCTCAATAAGGGGTTAAAGATTCCTTGAGCATGCATGTGAACTGCCAAAGCAAACATGACCTTTGTGAAGATCCTCGAGGTGGAAGCCAGACCAAAAGCAAGGGCGGTGAACTGGAAGAGACTGCCCTGAAAGGCAAAGCACAGAAAACACTGATGATCTAGGTGAACTGGAACATGTAGGTAAGTGTCCTCGAGGAATGGAGATGCAGTAAACTCCCCTGGAAACATAGCAACTATGACAGATTATAGAGACTCCGTTTTGAATAGCACAGCTAGCACAAAGAAGCCGAGCTATTTTAAGTCCAAAATAAGATGGAGTCTTTTTTTTTTTTTTTTTTTTTCTTCACAGGAATGATGAAAGTAAAATCTGGTGAAGTGCTCTTATACTGGAACGGGGGACTAACCCCTGCTTCTCTAGCAGTGAATAAGACCATACATTACCCACAAAACCCACAAGTCATTCACTGAAGTTGTCCACGTGTCACAAGAGACGGAGGTGGGCCCTGATGGGCAAAGATGGACCAAGACCCAGTAAAGTCATGTGGAAATGGGCTTGTCAGTCTTAGGCTTCTGGGCAGTCTTCTTTCTGACCAAACCTGTTTCGATTTTGGTGTGGGGCATGCATCAGAAGCTTGAGGGGTACTGAACCCTAGGGCACCCCGTACTGGCAGGGGTAACGAAAGCCACACATCTTTTTTGGGGAAAAAAGGAGACTGAGAAGGAATATGCGGTAGCAAGGTGCTCTTGCCTCCTGGAGCATTACTGATGACTTTGTCTAGGATCAGCCCAAACAGTTGTCTGCCCATAAAGGGAAGCAACACAAAAGGACTTCTTTGAAGATTGATTGGTCAACCAAACCTTGAGCCAGTTTGCAATGTATGACCACTGAAAAGAAAACATGGTATAGATAAAGGCCACTTCAGTAAGATATGCATTTGCCTGAAAAATTTTGGAAAGCAGAACCAACAATTTCTCTCTGGACACAACCCCTTGGATGGCTCTGAGAGATATCCCAGACAGCCATAGCTCTAGTGACCTTGGCAGTAGCAAAAATGGGTTTGCAAGGCATTGCTGTGGCTGCAAAATTCTCTTTCAATAAAGAATCCACACATTTATCCTCTTGATCCTCAAGAGCCGCAGAATCTGCCAGAGGCAGAGCGGTGTTTTTGGCAAGGTGAGAAATAGGTGGCTCAACTGCAGCTGGGGTAGCCCACTGCATAAAAGCCTCAGCTGAAAAAGAGGATTTTAGTCTTACCTGTTAAATCCTTTTCTCTTAGTCCATACAGGTTACTAGTAATTCTGGGAGGCATTTGCCCCTTTAAGTAGGCAGGAACATTGTCAAAATGTATGCAGGGGGGTGGAGCCTCCCTTCCCTCCAAGGCTGCAGCCCACCCAGAATTGTTTGAGACCATAACTATTGACTAAATAGTAGAAGGGAAGAAGACTCCTGTGAGCATGCCCCGAAGGACTCCCACATACTGCCACAGGAGAGCCAAGCATGGTCCCTTGACAGGGTGGGAGACCAGTAACCTGTATGGACCAAGAGAAAAGGATTTAACAGGTAAGACTAAAATCCTTTTTTTTTTTTTTTCTCTGTCGTCCAATACAGGTTACTGGTAACTCTGGGATGTCCAACCATTGAGTCTCCCAGAGGCGGGAAGAAGGCAAGGACCAGACGCAAGGCCCCCAAAGTCACCAGAATCTCTATGAACCAACCGGTCAGAGAGCCCAACAAAACTGAAGTGTCAACGGACACCAAACAGGGGTAAAAACGCCCTAGGAACTGTGACACAGCACATGGAACTAGAGCCAACAAGGCTCAACAGTAAAGGAAGCACCAAGAACCTAAGGAGAAGATCCTAGACAGGCAAGACTGCCTCCAGGACCTCCCCCCCCCCCAAAGCTGGCATTAGCTGAAGCCAGCACATCAATACGGTGGTGCGTCGAAAAGGTGTGCACAGAGGACCAAGTGGCCACCCTGCACAATTGATCGGCAGAAGCCTGATATTTATAGGTCCAAGAGATCTCAATGGACCTGGTGGAATGAGCTGTGACCCGAAAGGGAACATGCTCATTCCTCAACTCGTACAATCCACGAATAGTGGACTTGATCCAGGACGCAATAGTCGCTTTGGATGCAGGTCTTACTGTCCTAGGACCCTATGGAATGACGAGCAGAGTGTCATATTTCCTGACAGATTCAGTGCGATGGACATAAAACTTGGGACAACGCACCACAAACAACAAGTGGAGATCTCTCTCCTTGTCAGAGGAGGGATTAGGGCAGAAAGAGCACCACAATCTCCTGATTGATGTGAAACTCTGAGACCACCTTAGGCAAGAACTCCGTAGAGGTGCGAAGCACCGGCTCATCCTTATGAAACACCAGATAAGGTGGTTTACAGGATGGACCTTGCAACTCAGCAACACAGCGAACAGATACAATCGCCAGAAGAAAGGCCATTTTCCACGTCAAGAGACGTAGAGGAATAGTAGCCAAAGACTCAAAGGGAGGACGTTGGAGAACTCCCAAGACCAAATCAAGGTCCCAATGAGGAGCTGGGCTCTGAAAGGCAGGACGCACATGAGCAACGTCCTGGAAAAAGAAAACCTTGACATCAGGAAGATTAGTAATGCATTTCTGGAAAAAGACAGCAAGCGCTGAAGTCTGAACCTTAAGAGACCTCAGACAGTCCCTGAGACAGAATTCATGCAACACACCAAGACACAAATGTCGAACACACACTGTGATAGATCTTGGAAGAAACAGGCTTACGGGCACTAAGCATAGTAGACACCACAGCAGAAGAAAACCCTTTCTTCCTTAAGATCGAGGATTCAACCTCCAGGGTGTCAAACTGAGCTGATGAACGTCTTCTTTCCACAGATAACTCTGTAGAAGATCTGGATGAGAGGGGAGCTGAAATGGCTCCGCCACAGATAGGACCAGAAGCTCCGGATACCAGGATTGACGAAGCCAATCCGGAGCAGTCAGAATTACTGGACAACGTTCCAATTTCAATTTCTGTAACACCCTTATTAACATTGGGAGAGGAGAAAAGATGTAGGCCAGAGAGCATGTCCAAGGAATGGACATTGCATCGGCAGCCAGAGCTACGGTCTCTCCACCAAGAGCAAAACGCCGGAACCTTCCTGTTGCCATCAGATCCACTGGGGGCATTCCCCATCTCTGAACTAGGAGTTGAAACACCTCGGGATGTAGCTCCCACTCTCCGCTGTAGACTGTGTGACGACTGAGGAAGTCTGCCATGATGTTGTCTACGCCTGGAATGTGCACTGCGGAAATGACAGGAACATGAACCTCTGCCCAGGACAGAATGGCCTTGACCTCTAACCAAGAGGCGAGACTTCTTGTTCCGCCTTGTCTGTTGATGTAAGCCACTGCAGTGGCGTTATCGGACTCCACTCGGACTGGACAGTCCTCCAGTTGAGACACCCAAAGACAGAGCATGAAGTATTGCTCGAAGTTCCAGGATGTTGATAGGGAGAAGGGACTCCTCCATGGAACACTTCCCCTGAGCGCTGAAGCGACCCAGAACAGCTCCCCAGCCCAAGAGGCTGGCATACGCGTGACCTTGGTCCAGTAGGGAATCAGGAAGGCTCTTCCCCTTTAGGAGATTGGAAAGGTCCAACCACCACTCCAAGCTCAACTCTACATGAGGAGGAAATAAGACCGACAGCTTCTGATGATCTGGTCGATCCCTGCATGTCTGTATAACAAACGCCTCTATAGTGGAAATTAACTTCCCCACAGAGAAGACAACTTCAGAACAGGGATCCGATCCCGGGATAGAATCGTTGAGACTCTGTTGGCAATTTGATGGGCTACCTCGTCCGGTAGAAACACCATGCACTTCTGAGTATCGAACAGAAGACCCAGGAAGATAAGTTGCTGGGATGGGACAAGATCTGACCTGCCCAAACTGACAATCCATCCGTGATGGGTAAGGACTTGAATGCAGGTTTGAACCTGCTGATGAAGAAGGTCTGCAGAGGAGGCTTTCAAAAGCCAGCTGTCCATGTAGGGAGTCACTCTGATGCCGTCCCGATGGAGGATGTATATCAAGGCCCCCAGAACCCGTTGGAAAACCTGAGGGGCCGTTGTCAGACCAAATGGAAGAGCCGAGTACTGAAAATGACCCCTTGTTGCAGGCAAACCTCAGGTGCCGCCTGCTCTCTTGATGAATTGGGATGTGCAAATACACATCCTGAAGGTCCAGAGAAGCAAGAAACTCCCCGGAGACATGGCAGCGATCACTGTGAGCAGAGACTCCTGACGATAAAGAGTCTTGATCACAAAGCAATTGGACAAATCCAAAATAGGGCAGCATCCGCCAACCTATTTGGTCACCACAAAGAGGTTTGAGTAAAACCTCAAACCCCTGTCTGAAGGAGGCACCGGCTCCAGGACATCCTTGTCCAGAAGAGTCTGAATAGCACCTTTGAATAGACTGCCTTTCTCAACTTCCTGAAGAGAGCGAGAAAGATTAAAGCGAAAAGGAGGAAGAGAAAAGAAAGGGATCTTGTATCCCTCTGACACTACCTGTAAAACCCATGGGTCCGATATTGAATCCTCCCTAATCCCACTAAAGAGGCGGAGACGACCACCCACAGTGGGATGTGGAACCGGGTTCGGTGAGTCATGCCGAAGCAGTCTTGGGAGCCTTGGGCTTTGATGTGGCCCTAGGCTTTCATTGCTGCTTGGGCTTGGAGGAGGGACGCGGAGCTGATGGAACCACCTGATTCGTGTCTCAGTTTGAAAGGAACGAAAAGACCGGTTACGTTTAAACGGCAACTTCTTCTTAAAGACCAAGGGTAGAAGAGTACTCTTACCCCCTGTGGCCTCGCTAATTAGTTCCTTAAGTTCCTTAAGTTCAGACCCAAACAAGGAAGTAACCTCAAGTTTCTTGGCAGTCCAGTCTTGCAGCACAGACTCAGAGACAGGTAAAGCAGTGGATTTAGATAGTCTAGAAATGGGAGCACCCACCTTAGGAGGATGAACCCATTTAGCCAGCTCAGCTTCAGAAAAGGGATAAAGCTTATCAAATTTACTGGTCACAGAAACAGGCTTATCTGGGTTTTTACACGCATCAGAACCCAAATGGTCAAGAGTGGGGTTAGGAGGCAAGTAAGGGGCTTAGCAAGCTCCTGAAAACAGAGGGATCAGAAGGGACCTCCTGAACCAAGGGAATGATGAGTATGGTTAAAACAGCCCTGATCAGGCCCTCAGTAGAGGTTTCAGGATCAGCTTCAAATAGGTCCCCAAGAAACCTGGAAAATTTCATAAGAGTACCAACCTCAACATCCGAATCTTGCAACAATTCTTCCTCAGAAGAATCTGACACATCAGGTTCGCCCAGCGGTTGAGGCAGGGAGGATCTGAGAGTAGAGGGGGGTCTACCATAATTGAAGTGCCCCCTGTATCTGGGAAGGAAAGAGTTGTAAAGTAGACCTAAGATCCCTAGCCGCAGCCTTAAACTCTTGCACCCAAGCTGGCTCAATAGCATGGCTGGAAGGTCCTGTGTTGCTGTGCAGTGTCAGCAAAGAAGACTGTTCCCTCCCATAGGCTGGACAGCGTCTCCAAGGTGACCACTATGAAGAGCAGGCTATCAGATTAAATTTGAGCAGACTATTTCCTCCCAGGTGTGAAATAAATATGGCCATTTCAGGCAAAAAACAATAGTAAGCCACTCGTTAGGAAGTAAGGCATCTGACACCACCAGAAAGTGCCCAAAAAGTGTAAAATCAGAAGTATAGTACAGAAATGATTAAAAGTCCTATACAGTAAAGGCAGCCACCAGGAACACACACACAGAAAATAAAATTAGGAACAGAGTGTAATACTGGTGAAAACAATTACGTGGGTGCCACAATAAAAGAGACAAAGCAGGACCATAGCAATCAAGAGGTTAATTCGCCTACAGCTACAATCCTCAGATTCCCATTGTGTAATATGTGAAGAGCTTCAGAGAAGCTCAACAATGAGGTATAGACATATATATAGCCAAGTCAGCCTCCACAGGCTTAAGGTCCTACACTGAACCTGTGAACTGGACAGTTAATGGGAGCCTGTCTAATGGGGGATTGTACAGCACCATACTATTAAGAATTAAAAAGTGTAAGAGTAATACCCATTCAACCTGTATTTCACCTTGGACAACAGAAAAGTATTAAATGTTACTATCCCTTTTAATGTGTATATAAAAATATTGGAGGGAAAAAAATTTGACGTTTGTATAGCACATTAGAAGATATACTTGGTGTATTATCTTTTGCTGTTGTGTTTGTGTTATTGTGCATGCATACATAATAGCGGATCCATCATACCCATCTGTTTTTATAGGTCATTTTATTTATGGGTTTAATTTGTCAAAATCTTAACCCTTTGAGTGCCAGCGTGGTACGGAATGCATTGCTTTGCAATGCATACCATACCACTGGCACTCAAAGGGTTAACACACTGTTGAGTAAGCCTACGTTATATACTTGTCCTACTTTTTAGCGGCCTTTTTTGAACCCATCCACATCTTAAATGTCATATTATATATTATCCATAAAACTTTTTTTGCTGGTTACACTGTAGTTTGGATCTCTCAACTTGCGTTCCATTGTGCACGCTATTCTGGCCATTTTGGAATGCTTATCTTGTGTTCCAGTAACGAACTTCTAACTTGAGGTCTGCTCACTCTGGTTTGAAACCTGATGCATAAGTCAAGGGTTTAGGAGGCAGACAGTTGTGACTCAGTTTCTGCATATTGCTTGCCAATAGAGGATGAGCAGCTAAAAAGCTGGTAAGAGGAGTTGGTGAACACCATAGCCTATGATTAAGCAACTACAATACGAAACGCTGAAGGTTGCTTATTACCAAGTGTTTATTTCCCTATTAATGCTACAGGTTATTGATTTTAATTAAGACAAATCAGTTTATATATTTTCATTCTGGGCTCTGATAAGAATACGTTGCAGGTTGGTGGTCCAGTGAACTTCCTGAATGTGCCAGATATTACTTAGGATGTGCTCAGTGTCAGTACACACAGTTTTCTATGGTATAGAAGACATCCATCACCTGAGGACATAAAACGTAAAATGTTCTGTCCACCAGGCCCTGCAACAGTCACTGTCTGGGACACAAACTTACAATTTAGGATGGCCTGCTGCAGTCATATCTGTACAGCCAGATCTGATGTTGAAAAGTAAGGATCTTCAGCCTACTACCTTATCTTGGCATGTACCACATTTTTAAGTTCTGCTAAAATCTATAGGACACCAGTTTATCATTGGAATAGTTTTCTGTGTGTAATATATTTGAATAAACAAAAAAACAATTGTTTGGTTTATGTGGTATTTGGGAATCCCAATTGTCACGGTCTTTAAAGATCAGGCCTAGAGTTGCATATTTTAACAAATTCAATAATTCTGGAGATGCACACACACACACACAGTTTTGCAAATCTCATTTTAAATTCTGTTAACTAAACAAATTTCAAGGATGATTTTCAAAGCATGTACATGTTTTCTAATAGTGAATATGTAAATCTTTGTCCCTGCAAATTTCTGCAAGCAGACACCAAAATATACATCCTCCCTGTGTAGAACAGGAAAATACAAAGTGTAAGATACAAGTTTGCTATGGAATTCTGTATTTCACACATAAACACTGCATGCAAAAGCCATAAGTCTTAAACAAATCCTCAGGCACACAAGGCATTAATAGCGAAGATCAGGCCAAGGCACTTGCTAAATACACAACACCTGCCTTGCTAGCCAAAGGAGAAGAAATGATGACGAAATTATAAGTCCACAGACTGTAGTTGTCTGCAGGACTTTGAGAGTTTAGTAACAACTCTTGTCAAAGCCCTATTCTCAGCCACCAGTCGTTCATTTAACTGCCTCAAAGTCTGAATCTGCTTTATTTCATGAAGGTTCTGCAGGAATTAGGACAGACAAGAGAAGGGTAAAATCAACACACATTTTTAACACAGAATACCCCAAGTTAGCATGTATAGAACAAGAATTTGCAAGTCATTTAAATTATCCACTCATCTCTAAAGCGAACAATGTACAAATTTAGAAACTGTACTAAAGTTTTTGTTTCCCTGAAGTACACAGGGACCATAGGGTTTAACTTTACTCCATTTATGAGGCAGGGCACTCAAAGGGTTAAGAAAAGCCTCTGGAGGTTGACAACTCTGTACCTTTTTTTTTTTCCCTCTCTCTTTCATGACGCATGTCCTACTTAATATGAAGTACCAGGGTAATATCTGCAGAAACACTGTCAAGCTCCACATAAGCCAACAGTCATCTACTTCACACTTAACAACTCACAGAAGCTGAAACAATCCAAGATCACCATTTTGGCCATACCCCCCCCCCCAAAAAAAAAAAAAAAAAAAAGTAAATCTGTTTCCCCCATTAACTTCAGAGCAAATAATTAATCCGTATGTAACAGTTTTTTCCATTCTAAAGGAGAAACAGGACCATGGGGATCATCCAAACACTGTCCCAAATTTCTGATGAGGAAGGGAGACAAAACAGAACAAACGTTAATGTCAATCATATGAACTGATGTCAGCTGACGCCATAAACAAAGCACTAAAAGAAAACCGAAAATAACACCATAATCCTAATAATGTAATCTTTAATAAGCAAAATCTGCCTGCAGCACCTTTCTCCCAAAACACATCTCAGTTGGGGGGGAAGAGTTCAAACTTTTATAGAAAAACTGTTAAGACATCCACTTTGCACAACTGATTCGCTGACAGATTAAAAATAATATGTCTGCCATACATTCTCTGATGGTATAACCTGTGATTTGTATATTCTTATCTGCCTGTAGACATCATTCTGATTTTTTTTTTTTTTTTTTTTTAAATCTGCTTGCCCCCTAGAAAGATAAAGCATCAATTTTTAGGGATGATTCTGTGTGACAGTATTTAACACTCCAATGTCCAGGTTGTGTAGCTATTGTTCTTTGCTATTTGCGGTTCTCAGACAGTGATAGGCTGATGTTCTAATTCAAATTGAATTCCAACATCGCAGTGCTTCCATCTAAAAACATTGCTTTTTCAGGGTGAAAAATCAGAAAAGGAGATGGCTCCTTTGGTATTTCAGCTCTGACCAGGTGCACTGGTTCTATGGGGCTTCAGACATCAATCCCGGCACCCATAGTGCCAGTCACTGCTGTAGTCTGCATTCATCAAGTCTTCAATATACAGCACTGGACCAGTCATGTGGCAAAGTTAAGCCAGAGCTACAAGAGCAACTTATTGGTATAGCTAGGGTCACTAAGCCAATCTTAGGATAGGTTTTCATGGCTTACATTTTCCGTTTATTGTCACACTGTTGGGCTTTGTTCCCATTCTCCCAGATCTAGCGTTCATTGAAAATCTGCATCTGTATTGTTCAGCCCTAGCACAAAAATTGTAGTTATGTGTACTTCTGCCACTATTATGCAATGACATTAACAGTTATATATGTATGCCATTGTAGTCATGTTGTCCAGCTGAATATCATCTGGCCAGTATCTATGCAATTTGGACTAATGCTAAACCTCTATACGCACTGCTCAAATTTCCAACACATTCAGAGTAGATGTGTCGCCTGCTTTGATCATCTTCCCTGTACAGTCTTGTTTTTGGATCACTACCCCACATCATACTGTATGATGACTTCCACCTTAACAGATAAATCTCCGTGGCTGCTAATATACCAAGTATGATAACCACTGCTTTTCATGACAACTTCCTCAATATCCTGCTGCAATGGTCTTTTTCGGAAATGTGTTTGGGGTACTGTTTTCCATCTTCCATAAAATCCCTCAGAGGTCTGTTTTCAAGTTATAAATTGAGAAATCTCAGTCACTATGTTGCAGCCTTGTCTGGTGGTAGGAACACTGTCTGTTGGACTTTACTGAAAATTATTCCTAGAAAAATGTATTGGGATGGCATCAAGTTAAGACTTTGAAATTCAGCACCCATCAATAAACTTGTAGAATCTCTACACATAGCTGAATACGGTGTAGGACAGTGAGTCAATGGATCCTTAACAGATTGTCTAAAGAAAGGCTGAGTCATATTCCTTTTGTTTTGAGGTAAACCGCAATTGACTACATCACCGTGGTAAATTCTCTTGGTTCTGTTGTCAGGCCAAAGGCCATAGCTGTAAATTGAAAAATGTTCATTGCGAAAAGTGAACGCTAAAAATCCAAATAGCAGCCTGATGCAATGGCCTCTCCCAGAGCCCCAGGGTCTGGAATAGATTAGTATATTGACCAATCACAACCCCCACCCTCCCCAATTAAGTTTTGCACTCAACTCCTTCTTGATCAATTTTGCCCTCATCCATGAGCAATAAAGAGTTCACTCTGTGCCATCTAAGCCTTGAGGCTATTGCGCATTGTATAAAAACAAAACAAAAACCTCCCCACAATTCGCAACAACACTGCATACAAAGAAGTAATTCTTATTCTGAGACGAATGCCTAGTATAGAACTCATTCTCTGTAGATTTCTTACAGGGACTGAACTTACATACACCACTACTGCTCTAGGGAGACTCTCCAGCTAGCTAAATAAGACTGTGGCCACATTGATAAGTCAGTGTACAAACAACAGTAACCATAACAAATAAAAGTACACATTCACATATGCCTTAGCTTTTTCTAGTGGTTCATCAGTGCATCAGTATTTCTTGTGATTAAACACATACGGGTTTTTCTTGCCTTCTTTTGGATCAACAGCGGTAAACAAGATTAGGAAGTTTCAAACTAAACTACTATGTAACATATCCCCCCTCCCCCGCCCTGTTATATTCACTACACAATCAACCATTTCCATTTTGGCTTTATCTCATCCTTAACTCTGTTCAATCTGAAGATGCCCACTTCCTCTCTGGGCCTGGAGGGAACAACTAGGTGAAAACTAAGTCAAGTCTTTTGTAGGAGATGCAGAAAATAAGGAGCAAAGGCATAAGCCTGTCCAGATCCTCTCAAATGCCATAAAAGAAATGGAACAAAGGAAATACAAATGAATTGCCCTGGTACTTCCTCCTAAAGACGACATGTTAAAAAAACTAAAGGGGCAGAGCTGTCAACTTATGCAGAGCTGGGAGAGAGAAAGGAGTGACCTCCTTCCGAGGCTTTCATTAAAGTGCACTGCCTTCTAAAGTGAGCAGTTAAATACCATGGTCCCTGCATCCCCTGTGGACTACAAATGATAATTTATTGTTAAGTAAACCATTAGTTTAGTAGGTGGTGAGGGTAGAAACCTTTCTTCTTTTAAGGGCCTAAAGAAATGTTTGAATAACGCTAACTTTATATGAGATTATGAATAATTAGACATCTTGTAGCATCAGAAAGGAATATTCTATTTAACAAAATTAGCAGTTCCTTCAATTTTTGAACCTTTCCTTTAGATAAATAAGATACTGATAATAGAAAGCTTGGCTTCAACATGTGGTAATTACTTATAGGTGTCACTTTACAGTTATAGCAAGTGCACCGCAAGTCTCATTTACACATCTGTGTTAATGAAGAAAAGAAATATAGAAAGAAATGTGAGTAATGTTTCAGGAAACAATATTTTAGTTTATCAATTGTTTCACCTAAATCCATCAAGTTCAACCTTCTCCTCATACCCCAGTAACTGAGAATTTTATAGCTTTCCTGTTGCCAAATAAGTTAGTCTTTATCAGACCTTCCTGATCTGCCTACTGATAAACAGTATAACTCTGTATGTTCCCTTTAGTTGTCCAGTGTCTCTTAAATAGCCTAATTTTCTGAACTTGACAGTTCTGTATTAAATGCTGTGTAATCCATTGGCTTTCTACTACACAATGAGATGAAGACCTCTCCAACATGTAAGGGTTTGTAAAAGCCCCTTTTAAATATTTTTATTTGTGCCCTTGGTGCAACTTGTTTGCTTCAAAAGTTCTCTTTAGCTTACTGAAAACAATTGTATATTCCCACATACAAAACTTTGAATGAGCATTAAAATAAGGGATACTTAAATTAATAAAGACAAGGCAGATATAAACAGAGAATATAAATACGTAATAAGAGGATTTTAGTCTTACCTGTTAAATCCTTTTCACTTAGTCCATACAGGTTAATGGTAACTCTGGGAGGAATCAGTCCCCTTTAAGTAGGCAGGAACATTCTCTAAATGTCTGCAGAGGGGGTGGAGCCTCCCTTCCCTCTCAGGCTGCAATCCACCCAGCCTGCTTTCAGAATTGTTTGAGAACTAACCAGACTAGATGGTAGAAGGAAAGAAGACTCCTGTGAGCATGCCCCGAAGGACTCCCACAAATTGCCACAGGAGAGCCAAGCATGGTCTCTTGACAGGGTGGGAGACCAGTAACCTGTATGGACTAAGTGAAAAGGATTTAACAGGTAAGACTAAAATCCTCTTTTCACTGTCATCCAATACAGGTTACTGGTAACTCTGGGATGTCCAACCATTGAGTTACCCTGAGGTGGGAAAGAGGCAAGGACCAGGCGCAAGGCCCTCAAAGTCACCAGGACCTCTATGAACCTACTGGACAGAGATCCCAACAAAACAGAAGTGTCAATGGACACCAACTAAGGATGCAAACGGACCCCAGAAACTGTAGCACAGCACACTGAACAAGAGCCAACCTGGCTCAACAGAAAGGAAACAATAAGAACCACAGAGGAAGAAGACCCTAGACAGGCAGAACTGCCTCCAGGAACTTCCTCCCAAAGCTGGCATCAGCCGAAGCCAGCACAGCCACACGGTAGTGCTTCGAGAAAGTGTGCACAGAGGACCAAGTGGCCGCCCGGCAGAGCTGATCAGCAGACGCTTTATTTTTGTAGGCCCAAGAGGCCCCAATGGACCTGGTAGAATGGACCGTAACCCTAAAGGGAACATGCTTGTTCCTCAATTCGTACGCCTTACGAATGGTAGACTTAATCCAAGATGCGATAGTCACTTCGGATGCCGGTCTCCCTGCCCTAGGACCCTCCGGAATGATGAACAGAGCGTCAGACTTCCTGATGGATTCCGTGCGATGCACATAGAACTTGAGACAACGCACAACATCCGACAAATGGAGATCCCCCTCCTTATCAGAAGAGGTGTTAGGGCAGAAAGAGGGCACCACAATCTCCTGATTAATGTGGAACTCGGAAACCACTTTAGGTAAGAACTCCTTAGATGTACGAAGAACCGCCTTGTCCTTGTGAAACACCAAATAGGGTGGTTTACAGGAGAGAGCTTGTAACTCCGCCACCCGGCGGACAGACACAATAGCCAGAAGAAAAGCCATCTTCCATGACAACAGGCGTAACGGAATAGTAGCCAAGAACTCAAAGGGAGGACACTGGAGAACTCCCAAGACCAGATTAAGATCCCACTGAGGAGCCGGACTCGGAAAGGCAGGACGCACATGAGCAACGCCCTGAAAGAAGATCTTGACATCAGGAAGCATAGCGATGAGCTCCTGGAAAAAAACAGAAAGCGCCGAAGTCTGAACCTTAAGAGAACTCAGGCTGAGTCCTTTATCTACACCGTCCTGCAGAAAGGGCAGGACAGTAGGAAGATGAAAATCGTGAGACAGGTCCCTGTCAGCACACCAAGAGAGAAAGGTCGACCAGACCCGGTGATGGATCCAGGAGGAAACAGGCTTACGAGCACGGAGCATGGTAGACACCACAGCAGAAGAAAACCCCTTTTTCTTCAAAATAGAGGATTCAACCTCCAGGCCGTCAAATGGAGACGATGAACATCCTCCCTTCCACAGATAGCCCTGTATCAGAAGATATGGACGAGAGGGAAGAGGAAAGGGCTCTGTCACCGACAGAGCCAGAAGGTCCGGATACAAAGACGGACGAGGCCAATTTGGAGCAATGAGGATGACCGGACAACGCTCCACCTTCAGCTTCTGGATCACCCTGATCAACATTGGAAGAGGAGGAAAGATATAAGCTTGGGGAAACACCGAAGGAATCGACATGGCGTCGACCGCCAGAGCCAGCGAGTGCCTCCACCTGGAGAAGAACTTTGGAACCTTCCTGTTGTATCTGGTTGCCATCAGATCCACCAAAGGTACACCCCACGTCTGGGTTAGAAGCTGGAACACCTCCGGATGGAGCTCCCACTCTCCGCTGTCGACTGTGTGACGACTGAGAAAATCTGCCATGACGTTGTCCACGCCTGGAATGTGCACCGCAGAAATAGCGGGAACATGAACCTCCGCCCAGGACAGAATGGCCTTTACCTCTAGCCACACGGCGAGACTTCTTGTCCCGCCCTGTCTGTTGATGTAAGCCACGGCGGTGGCGCTGTCGGATTCCACTCTGACCGGACAAGTCCTCCAGCTGAGATTCCCAATGGCGTAGAGCATGGAAAATTGCCCGAAGTTCCAGGATGTTGATGGAGAGAAGGGACTCCTCCAAAGACCACTTCCCCCGAGCGCTAATGCGACCCAAGACAGCACCCCAGACCGAGAGACTGGAGTCCGTCATGACCGTGGTCCAGTAGGGTATCCGAAATGGTCTCCCCTTCAAGAGATGGGAAAGGTCCAACCACCATTCCAAGCTCAACTCGACATGAGGAGGAAGAGATACTGACAACATCTAATGATCTGGACGATCCCTGCATGTCTGGATCACAAACCTCTGAAGTTCCATGGTGTGTGCCATCACAAATGGCACCGCCTCTATCGTGGAGATGAACTTCCCCACCAGGGAAAGCAACTTCGGGACTGGAATCCACTCGAGAGCCAGGACCCTCGATATTCACTGGGCAATCTGATGCGCTACTTCCTCCGGCAGGAACACCATACCCTTCTGAGTGTCGAACAGTAGACCCAGGAAGATGAGACGCTGAGATGGAGACTAGTCCGACTTGTCCAAATTCACTATCCAACCGTGGCGAGTGAGGATGTGAATGCAGGTCTGAACCTGCCGGTGGAGGAGATCCGCAGACTCTGCCTTCAAAAGCAAGTCGTCCATGTATGGAGTCACTCTCACTCCATCCCGATGAAGGACAGAAATCAACACTCCCAGAACTCTTTGGAAAACCAGGGGAGCAGTTGTCAGCACAAACGGAAGAGCTGAGAACTGAAAATGACCCCTGGCTCAGGCAAACCTCAGATACTGCCTGCTCGTTGGATGAACGGGAATGTGCAGATACGCATCCTGCAGATCCAGAGAAGCAAGAAACTCCCCTGGAGACATGGCGGCAATCACAGTGCGCAGATATTCCTGACGATAGTGAGTCTTCACCACAAAGGAATTGAGATCCTTGAGATCCAAAATAGGACGGCCCCCGCCATCCTTCTTGGATACCACAAAAAGGTTGGAGTAGAACCCCCGAACCCATGTCCATAGGAAGCACTGGCTCCAGGACCTCTTTGTCCAAAAGATCCTGAATAGCGCCGAACAACCGCAGTTTCTCTGCATCCTGCTGAGAATGAGTGAGATGAAAACGAAGGGGAGGAAGGGAAAAGAAAGGGATCCTGTATCCTTCTGAGACCACCTGCAAAACCCATGGGTCCGACACAGATTCCTCCCAAACCCTGCGAAAGAGGTGGAGACGTCCACCCACGGCAGGGTGTGGGCCCGGGTTCGGTGAATCATGCTGAAGCAGGCTTGGAAGTCTTGGACTTAGAGGTAACCTTGGGCTTCCAGGACTGCTTGGAGGAGGTACAAGGATCGGACGGAACTGTCTTGGACGACGAACGCGCCTCCGCCTGAAAGGAACGAAAGGACCGGTAACGTTTAGCCGGCAACTTTTTCTTGAAGACCAAAGGCAAAGGGTACTCTTACCCCCAGTAGCCTCGCTGATTAGTTCCTTGAGCTCGGAACCAAACAAGGAAGTACCCTGAAAAGGCAAGGAAAGGAAAACCTTAGATGCAGTGTCAGCAGACCAAATCTTAAGCCAAAGCGCACGCCTGGCCACGACAGAAGTGGAAGCCCTCGCCATCATATGGACAGCATCAAAGGCGGCATCAGAAACATAGTTCTGTGCCTCAGAAATATTGGCAAGCAAGCGCAACTGCTCTGAAACTGGCACGTCCTGACGGACCGCCTTGGTGAGTTGCTCGGTCCAGACAGCAATGGCCCGGTTAACCCACGCCACTGCGAAAGCCGGTCGCGTAGCAGTGCCAATAGAAGCAAAAATAGACTTAAGGCAAACCTCCAACTTTTTATCCGTCCAGTCCTGCAAAGCAGAAGCATCAGAAACAGGCAAGGCAGTCGATTTAGACAGTCTAGACACAGGAGCATCCACTTTAGGAGGATGAACCCATTTAGCCAGTTCAGCCTCAGAAAAGGGATAAAGTTTAGCAAACTTTTTTGAGACTGAAGAGGCCTTATCAGGATTTTTCCAAGCATCGGAAACCAAACGTTCAAGAGTAGGGTTAGGAGGAAAACAAGTAACAGCTTTTGCCGGTTTCTGAAAGAAATCAGTTGGGTCAGAGGGAACCTCCTGACTCAAGGGAAGATTGAGGGTGGTCAGAACGGCCCTAATTAGGCCCTCAGCAGAAAATTCAGGGTCACATTCAAAGGGGTCTCCAACAGACCTGGAAGACTCAATAACTGTACCATCCTCAATATCAGAATCATGCAACACTTCGTCCTCGGAAGAATCAGACACATCAGGGGCCCCCTGTGGTTTAGGCAGGGAGGTCCTGATGGTAGAGGGAGCCTGCCATACCTGCAGTGCTCCCTGTACCTGAGAGGGAAAGAGTTGAAGAGTGGACCTGAGGTCCCTAGTTGCAGCCTTGAACTCTTTCACCCAAGCTGGTTCTATAGCATGGCTGGAAGGCCCTGGGTTGCTGTCAGGACCTTCTGAGTATGCTCGGCATAAATGACCAGAGAATTCCCTAGGCAGCCCTGAATGACAGGAGGAGCAAAACGCAATGGGGGATACTGATACCCCAGCCTCCTTGGTCTTAGGTCTAGTCCCAAGCTCCAGCGGAGTAGACATACTCACAGTGTCAGATATACCCCACTGACAAAAAAAATCACCCAATTAAAGTGTGAAAGATTAAAGATTCACCCCAGAAACGTTTAAAACTAAACTTATCTGGCAAGCGAAGGGTTAATCAGCGGAGGAGAGGGAGAAGGTCCGGTCCCTGCATAGTATACTCGATGAGAAGAACTCACAAAAAGGCTGCCGTGACGGGAGCCAATCAGAAAAAAGGCGCGAAACAAGCGCTCATGGGAAACGTAGTTTTTCTCACAAAGTATCCCAAAACAGTGCCCGAAGCCCCCCAAGTCCCCCAACACACTTGACTATTGAACCGGATGAAAGAGCAAGGGAAGACAAACAAAATGAGCCCACCTTGAAGTCGCTAGGTGAAGCGGTTCCAGAGATACGTCCCACACAGTGTAAGCCCATAGAGAGTAAAGGAGCAATGGCGGCTATGCGGTAAAAGCGTGCCTTAAAGGCGCGGAACATAAAATTGAAGAAATGTAACCCCAATAATAAAAGGATTAAACACACATATGGAACATGTATATGATGAGAAAACACTATCCCAAAAAGAAAGTGTAACAGAACCCTCAAAAAACGAGTCAAACCAGAAGACAAAGGGTTAAAATGCCACATAGACTGCTCCAAAACTCACAGACACTCATATACATTAAATAAGCATATATATATATATATATATATATATATATATATATAAACACCCAATGAGTGCTGGAGTGCGCAATGAGAACTCCCAAATACAAGCCCAATAAGGGACACTGTGGGACAAGTGGACCTTCAGCACTCAGAGGGTGGCTCACCTTTTTGCACGTCTTCTGTCTTCAGGTCACCATGCAAAGAAAGGATTACCTCAGAGGATAATCCCCCAGGGAAGTACTTGAAACCAAGTTGTTCCCCCATCAGGGCATAAGGTCCACCAAAAAATCCCTGGACACTGAGCTAGCCACTTTGGAGAGGGCATTTTTCAGTCATGGTAACCCGCCTAATGGTGGTATTCCATATTTGACAGAAAATAATAAAAAGACTAAAACTGAAGAGAGATGTTCTCCACCTGGTGTGTACACACCCAGGAACAAACAATTCTGAAAGCAGGCTGGGTGGATTACAGCCTGAGAGGGAAGGGAGGCTCCACCCACTCTGCAGACATTTAGAGAATGTTCCTGCCTACTCAAAGGGGACTGACGCCTCCCAGAGTTACCAGTAACCTGTATTGGACGACAGTGAAATACCATTACAGTGAAGCATGCTTTAAATCGCATTACCACCACCTAAATATGTGGAAAAGTGAAAGTCCTCTCTAAAGCAGCAAAATCCATCTTATCCCGGGCAGGGACTAGAAAATGCACTGCTCTATCTGAAGGTTTCAGGTTAAAACAAAGTTAGGGGATATTTAAGATACTGGCACTCTTTAAAGTAGTATGGATATTATTATTCCAGATATTAAAATCATCCAAACAAACTACATTATAGGTTTTGAAATTATAAGGGGCAGTAAAGCCATAAAACTAAACCCTTTAATTTATAGAACATGTTGCTCTGATTACAGTCATAGTACATTAACAGTTTAGAACTATGCACTGGATAACACTTGATAATTATGGTTGGTTAAAAACGCTATCCCCTCTACTTACTGTAGAAAGAGCAATGTAATTCTTAATATGTACAAACCTATAGCTGTAATTCGGTAACATGCACTTTAGAGCAAAGGTGTACATTTATGGGTTTGCTGTTCCTTTAAAACAGCATAATTCTCCTATTTACCAGATCACCAAATAGTACAGTACGCACATTGTGAAAATGACACAGGCTTATATTTTTTACATCATTCTCAATGATCAATAAAATTGAATTTTATTGAACTATTAAATCCTTTTCTCTTTAGCCCATATGGAACACAGGAACCATGGGGTTGAGCACCCTCCCACTGGAGGGCAGGGTACTTCAAAAAGACTGTGTTTGAGGCAGAGACTCCCTACTCTTCCTTCAGTTCGACCCCTGCCTTCAATCTCCCACATTCACATGTAACAAATGTCACAGAAAAAAAAGAACCCAAGCGAGTGAGAAGACTAAGACCCTAAGAGGAGGACTCTGCCTGGTGAATGAAACTCAGGAAGGTTTTTCTTTGGGATCCTGTGTTCCATATGGATTAAAGAACAAATTCATGGTAAGTTCTCTAAAACCCTATTTTCTCTTACTGTACCTCCACAACAAGGAACACAGGAACCATGGGGATATACCAAAACACAGTTTCCAGGGAGGCAAAGGAGAAAAACTCCCTCTTTCCCAAAGATACCGGCGTTTCCTAGGACTAAACTGGATCAATGGACACCGAGCTAACACAGGAAATCAAACCAATGGGTCTCAAACTACTGAACAACTTGGAGGTAGCTTAAAAAAAAAAAAAGGACTGTCAAAACTGAAGGGCCTGGTTTTTGCAAGCCCAGATAGCACCCATGGATTTGGCGGAGTGTGCTTTGATACTGAAAGGAACAGGACGACTCCTGATCACGTACGCTTGGTGTACGGTTGCCTTGATCCAAGAAGTCAGCATTGTGCTGACTGCACGGATATCCGGTCTGACTTTCATCATGCGGCTCTGCAGCAGAGCCACGATTGAGTTAGTGACAAAGAATTATTTCACCGAAGTGGTCTTCTACATGTGTTTGCAGACCAAGCGCATTTAGAAGACCGTTTCAGTGAAATAATTATTTTTCACTAAAGGAATCTCAGCTCAGCTGCAGAGCCGCAAGCCTGTCGTATGACAGACTTCTCCTGCAGTCAGTACAAATATGTAAAATATGGGGGACAGTAATTATAAAGTATTACTATCCTTTAATATCTGGCAAAAGAGCAATGTGTGTCTGAAAAAATAACAGAGGGCTGAGAACTGTACATTGGAACTGTACATGGAGCTCAGACTGAGCCCTTTGTTCATATCAGACTGCAGGATGGCCAGTACCGTGGGGAGATCAAAGGTCTGAGCAGACATTCTAGTTAGAGCACCATTGGTGGGAGATGGACCATGCCTCTTAGCTTAAACCATGATGGAAATGACTTCACAGAGAAACCCTTTCTTCTCAGAAAGGCGGCCTCAAGAGCCATGCAGTCAAAAAGTCTCTCCATGCCCCAATGGTAAGCAGAACATCTCCTGAACTGACACGTTGATAAGGTCCACAAAACAGGCCTGATGGGGCCAGAAAAGAGAAATTAGTATGACTAGGGCTTTCTCCGTCCTGATCTTCAAGGGAATCGAAGAACTGGAAGAAACTCAAGACAGGTGACCTTTACGAGATGGACAGTGTGTCCTTCTTAAAGGTATATTTTAAACATGTAACTAAAGCTCCAAATAAGAATTTAAAATGCTTGGCTGCAACAAATCGAAATTAAAAATCCATCTGGACTCGTTTCTCGACATGGAAGCTATGTGATGTCCTCCCCTCATATTATTTTGGAATCAATCAACACCAAAAAACTTAGATCTTGAATCCTTTAAGACTGAGTGCCTATGGGACTAACATATCCTTTTAATTAAACATTTTGACGGGGATTTGGATATTTAAGGAGGTTTGTAGCTTTGCCTTGGCTTAATAGATATTTTTTCGATGAGGAAGGAAGAAGTTATCTTCTGAAACGCTTCTGAATATCTCATTTTATTAATATCTGTACACTGGTCATACTATAATCATTGAAGGTACGGAGCATCAACAGGATTTGTCCATCTATCATAAGTCTGCGCTTTGCAGACAGATTAATCACAAACGCTAAGCAGCAGAAGGTGAGAAGATCAGTTGTTGTAGATAAGATCTACTTTGACATCGTTTTTTCCACAGTATATCTTTAAGTCTTGGACTTTGGAACATCAGGAGGTATGGCTAGGTGTTACAAATCACCTGTGTGCAGTCCTGCTTGCCTACTCTGCTCTATAATTTTAAATACAAGTCAAGATATTTAATTCATGGATAAATGGTTATGATTTTTTTTAAGAACACCTTATTCACTACATTTTTATGTGCAATAATATTTTTTGGCAATTTTTATGCAGGTCTGCATTTATGTAGTGTATATCCATATACATGTGTTGTGATTTTCATTTGCATATTGTGATATATGAGAATTTTTAATCCAGCTCTCAGTGTGTGCAATGTTATATTTTGAAAAATACCAATTCAGGTCTCAGCGTGTGCTTTGCCACATATTTGGGGTCTCATAGGGGTCTTTGTGTCGGCACTGTCTGGTCCTTGGGAGCAGGCTTCTCGGAAACTCTTTCTAAAGAGTTGTGTCAGGTGGTGACTCACTGAGAACCCTTGTGCAGTGTGTGGATGTGCTTTCATTAGTCTATTGCACACTGCTCAGCGCACTGGAGATCCCAGTGTGGAACCACAGGTTTGACTACAGATACTGATATATACAATTGAAGGGTGATTTATTTATTTTCATCCATTTTTATATTCAATATTTCATGTTTAATTTGATTGATCTATTTTCATAAATTCATATTTTTTATTTGGTACCATCTATACTTTTCTTCTTCATTTGGTGCTTTGATTTATATATTGGTGCTAGGATTTTACATTGTTGTATTTTATATTCTATATATTTGCATAGTAGTGTAACTATATATCAAACCTGAGAATACACACACATTATATACACACACACACACACAATATATATATATATATATATATATATATATTTTGCTTATATAATGTTAAAACCTATTTTTGTACATACTAGATATATATTTCTCTTCTATTGCTGGGATACCCCAGAGTTGAACTATCAGGTAGAACACATCTGGATGCAGCTCCCAGTTTCCTGGATCCGGGACTTGATGGCTAAAAGTTTGCCACCACATTTCCAATCCTGGAATGTGGACTGCTGAGATGATTGCAGCATTGGACTTTGCCCACAAGAGGAAATCCTTCAATACCTTCTATGATGCAGGTTCCTCCACTGCTGTTGAGTTGCCCTATGAACCCTCAACTGTGTCCCCCATAAGTACTTGGGACCAGTATGACAGCGAAGTGAACAGCTTATAGTTCCAGAATGTTGATGGACAGAAGACTCTCCTCCCCTGTCCAGCGTCCCTGACCCAGTATCATGCCCCATTCTCTTACACTGGTATCAGTCATCATGAGGTTCCACTTTGAGATCACAAAGAGGCACACCTGAATTAGGTGTGGGTGATGAAGGCACCAGTTGAGGTCCTCCTTTGCTTCGCTCTGGGTCCCAAGGAACCTTTGACAAAAAGAAAAGATAAGGAGGAAGGGATTTGAAATCTGTGCGGTACCCTTCCAATACTACCCGCAAAACCCATGGTCCATTATGGAGGATGCTCAGGTGTTTCGAAAAAGGTGGAGATGGCCCCATAGAAGCAACAATGGAGCAAGACTCTGCAAGTTGTGTAGAGGATAGCTTGTCAGATGTAGACTTTGCAAAAGATTTGTGCTGCCAAGTCTGTGTGGGGTTTGCAGTGTGGCATGCTTCAGAGACCTAAGGGATTTGCTCCCTCTGTGCCCTAGATTGACAGGGGAATGAAATCCATGCACCTCCTTTGCCAGAAAAGACCATTTGATGGAAATTTTGAGAAAAAGAGAACGGTCTCCACTAGTGGTGTCATTAATAATCTGCTTCAGGTCAGGCCCAAATAAGGTGTGACACAAAACAATTATTAAAGTGATGTGGGGGGCATCTTGGATGCCGTACACGTGAATCTCGGACCTTGAAAGGCAAGGGGGGGGGGTTAAACTGGAGGAAGAGGTGGTGTCTTTGCCCCAAAGACCATCTTTTTGAAGTGCCCTGCCTTCCTGCAGGAGGGAGCTCAAGCCCATGGTTCCTGTGTTTAGGACTTAAGAGAAAAGTATTTACAAAAGGCCTACTATGGTTCCAATTAATCACTTGAGGTTGCATATCGTCACAGATGCAGCACATGAAAAGGGATGTTTGGTACATTCCATTCTTCTGTAACAACTACTGTTACAAATGTATTCCTGTGGCATCACATGTTCTTTGTGGAATATATTATTCCTTGTTTAATTAATATTGAACACTCCACTCAAAATAAATTGAGAGGATTTTAGTCTTACCTGTTAAATCCTTTTTTCTTAGTCCATATAGGATACTGGTAACTCTGGGTAGGCGATCCGTCTCTTTAAGTAGGCAGGAACAATTCTAGAAGTGAATGCAGGGGTGGAGCCTACCTTCCCTCCTTGGCTGCAGCTAGCCAATCAGCTACAGTAAGATTTAAGATACTAACTATTGACTAGATAGTAAGAAGGGAAAGAAGACTCCTGTGAGCATGAACCCGAAGGACCCCTACGTTATCTGCCACAGGAGAGACAAGCATGGTCCCTTGACGGGGTGGGAGACCAGTAACTTATATGGACTAAGATAAAAGGATTTAACAGGTAAGACTAAAATAGAATTTTAGTCTTACCTGTTAAATCCTTTTCTCTTAGTCCATACAGGTTACTGGTAACACTGGGAGGTGATACCTTAGTAGGCAGGAACAAATTCTCAAAGTCTATGCAGGGGGTGGAGCCTCCCTTCCCTCCTTGGCTGCAGCTAGCCAATCAGCTCCAGAAAGATTTGAGACACTAAGATGACTAGGTAGTAGAAGGGAAGAAGACTCCTGTGAGCATGACCCTGAAGGACCCCCATGGACTGCCACAGGAGAGCCAAGCATGGTCTCTTGACAGGATGGGAGACCAGTAACCTGTATGGACTAAAAGAAAAGGATTTAACAGGTAAGACAAAAATCCTCTTTTCTCTGCCGTCCAATACAGGTTACTGGTAACTCTGGGATGTCCAACCATTGAGTTCCCCAGAGGTGGAAAGAAGGCAAGGACCAGGCGCGAGGCCCCCAAAGTCAGCAGAACATATATGAACCATCAGATCAGAGATAGCCCAACAACTACTGAAGTGTCAACGGACACCAAACAGGGGTAACGGCGCCCCAGGAACGTTACACAGCACACTGAACTAGAACCAAAAGGGTTCAACAGAGAAGGAAGCACTAAGAACCAAGGAAAATCCTAGACAGGCAATACTGCCTCCAGGATTTTCCTCCCAAAGCTGGCAGCAGCCGATGCAAACACATCCACACGGTAGTGCTTCGAAAAGGTGTGCACAGACGACCAAGTGGCCGCCTTGCATAACTGATCAGCGGAGGCCTGATTCTTGTAAGCCCAAGAGGCCCCAACAGAACAAGTAGAATGAGCCGTGACCGTGAAGGATCCAGGCTTCTTCCTCAACTCATAAGCCTTAAGTATAGTGGACTTGATCCAAGAGGCAACAGTTACTTTGGATGCAGGTCTTCCTGCCCTAGTACCCTCAGGAATGACGAACAGAGCGTCGGATTTCCTGATATGTTTTATGTGCATCGCACGGAGTGAGTCAACGCACCACGTCTAACAAGTAGAGATCCCTCTCCTTGTCAGAGGTGGGGTTAGGGCAGAAAGAGGGGACCACAATCTCCTGATTGACGTGGAATTCAGAGACCACCTTCGGTAGAAACTCCCTAGAAGTGCGAAGCACCGCCTTGTCCTTGTGAAACACCAAACAAGGTGGCTTACAAGACAGAGCATGTAACTCTGCGACACGGCGAACAGACACAATTGCAAAGAGAAAGGCCATTTTCCACGTCAACAGAGACAGAGGAATAGTAGCCAAAGACTCGAAGGGAGGGCTCTGAAGGATGCCCAAAAGCAAGTCAAGATCCCACTGAGGAGTGGGAGACTTCAAAACAGGATGAGTATGAGAAACGCCCTGAAAGAATACTTTGACATCAGGAAGGATGGCAATGCGCCTCTGAAAAAAAAGAGACAGCATAAGTCTGAACCTTAAGGGAACTCAAACTGAGGCCCTTATCCACACCGCCCTGCAAAAAGGCCAGGACTGTAGGTAAGTCAAAGTTCTGAGAGAGGTCCCTGTCAGCAAACCAGGACAGAAAAATCGACCAGACATGATGGTAGATCTTGGAAGAAACAGGCTTGCGGGCACTAAGCATAGTGACTACCACATCAAAAGAGAAGCCCTTCTTCCAAGCATTCAAAGCTAGCCGATGCACGTCCTCCTTCCACAGGTAATCCTGTAGAAGAAGATCTGGATGGTAAGGGAGCCGAAAGGGCTCCGCTACTGACAGGTCCACAAGCTCTGGAAAACAAGACTGACGAGGCCAGTATGGAGCAATCAGAATGACTGGGCAATGCTCCAGTAGTAGCTTCCGTAACACCCTGTGCAACATGGAAAGGGGAGGAAAGATGTAAGCCAGAGGAAAGGTCCAAGGAATGGACACTGCATCCACTGATAGAGACAGAGGGTCTCGCCTCCGAGAACAAAACAATGGAACCTTCCTGTTGTGTCTTGTCGCCATCAGGTTGATGTAAGAGGGACCCCATTGCTGAACAATGAGTTGAAACACCTGCGGATGTAACTCCCACTCTCCACTGTGTGTCAACTGAGGAAGTCCGCCATGACGTGGTCTACATCCTAGAATGTGCACTGCGGATATAGCTGGCACGTGGTCTTCTGCCCAGGATAAAATAGCCTTGACCTCTAAACATGCAGAGAGGCTTCTTGTTCCGCCTTGTCTGTTGATGTACACCACGGCCGTGGCGCTGTTGGACTCCACTCTTACCGGACAGTCTTCTAACTGAGAAGTCCAATGTCTCAGGGCATGAAATATAGCTTGAAGCTCCAGAATGTTGATCGGAAGAAGAGACTCCTCCGGAGACCACTGACCCTGAGCGCTCAGGCGCCCCAGGACCACAACCCCAGCCGGAGAGGCTGGCGTCCGTCGTCACCTTGGTCCAAAAGGTCACCAGAAAGGACTTGCACTTCAGCAGGTTGGAGAGGTCGAGCCACCATGACAAGCTCAGCGCCACATGAAGAGGAAGGAAGATAAATGACTTCCGAAGATCCTGCAGACCCTTGGACATCTGTATCACGAATCTCTGGAGTTCTCTGGTGTGGGCCATGGCAAACGTAACGGCTTCTATGGTGGAAACAAATTTCCCCGCTAGCGAGAACAGATTCTGGAGTGGAACGGAATCCTGGGACAGAATCGCTGAAACCCTGGGAACGATCTGGTGAGCCACCTTGTCCGTGAGGAACATCATGCTCTTCTGTTGTCGAAGAGAAGGCCCAGGAAGACCAGACGTTGGGATGGTACAAGATCTGACTTGTCCAAGTTGATGACCCACCTGTTACGGGTGAGATCCTGAATGCTGATGAAGGAGATCCGCAGAGGTGGCCTTCAGAAGCAAGTCGTCCATGTATGGAGTTACCCAGATATCAAGGCGCCTAGGACATGGTTGAAAACTTGAGGAGCCGTCATCAGCCCAAATGGAAGGGCTGAGAACTGAAAATGTCCCCTGTCGCAGGCAAACTGGAGGTACTGCCGGCTCTCTGAATGAATGGAAATGTGCAAATATGCGTCCTGCAGATCCAGAGAAGCGAGGAATTCTCCCGGGGACATGGCAGCAATCACAGTGCGTGAAGACTTCTGGCAATAAGGAGTCCGTGACACAAAGGAATTGAGGTCCTTGAAGTCTAAAATAGGGCGACAGCCGCCGTCCTTTTAGGCGACTACAAAGAGGTTTGTGTAGAACACCGAAACCCTGTCCTGAAAGGGCACTGGCTACAGAACATCCTTGACCAGAAGAGCCTGAACAGCACTGTCAAACAGAAAGCACTTTTCTGTACCCTGAGGAGTATGAGAAAGACGAAAGCGAAAAGAAGGATGAGAAATGAAAGATCTTGTACCCTTCCTTCACCACCTTTAAAACCTATGGGTCCACCACAGAATCCTCCCAAACGAAGTGATAGTGTCGCAGACGACCACCCACAGCCGAGTGCGGACCTGGGTTCTGCGAGTCATGCCGAAGAAGTCTTGGAAGCCTTGGGCTTGGAGGAGACCTTGGGCTTGAACTGCTGTTTGGGCTTGGAGGAGATAAGCAGAGCTGAGGGAACCCAGTTTGGTTCGCTGGACGGGTCTCATTCTGGAAGGAACGAAAAAGCCGGTTACGCTTAAGCGTCAACTTCTTCTTAGGGACCAAGGGTAGAAGAATACTCTTACCTCCAGTGGCTTCACTGATCAGATCCTTAAGATCTAGCCCAAACAAAGAAAGACCCTGAAAAGGCAGGGAAAGCAAGGCTCTTAGAAGCCATGTCAGCAGACCAAATCTTGAGCCAAAGAGCTCACCTGGCCACCACAGACATGGTGGAAACCCTAGCCATCATGTGGATGGCGTCAAACAAGACAGCAGAAATATAGTGTTGAGCCTCAGATATGTTGGCAAGGAGACGCAACTTATCTGAAACAGGAGCATCCTGACGGACAGCTTTGGTAAGCTGCTCAGTCCAAACCGCAATGTCCCGGGTCACCCACGAGGCAAATGCTGGACACATACCAGAGCCAGCAGTGGCAAAAATAGACTTGAGGGAAACCTCAAGCTTCTTATCAGTCCAGTCCTTCAGAGCAGAGGCATCAGAGACTGGTAACACAGTAGATTTGGATAGCCTGGAAATAGGGGCATCCAACTTAGGTGGCTGAACCCACTGAACAAGTGCAGTCTCTGCAAAGAGATAAAGCTTTGCAAATTTCCTGGAGACAGATGCTTTGTCAGGAGATTTCCACTCTTCAGACACAAGTAGGTCAAGAGTGGGGTTAGGTGTAAAGTATGTAAGGGGCTTAGCAGGCTCCTGGAATACATCAGAGGGATCAGAAGGAACCTCTTGAACTAGGGGAATGTTAAGAGTAGTTAAGACAGCCCTTATTAGGCCCTCGGTGGAGGGTTCAGGATCAGCTTCAAAGGGATCCCCAAGAAACTGAGATGACCAATACAGAACATTCCTCAAAATCTGAGTCCAAGAGTAGTTCCTCCTCAGAGGAATCTGACACATCAGGTACTCCCTGAGGTTTTTGGCACGGAAGACCTGATGGAGGAGGGGGCCTGCCAAGCCTGAAAGGCCCCCTGTAATTGGGATGGAAAACATTGTAATGTGGACCTAAGTCCCTAGTCGCAGCCTTGAACTCTTGCACCCAAGCTGGCTCTATAGCATGAATGGAGGGACCTGGGATGGTGTCAGGGACATCAGAACATGCTGGGCATAAGTGACTTGAATATTCTCTAGGTACCCTTGAGTGACAAGAAGAGTAATGCACAATGGGAGATACAGAGACCCCAAGCCTCCTTAGTCTTAGG
The DNA here is from genome assembly GCA_037306005.1 of Rhinophrynus dorsalis. NCBI lineage: Eukaryota > Metazoa > Chordata > Amphibia > Anura > Rhinophrynidae > Rhinophrynus > Rhinophrynus dorsalis. Next base: position 244,528,974 of record CM074721.1, read on the forward strand.
TCTAGCCCCAAGCTCCAGCGGTATAGACATTCTCACAGTGTCAAAATACACAACTGTACAATAAATCGCCCAATTATAGTGTGTAGGATTAAACTTAAACTTATCTGGCAGGCGAAGTGTTAACCTGCAGAGAAGAGAAGGGGAGTCCAAGCCCTGCGTAGGACACTCGCCCAGAAACGCTCATAAAATGGTTGCCGCGGCAAGAGCCAATAAGAAACAAGGGCGCCAAGCAAGTGCTCATGGGAAATGTAGTTTTCCCAAAAAGTACCGTAAAACAGTGCCCGAAGCCCCCTGAGCCCTACAACACACTTAAAACATCAACCAGATGATAGAGCAAGGTTATACAAGTAAAATGAGCCATCTCTGAATTCGCTATGTTAAACGGTTGCAGAGATACGTCCCAAACAGTCTGGTTCCACAGAAGTGAATGGAGCAATGGCGTCTATGCGGTAAAGTGCGGCTTAAAGGTGCAGTACCCAATTTTTACAAATAGTAATGGTAAAAACAAAGTGTAAAACAACCACAGAACATGTGAGGATACCCAGAAAACACTAATCCAGTAGGAAAAGTGCCATAAACCCCCCAAAAAGGGCCAACCCAGCAGTTAAAGGGTTAAGTTACCACATAAACCTGCTCCAAACAGACATACAGATATACCCAATGAGTGCAGGAGTGTGCAGTAGGAACTCCAGAAATACACCCCTGTGCGGAGGGGCACTGTGGGACAAGTGGACCTGCAGCACTCAAAGGGTAGCTCACCTTTCCTGCAGAACTTCTGTCTTCAGATTACCATGGGGTAAGAATTACCTCAGTGGGCAACTCCCGGGGAAGCACTTGAAATACATTTTTTTCCCCCTCAGGGCTCAAGGTCCCCAAAAAAGCACCTGGACACTGAGCTAGCCACATCTAAGGGCATTTGTCAGTCATGGTAATCTGCCTAATGGTGGTATTCCATATCTAACAGAAAAATAAGAGATTCTAAAACTATAGCAGAACAGTTCCCAGCCTGTTGTCTTCATCGAGGAACAAATCTTTCTGGAGCAGATTGGCTAGCTGCAAGCCAAGGAGGGAAGGGAGGCTCCACCCCCTGCATACACTTTGAGAATTTGTTCCTGCCTACTAAGGGGCGGATTGCCTCCCAGAGTTACCAGTAACCTGTATTGGACGACAGAGAAAATCCTCTTTTCTCTGTCGTCCAATATAGGTTACTGGTGGGATGTCCAACCATCGGTTTCCCAGAGGTGGGAAGGCAAGGACCAGGCGCAGGGCCCCCAAAGTCACCAGAGCATATATGAAGCATCAGATCAGAGACAGCCCAACAATAACAAATGAAGTGTCAACGGACACTGAACAGGGGTAACACCACCCCAGGAACTGTTACACAGCACACTAAAATAGAGCCAACAGGGCTCAAAAGTGAGGGAGTACTGAAGAACCAAAGATGACCCTAGACAGTCAAGACTACCTCCAGGCTCTTCCTCCCAAAGCTGGCATCAGCTGATGCCAGCACATCAACAAGGTAGTGCTTTGAAAGGGTGTGCACAGACTACTAAGTGGCAGCCTTACACAACTGATCAGCTGAGGCCTGATTCTTGTAAGCCCAAGAAGCCCCAAAAGATCCTGTAGAATGAGCCATGACCCGAAAGGGAACAGGCTGCTTCCTTCGTTCGTAAACATTACGAATAGCGGACTTAATCAAAGACGCAATGGTCACTTTGGATGCAAGTCTCCCTACCCTGGGACCCTCAGGAATGACTAACAGTGTGTCAGACTGTCGAACGGACTACGTGCGACGCACATAAAACTTGAGAGAACGCATCACATCTAACAAGTAGAGATCCCTCTCCTTGTCAGAGGTAGGGTGAGGGCAGAAGAAAGGCATCACAATCTCCTGATTAATATGGAACTCAGAAATCACCTTCGGGAGAAACTCCTGCGAAGTACTGCCTTGTCTTTGTGAAACACCAAAAAGGGTGGTCTACAAGACAGAGCATGCAACTCAGCGACACAGTGAACAGACACAATCACCAGGAGAAAAGCCATTTTCCATGTCAGCAGGCGTAGAGTAATAGTAGCCAAGGACTCAAAAGGAGGGAGCTGAAGGAAGCCCAAAACCAGGTTAAGATCCCACCGAGGAGCGGGAGACTTAACAGGATGAGTATGATCAATGCCCTGAAAGGAAACCTTGACATCAGAGATCATTGCGTCTCTGAAAGAAAACAGAGTGTGCAGATGTCTGAACCTTAAGGGAACTCCAACTGAGGCCCTTATCCACACCTTCCTGCAGGAAGGCCAGGACCGTAGGGAGATCAAAATCCTGAGATAGGTCCCTATCAGCACACCAAGAGAAAAAAAATGACAAGACTCAATGGCAGGATTTAGAAGAAACAGGTTTGCGTGCACTAAGCATAGTAGCCACCACACCAGAAGAAAAACCTTTCTTCCTCAGTACTGAGGATTCAATTTCCAAGCCATCAAAGCTAGATGATGGACATCCTCCGGACAGCAAGGGAGCCAGAATGGTTCAGCCACTGATTGATCCAGAAGCTCCGGAAAGCAAACCTGCCGAGGAGTACTGAGCAATCAGAATGACTAGACAGCACTCAATCACAGTTTCCTTATCACCTTGTGCAACATGGGAATGGAAAGATGTAAGCCAGAGGAAATAACCAAGGAATGGACACAGCATCCACTGCTAGAGCTAGAGGATCCCTACAGCGAGAGCAGAACGTGATGCATGGAAGACCCCACCTCTGAACAATGAGGCTGAACACCTCTGGATGCAGTTCCCACTCTCCACTGTGTGTCGACTGAGGAAGTCTGCCAGGACATTGTCTACGCCGGGAATGTGAACTGCAGATATGGCAGGGACATGTTCCTCAGCCCAGGACAAAATAGCCTTGACCTCTAACCAAGCTGCAAGACTTCTTATTCCACTTTGCCTGTTGATGGAAGCCACTGCCGTGACGTTGTCGGACTGGACAGTCCTCCAGCTGTCGCGTCCAGTGGCAAAGGGCATGAAATATCACCCGAAGCTCCAACACATTGATGGGAAGGAGAGATTCCTCTGGAGACCACCGTCCCTGATCATTCAGGTGACAGAAAACCGCTCCACAGCCAGATGGGCTGGCATCTGTCGTCACCGTGGTCCAGAAGGACACAGGAAGGGCTTGCCCTTCAGCAGACTGGAAAGGTTGAGCCACCATGACAGACTCCGTTCCACATGAAGAGGGAGGCACACTGACATCTTCAGGAGGTCTGGTTGACCCCTGCATCACAAACCTCTGGCGTTCCGTGGTGTGAGCCATGGCAAACTGAATTGCTTCTATGGTGGAAATGAACTTCCCCACTAGAGAGGACAGCTTCTTGGCTGGAACTGGACCATGAGCCAGAACAGCGGAAACCCTGTGGACGATCTGGTGAGCCACCTCGTCCGTGAGAAACACCATGCTCTGCTGAGTGTCAAAGAGAATGCCCAGGAAGTCCAGTCGCTGGAATGGGACAAGATCCAACTTGTCCATGTTGAGGACCCCCCCCCCATGATGGGGGAGTGCATGAATGCAGTCCTGAACCTGCTGATGGAGGAGTCCTGGAGAAGGGGCTTTCAGAAGCAGGTCGTCCATGTATGGAGTGACTCTGATGCCATTCTGATGGAGGACGGACACTAAGACTCCCAGGACATGATTGAAGACCTGAGGAGCTGTAGTCAGGCCAAAGGGAAGAGCGTAAAACTGAAAATGCCCTTGGTCACATGCAAATCTGAGGTACTGCCAGCTCTCTGGATGAATGGCGATGTGCAGATACGCGTCCTGAAGATCCAGAGAAGCAAGGAATTCCCCAGGGGACATGGCAGCCATCACCGTCCATAGGGACTCCTGTTGATAATGAGTCTTGACCACAAAGGAATTGAGATCCTTCAGGTCTAAAATTGGACAACAGCCACCATCCTTCTTGGAAACCACAAACAGGTTTGAGTAAAAATCCAAACCCCTGTCCTGAACTGGAACAGATTTCAGAACCTCCTTGTCCAGAAGGGCCTGGATGGCGCCGTTGAACAGACGGTGTTTCTCCACTCCCTGAGGCATGTGAGAAGGAAAAAACTGGAAGGGAGGAAGAGAGGTGAAAGGGATCATGTACCCTTCCGTCACCACCTGCAAAACCCAGGGGCCACCACTGAGTCCTCCCATATGCTGTGGTAGTGGCGGAGATGGCCACCCACAGCAGAGTGTGGACCTGGGTTCAGCGAGTCATGCCAAAGGAAGACTTGGGCTTGGTGAAGGCCTTAGGCTTCCACTGTTTGGGCTTGGAGGAGGAATGCGGAGCTGAGGGAACCGCCTGATTCGCCGGGTGTGTCTCAGTCTGGAAGGAAAGAAAAAACCAATTACGCTCGATAGGAGTCTTCTTCCTAGAAACCATAGGCAGGAGGGTACTCTTGCCCCTTGTGGTCTCACTAATCAGATCCTTAAGTTCTGGCCCAAACAGAGAAGTGCTCTAGAAGGTCAAGGAGAGCAATGCTTTCTTAGAAGCAGTGTCAGCAGACCAGATCTTGAGCCAAAGAGCTCGTCTGGCAACCACAGACACAGGAGAAACCCTTACCACCAAACAGATGGCATCAAACAAGGCAGCATATACATAGTGCTGGGCTTCAGAAATGTTGCCCAGTAGCCGCAACATATCAGGAGTAGGAGCTCCCTGACGAACAGCAAGAGTGAGCTGATCAGTCCAAACCTTAATGGCCCTATTTACCCAGGCCGCAGCAAATGCTGGGCGTAGGGAGGTACCAGCGGTGGCAAAAACAGACTTGAGGGAAGCCTCACGTTTCTTATCGGTCCAATCTTTAAGAGCAGAAGCATCAGCAACAGTGGACTTAGAAAGCCTAGAAACAAGGGCATCCACCTTGGGGGGGGATGAACCCACTGAGCTAGCGCTGCATCAGAAAAGGGGTAAAGCTTGGTAAATTTTTTGGAGACAGAAAGTTTTCTGTCCAGAGACTTGCACTCATCAGACACTAAACGGTCAAGAGTGGGGTTAGGTGGAAAACAAGTATGGGGCCTCTTAGGCTCCTGAAACACATCAGAGGGGTCTGAAGAAACCTCTTGTACCAAGGGAATGTTTAGGGTGTTTAAAACGGCCCTGATCAGGCCATCAGCCTCGGGATCAGTATCAGCCTCAAAGGGGTCCCCAAAGAACTGAGAGGAGACCACTGCAGAACATTCCTCATCGTCAGAATCCACCAACAGTTCCTCTTCAGAGGAATCTGATACATCAGGTACTCCCTGAGGTTTCGGTAGGGAAGATCTGTCTGACGTAGGGGTCTGCCAGGAGTGGAAGACTCCCTGTAACTGGGATGGAAAGAGTTGTAATATAGACCGGAGGTCTCTAGTAGTAGCCTTAAACTCCTGCACACAAACTGGCTCTAATGCATGGCTGGAGGTCCCTGTGGGAGACTCAGGGACAGCAGAACATGCTGGGCAAAAATCACCTGAGAATTCTCTAGGTAACCGTGATTGACATGAGAAGCAATGCGCAATGGGGGACACAGAGCACCCTGCGTCCTTAGCGTTAGGCTTAGCACCAAGCACCAATGGAATAGACATTCTCACAGTGTCAAAAAGTTCAAAGTATAATTAATTATCCAAATGCAGTGTGTATGATTAAAATTTCACCCCGAAAATCTCTAAAATACAGGTAAAGGGTTAATCTGCAGAGGAGAGAAGAAGAGTCCAAGCCCTGCATAGGATATTAGTTCAGGGAAAGCACAAAATGGCTGCTGCAACAGGAGCCAATCAGGAACAAGCACGCGATGCAAGCGCTCATGGGAAATGTAGTTTTCCCAGAGACCCCACAACACACACCAAACGTTGACCTCATAAAAAAAAAAAAAGAGAGGGCAGACAAACAAAAAGCCATCTCTAAATTTGCTACGATGAGTGTTTGCAGAGATATGTTCCAAACTGTAAAGCCCCCCCCCCCAAGATGCTAAGCCAGCAGCTAAAGGGTTAAGTTACCACAGAAACTTGCTCCAAACCACCCAACAGACATACAGATAAACCCAATGAGTGCAGGATTATGCAATAAGAACTCCAAAGGAAAACACCTGTGCGGTGGGGCAACGTGGGACATGTGGACCTCAGCACTCAAAGGGTTGCTCGCCTTTTTACCAGAGCTTCTGTCTTCAGATTACCATGTATCAAGAAGAAGCCTCAGCGGGCAACTCCTGAGGAAAGAACTTGTAACAAAGATTTTCCCTCCAGGGCTTAAGGTCCACCAAAGCACCTGGATACTGAGCTAGCCACATCTAAGGGCATTGTCAGTGATGGTAATCCGCCTAATGGTGGTATTCCAGATCTAATAGAAAAATAAAAACATAGCTAAAACTATAGCAGAACTGTTCTCTTGCCTGTATCTTCAGCCAAGGAACAAATCTTACTGGAGCTGATTGGCTACCTGCAGCCAAGGAGGAAAGGTAGGCTCCACCCCTGCATTCACTTCTAGAATTGTTCCTGCCTACTTAAAGGGGCGGGTCGCCAAAGTTACCAGTAACCTATACTGGACAACAGAGAAAAATAATTATGACAGAATGGATACCCGTCTGGTGCTTAGCACAAATAATGCATGTGAAAATTTGCAGATTGTTTGTTGAGAAGAATGCATGCAGAAGAGCGGAGTAAGGAAATAAGAAAAACAAAACTGCCATGATTAATGCTCAAATAAAAAGGATGATATTTTAATTTGAAACATGAAATTGTTGTGACAATTTAAGCAGTTTCAAAAGTAATAAAAAGTATATCCCTTCAACTTCTTATTGCAGTGATATTGAAAAATAACTTTACCCCTTTATATATTTAAGTGATCAGCAATTTGATTCTCAAATTTTATCTTTTCCCATCTAATGCTGAACTGCAAGAGTACATTGATTTTTTTATCAAATAATATAAGTTCATTATGGACATCATTATTAGAGATTAATACACCAGAGCTTCCATACTGGTCAAATATGTAGTGGAAACTCAAAGAATTTGCACACAAATTGGGGTTATGCTGTTTCACTTATAAGCAGAGTATTCCAAGTTTATTATAAATACACACGCACATACAGACACACACAAAGCTACATGTAAAGCTACATTTGCTTACTTTAAGTTCTTCTTCCATTTCAGATATCCGTCTCTCCAGTGCTCTCCTTTCCTAATAAAACAAAAAAAATAAAATAAACTGCAACAAATTATATAAATGTAAACTCTGTATGAGGCAAGAAATGTTTTTAATGGATGCTTTGAAAATCAGCTTTAGAATTGTGACAGCAAGTGACTTGCTATTAAACATGCAATCCATGGCTTTAAAACAATAAAAATGGTTTCTTATTTACAGTGCTTGTAATATAGGACTTCAGTCTTACCTTGCACATGGAACACAGGTACCATGGGGGTTGATCTTCCTTTGGAAGGCTGAACACATCAAAAAAGACCAGGTCGAGGGTGGAGCCTTCCCTCCTCCTTCTGCAGGCAAACCCTTCCCCTCCTCCAGTTTTTATGATGTGAGAACCACACCACATAGGGACAGCGAGACAAAAAAAAAAAAAAAAAAGACGAAAGCTCCTAGAAGGACTCCCACAACCAGACAGGTGAGACCAATAGAGCTCTTTTTTCTGGATGGAAGACCTGTGTTCCACATGGACTAAGAGAAAAGGATTTAACAAAAGACTAAAATCATATTCTATCGTCAAATATGGAACACAGGTACGATGGTGTTATATCAACAGTAAGCTCCCAGAGGTGGGAAGGAGGACCTCACTATTATCCCCATGATAACAGTTCCCTAGGATTATCAGAACAGCCCAAATTCAAGCCAACTGACAAAAAAAAAAAAAAAAAAAAAAAAAAAAAAAAAAAAAAAAAAAAAAAAAGACATCCTTAGACAGGCAAAAATGCTTGAAGGACCTTCCTGCCGAAGCTAGAACATCTCAACTCCTGTCCTCAGGACCCACTAACAGGCCAAGATTTGAGGATTTCCTTGTTAGAGCACAGGTGAGTTACTCAAGGTGAATGAGCCTCTGATCACCACACCTGTGGTCTAGCAGAGAAATCCCTAAGTCCTGGCCTGTTAGTGGGTCCCGAGGACAGGAGTTGAGAACCACTGTTGTAGGCCCCAACAGATCTAGTGGAATGTGCTGTAACTCGAAAGGAAACAGGTTTCCTTCCTGCGTTCATATGCCTTGAGAATGGTAGACTTTATTCAAGAGGCAATAGTGACCTTGAAAGAAGTCTGATCAGCACTGGGACCTTCAGGAATGACAACTAAGGAATTAGTCTTACGAAAAAGACTCCGTGCGGTGTACATAGAACTTAAGGCAGTGCACAACATCCAACAGGTGGGGATTCTTCAATTTGTCAGACTTGGGGGTCTGGGCAAAATGAAGGCACAACAATCTCTTGATAGATGTGGAACTCAGAAACCTCCTTAGGATGAAATTCCTGAGAGGTACGAAGAACATCCTTGTCCTTGTGAAAAGCAGGGAAAGTCAGCTTGCTAGAAAAAGCCTGCAACTAAGCAACCCTATGGACTGATACAGCATGAAGAAAAGCCACCTTCAACTTCAATAGATGCAAAGGAATGGTAGCAAGGGACTCAAAGGAAGGCCGCTGCAAAACTCCCAGATCCAAAATAAGGTCCCACAGAGGCGTGGGAGCCTTGTAGGCAGGGAAAGCACGAGCAACCCCCAAAATGAACACCTTGACAGAGTGCCAATACTCTGGAAACACACAGCGCACAAACCTGAACCCTCAAGGAACTGAAGCAGAGTGCTTTGTTCACACCATCCTGAATAAAGGACAGAACCACCGGAAGGTCAAAGTCCCGTGACGACAGATCTCTGTCAACACACCAGGAAATAAAAATGGACTAACCCTATGGTAGGCCTTCCCGGAAACAGGCTTTCTAGCCTGCATCATCCTTATCTTCCTGAGATCCCCAGGAAAGAGAGGAATCAGAGGAAAGGTGTATTCAAGGTGGAAGTGCCTCGGAATCACCATCACGTCCGTGGCAAAGGCCAGAGGATCCCCGCAAAGGAAGCAAAACACCAAAACCTGTCACTCGTGGCCATTAGGGCTATCTGAGGCAGTCACCACTGTTGCACAATCAGGTTGAACACCTACGGATGGAGTTCCCACTTTCCCGGATCTACACCCTGGCAACTTAGAAAGTCTGCCAAAAGTCCTTCTACCCCCAGAATGTGAATGACTGAGATGGTGAGAATGTGGGCTTCTGCCCAGCCCAGTATATACTTCACCTTGTACAAGGCGGTGGTGCTTTGAGTGCCCCCTGACGGTTGATGTAAGCCACGGTCGTGGCGTTGTCCAGTTGGACTTGTACTGGATAGCCCATTAACGGACATGTCCAGTACACCAGAGCGAGATGGATCACCTGAGCTCCAGAGCATTGATGGACTGAAGAGATTCCTCCACAGTCCACCTGCCCTGGATCCCCAGATGATCCAGTACCACACCCCCATTGGCTAAGGCTGGCATCTTTCATGATCACAGTCCATTCCGGGATCAAGAATGGCTTCCGCAGGTCCAGGATGCAGGCTGCAACCACCTCTTTATATCATCTGGGTTCCGGAGAAAGGGAGAACTGCTGATCAAGGAAATCTGGATTCCCATACCATGTCTGGATGACAAGTCTCTGGAGTTTCCTGGTGTGCATCTGAGCACAAGGTACCAGTTCTAAGGTTGACAATAGGCAGCCCCAGAACCCTCATGCACACCTTGACAGAGGCCAAGGGATACTCCAACTGCAACACATCCTGCATGATCTGCAGGATATTGTACTCTGACAAAAAGACTTTCCCCAGGCAGGTGTCGAACCTCATGCCAAGAAACACCAACTCCTGGGATGGCAGTGGAGAGTACTTTGACATGTTCAGAATCCCCCCATGGTGGACCAGGAGAAAAGCACATTCTTGGACCTGCTGAGCCAAGAGTTCCTGTGAAAGGGCCTTGAGCAAAAGATTGTCCAGATAAGGGGTCATATGAATGCCACGTGTGTGAATGAAGCCAGACAAGGCCCCCATGACCCTGGTGAACACTTGAGAAGCTAAGGCCAGGCCAAAAGGCAGAGCAGTGAACTGGTAATGTTCCAAGTTGAAGGCAAAACATAGTTCGCATTGACTGTCCAGGTGGATCGGGATGTGTAGGTATGCATCCTGAAGGTCTAGGGACATCAGATACTCCCCTAGGTACATTGCTACAAAGACAGAGGGCAAGGACTATCTTGAAGCGAGCAGTCTCCACATACAAGGTGATACACTTGAGGTCCAGTATGGGAAGGCAGCCACTGTCCTTTTTTCGGGACCACAAACACGTTGGAATAGTAACTTGAACCTTGCTCCTGGGGAGGTGATGGAATCAGAACTTTCTTGTCCAGCAGGCACTGCACTGCCTCCCTGAACAGCTACAATTTGGCAGGAGCTGCAGGAATGCTGTACTGGAAAAAATTAAAAGGAGGAAGGGACATGAAACCAATTCTGTATGCTTCAGAGATCACCCACAAAACCCACTGATCTGCAACAGAGTTTTTCCAGGCGTCCTAAAAAATATGTAGTCGCCCGCCTACAGGAACCTACGGACCAGGATCCCATGAGTCATACGAAAGCTGTCTTGACAAACATAAGCCTTGAAGCTCTTCTCTTGGGCTGAAAATGCTGTTTGGGCTTGGAGATGAGGCGGGTTGGAGGCCTACAAAGCTTGCTGTCTTTGCAACTCCGTTTGGCGGGAACGAAAGACACCGTTCCTTCACCATAGTAATGGGCTCGGTGGACATTTGGTAAGGAAACCAGTGACATCTTGAAAGATTGATCCACCCACCAAGTCTTAAGCCACAAGGTGCGTCTTGCAGTAATAGAGAAGGCCAAGACTTAGACAGCCTGACCACCTCAAACAGGGCAGCTGCAGCATATGTTTTAGCCTCCCATCATGTTGGCCAATAAAAACCAACAGGTCCTCCTGGGGAGCATCCACATAGACAGCTTCCATCACCTGTTCACCCCAGACTGCAGCAGTTCTGTTGACGCAGCCCCCGCAGCCACCAAATTTGAACATAGGGTAGAATCAAGCTTCTTATCCACCACGTCTGAGTCCAGCAGCATCCACCATCAGCAAAGCAGTGGACATGGCTAGCATGGAAATTGGGGGATCCATAGAAGGAGAGGCCCACTACACCAAAGCTGCCACAGAAAAGGGGTACAGCTTAGAAAACCTCTTCGAAATAGACAACCTTTTATCTTGCGTCTCCCATTCATCCAGAAGAAGCTGATCAAGAGTGGCGTTCGGGGGAAAATACAGTGGATGATTTCCTACACCTCTGGAAAACATCTGTAGAGGATTTAACCTCATGAGGGGCATCAGGGACATGAAGGGTCCACAAAATAGTCCAGCTATTCCCCTCAGCAGAGGGGAAAGGGTCAGCCTCATAACAGTCCCCCTCCCCATAGGAGTAATAAGGACTATATTTGGCCTTATATGACTATGGTTTGTCCCTCATTGGAGCAATGTGGGATGCACTGGTATGTATGCACCCACTGCTTCAAAGGGATAATGGAGGGCTTTTTTTTAATGATGTTTGGATCCTTGAACGTTCTTTGTGTGGTGCATTGAGATTTAGGTGGGGCCGCTATATGGGACTGATGGGAGTGCATCAGTGGTTGTTTGGAGACGTATATGTTGGGAATGTGGCCTTCCAGTATGGTGGATGAAGGTGGACGTATCCCACATGTGCAATAATTTGGGGCATGGGCCATTACTATGAGGCACATGCCTGTTTGGATACCCATAGTTCCTGTAGAATATACGCTGTGACATAGGTGCACAGTGTCCGAGGAAAGGTCAGAAACTGAGTGAGACTTGGATATAAGTGATAACGCTCCATTTGTATTGGAGAGCATGCTCCTTGGGGGAGTCTCACGAGTTCCGGCTTGAAGGGATGCGGTGGTGCACCTACACTATTGTCACAGGGTTGTTCGGACAGATATGAACAGGAGGTGCATGCCTATTAAAAGTCTATTGTGTATCTTTCATAAAGTCTCATGTTTCTGAGCGGAGAGCTGGATCTTTTAGTGCCAAATGGAGCTAATGGGAGATTATATGAAGGTATTTTTGAATGATTTATTTCATTATACCATACCCCTGAAGAAGCAGAGTGAGGCTGCAAAATGCATAGGGTGAACCCATAGAGTGGAGTTTGTATATTGTTTCTTATTTTTTTTCAGATTTTTTTTTTATATACTTTTAATAAATATTTGATCATTGAGTCCCAGTGTGCTCCTATGTTATGACAGCTTCTATAGTATCCCTACCACAGTGGTTGGCTATATCAGGCCCTAGAGAGGGCTTATATCAATATATTTTTAGCCTCTAAGACACGTGTGATTGGGATATTCTGGAAAGAGTGCTGGAAGCTAAGAAAGGAGGAAGCTGAGGAGAGTATGATTGATACCAACACACTGGGGGTTATCCAGTGAAGGATATTATACCTTGAGGCTGCATTGACTCAGTTAAAGGTGAGTGGACCATCTGCCTCATCTCCGGGGTGACTCCCACGGTGAAGGAGGTGAAAAGTAAACAGTCCACATGTGAAGGTGCTCAAAGAAAACATCTAACAGTCTACACTTAATTTCTGTGCACTTCTTCTCTGTGTTCTTATACATGTGGTGCAAGGAGGTTTTTGCCCGAATTCTTCAAGGGAATAGCTGCAGTGTGTGTGTGTGTGTGTGTGTGTGTGTGTGTGTGTGTGTGTGTGTGTGTGTGTGTGTGTGTGTGTGTGTGTGTGTGTGTGTGTGTGTGTGTGTGTGTTATTCTGGGTAATGTAGTCTTCTCTCTGGACTAGCAATGCCCACAACTCCATCTGCTGACCCCAAAGAAACTCAGGACATTATCCGAATGAAAGGGCATGAGGAGACCAGAAGAATGAGTCCACTCTGACTTCTGTATATGTCCCAGAGTAATTTGCCCATAGAAGTCAATGGATCAAAGATGGTGGTGCAGGAAAAACCCAAAAAACATACAATCTAAGGTGCCCCAAATTACTCACTGACCCCAGGGAACAAGATGGGGTAAATATGAGACAGGGCCCTAAAGGGAAAAGCCTAAGAAAAAAACTCCAGCCTGGAGAAGCCAGCAGGGAAGGGGTTAACTTGTACCAATGCAGCCATCCATGCTCCATAACCCAGGGAATAAACAGAAATAACATACCCAACATGAGTACAAGAAACCAAAGGCTCAGAGAGACCTCTGTATGAAAAGGCACAAGTAGGGACAAAGGACCTCAAAGGGTTGCTCACCAAAATGCACCTTCTGTCTTCAGGTTACCATTGCACAGGAAGCAGAGCTGGGAGTGAAAACTTGGGTTTCAACATTCTCTCTACAGAGCTTGCAAGGTTCCATAAAGCACCAGCACACTGGTCAATCCACTCCAGGGGAAGACCAGAAATGATAACCCTCCTAATGGGGGAATTGTAACAACCCCATATCCAAGGAAAATAAAATAACTAAAAAGCAGCATTCCAAGTCTGTTTTTACAGTCAGGAACACACAAAACTGGAGGCTGGGAGGGAAGGCTCCACCCTCAAGACCTTGTCTTTTTTTGTGTGTTTTGGCTGCCAATGGAAGATCAACCCCATGGTACTGGGTACAATAGAGAAATACGCAATTCCAATGTACAAGGCAAAAAAGGTTAAAGCTCTTGCAGTGTTTACTGTTAACATAAGAGTTTTAAAAAAATAAAAAAGCCCTGAGTTGCACACAGAGACCTTACATACAGCAAGTAACATTGCAGTTTAGATTTATGCAAGATAATAAAGTAGCTACAGATTCAAGCCTTGGCTGATGTTATTAGTGTGAACAATAAAACTAATCTAATAACTGTACACAATATAAAAAGCATGTGTTTAACTAAAGGGATACTATAGTTTAAGAGAAACAATTGATTGCAGAGTTAATCCTTGAGTAAATCGTGTATTGCATACAAAATGTGAAAGGCTTCTATGGCTAATCACTGCTCAGAAGTATCACGTTTTAGCTCTCTAGTGCCATTAGAGAGAAGAATTTTCCACATACATATTCGACTAATCCCGCCCAAAAGTGCAGTCCAGTTCCAAAATGATGGGCAAGTCCCCTCTGCACGGGAACACCAGCTAACCCCCAACATACGTTTTGGTCTTGTTGGGCCCCCTGCTGTCAGTGCCTAGGAAATCCAGCTGCACCCTCACGATGAGGCCAAAGAAGGCCAAAATGTACGTCAGGGGTTATAGTGTTCCCGTGCAGGGTGGACTTGACTGTCATTTTGGAACTGGACAGCCCTTTTGGGAAGGATTAGATTAATATGTACATGGAAATTTCTCCTCTTTAATGGCACTACAGAGCTAAAACACGATGCTTCTGAGCATTGACTAGCACAGGCCATTGTGCTGCTGTTCATCCCCAGAAGCCTCTCACATTTTGTATACTTATTTTGAATACTTAGGGGCCTCCCTAAGAGTGAAGGGTAATCCAGACGTGGACCCCTTACGCTCGGTGCCTAAGGAATCTAGCTGTACCCTCCTGACGAGGCCCAACAAGGCCGAAATGTACTTTGGGGGTTTAGCTGGTGCTCTCATGCAGGGGGGACTTGCCTGTTATTTTGGAACTGGACAGCCCTTTTAGGCGGCATTAGTCTAGTATGCACGTGGAAATTCCTCCTCTGTAATGGCACTAGAGAGCTAAAACGTGATGCTTCTGAGCGGTGACTAGCCGTAGAACAGGCCATTGTGCTGTTCGTCCTCAGAAGCCTCTCATATTTTGTATGTGTAAATCGTGTATTCCCTGAACTCCCATTGTTGAGACATTTTATGCAAAAATATATTGAATCTCAATATTATATTTTATGGAGTGCAGCACCTCCTGAAATTTTATGGTTGCACTTTAGCTACAGAAATCAGTCTAGGGACAGCTATAGTCTGTGACCATCAGAGGCTGCTGTAGCAACAGTGCCACTAAAATTTCTGAACATGGATGCACAAAATGCAGGTTTGGGCTGCAACAACTTTTCAATAAAATATATCAGTTGTGGAAATACCACAGTTTTACTCAGCAGGATAAATTGCAATGAAACAAAAACAAAACAACCTCTACCCAAGAACAAAATGTGTGTGTTCGTTCTCCATATTGCAAGATACTATCCCTTTAAAGTGACCATGTGTCATTAACCACATGTTTCAATCCTGCGAAACCTCAACATCTTTAGTGTGCCACCCTCCATACTGCAATGACTGGAAGTCCCTAACACTCCTCCCTTTGGGTGCCAGAGTATGTGTCCATTTTTAAAGTGTAACATATACTGACTAGGTTGATTTTGAAAGCTTTCAAAATCACCTATATCGTTAGCCAGTCCATATTTAAAACTAGTTTGAGAGATATTTAGCCTTGGTAGTTTAAGCAAACTAGCCAGTAGGAAGTGGCAGTGGGACAGAGAATGGAACGCTTGTATCTAACAGGATGTGCCAGCCAGTACTGGCGAATTTGAGATAATTAGCATTATTTGTCAGTTTACTCAAACTATAGTTTAAAATTAAGAATGGCCAACAAATACATCAAAGATGATTTTGCAAGCTTTTTCAAAATCACCCAGGCCATGATAAATGATAGTTCCACATTAATATCTGTGAGACCAGACACATTTTCAAAATGTTGCTGTCTGTATGCAAGTATGTATGATTCCTATGCTCAGCAAGGCACAGTTGATTCTTCCAGTATCGGAAGGGTTAAAGACTAGCAGTAAAACATAGGTGAATTTAGCATTTATGCCCTTCTCCATTATGAAGTTATGGTGAAGTGGAGATTGGCTGACAGGTTTAAAAGTTGAGCTGTTGTGATTGCCGGCCTCACTTTATCATGAATAAGCACTGCAAATTCGATCATGGCTGATGGCACTTGGCAGCCTTTACATGTATGTGCCATTCAGCTAAAGTCTCTCCACCTTCGCTATTATAGGCAGGGCCAGATTTACATCTCAGGAGTCTGTAGGCACAGAAATCTGAAGCCCCCCCCCAACTGGCCATCTCCACAATGCTCCACATTACCCCCCATATCCATCTTGCCCTCCAATTGCCCCCCATCAGCTCCATATTGCCCCCATCATCTCCAACTTGCCCTCACATTGCCCCCATCATCTCCATATTGCCCTCATATTGCCCCCATCAGCTCCAACTTGCCCCCATCAGCTCCAACTTGCCCCCATCGGCTCCATATTGCCCTCACATTGCTCCCATCAGCTCCAACTTGCCCCCATCAGCTCCATATTGCCCTCACATTGCCCCCATCAGCTCCAACTTGCCCTCACATACATTGCCCCCATCATCTTCACATTTCCCCCACTTTGAGCCCCCATATCCATTTCCTACCTCCCTGGTGATCCAGCAGCAGGGGAGGTCTGTGCATCCTTCTGCACAGACCTGTAGCTGCTGTTGCTCCCGCGCGGTTTTCTCTTTAAGAATGCAGAGTGCTGGAAGATGTCATCTCCCAGTGCTCTGCATTACTAAAGAGCTGACGAGGGAGCAACAGCAGATACAAGTCTGTGCAGAAGGATACACAGACCTTACCGGGCGGCGGGCTGTGAATGGGGAAAAAAAAAAATATATATTCCAATGACAAGCGCCCCTCTGTGGGGTGCGCCTGTAGGCAGATGCCTACTCTGCCTTATGGCAAATCCAGCCCTGATTATAGGTCATAAAATACTTGACTTTTTAAGATTTGTTCTACTCTGTTACCACTGTTGTTCAGTGTGTATATGAGGCCACTATAAGATGTCTGCTGGCAAGGGCTGGAAGGCCAAGGCAGTATGCAGACAACACCCAGAACTAGATCTCATTTCAGGGTAGCTCAATAACAGCTATGAAGGCGTCAATGGATTTTTTTTGCTTTCATTGCCACATGACTGGAATCCAGCTGGTGATTATTCTAGGCTCAGAGACAGGGATTAAACCATGACATACAGAATGGTGGCAACAAGTCTCTGGAAAAACACAAAGTGCTGAAATCTGACCACCACTTGTGAAAGTGACCATATCCTGCGGTAGTTCTTGGAGGAGACAGGCTTTCTGGCCTGAATCATAGTGGAAATGATGCCCATGAAAAAAAACTTTTTGCCTCAGGTTGTTGGCTTCAGCTGCCATGCTTTCAAAGCCAATTTCTTCACATCGCTGTGCCACAGGTAACCCTGGAGTAGGAGATCTGGCCTGGGAGAAAGATGTAGCAGATTCTAAATAGAAAGACTGACCAGGTCTACAAACCACTCCCTCTGTGTCCAGTAAGGGGCGACAAGAATTATGGTTACACTGTCCATCCTGATTTCTGGAGAACTCTGGGAATAAGTTAATGGAGGAAAAACATAAGCAAGGTGAAAGTTCCAAGGAATCTATATAGTGTCCATTGGAAAGGCCACAGGATCTCCTGTCCAGGGAGCAGAAGGTAGAAACCTTCCTGTTTTCGCTGGTGGTCATGAGGTCTATCGTCAGTATACCACACTGTTGCACAACCATGTAGAGCGCTACCAGGCTGAGTTCCCACTTGCCTGGATCTACGTATTGGCAACTGAGAAAGTCCACCAGAACAGCTGATTATGAACGGCTGAGATGTCCAGAGGGTGAGCATCTGCCCAACCGAGAATGTACCTCACCTCGTACCACAGCCATGGTGTTGTCTGACTGGACGTGGACTGGACAGTCCATCAGAGGTGAGGACCAAGTAGAGCAGTGCATGATAATTCTGAGCTCCAGGATACTGATGGGTAGGAGGGTCTCCCCCACATTCCAATGTCCCTGAATCTCCAACTGACCCAGGACAACACCCCAGCTGTAAAGGCTGGCGTCCGTCTTCACCAGAGACCAATACTGGACAACAAAGGGTTCCCCTTCCTCAGGTTGGTATTGTCCAACCACCAGATAAAGTCTTGCCTCACTTCCTGGGGAAGAGAGACTAAACGATCCAAGAGTTACAGATTCCCTCAGTAAGCTCAGATAGTGGACCTCTAAAGCTGGCTGGTGTGCGCCATGGAGTACGGAACTGCTTCCATGATAGACACCATCTTGCCCACAAGTGATAAGAACTTGCAAACGGGGGCAGAGGTCCACTCCAGAGTGAAGGACACCTTGCTCATGATCTGTTAAACAGAATCCTCTGTCAGACCATAACAATAATCAGGGTTTAAAATTTGAAGTCCTTTGCTACTAGCCAGATCTGAAAAGTCACTCGCCACTGCAAGCCATAACATACCCGCCAGGGCTCAATTTCTACTCGCCAGGGCTAAATTATCACTCACCATTGGCTAGTGGCAGGTGGAAATTTTGAGCCTTGATAACATGATGAGTGTCGAACCAGAGACCCAGGAAAACCAGATCCTGAGTAGGAACCGGAGCAGATCTGTTCATGTCCACAATCCGCCCATGCTGGAGGAGGATCTGGGCACATATCTGGACATGGAGGTCCATGGAAAGAGCCTTCAGCAGGCGGTCATCCATATACGGAGTCAGCGGAATCCCCTTGGTGTGCAGGAAGGCAATCAAGGCATCCAAGACAGGAGCAAACACATGAGGAGCAGTGGTGAGCAGTGAACTGAAAGTGTCCCAGAGTGCATGCAAATCTGACATACTTCTGACAGTCTGGATGAATGGGGATGTGTAAGTAAGCAACCTGCAGATCCAGAGAGGCCAGAAATTCCCCTGGCCATATCGCTGCTATGACAGAGCGCAAGGACTCCATCTTGGACCATAAAAGAATTGAGGTCCTTGAGGTCCAGGATGGGGAGGCAGCCGCCATCCTTGGAAACTACAAACCGGTTTGAATAGAATCATAAAGCTCCCACTTGGCGGAACCAGAGTCAGAACACCCTTGTCCAGGAGAGCATGGCACTGCCCCGTTGAAAAGATGCAACTTTTCCTGACTCTGACTGGCACCAGAAAGGAAGAATCTGAAGGGAGGCAGGGATGTGAAGGTAATCCTGTAGCCTCCTGAAACCATCTGTAATACCCACTGATCCGCAACAGAGCCTGTCCAAATGCTTGAAAAACAACACAAGCGACCACCTACCAGTGAATGCGGATCAGGGTTTGGGGAGTCATCCTGAAGCAGGTTTGGATTTGGGGGAGGAGTGCTTGGACCTCTCCTCTGTTGCCTGGGCTTCGGGATGGAGCGCAGGGTGCTGGCCTGAGAACCCCCTGGATTCAGCCTTTGCGCTTCACTTTGGTGGGGATGAAAAAGATGCTGCCACCTTGCCATATTAGGGCATTTAGGAACCATAGGCAACAAAGTGCTCTTAGCCCCAGTAGCCTCACTGATGTTCCTCAGTTCGGGCCTGAAGAGAGACATACCCTGAAAAGGGAGAAAAATTAGTGACTTCTTAGACAAGTCAGTAGACCAAATCTTAAGCCACAAAGTGCGTCTGACAGCCACAGAGAAGGCAGAAGCCTTAGCTTTGAGCCTCACAGCATCAAAGAGGGCATCTGTCACATAGTTCTGGGCCTCAAACATATTGGCTAGAAAAGACAAAAGGTTCTCCTTAGGGGCACCTTTGCGTACAGCTTCAGTAAGCTGTTCAGTCCAGACAGCAATGGTTCTGGTAACCCAAACAGAAGCTAAAGTAGGCCTCAAAGAGACACCTATGGCTGCAAAAGTAAACTTTAGGATAGCCTCAAGCTTCCTATCTGTTAAATCCTTACGTACCGTGGCGTCCGCCAAAGGCAAAGCAGTGGACTCAGACAGTCTGGAAATAGGGAGATCCACCTGGGGAGGTGTAGCCCACTAAGCCAAGGATGTGTCAGAAAAGGAATACAGCTTAGAGAATCTCTTCGGAAGAGCAAGACGCTTGTCAGGAGTCTTCCACTCATCAATGATAACCTGATCTAGAGTGGAATTAGGCAGAAAAACAGTACAGGACTTCTTGTGCCTTTGAAAGACGTCATAAGAATATTGTGACTCTACAGGATTAAAAGGAATGTTAAGGGTAGTCAGAAAAGCCTTAATGAGACCCTCAGGGTCAGCCTAAAAAGGGTCACCCATAGGTATGAGATAAAGCCCTTTCTACACACACCATCCTTAGACGACTCAAGAGTATGCCCCTCACAGGAATCAGAGATCAGGAATGCCAGGGGCCTTAGGGGCCGCAAACTTGAAGGATGTGGGGGGGCTTCCAAGACTGGAAAACCCTCTGAAGAGAGGGGAAACAGTGCATTAGACGACAAGTTCTTGACCCAATATGGCTCTTGTTCATGGCTGGAGGGCCCTGGCGGAGAAGCAGGGGCCACAGCAAACGAGGGGCATAAGTGACCTGAGTACACTCTGGGAAGTTCCACTTGGCATGAGGAACAGTAAAAGCAAGGGAGATCAAAGACACCCCAGAGTCCTTAAGCCATAGTCCTAGCCCCATGTCCCTTTTGATCCGCCATGCTAACAGAAGAAAAAGTTCTACAGTGATAGGGAACCCAAATATTGTCACCCAAATTTATAAATCACCCCAGAAAGCCTAAAATTGCACTTATCTGTCAAGTGAAGGGTTAACCTTAGCAGGAGAGTAGAGTAGAGGAGTTCAAGTCCTGCATAGGATAGTCATTCAGGAAAGAAAGAAAATGGGTCCGAAAGAGAAAAGCCAGCGAAACTGATGTTATGGGAATTTTAGTTTCTTTCCAAAAAGTACCCCAAAGACAGAGTCTGAACCCCACCAGGGACCCCAAGACACTATGGAGGTGAACCAGAGTGAAGGACAAGGGGAGACAAGAAGAACAAGCCCTCCCTCAACTCTGTACATGGAGTAGTTGCAGAGATATGTCTGAAAGCAGTCTGTTCCATAGAAGTAAATGGAGCACTGCAGCTACGTGGTGAATTGGAATTCAAATAAAACTGTTAAAATAAAAAAAAAGTGTCTAAAAAGTGTTAACACACAGAGAACCCCTAACAAACATGAACACCTAAATCCAATAGGAAAGTGTGAAAAAGTCCCCCAAATCACCAAGCATGGCAGGGAAGGGGTTAATTACCACAGAACAGCTCAAAATGACCCAAAGAACAGAATTACCCGGCATAAGTGCAATAGATAAATGAATTCCAGAAACACCCCTGTAAGGAGGGGGACAGTGAGACAAGTGGACGATGGCAATCAAAGGGTTGCTCACCTTTTCTGCAGGTCCTCTTTCTTCAGATCACCATGCAGAAAAGAAGAAGCCTCAGAGAAACTCCTTTGGAGAGAAAGACATGGGCTCTCTCCCAAGGTTGCAAGGGTCCACAGACAGCACCTGTTAACTGGGCAATCCACCAGGGGAAGCCAGTGATGGTAATCCACCTAACGAGGGACTTTAGGCACCCCATCTAAGAAAAAACACTGAATGAACTGAAACTAAGCAGAACCGTTCAGAGCTTTCTAACCAGGTTGATGGAACAAATCTATCTGGCGGGGAGGGGCTAAGGCAGCCAGATATGGAGGAGGGGGATGCTCTTCCCCCACTAGGAGGAGCTGTAACCTCCCCATGGTACCTGTATGTTATATTGGAGGACAGAGAAAAACTGGTTTGACAAATTCTTGTACAAGCTCCACACCGATGCCAAGCTTATGCAACAGCAGTAGGAATCAACAGTCCCTTCACATCGGCTGTAAACACTGCAGTCTAGTGGCAACAGGAATGTGGGTGTGTTTTCAGGTCATACCTTGGTGCCACTTATAGCAATAAAGGAATGAATCCCAAAGCCTAACTGAACACTGTCCAGGTGGGAATAATCATTACAGGATGGACAAACTGAGTATGAAGGGATGAACCGGATATGTTTCTATGTGCCATTTCATGGTTCCAGAACCATGAGGGCGACTACCATACTTCATTAACTTGCACACAGTCACTGGCCCACAGCCATCCAAATGGAGTAAACAAAGGGCTACAAGTGAGTCTGCATAGGACAACATGACTGAAGTGCTTCTTGCATATATTATAGGCCAAACCGCGATGGCTGTCCTACAGTAGATGAGAACTAAAGGAGGCTCCACACTATATTAGACTGCCATTCTTAAAAAAACGGGCTTCCAGTATATTCTATATGAACAAACATTTTATATCAAAGTATACTGCATAAATGCACACACACACACTTTATAAACATGTCTGTCTATACATAAAAAAAAAAATAAAAAAATTGTAACTTACCCTTTTTTCAATTTCTAAAAGTGATCTGTCTGCAAAACGTTCTTGTCTCTAGAAAATGAAGAAAAAAAAAAATGAAGAAAAAAAAAACAAAAACAAATCCCTATTAACATTATAAACAGTTTTATTTGTCCCCTATGGTGCATTTGGTTTTCACTAGAATTGCTGCTCATTACCTTATGACTATTTACTTAAAACAGTCTTTATGTACTAAAATATTTAGATGTGTGTGTGTGTGTGTGTCCATGCACAAACATCCAGCCTTTAACCCCGAGTAGCAGAGAGGTATCCAATACATTGCACTGCAATGAACTGAATGGCTGACACTCAAAGAGTTAATAATTACTCATTGATTACACCTACTGTGTGTCAGTAGTAGCTTTAGTTAGTAGTGCACATTTCCTCTTTACTGCCACCACGGGGTGTATCCTTAGATATATCAATCACGAGAATACAATAGAATGCAAGGGTGCAAGTTAAACACAAATGCAGTTTGAATAAACAGCACTTACTGGACTTCTCAGTGGTGGATAATTCAAAATATGCTGTGTTTTTATTAAACGTTCAAGTAGATGTTTCAGTGGTCACTGCCACCATTCTTCAAAGCAACAGTTTGAAAAGTCCAGTGAGTGATGTTAATTTGAACTCTATAGATTCTAAAAAACACAAATAAAAAAGATATATATACATACACACACACAGACACAAACATTAGCGAAGGAAGCACATTTGCAAGTTTTTATGTTTTTGTGTGTAAGGTTTGTTTTATGTAAAGTTTTGTAGCAGTCATTACCAACTGTTAACCTCTTAAGGACCAGCCACCCGGAAATCAGGGGTCCCTAAACAGAATGAGTCAACGCAAGTTTTCCCATGACGTTTACGTACGGTGTGGGTCAATAAGGGGTTAAAGATGTGTTTAATGTGTGTATTGCTTATTTTAATATTGAAATGTATATAGCTGTGTGAAGAAGTTGTGTTTGAAGGAGGATGTTTTGTGGAATAGACTGACTCAGATGTATGTAGTGTGAGTGACCAGAATGGGCAGGTTGCAAATAGCGAACAGTCTTCATGCAGTGTGCACAGTTAATGTTGTTTAGGCGGGGGGGGGGGGGGGGGGGGATAGAAAAGTAAGAAAGAAGAAAATCCCCTGTACAAAGAACACAAGTGTACTCCTCTGACCAGGGACCAGTCACTGCAATACACAGCTGATCAGCAGTGGCCAGATTCTTGAAGGTCTAAGAGGTTCCTCCATATCTGTGGGAGTGCACGGTGACTCGAAAAGGAATAGGTTTCTTCCTGATGACATATGCTTGTCAGATGGTCACCTTGACCCAGGAAGCAAAGGTATGGACGAAACACATAGGTTAGATGAAAATGACATGATCTATAAATTGCATTCACGGCAAATGCCAGAGCATCCCTCTTACTTGCACAGAACAGGATATCTTTGCAGTTCAGGCTGGAGCCCATGCAATCCACTGATGGCCATCCCCAATGGCAGATAATCGAGCCAAACAATGACTGAGCTCCAAATTTCCCGGATCTAGATGTTGAGGACTTTGAAATTCTGCAACCATGTTTTCCACGCATTGGAATGAGGACCAAAGAGAGGGAAGTAATGAGAGACTTGGCCCACTGGAGGATCTCCCAAACCTCTGTCCAAGCTGAGATGCTTCTGGTTCCTCCTTGACAGTTATGTAAGTAACCGCTGTTGCATTGTCTGACAGAATCCTCACCAGAGACCCTAAAAGGTCATGAGACCAGTGTGGCAGTTCTATGCAGACTGATTGCTAGAAGACTCTCCCCTCTGGCCAACAGACTGGCACCACGGTGAGCACAAACCACTCAAAGATGACAAATGGACACTCCAGCGACCCCATCTGATGCCGAAGTCACCAGCGAAAGTCTTCCTTCATCCGTGGAGATAGAGACAGGACATGAGACTGGTGTCTGGACCAGTTCCTGAAAATGCACAATTGTAATCCCTTTTTGTAAAATTAAACAAATTGAACTTCCTCCAGGCAGAGACTAGGTAAGCTTAGCACCTTCGTGTATTCGTGCACAGTTGCCAGCGGGCATTATATTGCTTGATACACCTGAAGGAACAAGGACTGGATTTTGTCTTCTAGGAGAAGCACCCTCCCTTGGAGGGTTTTGAACATCATGTCTAAGACATGAAGAACCTGGTAAGGAATCAGAGGATTTCTTGAAACAGAGTACCCAACTGTGCTGCTCCAATATACATACACTACTGAATCTGTAATAAGAGTCACTTCGGAAGGAGCCATGAGTAAAAGATCTTCTAGATAAGGGGTCAAGCACATTCCATGAGTGTGGCTGTGAGTTGCCAAATGGGACATGGCATTTGTGAGTATCCTCAGGGCAGGTGTCAGAGCAAAATGCAGGGCAGTAAACTGGAAGAGACTGCCCTGAAAGGCAAAGTGCAGAAAACACTGATGTAGATGAACAAAAAATGTGTTGATAAGTGTTCTTGAGGTCTAGGGAGGCAAGGAACTTCCTGGGACACAGAGCTGTGATGACGGAGTACAGAGACTCAGTTTTGAACTCTAGAGCTAGTACAGTGTTTGAGGCACTTTAAGTCCAGAATAGGAGGCATCGCCATCTCTATCTCGGAATGATGAAAAGATTTGAGTAGAATCCAGTGATGTTCTACTGTGCTGGGGGGAGGATGTACCAATGTTCTATATGCTGTAGCGATGCATGGAAAGCACATCACTTTTTAAATGTAGACTGCCATATACACTAAAATTTAGGGCTGCAAGGGGAGGGGAGAAGTTCCCCATTAGCATACAGGATTGTCAACTGCTGGTAATGTGTAAAGGATGCCCTCCCCTTAACGCCGCCAGCAGTAGACAACCCTGACATCTGCTTCCCCACTTGGTCAGTGAGGGAACGGAGAGGATCCTTTAAGCACCACATACAGCATCACTCCCATAACCCTTTAAGTGCCATAGGGATGTGCATTGCACACCTCTGTGGCACTCAAAGGGTTAGGAAAAAGTACCCCAACTAGTACATAGTCATCTCCTCAACTGTGTCATTTTTCTTATAGTCCTATCTTAAGTGCATTCCCATTATGGGAAAAAAATAGGATTCTAGTCTTAAATTCTTTTCTTAGTCCGTACAGGTTACTGGTACCTTTGGATAGGCGATCAGCCCCTTTAATAGGCAGGAACAATTCAGAGAAGTGACTGCTGGGTGTAGCCTGCCTCCTCTCCTTAGTTTGCAGCTAGCCAATCCCCAACCAGTAAGATTTGCAGACTATTTACTAGGTAGTAAGGTGGTAAAGGAAGACTCCTGTGAGCATGAACCCAAAAGGATCCCCACATTCTGCTGCAGGAGAGCCAAGCATGGTTCCTTGACAGGGTGGGAGACCAGTAACCTGTAGGGACTAAGAGAAAAGGATTTAACAGGTAAAACTAAAATCCTATTTTCCCTGTTGTCCAATACAGGTTACTGGTAACTTTAGGATGTCCAACCATTAAGTTCCCCAGGGCAGGAAGAAAGGCAAGGACCATCGCAGGCCCCCAAAGTCACCAGAGCAGCAATTAACCTACATATCATAAATAGCTCACAGCAAAGTATCAACAGACACTGAACAGGGGTAAAACAAACCTCATGAACTGTTACACAGCACACTGAACTAGAGCCAACAGGGCTCAAAAGTGAAAGTACTGAGAGACTAAAGAGCTCCTAGACAGGCCGCCTCCAGGATCTTTCTCCCAAAACTGGCATCAGCCGATGCCAGCACATCCACACAGAGTTCAGAAAAAGTGTGAACAGACGACCAAGTGGCCGCCTTGCACAACTGATCAGCTGAGGCCTGGTTCTTGTAGGCCCAAGAAGCCCCAACAGACCTCGCAGAATGAGCCGTGACCCTGAAGGGAACAGGCTTCTTCCGACGTTCGTAAGCGATGGTAACCTTGGCAGCAGGCTTCCCTGCCCTAGGACCCTCAGGAATAACAAAGTGTGTCAGAATGCTTCAAGGACTCAGTGCGATGCACGTTGAACTTGAGATAACGCACAACATCCAATAGATGAAGATCCCTCTCTATGTCAGAAGCAGGGTTAGGACAGAAGGAAGGAACCACAATCTCCTGATTAATGTGGAACTCAGACACCACCTTTGGGAGAAACTCTCGTGAGGTGCGAAGCACCGCCTTGTCCTTGTGAAAAACCAAAAAGGGTGGTCTACAAGACAGGGCATGTAGCACCGCAACTCGGAGATCAGCAACAATCGCCAGGAGAAAGGCCATCTTCCACTTCAGCATACGTAGAGGAATGGTAGCCAAAGACTCAAAAGGAGGACGCTGAAGTACTCCCAAGACCAGGTTAACATCCCACTGAGGAGCAGGGGACTTAAACACCGGACGGGTATGAGCAACACCCTGGAAGAAAACCTTGACATCAGGAAGGATAGCAAGACGCCTCTGAAAGAAGACAGAGAGAGCAGAAGTCTGAACCTTAAGAGAACTCAGACTGAGACCCTTAGCAACACCATCCTGGAGGAAGGAAAGAACTGTAGGAAGGTCAAAATCCTGAGACAGGTCTTTGTCAGCACACCAAGACAGAGAAGTATACCAAACTCGATGGTAGACCTTAGAGGAAATAGACTTACGGTCACCAAGCATAGTAGCCACCACACCAGAAGAAAATCCTTTCTTCAAAATTGAGGATTTAATATCCATGCCGTCAAAGCCAGACGATGAACGTCTTCCTTCCAGAAGTAACCCTGTAGGTGGTGGTCCAGACTGGGGGAGTTGAAGAGGTTCCTCCACTGAGAGGTCCAGAAGCTCCGGAAACCAAGCCTGTCAGGGCCAGTATGGAGCAATCAGAATGACTGGGCAGCGCTCCAGTCTCAGCTTCTGAAGTACTCTGTTCAAAAGGGAAACAGGAAGAAAGATGTATGCCAGAGGGAAATGTTCACAGGATCGACAAGGCATCCACTGCCAGAGCCAGGGGACCCGTCCAGTGAGAGCAGAACGTTGGCACCATCCTGTTGTGCCTGGTTGCCATCAGGCCAATGCAAGGAAGACTCCAATGCTGGAAGAGAAGGTTGAACACCTCTGGATGTAGCTCCCACTCTCCGTTGTCCACAGTGTGCCGACTGCGAAGTCTGTCAGAATGTTGTCTACGTCAGGAATATGAGCTGAGAAAATGGCAAGGACATGCTCCTCTGCCCATAAAATAGCCTTGACCTCTGGCCAAGCTGCAAGACTTGTGCCACCTTGCTTGGTGATGTAGGCTACTGCTGTGGCGTTGTCCGACTGTGCCTTGACTGGGCAATCCTCCAATTGCCGTGTACAGTGATGTAGGGCACGAAATATCGCCCGAAGCCCCAAAGCACTGATGGGAAGGAGAGATTCCTCCTGACACCATGGGCCCTGAACACTCAAGTGCCCCAGCACCGCTCCCCACCCGGAGAGACTTGCATCCGTCAACACTGTGGTCCACAAGGGCACCAGGAAGGGTCTGCCTTTCAGGAGACTGTTCAGGTTGAGAAACCACAAGAGGCTCTGCTCCACTTGAAGAGGGAGAGATAGGGATCTTTCCAGGAGATCTGGACAGCCCCTGCATGCCAGGATTTGAAACCTCTGAAGTTCCCTGGGGTGAGCCATGGCAAACCGAACTGTTTCTATGGTGGAAATGAACTTTCCCACCAAGGATGACAACTTCTTGGTTGGAACTGGATCCTGAGATAGGATAGCCTGGACCTTCAGTGCTATCTGATGAGCCACTTCGTCCATAAGAAATACCATCCCTCTCTGAGTGTCGAAGAGGAGGCCCAGAAAAAGCATCCTCTGGGAAGGAACAAGGTCCGACTTGTCCATGGTGATGATCCACCTGTTATGGGAGAGAGCAAGAATGCAGTCCTGCACCTGCTGGTGAAGGAGTTCCGGAGAAGAGGCCTTCAGAAGGAGGTCATCCATATATGGAGTCACCCTGATGCCGTTCCGATGTAGGATGGAGATCAATGCTCCTAGGACTCTGTTGAAGACTTGAGGAGCCATGGTCAGGCCAAAAAGGGGAGGGCAGAAAACTGGAAATGCCAGTTGCAGGCATAGCAGAGATACTGCCAACTCTCTGGATGAATGGTGATGTGCAGATAGGCATCTTGAAGATCCAGAGAGGCCAGAAATTCCCCAGGAGATATGGCCGCTATCACTGTGCGCAGAGACTCCTGGCAGTATTGGGATCTGACCACAATGGAGTTGAGATCCTTTAGATCCAAAATGGGACAACAGCCCCAAGCCCCTCTCCTGAGGGGGAACTGGCTCAAGGACCGCCTTGCGAGAAGTCACAATATGTCAGAAGTAGGGGCACTCTGACAGACAGCAGAGTGAGCTGTTCAGTCCAAACAGCCACAGCCCTATTTACTCATGTAGCAGCAAAGGCAGGGTGGAGGGCAGAGCCCGCTGTTGCAAAAATAGCCTTGAGAGAAATCTCAAGCTTCTTATCAGTCCAGTCTTTGAGATCAGAGGTGTCAGCCACTGGCAAAGCAGTGGACTTAGAAAGCCTGGAAACTGGGGCATCCACTGGGGGGGGGGGGGGGGGAATGGACCCACTGTGTGAGGGCCATTTCAGAGAACGGGTAAAATATAGCAAACTTCCTAGACACAGATGGTTTCTTGTCTTGAAACTTTCACTCCTCTGACACCAAGCAGTCAAGAGTGGGGTTAGGTGGAAAACAAGCATTGGGCCTAATAGGCTCCTGAAACACAGAGGGGTCAGAAGACACTTCCTGGGAATGCTCAGGGTGGACAACACAGCCCTGATCAGGCCCTCAGCAGAGGGAATGGGGTCTGCCTCAAAGGGGTCCCCAAAAAACTGAGATGAAGGAACATCTAAGCAGTCATCATCAGAGTCCTCCAACAATTCCTCCTCAAAGGAGTCAGACACATCAGGTACACCCGGCGGTTTAGGCAGGTAAGATGTGATAGGGACTGGGGTCTGCCACAAGTAGAAAACCCACTGTAAAGTGGGTGGAAAGAGTTGTAAGGTGAACCGGAGGTCCCTGGTAGCTGCCTTAAACACTTGCATCTATACTGGCTCTAGTGCATGGCTGGAGGCCCCTGTAGGGAATTCAGGGGCAGTAGCGCATGGTGGGCAAACATGACCTGAGTATTCTCTAGGTAACCCTGAGTGACATGAGGAGCAATGAGGGACATAGACACCCCACTATCTTTAGTCTTAGGTTTAGCCCCGAGGTCTAACGGAGTAGACATTCTCACAGAGTCAAGCTGTCAGAGTATCAAAACACCCACAAAATAGTGTGTATGATAAATGCACCCCAGAAACGCTAAATAAGACTTAACTGGTAGGAGAAGGGTTAAACTGCAAAGGAGAGAAGGAGTGTCCAAGCCCTGCGTAGGATACTCTATCTGCGAATACACAAAATGGCTGATGCGATGGGAGCCAATTGGAAACTAGCTGGCTAAGCGGGCGCTCATTGGAAACGTAGTTTCACCAACGGAGTACCCCAACAGTGTCCGAAGCCTCCTAAAGCCCCCAACATACTCAGAACATTGACCGGATGGCAGAGCAAGGGCAAACCCACAAAATGAGCCATCTCTGACCTCTCTATGTGGCACGGTTGCAAACTGTAAAGTCCCATAGAAGTGAATGGAGCAATGGCGTCTATGCGGTAAAAGTATGTCTTAAAGAAGCGGAACAAAGTTAACGAGGTGAATACCAAAACATAAAACCACTCAAAAGCCCACTAGAATTAAACAGTAGACCCAACACTGGTCCCAGTAGGGAAAATGTCCAAAGTCCTCTCGAAAAGTGTGCTAACCAGCAACAAAAGGGCTCAGTTACCACAGAAACTTGCTCCAAACACCTCACAGACATACAGAATAAACCCAATGAGTGCATGAGTATGTAACAGGAACTCTAAATGAGACCCCTGTGTGGAGGAGAAGCATGGGACATGTGGACCTCAGCACTCAAAAGGTGCTCACCTTTTCCAGCAGGTCTTCTGTCTTCAGATTACCATATATCAAGAAGAAACCTCAGTGGGCAACTCCTGGGGAAAGAACTTGCAGCCAAGATTTCCCCCCAGGGCTTAGGTCTACAAAAGCACCTGGTAAACGGAGCTACCCACATTTGGGTGATGGGAATTGTCAGTGATGGTAAGCCGCCTAAATGGTAGTATTCCATATCGAACAGAAAAATAATAAAGCTAAAACTATAGCAGAACTGTTCTCTTGCCTTGTGTCTTGACCAAGGAACAAATCTTATTGGTTGGGGATTGGCTAGCTGCAAGCTAAGGAGAGCAGGTAGGCTCCACCCAGCTGCCACTTCTCAGAATTGTTTCTGCCTATTAAAGGGGCTGATCGCCTACCCAAAGTTACCAGTTACCTGTATTGGACGACAGAGAAAATGGAATTTAACTCCTTGGCTGGTATATATGTCATATATACAATTATCAGTTGTGTTATAGGAGAATGTGTCAAGTGATTTGGAGGTAGGCACATTTAGAGCCAATTCCATCTCATAACAGGTATATAAGTGTTTTGCAAGAATTTACAGACAATTAGCCTCACTCTGTCAGAGACTCATTTTATGTGAATCAGATATCAGTAATGCACAAATGTGTATGTGCCTCAGCACATCAATGAAACAATGTTGGTATTTCTGAACAATTTTAAGAACCAAATCTGAACAAAGACTGACTGGAGTTACTGCTGCTTCCCAGAGCAAATCACAAACATTTAGAGAACAAAGTGACGTGTGTGTCAATATTTTATAAATTAAAAAATATGCAAATTCAATTATAAATTAAATTCCTCCTCCATATTCAAGGCATCCTGCACACAAGCCAAGAGGACCCACGCTCATGTCAGTCTCATTTTAGTTGCACTACCACCCCTCCTCTGCCGGATCGCCATTCCGACACACAATGGCGCCATTCCGACACACAATGACACCTTTCTGACAATTTGTATCAGAATGGTGAACATAGCCAGTGCGTGTCACACTTGCAATCCAGCAGAGGTTTTGCCCCAGTGACTGGGTCCTCTTCCCTGCCTTGTGAGCTGCCAACTCTCCTGCAGTATAATTTAACTATGCTCGTTTCTCTCGCCTCTTGAACGGATTTCCTTATCCACCCCACAGCAAGCTGCCATGTAACACCACTAGTGCAGTGTGCCATTCAAAGACACAGATACAAAACATTCAGACAGAAATAACAGGGGTGGGGGAAAAGCCTTGAACCAGGCCAGTCAGACTGTGTATTGAGCATGTCCTTGCCTCTGTGTCTGGAAGGAGACTGGGTACTCTGCATGGTGTCAGTGGTAAGTGGGCATATGTTGTAAAATATGTATATGTTTATTATAGTCATTTTAATGTAGGGATCGGAAACTCTGCATGTTGTTGGATAACAACTCCCAGCATCAGAAACTGATTTTCATGTGAGTTTCAGTCTAAATAACTGGAGAGACACAGGTTGTCCTCATCTGCTTGAATGTAGGGGAGAAGATTAATTTAGCCATACACCATGCTGACAGTATATTTAATTATTACAATATATACGTTTATGGTATGATAGGATAACATTGCAGGATTTAAATTATGTATTTGTTACAGTAGTGCTTGTAGCACAGGTTCTTGTCAATCTGACACTAACCTCTAAACTACCAGAAAAGGCATGCCTTTGAAAGCAAAAGGGTTAAACCTTATTTGAAAAGTATTGGGCTATACATATTTAACATTTTAAGGAGAGGGGTATTTAGCACTGCACTCCCCTCTGGTCCTCTTTATTGGTTATACAATCAGAAAGTAGCTTTCCTTTCAAAAACTAAAGGGAAAATACTTTTCCTTCAGAATGCTGTTCACCCACCTATGGTTAGTAAAGGTTAAAGGGGATTTGGACAGCATATAAGAACCATTAGGCCCATCTAGTCTGTCTATTTTCCTACTGTAAAAACCTCACACCTTGTTTGGTCCTTGGTCTTGTCTTATGTTCAGGACAACCTTATGCCTATCCCATGCATGCTTAAATTATGTCACTGTATTAAATTCTACCACTTCTGCTGGTTGGCTATTCCACTTATCTACTACCCTGTCACTGAAGTAAAACTTTCCTACATTAAGTCTAAACCTGTGTCCCTCTAGTTTTAGACTATGGCCTCTTGTTCTAACATTTTTATTCCTTTGAAATGTACTTCCACCCTGCACTTTGTTGAATCCCTTCATGTATTTGAATGTTTCTATCATATCCCCCACCCCCCCTCTTCTCTCCTTCCTCCAAACTATGTTCAGATCCTTTAGTCCAGTGGTTCTCAACTCCGGTCCTCTGGACCCACTAACAGGCCAGGATTTGATGATTTCC
The DNA here is from genome assembly GCA_037306005.1 of Rhinophrynus dorsalis. Lineage (NCBI taxonomy): Eukaryota > Metazoa > Chordata > Amphibia > Anura > Rhinophrynidae > Rhinophrynus > Rhinophrynus dorsalis. Next base: position 244,561,538 of record CM074721.1, read on the forward strand.
TTGTTAGAACACAGGTGAGTTAATCAATGTGAATGAGCCTCTGATCATCATACCTGTACTCTACCAGAGAAATACCTAAGTCCTGGCCTGTTAGTGGGTCCCGAGGACCGGAGTTGAGAACCACTGCTTTAGTCTATCCTGATATTTCTTTTCCTGTAAATCACTCACCATTTTAGTAGTCCTTCTCTGTATTTTCTCTAGAGTAGCTATATCTTTCTGGAGATGGGGTCTCCAGTACTCTACTTCCCTCTTTATGCTACAAATGCCCCTATAGATATACAACCCAGCACCCTGCTTGCATTCCCCACCGCTTTGGTACATTGACTGCCTAACTAAGCATTAGAAATAATTTCTCCCAAATTCTTTTCCTCTGTTTGACAGAACAGTACCCATAATGGTATATTATTCCTTTGGATTTTTACATCCCAAGTGCAGTATTTTACATTTATCAACGTTAAACTGCAGTTGCCACACTCTTGTCCATTCTTCTAATTTACCAAAATCATTTGGCTTATTCCCCCAAGAATGTATGCCCTGTTGCAGGTCTTTGTATCATCTGCAAAAAGACATACCTCACCTTGAAGCCCTTTTGCGATATCAATAACAAAATATATTAAAAAGAATGGGCCCCAGTACAGATCCCTGAAGTACCCCACTAGTAACACTCCCTTCGTCCGAATAGTCTCCATTGACTACCACCCTCTGTCTCCTGTCACTCAGCCATTGCCTTATCCATTTAACCATGTTTGCATCCATACCCAAACACTGCAATGTATTAATGAGCCTTCTATGAGGGACAGTGTCAAATGCTTTACTGATATCTATAACATATCTACTGCTCCCCCTTGGTCTATTTTAGTTACCCAGTCAAAAAATCTATGACGTTAGTCTGACAAGATCTCCCTTCTGTAAACCCATGTCGTTTGGTATCTTGCATGCCATTTAAATTCAGATACTTAATTATTTCCTTTAACGTAGGATCCATTAATTTCCCCACTACTGACTAAAGACTTACTGGTCTGTCGTTACCTGACTTTTCCCTAACTTTTTTTGCGATGCAGTACTGTCACAAGCGAAGGCCCTGCTGAGACAGTGCGGAGAGTGCAGGAGGGAATGGGTTAACAATACCAGACCCCCTGGTTACCTGTTACTGTTCCTAGCAACCACCAAATTAACCCCTGAAATACCTCCTGCACTATCATACCAGTGCTACAATTTGCTGCCACCACCAAGACTTTATATCTGGGCGTCTTAGGTTACCCCAAACACAACAGAATACAGTATAAAATCACCTTAATAATCAGACATAATTAACCCTTTAGTAACGTGTGCTATCTGAGCTTCTTTCAGAGTAGTGAGTTCATATTAGAGAACAGAGACAAGAGCTGATTAATTGAACATTTAATCTGAAAAAAGGCTTCACAGTGCTGGTTACAAAAATACAGAAATAAAGGACATACACAAAGATTACACATTGACAAAACAGTCCATAAAATAAAATGGGAGAAACACAAGAAATACTTAAATACAATTATCGATATTTTAAGAGTCCTTGCGGGAACTTCAAGCAGAACTACCACCTTGAAAACACTATCTTCAATAACTCCCCATCTGGCCACTAGCTGCTTCATAGAGCTAGTCACCAGAATTATGTCCTTATTCAAAAGAAATATGCATTCTTACTGGGCTGACAGCAGCATGGAGCGCGGACATCTTGCCATAGTGACGTCAGCGCTCCTGTGCTGTCAGTCCCAGTCGGGTCTAGGAGGCGTTGCTAGGAGCCGGCCAGCTCCAAAAGGGACTGCCAGCACGGGCTTCACTATGGCAAGATGTCCACGCTGCTGGTCAGCCCGGTAAGAAAGCATATTTCTTCATCATTAGCTACCTTTCAATCTTCTGGAACTACTCCTGTCAATAGTGACTGATTGAATAATTCGCTTTGGGTGCAGGGCTTAAAACTTGAAGTCCTTTGCTACTAGCCAGACCTGAAAAGTTACTCGCCACTGCAAGACACATTCAGCCCTGGTGGGTATGTTTTCTACTCGCCAGGGCTAAATTTTCACTCGCCATTAGCTAGTGGCAAGTGGAAATTTTGAGCCCTGTTTGGGTGTATCCCATCTGGTCCCATCGATGCATCTGTTTACCTTAGAGAGTTGAAGAACAACATCTTCCTATGTAAACATGCATACTTCCATGTCTTGCTATTTCTTACAGAGGTCCCTTTCCCTTCATTTCCTCTGTAAAAATGTTGTTGCATAATGAAGATTTCATTATTTTATTTCGTTGCTATGTTTTGTATAGAAGCCTAGAACACAGGGATACTAATTATCAGACTGTTCTTATTCACTGAAAAATAAGAATGTACTTGGGGAAACCTCAAATGAATAAACCCTGAAAGTTTTGACTGATGTGATAAATACATGTTTGCAACGGATGTCAGTTTCACATAAAATGAGTCTGTCTAATAGTATATAAATTCTTGCAAAACAAACAAAAAAAACCCCACACACATCTGGTGAAAGGTGGCGTTAGCTATTTTAGGCACATTTAGAGCTAACAAAAACACACTTGATACATTCCTCTACAATTGAATTAAACTGTAGATCTGCCATATCTACCAGCCAAGGGATTAAATTACATTTTTTAATAATAGTATTATACTGTGAAAGGATCCACCACTCCCCCACTAAGCGGGGAAGCAGAAAGAATGCTCTCAGACTTCAGGGTTGTCTACTGCTGGTGACGGTTAAGGGAGGGCATCCCTCACATATCACCAGCAATATGATAAACCTATATGCATAGGATTGCTTGAGGGCTGTCAATGCATATGAAACTACAAGGAAATCCCAGCACCTCCAACCTCAAGTAGTCAATATTGGGACTGTGAACTCCAACAGTAGAGGAAGCTATAGGAGATTAGTACATGAGCAAAACAGCCATATTAACATATAACCACACCCACATGAGTAGGACTACTCAGTATCCTGAATTTCCATACGGAAATTGCTCATTATGCTGCATTTCCATATGGAAACAAGCCACTGTTGATGTGTTAAGTACAAATTTGTAAACCTGTCGAAGGGAAGATGAATGGATGTTGATGTGGGCTGATTGTTGTCGGATTGACGGGATATGTTGTCGAAGACACATTAGTGGATACGGTTGATGTAGCTTCGACATGGATCCAACAGAATAGCCATTGTGAGCCCTCATCAACTTTGTGCATCTCCCCAGTGCTTTTTCTAGCAGAAGAGACTTCACTGATAAAAAGACCAATTCAGAGACACTCTGGGGAAAAAAATGTTGAGGAGGAAGGGATTTGTAGCAAATGTACAATTCTGAAATTACACACAAAATCGAATGACCCATCAATGAAGACTCCCACATGTCTCGAAAGTCAGAGCGGCTTCCATTCCTTTGGAAAAACCTGGAGAAAAGGACAAGAATCTGAAGCCTCCAAGATTATGTCTTCAGGATCTTTCTGATGCGTTCCACATGCGAGGGGCAAGAATCCTCCTCAGACATCCCCAAATAATATGGGAGAAATCCAATTTATCCTTCCTTCTTCAACGAGGCAATGATTTTGCAGGAATCCCCTCACCCACCAAGCCACTCATGCCAAAAATCACTACAGGGAACTTCAATGGTTGTGAGCCATCTATCTCCATTAAGCGATGACAATTCTCTATATCGTGCCGGACAAACCCAGTGGTATATTACTTCTCACAGAGGTACAAGGCCAGGGGTATGATTTTGACAGGGGTGATCAGTGGGGCACATCTACATAGTTATTATTTTGTCAGAAGTCAAAAATCACTACATGAACCTCAATGACCTCACCTGTCAAAATCCCTGCACGGACCAATGGTGATTTTGACAGGAGTTGCCAGGGGCATTCTCTGCATTGCCTTCCGCTCCTTTTTAAAACCTCTACTTCTCATTTCATTCCCGTCTGTTATACCACTTTTGCATCATTGCCTCCCCCTTCCACCGGTTCCATTTACTCAGCTCCTCTCTTCCCATGCTACCATGCTATCCCGTTTGCCACACTGCCTCCCCCTCACCTTTTGCCTCATCACTGCCACATTGCCTCAGTCTCCCCATCCAACTCCTACTTGGACTCATTTCATCTCCCTACCAATACCCATTCCGTCTACATACCTTGTACCTTCAGGAGCCTCCGTGTCTTGCACTATTCCAGGGGAAATTGAGGCGGTTGGTAATTTGTCAAGCGATGTGCTCAAAAATCACACCCCTAGCCCTGTACATACATATAAACATATACCTCTATACACACACACGCACACATCGTTTTTTTGAGTGCCGGGGGTACTCAACGCATTGCTTTGCAAAGAGTTATGTATCTCCCCTGGAACTCAAAATGTTAACAAAAAAAAAAGACACTTGAAGCACACTACAAACTCAAAAGGTACTACGAAAAGGTTTAAAGGGATAGTAATGTTTCACAATAAAAGCAGTGCCAATTAATCTTCATAGTATTTGAGTCATGGAAAGTTATTTCAATACTGCCAGAGTTGTAGTTCAAGAGTAATTGAATGATAAAATTACCCCCCCCCCCTTTTTATTTTTTTTACTGATGTAACACTGCTCACCTCAGAGCAGCAGTCTGGATGGATCTCAGAGAGGGACAATCTTCAGTGAGCATAAGGAAAAACCTGAAAATTTTGCAAGGGGGCAGGGTTTTCCTCGTGTTCACAAGACGATTGTCCTGTGCTGTGACTTGTCCAATCAAGTGACCAGATTCAACATCTGAGGGGAGGTGGATTACACTAGGTAAGAAAAAGGGGGGGGGGGGATACTTTATCATTCAATTACTCGAACTACAACTCTGGCGAGATAGCTCAGTGGTAAATTCCCTGACTATGGAGCCTATTCAAAGCAAAAGGGTTGCAGGGTCAAATCCCGGCAGGGTCAACTCAGCCCTTCATCCTTCAGAGGTCGATAAATGAGTAAAATTGATTGGGTAATAATAACACCTATTATTTAATCTGCAGATTTGGTTAATTACAATAGCGTGCTCTGAAACGGCTTTGAGTCCCCCACTGGGAAAAAGACGCTACATAAATACTAGTTATTATGATATAACTGACAGTATTGAAATAACACCCTCCATGGCCAAAATACTAAGAAGATAAACCAAGCTGCTGTACCGTAGTTTGTCGTATCTCGTTGAATGTGAATATTGTGATGTAAAGCAAAATTTCTTAGATGGTACATTTCCATATTCAGGGAGCTTATAAAAAGCAATTTTGGGGCAAAACAGCTGCAGTATAGGACACAAATTAAAAAAAATTTCCATTGATTTAAATGTTTTAGCCCTTTGAATTATGAAGCGATCTCCAACGCACAGCTTTGCAATGCACTGGTTACTTCTCTAGCATTCAGAGTTAAACACCACATTTAAATCAAGAATTGTCATTTGCCCCCTATGGTGCAGACTGTGCTACAGAATAGCCCTTCTTCAACTTCCTGAATATGGCACACAGATTTGATAGAAAACTGAATTTAGTGTAAGCATATCATTATGTTTACCTGAGTTGCTTTTTCTAGCTGTAACTTAAGCTCCGTCAATTCCAAGTTTGTATCATGTAACTGGGCCTTCAGTTTTTCATTTTCTGCAATGATCTGTTCATATAGCTGTTAAAATATAAGAAAACTGGTAAGCTGTGTATGTAAAGCCTGCATGAAATAGTGTCACAAAACAAGAGGTGGAGGACTATGGGGGCCAGATGAATAAGCAGTGGAGGAGAGAATATAAAAACTCGTCAGGTATTTTTCATTTATTAAAATGGATTTATCATTCTTATGAATGCTAGGTAAGGGGCATACACCAAGAAATAAGCAACTAGGGCTTCCTAATTAAGATACTAGCAAACTATGTATAAGTATTTGTATGTCCTCCCCTCTGTTTAACACTATATACGCATCTAACAAAACCTGGAACATGGAAATAGTATATTCCAGTAGGGCATCATCCAGTAACTACACTCATCCACTGACAATTTAGCAAATGGCTTGTATGCAAGGAATTATATACCCATTTCCTTGTGCTTGCAGCCATTCGCCACTTACTAGACAAATCCTTAATTCACTAGTATGACTTCAATATTAACTGCTGTACAATTGTACATACTGCATTTTATGTTGCACTAACAGTAGATTTGCTACCAGGGAGCAGTCTTGCTGATTAAGCACATGCTACATTGTACACAAGGGATTAAAGGAAGATTTGAACTGGGCTCAGAAAAGCGACTGTCCTCAGAGCCGGATTAAGACGCATTTCTGTCGTAGGCAGGGTACAAATTTGGGGCCCCCTCCTCTTAATTTAGCCCCAATTAACTGAGACTAGCAGACTATTCACTCATTATATAAGCAGATTACTTCAAAACATGAAAGTTTCAGGCTATTACCTTACTTCATAAGAACAGCAGAGTATTAAAATAAAAAGAAGGGAAGGAAGGGTTGAGGGGAAGACATTGGGGCAGAAAATATACATTGAATTGTAGCGCACACACACTATGCAAATTACCATCAGATTTTGGTCGCTGGGTAAAGCAAATATGGGTAGTCTTGGTAGTGAGTGTGTGAGTATATATGGAAGTCTGTGTGACATCTAGACTATTCTAGTATAGGAGAAAGATACACAAAGATAAGATTGAAGATTAAAATAATGCGGCTCAAAAACTAAACTGACAAATCCGTCTCTCACTAGCCAAGTTATCACCCCATACAAGCTAAACAGATGTCCGCTAATCATCTACTCACAGATCTCTCTACCTGCATGCCTTTAGCCCTCCCCCTCCAGCCAGGTCTGTTCCTTTCCTCTCCCCCAACCAAGGCAAGGTATCTCTCTTCCCTCAGCTCAGTACAAACACACAACCTTCCTGGGAGCTTAGGTTTAGTCTTTTCAAGAGACACATGCAGAAAGCAGGTGCTGCTGAAGCAGAGTAGACATACTACCAAGCCAAATGACAAGGCTTATACACTCTGAACAAAAAGCATTCTGTATAGAAGGATGTTGGGGCATCATGTTCTGTCACACATCCGGCGTCCATAAAACCAAAATTATATCACTTGCTGTGGTTGGCTGAAAGTCAAATTACAGCAATGAACAACTGAGCATGAAGGATTAGGTGTTTTGGTAGCAAGTTACCAATGCGTCTGACACTAAACTGCCTTTGTGCTAGAATCAGCTCTATTGCTGATCTCAATTAACTCTGGCACCTCTGTCACTCAGAGTTAAATGTAATCTAGGAGCGATTCATGCTCCCTGTCCAATCCAGTTCATCCTCCCATGCATTTATGGGAAGGAGAGCAATAGCCAAACTGTAGCCTACGCTACAACAATTGCCCTACATTCCCCTTGTGGATCACCTTCTTTAAATTATGTGGCAGTAGAACTACACCACATCCTGTACTTTGCACCACCAATAAGCAGTGTGTTAGCGTTAAAAGCTCCTGAATTGTCTTCTTGGATTACAGGAATACGTGCACATGGAGGCCATTATACAATCATGGTAGTTGTGTCCGTTCCTAGACAATAGGTGCTGCTGTTAACCCTGTAAGCACCAGAAGGATAAACATATTGCAAAGCATCCTTTAAAGGATAAGCTTGCAAGCTCCAGCTGGACACTAATGTGTATGTTAGATTTTATTTGCAGGTTGGGCTTGTGCTTATTTATGATGGAGATGACCTCAGTGCAACAAGGAAGCATAGGGTAAGAGAGCAGGGAACTGCTCCACTAAGATGCACCATCAAATCCATTATAAAGAAGCACAAACCTAACCTGCAGATGCACACAACATAAAATGGAGAGGAGATGAGTGGCACAGCTGCCCGCAACTGGGGAGGTCCTTCACGTTTCCACAGGCCCAGGCACTAACACAGGTTGCCTTGTGGATAACCAGCTCTGCTTGTGCTTGCTCCTGATAGTTAACTGTGAGACTTCCAGTGTTGCAGTTTAGAGCCACATGGGAAGTGCCCTGAACGTCCCCACAGTCTACTAGGGGTGTGTTTTCTAACATGACCATAACAGACTATGCAGGCTGCTTGCGTATTGGTGGAGTCTGTGGCTTTAACCCTCTGGCCAAGTACATATCTAACGTGTCTAGACCTTGACCCCTTTCACCCCTGTTTTTTTTACCCCATTATCTTGTCTATTGACCTCCTAGCTGATAACTTTGGGAAAGCAATAAACTGATAAACTTCCAGTAGGCCCTATAACATCCCCAAATGCTGTCTGACTGACACCCCCTCCCCCAGCCTGGTTCCAGAGTTTACCTGTAACTTCCCCACATGCCTTCTGAGTGACACCCCCCCCCCCATTGCATGGTTTTACAACACACTGGTAGTCACTGACACCATATACACATTGTCTGATCTCCTCCCAGCCTTGTTTCACTGGCAGTCACACGTGTGCAAGAATTTTTGCCACCCTAGGCAAAACCTAATTTTGCTGCACTTTGGCTCCATCCCCTGTGTCACACCCCTTTATGCACCTCCCACCTACACCCCACCTCTCTTAATCATTGTTACCATAGCGCCTTTTATAGACTAACAGATGTTTTTTGTCACAAATTTAGAGGACAGCTTGTCATTGTCACAGTAACACCTATGTTTTTGCATGCAACACTTTAATAGACTAGCTAATTTTGGATATTTTACAGTTTACCCCCATTAAGAGGGATACTAGAGAGGTAAGGACCTCTGATATCTCCAAAAGAGGGAAGCTTGAGAGGTACAAATCCATAACCTCTCCTAAAGAGGGACATGTGGGAGGTGAGTGAACCCTTAATATCTCCTAAAGAGGCACACTTTGGAGGTACGGACCCCTAATATTTCCTAAAGATGGACACTTGAGAGGTACGGACCCCTAATATCTCTTAAAGCGGTACACTTGGAAGGTATGAACCCTTAATATCTCCTAAAAGAGGCACACTTGGGAGGTACGGACCCCTAATATTTCCTAAAGATGGACACTTGAGAGGTATGGACCCCTAATATCTCCTAAAGCGGTACACTTGGGAGGTACTGACTCTTGCTTTCGCCACAAGAGGGACACTTGTGAGGTACGGACCCCTAATATCTCCACAAGAGGGACACCTGGGAGGTACGGACACAATACTCTCTGACTAACACACTCTCAGATTTATACTCACACAGAGGCATGTTAACACAGACACAAGCATACACTTTCAGATACACACACACACACACACACACACACACACACACACACACACACACACACACACACACACACACACACACACACACACACACACACACACCATACATTACATACTTCACTTGCATACATATGTTCTTGTTAACACATACATATCCCATTGAAGTAATTCAAAACTTCTGGGCCCAGGGCCAAATTTGATGCTGGACTCTTTCCTCTCACCTATTTCATACCTCTTTAACCAACACATATTTCCCAACTTTTGCTATAAAGAGAGATTGCAATCAATAACCATCTCACCCAAAATGCATCATGGCTCCTCTGCCAAATCCCTGGGCAATGTGTACAAAGGGAAAAGTGGCATTTAAACTCTTGAGTTCTATGGAGGTGTACAGTGGGGTTACTTCACAATCCACTGCAGATGTCTAGCACTCAAACAATTAGTTTGCCTCAGAATTGTCCCATTTGTTTACTGCGGCCTAAGATCTTGTCTTTTATATGCTTTTCCAGGACTCCAATTGATTGTTCAGGATGGTCAATGAATGGGCCAAGATGAAATAACAGCCTTTCTAAACACAATAGTAGTGAGCAAAAATCACAACTGACTTTAGCACTTACTGTTCAATAAACAGAGCAGTGCGGACATTAGACATTTAAAAGCAAGTTCTGGATTATATATTTGGGATGTAACATATGAATATTTACTTTTTATATATGCTAGCGGTAAGTACTTGCTATTTAACCCCTTAAGGACCAGCGGTCCTGGGGTGTCTGGTCCTTTAAGGACCAGATAGGCGAGTTCGACGTGCTGTCCCATGTGACTGATCACGTGTGCCGGCACGTAGAATGAAGGACTGAGAGAGATCGCTCCGGTCTTGGAGCGATCAATTTCAGTCCCCATTATTACTCACCGCGTTCCTGCAGGACCGTGGTGAGTAAAAGTATGTGACGTACCAGGACCGTCACTGGTCCTTAAGTGCCGGACCAGCGTGACGGTCTGGGTACGTCACAGGATGCGAAGGGGTTAAGGTTTTATCAACCTGCCATTTTTGTGTTAGTGTTCCTTTAACCCCTTGAATGTTAAAAGTTCTCCAAAGCATTGCTTTGCAATGCACTGGAAACCTCTCTGGCATTCAGTGGGTTAAAGAATATCACACAGCTCAGTGTACATTTGCAAAAGACTGGTTACACAGTGACAGGATTGGGGCACTGGGAGGGACAAGAGTGTGTTCTGATGTTGGGGGTGCTAGGAGGGCACAGAGTTTGGGGCTACATAACTCACGTTAGGAGAGCAGTCAGCAGATATTATAGGAGGGAGGTTCTGAAGGAGCAAAGAGTCATATCATCTCTACGTGACTGTGGTATGCTCTGCCTATTGCCATGGCAGATTCTACTTTATCTAGCAAATCAGCCATTGGAAGAAACAGACCAACAGACAGAGCACTCCAATCACTTTGTGCTATGTTTGCATGCAGAGATACCAGAGTCCATTCCTGACCTTGCTGCCCATGTAAAAAAAAAATAAATCAAACTCATGGCTGCTGGAGCGTGCCGTGCAACTCTTCCCGCACTGGCGGGCTTTACTCTTGCTGCCATTCTGTCCTGCCTGGATGAAAGGGACGTTTCTCATGCTCATCTCTTATCCAGCAAATGAAGAGAGTGGTGAAAGTTCAACCTCTCTCCTCTGCGCAGTCTGGGGAGTAAGATGTGTTCTACAAGCAGTTCTTGTCACCAGGAAGTGCCATGGTGCCTGGATATTCTCTATTACTTTGCAGCAGGAGATTCACTGAGGCAATGGCTCTGCACTGCACCCCCTTAATATGTGCGCCCTAGGCTGGCACCTACCTCACCTATAGGTGGCACCGGCCCTGACCATTTCTCCCTGGTGGTCAGCTATCCCCTCAAACATTGCCTGACCTAAAAGTCTGGTTCTACTGCCCGCTGGTACTCAAAGATCTCCACTGGCAGTTGCAGGCTCCCACATACACAATATGACCAGTAGCCTTATTCCATTGCCCACTGGCAGTCATAGATCCCCACAGAAACTGACCCCCACCCCGCAACTTGGTTCCACTGCTCACTCAATCAAAGATTCTCATATACACTGGCACACCATAGCCTTCTTCTGAATATAATATGAAATCTCATGGTGCTGAACCATTTTAGTATATTTGACGTGACTTTTTTCCTATAGCGCTGCCTTCTGTAAACATTTGTGCACATCCGGTTAGAGGTTAAATGGCACGCAACTCCTTGTTTGATGTATGAGGCAAAGACATGAAAGGGGGAGGGTAAGGGAGATGGGAATGACAGAGGAGAAGAGCAGAGTGCATAATTAGTGATTCTACCACAAACACTTGGAATGTGGCAACTAGTCAGATGGGGACATGTGCACTATGAAAACTAGAATCCTCTTCAGACACCTATACATAATTTGTGCTCAGACAGGGAGAAAAGGAAAAAGGCTGAGAGAGAAATCTGTTCTTTAGCAGACACAGGTCCTGTAAGAGCCTACACACTGGTCTGTATCCATCAAGAAAGCAGATAAGAGCCCACCAAATAGGTTTTTACACAGCCACATAAGAGTTAAGAAAATAATTCTGCGATGTTAGCGGATGCACCTCCATGAAGTCACTTTTAAAATGGATAATGTCTGGTGGGGGTAAAGTGGAGCAGAGTGGGAGTCTTAAGGCACTCCGTCTGGCCACATGATGCTTTACCCATGGTTCCTGTGTTCCACACTGGAACAAAGAAAACATAATTTGCCCTTTATCGCTTTCAATGACAGAGGCTTAGGTTATCCCGCTGGCCGGACCATTTCATTTTTGCAATTAGGAATTATTCCTGTTGGTAACTTTCTAGTTATATATGGAAAACTGTTTACAGATTGTGAAAATTTAAATCATTTTTACAAGTTCTGAAAACTGAAAAAACAAACATCCAAAAAAATAATAAAATGCATAATTTTACCTAGATGCATGACTTGCTCTGTCACCTAACAGGGAGCAAAAATACTATTTTAGTCTTACCTGTTAAATCCTTTTCTCTTAGTCCATATAGGCTAGAGGTAACTTTGGGAAGAAGACCGCCCCTTTCAATAGGCAGGATCAATTCTTGAAAAGAAGGGCAGGGTGAAGCCTTCCTTCTCTCCTTAGCTGGTTCCCAGCCAATCGCCATTCAGTAAGATTTGAAAACGTTACTATTGACTGGTAGCAAGAAGAGAAAAGACGACTCCTGTGAGCATGAACCCAAAAGTACTCCCACGTTCGGTCACAGGAGAACCAAGCATGGTCCCCTTGACAGGATGGGAGACGGAGAAAAGGATTTAACAGGTAAGACTAAAATCCTCTTTTCTCTGTCATCCAATATAGGTTACAGGTAACTTTGGGATGTACCAACATTAAGTTTCCCAGAGGAGGGAATGAAGGCAAGGACCAGGCGCCGGTCCCCAAAGCCACCAGAGCATATATGAACCAATCAGATCATAAAACAGCCCTTATGATGAAAATAGTGTCAACAGACACAAAACTGGAGTATAAGACACCAGGCTCAATGTCAAAGTCAGTGCTCAAAAAGGATTGGAAAGGAGAAAATAAGAGTATCTAAGTGTAGTATAATTTACTAAAAACAATTAAAAATACAAGACAATTGCAGACTCACAAAATGCCCACTTGGCTAAAAAGCATCTCAGGGTCCCAGCTCCCAAATAGTCATAAACCGTCTGTCTTTTCCTCAGTCGCTGTCTCTCCGTGCTTCCAAACCCATGAGAGAGGGATTTTTCAGCGTCCTCCAGTAAAGCGGCAAATGCCGCTGAAGTGAAATAACTATGGGTTAGAGCCGGCTTCAATGTGCGATGTGATTCTTACTGAGTGCTAATCAGCTGCCTTAGAGGTTGGACTTGTGACTGCGAACAGACACTATCTTAAGGAGAAAAGCCATCTTCCAAGTCAGCAGATGGAGAGGAAGAGTAGCCAAAGACTCAAAAGAAGGGTGCTGAAGGACTCCCAAAACCAAATTAAGATCCCACTGACGAGCAGGGTTCTTAAAGGAAGGACGAGCACGAGCTACGCCCTGAAAGAAAACCACATCAGGAAGAATGGGGCTGCGTCTCTGAAAGAAAACAGACTGTGGAGAAGTTTGAACCTTCATGGAACTCGGGCTAAGCCCCCTGTCAACTCAGTCCTGTAAAAAGGACAGGACCGTAGGAAGGTCGAAATCCTGGGAGGGAAGATCCTTATCAGCACACCAAGAAAGAATGGTAGACCAGACTCTGTGGTATACCTTGGAGGATACAGGTTTGAGCACTAAGCATAGTAGTGACTACGCTGGAAGAGAAACCCTTCCTCATCAAAATTGAGAATTCAACCACCATTCCATCAAACCCAGACTGTCCATGTCCTCCTTCCACAGATAACCCTGTAGAAGAACCGGCCTGCGGGGAAGCTGAAAGACCGTAGGTAGATCAAATTCCTGAGACAGGTCCCTGTCAGCACACCAGGACAGAAAAGTCAACCAGACATGATGGTAGATCTTGGAAGAAACAGGCTTGCGAGCAGAGCATAGTAGCCACCACACCAGAGGAGAAGCCTTTCTTCAAAATTGAGGATTCAATTTCCAAGCCGTCAAAGCTAGCTGATGAAAATCCTCCTTCCACAGGTAATCCTGTGGAAGATCCGGACGGTAGGGGAGCTGAAAGGGCTCCGCCACTGACAGATTCAAGAGCTCTGGAAACCAAGACTGACAAGGCCAGTACGGAGCAATTAGAATAACTAAGCAACGCTCCAGTCGTAATTTCCGTAACACCCTGTGAAACATGGGAAGGGGAGGAAAGATGTAAGCCAGAGGAAATAACCATGGAAAGCACATTGCATCTACGGCTAGAGCCAGAGGGTCTCGCCACCGAGAGCAGAACACTGGAATCTTCCTTTTGTGTCTTGTCGCCATCAGGTCAATGTAAGGGGGACCCCATCGGTGAACAATGAGTTGGAACACCTCTGGGTGCAACTCCCACTTTCCGCTGTCCACTGTGTGTCGACTAAGGAAGTCCGCAATGACGTTGTCTATGCCTGGAATGTGCACTGCGGATATGGCAGGCACGTGTTCTTCTGCCCAGGACAAATAGCCTTGACCTCTAACGAAGCAGCAAGACATCTTGTTCCACCTTGCTTGTTAATGTAAGCCACGGCCGTGGCGTTGTTGGACTCCACTTGGACCGGACAGTCTTCCAACTGAGATGTCCAATGTCACAGGGCATGAAATATTGCCCGAAGCTTCAATATGTTGATGGGAAGGAGGGACTCCTCCGGTGACCACCGACCCTGAGCGCTCAAGTGACCCAGGACCGCACCCCAACCGGAGAGGCTGGTATCCGTCGTCACCTTGGTCCAAAAGGGTACCAGGAAGGACTTGCCCTTCAGCAGGTTGGAAAGGTCAAGCCACCATGACAAGCTCAGTTCCACATGAAGAGGAAGAGAAACGGACGTCTTCAGAAGATCCGGTTGACCCTTGCACACCTGGATCGCGACCCTCAGGAGCTCCCTGGTGAGAGCCATGGCAAATGGAACCACTTCTATGGATATGAATTTCCCCACCAGAGATGATAGCTTCTGGACAGGAACTGGATCCTGAGACAGAATCGCTGAAACCCTCTGGGCGATCTGGTGAGCCACCTCCTCCGTGAGGAACACTATGCTCTTCTGAGTGTCGAAGAGAAGGCCCAGGAAGACCAGACGCTGGGATGGGACAAGATCTGACTTGTCCAAGTTGATGATCCACGCCATGATGGGTGAGAGCCTGAATGCAGTTCTGAACTTGCTGATGAAGACGTTCCGTAGAGAGGGGGCTTTCAGAAGCAAGTCGTCCATGTATGGAGTAACTTTGATGCCTTTCCGGTGGAGGACGGATATCAAGGCACACAGGACACAGTTGAAGACCTGAGGAGCCATCGTCAGACCGAATGGAAGAGCTGAGAACTGAAAATGTCCACTGTTGCAGGCAAACTGGAGGTACAGCCGGCTCTCTGGATGAATGGCAATGTGTAAGTACGCGTCCTGAAGATCCAGAGATGCAAGGACTTCCCCTGGGGACATGGCAGCAACCACTGTGCACAGAGACTCCTGACGATAATGAGTCCGGGTCACAAAGGATTTGAGATCCTTCAAGTCCAAAATAGGGCGACAACCGCTGTCCTTTTTGGCGACCACAAAGATTTGAGTAGAAACCCGAACTCCTGTCCTGGACAGGCACTGGCTCTGGAACATCCTTGTCCAGAAGAGCCTGAACAGCGCTGTCAAACAGACAGCTCTTCTCTGCACCCTGAGGCGTGTGAGAAGGACAAAAGCAAAAGGGAGGAAGAGAAATGAAGGGGGATCTTGCATCCTTCCTTCACCACCTGTAAAACCCATGGGTCCGACACGGAGTCTTCCCAAATGCTGTGATAGTGTCGTAGATGACCACCCACAATGGAATGCGGACCTGGGTTCGGAGAGTCCTGCCGAAGTAGTCTTGGAAGCCTTGGGCTTGGAGGAGACCTTGGGCTTTCATTGTTGTTTGGGCTTGGAGGTGGTATGCGGAGCTGAAGGAACAGTCTGGTTCGCTGGACGTTCTGAAAGGAACTATAAAAAAAAAAAAAAAAAAAAAAAAAAAAAAAAACGGTAAGTGGCAATTTCTTCCTGGGAACCAAGGGTAGAAGAGTAGTTACCCCCTGTGGCCTCACTGATCAGATCCTTAAGATCTGGCCCAAACAAAGAGGTCCCTGAAAGGGTAGGGAAATTAAAGCTCTCTTAGAAGCAGTTTCAGCAGACCAGATCTTGAGCCAAAGATCCCGTCTGGCCACCACAGACATGGTAGAAACCCAGGCCACCAAACGGATGGCATCAAATAAGGCAGCAGAAACATAGTGCTGTGTCTCAGATATGTTAGCAAGGCGGCGCAACTTATCAGAAGTAGGTGCATCCTGATGGACAGCCTTTGTAAGTTGTTCAGTCCAGACCACAATGGCCTGGTTCACCCACGCTGCGGCAAACGCTGGACATATGGCAGAACCAGCAGTGGCAAAAATGGACTTGTGGGAAACCAAGTTTCTTTTCAGTCCAGTCCTTTAGAGCAGAGGCATCAGAGACTGGTAAGGAAGGAGATTTAGATAGCCTGGATATAGGGGCATCCACTTGGGGGGGGGGGGGGGATGAACCCACTGAGCAAGCGCAGCCTCAGAGAAGGGGTAAAGCTTGGCAAATTTCTTGGAAACAGATGCTTTGTCTGGGGATTTCCACTCCTCAGACACAAGGCGGTCAAGAGTGGAATTAGGTAGAAAGTAAGTAAGGGGCTTAGCAGGCAGAGGGATCAGAAGGAACCTCCTGAACTAGGGGAATGTTGAGAGTAGTTAATACAGCCCTGATCAGGACCTCAGCGGAGGGTTCAGGATCAGCCTCAAAAGGGTCCCCAAAAAACTGAGAGGAGCCCAACACAGAACATTCCTCAACATCCAAATCCACCAGCAGATCCTCATCAGAGGAATCTGACACGTCAGGTACTCCCTGAGGTTTGGGCAGGGAAGACCTGACTGAGGAGGGGGCCTGCCAAGACTGAAAGATCCCCTGTAACTGGGATGGAAAGAGTTGCAATGTGGACCTAAGGTCCCTAGTCGCAGCCTTGAACTCTTGCACCCAAGCTGGCTCTAATACATGGCTGGAGGTCCCTGGAATGGTGTCAGGGACATCTGAACATGCTGGACATAAGTGACCTGAGAATTCTCTAGGTAGCCCTGAGTGACAGGAAGAGCAATGCACAATGGGGGATACAGAGACCCCAGCCTCCTTAGTCTTAGGTCTAGCTCCAAGCTCCAACGGTATAAACATTCTCACAGTGTCAAATAACCTACTGTACAATAAATCACGCAAATTGTGTGTAAGATTGTGTGAAGTTTAACTTCAGAAATCGCTAAAATAAACTTATCTGGCAGGCAAAGGGTTAATCTGCAGAGGCGAGAAGTAGAGTGCAAGCCCTGTGTAGGATACTCACCCAGAAACACTCACAAAATGGCTGCCGCAGCAGGAGCCAATCAGAAACAAGGGCGCGAAGCAAGTTCTCATGGGAAATGTAGTTTTTCAAAAAAAATACCACAAACAGTGCCAAAACCCTCCCCTGAGCCCCCCAACACACTAGAAACATTAACTAGTGATAAAGCAAGGGCAGACAAGTAAAATGAGCCATCTCTGAAGTCGCTAGGTTAAACGGTTGCAGAGATACGTCCCAAACAGTACAGTCCCATAGGAGCGAATGGAGCAATGGAGTCTATGCGGTAAAGCATGCCTTAAAGGCGCAGTACACAATTTTTACAAATTTTAAGGCAAGACATTAAAATGTGTAAAACTTCAAGAGAACATGTGAGGATACCCAAAAAAACACTAACCCAGTAGGAAAAGTGTTAGAAAACCCCCCAAAAGGAGCCAAACCAGCAGTTAAAGGGTTAAGTTACCACATAAACCTGCTCTAAACACCCAACAGACATACAGATATACCCAGTGAGTGCAGGAGTGTGCAAAAGGAACTTCAATAAATACACCCCTGAACAGAGGGGCACTGTGGGGAAAGTGGACCTGAAGCACTCAAAGGGTAGCTCACCTTTCCTGCCTTCAGATTACCATGAGGCAAGAAGTACCTCAGTGGGTAACTCCTGGGGAAGTACTTGGAATCAAGATTTTCCCCCTCATGGCTTAAGGTCCACAAAAAGCACCTGGATACTGAGCTAGCCACATATAAGGGCATTGTCAGTCATGGTAATCCACCTGATGGTGGTATTCAATATCTAACAGAAAAATAAAAAAGATTCTAAAACTATAGCAGAACTGTTCTCAGCCTGGTGTGGTCTTCACCGAGGAACAAATCTTTCTGGAGCAGATTGGCTAGCTGCAGCCATGGAGGGAAGGAATGCTCCACCCCCCTGTATACACTTTGAGAATTGTTCCTGCCTACTAATGGGCGGATCGCCTCCCAGAGTTACCAGTAACCTGTATTGGACAACAGAGAAATGGTTATAACTATTAGATACAAAAGGAAAGGTATGCAAGGTCTACCATTTTGGAAAGTAGCCATTCACTTGCATCAAATAAGGGAATTTTTGCATTTTTACTTCAAGTCTAGTGTGCACAAAAGGGTTAACTTTATTTATTTTACATTTCAACCATTTCAAAGATACGAAAGAAAAATGGTACACCATTATCATACTTTATTTATATAGCACCAACTTATTCAGCAGTGCTGCACAATAGGGAAAAGACATACAGAGATGGAACAGAGAAAACAAAAGGATCAGAGGGCCCCGCTAGTGAACAGAGGTTCTCAACCTGTGTACTCTGGGCCAACTTACAGGCCAAGACCTGGGAATTTCCCTGCTAGAGCACAGCTGTGTTGATCAGAGGCTCATTCACATTGATTAATTCACGGTGCTCTAACAATGAAATCCTCAAATCCTGGACCTTTAGTGGCCACTGACAGCAGGGGTTGAGAACCACTCGTCTAGAGGAAATGCCAACCATTGGTATGTATAGGGTTAAAGGAACACTAACACCTACACCTGCCACTTTTCTTTTTTGAAATGACCTGCCTGCACCAAAATGTTAATACAGTTTACATATACGAAGAAAAGGTTAGTACGGCATACCATTTTGGAAAGCTAACTTGCATCACTTGCCTTTTTATCCCTAGGCTAGCGTGCACAACTATTTCCATAATATGGAAAAACAGGAAAAAGCACATACTATTTACATTTCAGTCACTCCAAAAATACTAAAATCCTTCAACACCATGAAATTTCCTAGAGTACTCCGTAACTAATGCCAGCCTGAGAAAAATGGTACCCCATTAGTATGGGTTCACATACCATAGTGGGTGCCAGGAGCATATGTATGAGACCCCATGACTACCAGCGGAAGGGGTGTATGTAAATCAGTGTATGCAGGGATTTGTGACTAGAACTAGGTCTGGGAGTATGGTACTGTCTATGGGGATATAAGACTACCAGTTGGCAGTGGAACAACGCTGGAAGGTCAGATAGTGTATGAGGGGTGATCTCCGATTACCAGTCGAACAAGGTGGGGTGGGGGATTAGGACTACCAGGGGTTCAGGTGGTTAAGGGAGCAGATTGTGACATGCGTGTTCCTGGCACACATTATTCAGAACACCTCCTGATGTCCTCCCAGCTACTGATGTTCTAGCAGATAGCTCTGGCAGATTAACAGAGGCAGTAGACCAGTGTGGCTTCCCTGCTTGAACTTCAAGATAGAGGTGGACGGGATCAACAAAAGCCTCCTAGGTATTGTAACCTCTAACGTGGCAGGCTCTCCCTGAACTTGCCTACTCCAACCTGGAAATCTGGGTAGGGTGGAATCAGGGGATCCACTGCTCTCCTGCGGTCTCACCTGTGGGCTGGGAAATCAATAGCTGGGGGCATCCATATGGGTCTTGATGACCCCTTCTGCAAGGTCTAACATGGGGCTATTAAATTAATTAATTTTTAAACCAATGCAGCCGCTTCATGCCAGATGTACTGGCTTACGTGGTGGCTGCATTGTGGTGGTACTGCGTACAGGCTTGGCACAGTGGGAACAGCTGACAGAGCCCATACATCAATACGCCTTGGCATGTATTTGATGTGAAAGTTTAAAGGGAAGAATAAATAATGAAACAATACTCAATTACACTGGGGATCCTCATTACCTTTTTAAAATCTGTTGATTCTTCTTTGTCTAGTTTGTGATAATGCTTTCTGGTTTCTAGGTAACTTGAGGTTCCAGACTGGCCAATAATGGGGTCATAACGGTCACCTGATACAGCACTAGAGGATCCTGTGGTGTACCTGCAAAACAAAACACAAAAAACATACATATTTGAATATGGAAACAGAAATACTAGTAACTAGACCTAACAAGTTCTTACACTAGCACTAACAAACAGTTTACAAGCAGTCTCTAGATAACGAGAAGTATATGTATGAAGGAACATTAGAAGTAAAGAAGTTTTATTAGCCCTTTGAGGACCAGAGGGGTGTGGCAACACAATGTGTTGAGCACCCCCTCTCGGGATTAAAACAAAAAAGCTGCTGGACGAGCCAAGATCTGTAGTGGGTTTTTAACAATATGGAATTAATGTCAGCAGAAAAATGCTTCTTAGCAAATCAGCTCAGGGGCAAAAACTGTACTTGTTACTTAATTACTTTAATACCAGAGCGGGGTGCAATGCATTGCTCTGCAGTCATATCTGGGAACTGTCAGGGATGGTTCCTAAGACCTGGGGTGAAAAGCCAAATTTTCAGGGAGTCCATCTCCTACCTTACAGTCTGTACAAACTAATGTCTTCCTTACTCTACAAATGAATGCAATTTTGACTGCAAAGGAAGAGGGACAAACCTGCTCGTCATACGTGCTCAAGCAATGCTCTCGCTAAGCCAGTGCATGTTTTTAGGATAACCCTGGTACAGCATAGGTTAATTAATTTGTGTCTAAGCCACTTATTGATTCGCCTGTGCTCAAGCAGAGACATCTCAAAAACATGCACTGTTGGTAGCTCTTGAGGACTGTGTTTGGCAACCCTTGCTCTAAGCCAGGGCTGGCCAAGTTCAGTCCTCAAGGGCCACCAACAGTCAGCCAAAATTAATGAGCCACTGATTAACTCACCTGTGCTTAATCAGGGAAATCCTGGTCTGTTGGAAGCCCTTGAGGACTGAACTTAGACAGCCCTGCTCTAAGCAATCACATTTTTAAAGGTTCCTTGAGGTCTGATTGAAGCACTGATGAGTTTAGAGCAAGCAGGAATGTCTCCTAAAATCAACATGCTGAGAAACTTTAAAGGAAATATTTCAAAGCTCTTCAGGTCAACTCATTTTGAGGATTTCCAGGCAATTTTGCACTGCATACCCCTCTGGTCCTTAACACTTTCAGTTCCAGAGGTGTAGGCAACACATCGCGTTGAGTATCCCTCTGGCACTCAGAGGGTTAAAGGTTTAATACACTTGCATGACGACAGCCGAAAATAAATACATAAAAAAAAAAAAAATCACAAGCTGATAAAAGTGCATGTTTAACCCACCTGTTTATGTTTGCTTGGGAGGAGCATATATTTGTTATGAAAGAGGAAATTACCTCAGCATTTACATCTCTCAAAAGGATTAACTGGTCAAGAGATCAGACCAACTTTCCCAGCTCTCACTACCCTGATCAACCTCCAGGTAACTAAAATACTAGATCATAAAGGAATTATACAGCAGGAATAATAGGATTTTACTCTTACCCCATATGGAGTATAGGTACCATAGGAGGTGATCTTCCTTTCTTGGAAGACGGAACAAAACAAAAAATTGGGAGACCTGTATTCCATATGGAATGAGAGAAAATGATTTAACAGGGTAAGACTAAAATCCCATTTTCTCTGTCATCCAATATGGAATACAGGTAACCTGGGATATACCAACAGTATGCTCCCAGTGGCAGGAAGTAACAGAAGGACCTAGCGCTGGTTCCCATGATACCAGAGTTCCCTAGAACTATTCAGAACCAGAACGTCCCAAATATAACTCAGACACTGAAAAATAAGCACACAAGAACAAGAGCCAACCGGGCTAAACCAGCTGAACTACAGTAAGGCATATGAAAAAATAGGTCTTTAGATAGGCAGAGCTGCCTGAAGGACCTTCCTGTCAACATTTGGCTTCAGCCAAAGCCAGGGCCTCCACACGATGTTGCTTGGCAAAGGTGTGCACTGAAGACAAAGTCACAGCCTTGCAAAACTGATCAGCAGAGGCCTGGTTCTTGTAGGCCCAGGAAGCCCCAACAGACTTGGTGGAATGTGCTATAACACAGAAAAGAATAGTTTTTTTTTCCCCAGAGTTCCTATGCCCTGCGAAAGGTAGACTTAATCTAAGAGGCAATGGTGACCTTGGAAGAAGCCTGACCTGTCCTAGGACCCTCAGGAACAAAAAACAAGGCATCAGTCTTACTCAAAGACTCTGTACGGTGCACATAGAACGCAAGACAGCGAACCACATCCAACAGGTGGAGATCCCTCTCCTTGTCAGACTTTGGGTCAGGACAAAATGAAGGCAATCTCTTTATTGATGTGGAACTCAGAGACCACCTTAGGAAGGAATTCCAGGGAGTTTCGAAGAAGAGACTTGTCCTTGTGAAACACCTGGAAAGGCAGCTTGCAAGACAAAGCCTGCAGCTCAGCAACTCTGTGGAGAGAGACAACAGCTAAAAGAAAAGCCATCTTCCATATCTAAAGACACAAGGGAATGGTCGCAAAGGTCTCAATGGGAGGCCGCGGCAAGACACACAGAACCAAATTAAGGTCCCATGTGGGTGTGGGAGCCTTGTAGGCAGAGAAAGCAGGGGCAACCCGTTGAAAGAACACCTTGACATCTGGCATGACAGTGATGAGCCTCTGGAGAAGGAGGAAAAAAAAAAAAAAAAAAAAAAAAAATCAGAAATCTGAACCTTCAAGGAACTCATACTGAGACCTTTGATGACAACATTATGCAAAAAGGAAAGGACCACCGGAAGGTCAAATTCTTGTGAAGACAGATCCCTGTCTACACATCAGGACCAAAAAGGACTAAACCCTGTTTTAGGCTTTAGAGGATTCCAGCTCCCTGATCTGGATCATAGTGGAGAAATCTTCGGGGAAGATTTTTCTCCTCAGGATGGTGGCGTCAACAGCCATGCCATCAAAGTCAGCTTCTCTACGTCCTCTTTCAGAGGTAACCTTGAAGGATGATGTCCGGTCTGGGTGGCGGTGGATACAGATGCTGAATGGAAAGATACCCCAGCTCTGCAACTACACCCTCTTGGTCCAATAAGGAGCAACCAGAATGACTGTCTGACCCTCCATTCTTATCTTCCTGCGTACCCTGGGAATGAGAGAAACTGGAGGAAAGATTTAAGCTAGGTGAAAGCTCCACGGAATCACCATCGGATCCGTGGCAAAGGCCAGGGCCCCCCCCCAATGGAAGGAAAACACTGGAACCTTCCTGTTCCTTGCGGTCATCAGGGCAAACACTTCCCAGATCTTGGCGATTTAAGAGGTTTTCTAACCCTGGAATGTGAACGGCGGAGATGGCCAGAATGTGGGCTTCATCCCACCTCAGAATGTACTTGACCTCGGACCAAGCGGGAGCACTCAGAGTGCCCCCTTGCTTGTTGATGTATGCCACTGAACCCTTACTGGAAGGCCCCATCAATTGAGGGATTCAGTAGACCAGAGCAAGCCAGATCGCCCTGAGCTCCAGAACATTGATGGATTGAAGGGGCTCCTCCACAGTCCATCTGCCCTAGATATCCAGTTGACGTAGAAATGCATACTCCAGCCCCTCAGTCTGATATCCATCGTGACCATGGTCCACTCCATGATCACAAACAGCTTCCCCTTTTCCAGTGCTCCTTTGTAGCCACCACTGTAGATCCTGTCTGACTTCCGGAGAGAGGGAGAGCTGCCGATCCAGGAGATCCGGATTCACGTGCCACATCTGAGAAGGGATCCAGCTTAGAAACTCTTAGACCGAAGAATATGATCAAGAGTGGCATGGGGTGGGGGGTGGGGGAGGAAGACAGTCTATTGCTTATGCCTCTGAAAGACATCAGTAGAGGAATGACCCTCATCAGGGAAGTCAGAGACCTGAAGGGTCTGTAAAATGGCCCTGATGAGCCCCTCAGCAGAGGGAGTAGGGTCAGCATAATAGGAGTCCCCATAAGCGCAAAAAGAATCAACTTCACATTCCCCTTCCTCCTCCTCAGAGAAGTCAATGAGTGTAGGCAAACTTGGGGCCTTGGGGGACACAAACATGAATGTGGTAGTGGGCTTCCAAGACTGAAGAACCCCCTGCAGAAAACAGTACAGTATATTAATAACTATTTCCCAGAATAATAATTCACACTATAAAGCCCAGAAAAGTACTAATCGGGCAGATTAAGGGTTAATCTGGACAAGGAGAGCAATCAGAGGCAGCCTCTGCATAGGATTACCAAGAGAGAAGAGAAGTGGCTACAAACCAGGCAGCCAATTGGAAGAAAGACTGCAAATGGGCACTCTGGGTATTGTAGTCTTTTCTGTTAACTTTTCCAAGCAATGCCTACAACTCTGATCCCTGGGCCCCAGGGACCCGAAAGACACTCAGGATGTGGACCAGATGAATGGGCATGAGGAGACAAGTAGAATGAGCCCACCCTGAACTATATATAACAAAGGACTGCAGAGAGATGCCCCAGAGAAGTTCTACCATATAAGTCAATTAGCAAAGGTAGCTGCAGCAGGAAGTGTCAAAGGTGTCATGTACCCAAAACTGGAAGAATTGAAAAGATAGTCCAAAACACCCAAAGACCCAAGGGGACATGTGGGGTGTAATACAAGGGAAAATCCCAGGAAGAGTCCCCAACCCAACAGGGAAGGTGTTGACCAGAACTAAAGCAGTCATCTATTTACTCAGGGGAAAGAACAGAAATGAATTACCCAACATGAGTGCAAGCGCACAAGGGCTCAAATACAACCCCTGTATGGATGGGGACAAGTGGGGACATGTGGACCATGGCACTTCAAGGGTTACTCACCACTCTTGAACTTCTCTGTCCAGGTTACCATTTGGAAGAACAGAGCCTCAAATGGACCCTGTTGGGAGTGAAAACTTGGGCTGCAAGAGTCCACAACAGCACCTGTACACTGGGCAATCCTCCAGAGGAAGCCATGAATAGTAACCAACCTAGCCGGAGAATTGAAACAGCCCCCAAAACTAAGCAGCTATGTTCTAAGCCTCTTCACACTAGCCAGAAACATATCAAAACTGGAAGGGTGGGGGCAGAGTCAGCCTTTGAGTGCCAGGGGACAGTTTTCTGATGAAGAAAGTAGCAACCCGAGAAGAAATCTGTTTGCTACTTTTAAATAATCAATATGCTCCAAACCTGACCTCTCAAACCTCTATGGTTTGAGAGATATAGGAATTCAAAGTTTGCCCCGCTCTCCCTTTCTCCTGACGTCAGCGTCTGACAGCAGGAGATCTCGGTCAGGGGACCAGCAGGCGGCTCTGCAGCAGAGCAGAGATCACGTTATCTATAAAGAATTAATTCATTGGAAATGTCTACAAAGTATGCTTGCAAACCAGGCACACAAAACTGGATTTTTTTGGGGGACATTACTGTCCCTTTAACATAGTGAGACTCATGAATGACAGATCACATTTGTCTCTTTGCATGAACAGCTTCAGAGCCTGCACTACATACCCAACAGTGCTTATTTTCAGGACTCTCTCAATTAAACAAGTGAATGTCATTAACTCAGGCAGATGTTTCAGAATGATTCAAACAGCGATTGATTTACTGGAGCCAATTTCATTATACTGAAAACATGCACATGGGGGGGTGATGAGGAAAGTATATAGCGTGCATGTTTTGTCTCAAAGGGATGAAATTCACATACAAGTCACATCTTACTGTAAAAGTTTCTCCTTGCACATCTTTTTCATGGTTAAAGCTGAAACAACATCTTATGCAATTTCAACACAATGTACCGATGATATTACTAACCAATTATTTAGACATTAAATCCAGGTCCCAACAAATGTGCTAATTCCCTGAAATAAGGGGTAAGGTGTACTACTCCCAGATAGGGAGTCAATGAGATCCCTAAGCAGTGGATGTGAACCACCAAGTCAGGACTTTTGGCTTCCACATCACTGTTCTTTACAAAACAAAGGTAAGAGCGGTGAACTGAACGTGCAAAAGCAAACTGCAGAAAACATGATTATATACGTGGGTGGAAATAAGTAAATAAGCATCCTTTATGTCCACAGAGGCCCAAAACTCCCCTGGTCACATGGTGGTGATGACGGAGTGCAAGGATGCCTTTCTGAAGTAGGGTGTAACAAAATGGTTGAGGAACTTGAATAGGACATCATCTGCTTTGAAAAGGTTGTAACAGAATCCGTGAACCTTTCTTGAGAAGAAAAGATTATATATAAGAGCTCTAACTCTGAATTTAAAAGATTTCAATCTGTTGTACAAGCCATAAAACACAAAAATAAAGTCCAGATTGTTACCAAGAACAGAATTTAAAAACACTCCCCCTCTGAGAGGTGCTGCTAGTCAATGGATTGACTTGCTCATTTCTTGCTCATAACAGCCGAAATATGAAAAACTAAAAAGATAAGGGCACACAGTCTAAGAGTAGCAGTTCAAACAGTCAATATTCAGACCACTATCACTGACACCAGTTGGATGTCTACTTACATATTAGAGGCACTAAAGTAGCTTCTCACAATTTGCACAGATCCTGGTACTCCTAGGTAGGTACTGACAGTTTCAGTGGACTCAGAAAACAGTCCAGATTTGGCCAGACCAAGTTCATAAAGCCAGTGATATCCGTTTTGACTGGATTGAGCATTTCCTGCAGAGACTGCAATACCTGGATCCTCCTGGAATCCACATTGAATGTGCATATTAGAGACCACTTGTGTCATGACCCATGCGAGTAACATTTGTTGTGGTGATGGACCCATATCTGTTAATAATACACTAAAAGCACCTGTGGCTCTCTCTACATTTTCAGGTGAACTCATCTATATAGAGAGTCAATTTTGAACCAGGAAACCACCTAGGTGTACCAGGATCTGTGCTAAATTGTGAGAGACCACTTTAGCCTCTCCATTATGTAAGCAGAAATCCAACAGGTGATAATGACGGCGGTCTGAATATTGACTGTTTGCACTGCTACTCTCTTAAATGGTGTGTGCTTGTCTTTGTTTTGTCTTGATGTCTTTCTTTAGAGGGAACTGGTACCAAAACCAGTTTATCAGAGAAGAGACCACGTCTAAAACAGACTACTATGCATGGGAACGTGTGGAACCCTGGACATGAAGTGACAGGAAGGAGGGACTTTAAGTCTACGCTGTAACCTTCTGAAATTAACTGCAAAATCCACTGATTTACCACAGAAATGGTCCACAAGCTGTAAAACATGCACAAACGACCTCCAATTGCCTGAGGTGGACCGAGCCCCTAGGAGTCATGCAGAGGTAAACTTGCCAGCTGTGGGCTTCTAAGTAGACTTCTGTAGCTGGACGTGCCTGGGCCGCTGAAGGCAAACCCATACTGACTGGGATAATAAAAACCATGCATCTTTCATGAAAGAAGGGGAGAGAAACCTCCCCCCCCCAAAAAACAAAAAAACAAAAACACACTCATGCCTCCAGTGGCATAACTTGTAACCTTTTCCAGCTCCTGGTTAAACAACTGCCTGCCTACACTTCTTAGAAGATTTGTCAGATGTCCATCTCTATAGCCAGAGAGTACAATGTGTGAGGCTGAGGCCTTCCGAGTAAATCTCTAAGCATCAAAGGCCTCTTCTGCAAGACATGCATTAGCTTCAATGATCTTAGTGACAGAATATCTTCCTTAAACACGTCTGCATGGACAGGCCCCATATGCTCTTGACATCAGGGAGAAAGGAAATGTGCCGCTGAAAAAGAATAGAGAACGGAGACGTGAGCTTTCATAGAACTCTGGGTGAGACCCTTGTTGATGCAAAGAAAAACCACAACCACTGGAAGGCTGCAAGGCCGTGGAACAGCATTACAATTAATGCCCCACTGGTGCTATAAGGACCAAATCCTATTATAGGCCTTGGAGAAAATCAGCTTCCTAGCATGGTGCATTGCAGAGATGACAGTCTCTGAAAAGCCCTTCTTCAAGACGTTAGCTGAAAGAGCCACATTGTCAACGCCAACCTCTCCACCTGAGGATGGCACAACAGACCATCGTTCAGAAGATCTGGCCTCAGGAGAAGGCAAAAAGGTACCCTGATGGACAGATTAAGAAGATCCAAGAACCAGGCCCAACAGGGCCAGAAGGCAGTGATCAGAATGACATGGACTCTCCATCTGGACTTCTCTCAACACCCTGGGAATCAAGGGGATTGGAGGAAACATGCCAGATGAAAGTGGTATGCACACTGCATCCATCACAAACACTCAAGGATCTTTAATTAGCACAGTACAGAGGGAATCTTTGGTTTTCACTGGAAGTCATGAGATCAGCCAATTGAAATCCCCAGCACAGACAATCAGGTCAAACACACAGAGGACAGATTCCCTATCAACAGAGAATGTTTTCTCAATGTGACACTTTTCCCTTCAAAACTATACGATATTTACAAGTGGAGGTTTAGGCAATCTTTTGGGCTCGATGTAGACTTCCCCCTGGTTTAGTCTATAATCTGTATGTCATCCAGCTATGGGACAATCCAAACCCCCTGTTTACGTATGGTTGCCATGGCAACTACCAGTACCTTTGTGATGGCGCTTGGGGCTGAGGACAGCCTGAAAGGTCCCACCCTGTACAGGTATTGGGTTCCTAGGATGTGGAATCTGAGGTACATCCGATGGTTCAGTCTTATCAAGATATGGTAATGCGCATAGCTGAGATCTATTCTCATAAGGTAAGAGCAGGGTTGCATCATGTTATGGTTTCCATCTTGAAGTGTTAGATCTCGAGAAAGGTGCTGATTATCTTTAAGTTCAATATGAGGCTCAGGTCTACTGAAGGATTTAAGACAGAGAAAAAAGTAGAATAGATCACTTTGAATTTCTGATGGCCTAGAACCCTCTCTATAACTCTGTCCTGTAGTAGGACCTGAATCGCTTACAGCATTCTGTTCGCCAGCCGTTTGTTACTGATAGTAAAAAATTTTGAAGCTTGAAATCACTGGAAATTCCAGTGCATACCCCATCTCCAATATCTCTGTGAGCCACCTGCCTTGGTAAATCCTCTACCAAGCATTCAAGGGATAGTAATGTTTCATAATAAAAGCAGCTCTAATTAATCTTCATTGTATTTGGGCTTTGGAAAGTTATTTCAATTCTGTCAGAGCTGTAGTTCAAGAGTAACTGAATGATAAAGTACCCCCCCACCACCACCACTTCTACTGATCTAACACTGCTCAGCTTAGAGCAGCAGGGAATGTCCAGGTAGATTGCAGAGAGGGACAATCTTCAATTAACATAAGGGAAAAAGCTGAAAAACCTGTCAAGGGGGACAGGGTTTTCATTGTTCTCACAGTAAGAATATTAACCCTTGCTGTGAGCTGTCTGGTCTATGGACTGGATTCTACATCTGAGGAGTGGGGGCTTAAACTAGGTAAAAGGGGCAGGAGGGGGAATCTATCATTCAATTTCTCTTGAACTACAACGCTCACAGTAATGAAATAACACTCTGTGACTCAAATACTATGAAAATTAATTGGAGCTGCTGTTTCTGTGAAACATTACTATCACTTTCAGAAAATACTCCAGTCTGCCCTCAAAAGAGATCGGGTTTGGTTGGAGTCATTGGAATTTTTGGTGGAAATTGGGTTTCCGTTGGAAATCCTTACAAGCTCCAGTTTGGATGTTCTAGGTTGTGGCTCTCTTTCTTTGATCATAACATGATTCAGGTCTGTATCTGCATGCCTCACAAAAGCATTGCCTTATGAATTTTGCTGTTCTAACAGGCGAGTTCTTGTGATCTCTCCCAAGGAAGAAAAGGGCTTTTTCCACCTGCTGATTTCTTTATGAAAACCATCACGTTGGTCAGTGCACAATTCTGAACCTGTAAAAGACAGGGAGAATAGCCTGTTCTTGGAGGTGGAGTAAGCCTCCCAGAATTTGATCCAAACAGCACAGAGACAGAAGATTGCAACAGAAGTTGTATTTTGTCCAATGAAGCTTCACAGGTAAAGCTGACTGCATCCTTGATTGAACAAGCGGATGGTACAAAACACGCATGCCATGGCCGTTGCAGGAAGAGGGCAGCTCAGCCTCTGGGTAGCATGTACACCGAGACAGAAGATTGTCCTCAAAGCACCACCTCTGTCCAATCCAGAAAGTGGACTGTTTGGGAAAATTTATATTCTCAATGTATTTCTACAGCAAATGGTGGCTCTCCAGCCATTTTGAGCAGTGGATTTTTTTTTGTGCTGTGAACAAGGTCCTTAAGATGACAGTCTGACAGAAGTTAGCAGATTAATTTTGAGCCCTCTCTGGCCCCCGTGAGACAAACTGAGACCTAGATATGTCACTGTGAAGAATTGTACGCAACAAATATGGCCGCTAGATGGGCACCTAGTTCTTAAAGAGCCCGCATATAATAGAGTACTATGAAAGCAGTTAATGCTAAAAACTATTTAAACTGAGCAAAACTGCTGAAAGTAGACAGAATGGAGACATTTGTTTGAAAAAAAATAAAAATAAAAAAAATGAAGTTATTCACATGTAAAAATAGCCCAGGTATAGAAAGGGTTAAAAAGAAAAAATAAAACCCATAAAAGTACAAGCAGTCACCATACAATGCAAGAAAGAAGTAATAAGTAATGAATTACAGGAAAAACTACTACATAGTAGGCGCAAGAAAGGGACATAGAAGATAGGTAACCATTGAGTGCTATAGTCCTAACACTTCTTCAAACTCTGAGGTAAAGAACTTCTGTGAAATTCAGTAGTAAGCCACAGATTTAAGATCCATATCCCCTGAAGCCTGTTAACATGCTTAATGGGGGATTATAAATTCCGATATCCTAGGACTAAAACAAACAAAAAAAAAAACTAGCGAAGAGAGCAGTGCCCCCAAAACACCCTTTCTTGAGGCCAAGTGACTTGAAATGGAGGTGATAGAATGTAAATAATTTTCACTTCTAGAGATGAAAATAACTAGTCTGGAAACTAGATAGCAGTGACCAAACAAATCAATTCCATTCTTAATTTGGGAAACCAAATTAACGTGTTGAGTGCAACCAGATTAAAATCAACAGAAACTTGTGTCTGCCTGTCTCCGATGAATGAATGAATATGTTTATTTATATAGTGTCACAAGTGTATGCAGCACTTTACAATTTATGGGTTGAGACAATACAGGGTTACAAGTGCTTTGCAAAGTGAAACACTGGAAGGGAGGTCCCTGCCCGAAAGCTTACAATCTAAAGTGGTAATGCGAGACATACAGAGTACATAAGGGTCAGGTGCTGAATACAGTGCCAGAGTGCTGGTTAGGGTAAGGGAAAAAGTAAATAATTTATAAAGAGCTTAAGTTTTACAAAGTCAGTGCCGTCTAGCATGTTTAAGTTTTTGTAAAAAGATTGTAATGCTTCACAAAAACAGCATAGTATTTGAGGCATAGATAGTGTTATTTCAATATTGACAGTTGTAGTTCAAGAGTAATTGAATGATAAAGTTTACCCCTCCTGCCCCTTTTACCTAGTGTAAGCCCCCTCCTCAGATGTGGAATCTGGACCAAAGACCAAACAGCTCACAGCAAGGAACAATCTTCTTACTGTGAGAACAATGAAAACCCTGTCCCCCTTGACAGGTTTTTCAGCTTTTTCCCTTATCTTAATTGAAGATTCCACATCTGAGGGGAGGCAGCTTACACTAGGGTTAAGGGGGTGGTATTTTATCATTTAATTACTCTAGAACTACATCTGACAGTATTGAAATAACACTCTCCATGGCCCAAATAGTATTAAGATTGATTGGAGCTGCTTTTTTTTGTGAAACATTACTATCCCTTTAAATAGCTGGGACATAAACACGGCCAGCAAATTATTTCTAGTCTATAAAATACTTGTAAAGTCACCAAACACAGTATAAGTCTATCAAAAATATTCCTTAGGAATATCTTTAGGACTTTCCACAAGGTGAACAGAATACAAGGCTAGTCTTCACCATCCAAAGAGGAATTATTCCTTAGGTCTCTAGATAAGTCATCTTCAACCACACTCATTATTGTAGGGATAAGAATGGTCTGAGCAATGTTATAAAAAAACCTCCTCAATGGACCAAGACAGTGTAAAGTTAAATAAATTGTTCATACTATACAACAGGTGGTTCAGACACATTCTAATCCACCAGTGAATTTTTTCCTCCCCTCTTTTTCTCCAAGTACAAAGGAGACAGGTTGGTCAGACTGCCCAGTGTGGAGTTTGATCTGATTCCTAATGCCTGAATTTGATCTGATGCCTAATGTCAAAATGACTATTTCAAATTTCTTGTCTATAGTGTTTCTAGAACGGTTATAGCCACAACCCCCATTGTTTCCCTGTTTAGTTTTTGCTCAGACAAGCTGAATAGCAAGGGAGAGGTAGCAGTAAACAACTAGTATTTGAAATAGGATTAGAAGGAACTTAAACTAAGCGAGATCCCCTCGGTCTGTCTAAGGTATAGATCACTCCAAGTCCAACTGTATCTATTGGCTAGAACAGCAGCAAACAGGCTCCAGTTATCGGTCAGTGTTGCACCTTTGTAAAACTCCACCCCCTTGATCTTCACAGGTCCATTCTTACAGTGTCCTCTGAAATAATGCAGTGAAAAATGCTAGCCACACTGTGGGGACACTGTGCAACATCTGACCATGCTTGTGGCCTAGTCACTCCTCCCCCACTCTGCAAGTACCCAGAATTCATGTGACCGAAGCCACTTAAATAAGGAAAGAGGGAAAGAAAATCTCCTAAGAGAAAAGGCTCAAGGGACTGAGCAGTCCAGTAAGGCCGGACCACAGACATAGGTCCCTTTTTTCTGGGTGGGAGAGGTGTTCCTTATGGACTAAAGAGAAAAATATTTCACTAAAATCCTAATTTTCTCTTACTTCCAATATGGAACACAGGTACTATGGAGATATACTAACACTAAGCTCCCAGAGGTGGGGAAAAAAAGAGAAAGGACCTCACGCAGGACTATCAAGTATCTGAACAACCCGAGCAGTAAGCATCAACTGACACTGAACTTGCAGAGCACACAACAAGAGCAAATAGGGCTCACACAACTAAACAGTATGGTAACCAAGTGAGCAGGTCACTACATGGGCAAAGCCACCTGCAGGACCTTCGGGACAAAGCTGGCTTCAACCGAAGCCAGAACAGACATGGTAGTGTTTATCAAAGGTATGCAAAGAGGACCAAGTCGCTGCCTTGCACAACTGCTCAGCCACGGCCTGATTCTTGTAGGCCCAGGAAGCCCCACAGACCTAGTGGAATGTGCTGTGACCTTAAAGGGAACAGGTTTCTTTCTGAGCTCATACACCTCTGGTATGACGGCTATAATAGAAGAGTCAACAGTGACCTTGGGTGCAGCCTGACCTGCCCTAGGACCCTCAGGAATAACAAACAGTTAACCTTGCCAAAAGGCTCGGTATGTGCACATAAAATTTAAGGCAATGTACAACATGCAATAAACAGAGAATCCTCTCCTTGTCAGACTTGGGATCAGGGCAGAAAGGCAGAGCATCAATCTCTGATTGATGTGGATCTCAGAGACCACCTTAGGAAGAAACTCCTGGGAGGTTTGAAGCATCACCTTATCCTTGTGAAAAACCAGGAAAGGTGGTTTGCAACACAAAGCCTGTAACTCAGCGACTCTGTGGACAGACACCAATGCCAAAGGAAAGGACATCTTGAGGGTCAATTGATGTAAAGAAATGGAAGAAAGAGGCTCAAAATGGGGAGGACTCTGCAAGACTCCCAATGCAAAGTTATGTTACCACACAGGTATGGGAGCTTTAAAGACAAGGAAGGCATGAGCCACCCCCTAAGAAAAACCTTGACATCCAGAACGGTGGCAATACATATCTGAAAAAACAGAGTGCCAAAATCTTAACCTACAAGGAGCTCAGACTGAGCCCTTTGTCATTCCATCCTGGAGGAAGGATAACACCAAGGGGAGGTCAATCTCCTGCTTGGAAACAGCCTTGTCAATGCACCATGAATGAAAAATAGATCATACCCTATGGCAGGCCTTGGAATGTGCACTGCGGAAATGGCAGGAACGTGTTCTTCTGCCCAGGACAAAATAGCCTTGACCTCTAACCAAGCAGCAAGACTTCTTGTTCCACCCTGCTTGTTGATGTAAGCCACAGCGTTGTCGGACTCTACTCGGACTGGACATTCTTCCAGCTGAGATGTCCAATGGCATGAAATATCGCCCGAAGCTCCAATATGTTGATCCTAAGGAGAGATTCCTCCTGAGATCACCGACCCAGAGTGCACAGGCGAACCAGGACCGCTCCCCAGCCAGAGAGGCTGGCATCAGTCGTCACTGTGGTCCAGAAGGATACCAGGAAGGACTTGCCTTCCAGCAGGTTGGAGAGGTCAAGCCACAATGACAAACTCAGTTCCACATGAAGAGGAAGAGACACTGACGTCTTCAGAAGGTCCGGTTGACCCTTGCACACCCTGATCACGAACCTCTGGAGCTCCCTGGTGTGCGCCATGGCAAACGGGACCGCTTCTATGGTGGAGAAGCATTTTCCCACTAGAGAGGACAGCTTATTGGCTGGAACTGCATCTTGAGCCAGAACCGCAGAAACCTTGTGGGCGATCTGGTGAGCCACCTTGTCCGTGAGGAACACCATGCTCTTCTGAGTGTCGAAGAAAAGGCCCAGGAAGACCAAAAGCTGGGATGGGATAAGATCTGACTTATCCAAGTTCATGATCCACCCATGATGGGTGAGGGAATGAATGCATTGCTGAACCTGCTGATGAAGAAGTTCCACAGAAGGAGCTTTCAGAAGAAGGTCGCCCATGTATGGAGTAACTGATGCCATTCCAGTGGAGGACAGACGCTAAAGCTCCCAGGACACGGTTGAAGACTTGAGGAGCAGTCGTCAGACCAAATAGAAGAGCTGAAAACTGAAAATGTCCCCTGTCGCAGGCTAAAATCGAAGGTACTGCTGGCTCTCTGGATGAATGGCAATGTGTAAGTACATGTCCTGAAGATCCAGAGATGCAAGGAAATCCCCTGGGGACATGGCAGCAATCACCGTGCGTAGAGACTCCTGGTGAAAATGAGTCCGAATCACAAAGGAATTGAGAGCATTCAAGTCCAAAATGGGACAACACCTGCCATCCTTCTTGGAGACCACAAATAGGTTTGAATAAAACCCCACACCTCTGTCCTGAACTGGAACTGGCTCTAGAACGCCCTGGTCCAGAAGAGCCTGAACAGCGCCAAACAGAGGGCATTTCTCTGCGCCCTGAGGCACGTGACAAGGAAGAAAGCGGGAGACGCGAAAGGGATCCTGTACCCTTCCATCACCACCTGAAAAACCCATCGGTCCATCACTGAATCCTCCCAAACGCCGTGATAGTGTCCCAGACGACCACCCACAGCAGAGAGTGGACCTGGGTTCGGTGAGTCATGCCGAAGTAGTCTTGGAAGCCTTGAGCTTGGAGTAGACCTTGGGCTTCCATTGTTATTTGGGCTTGGAGAAGGTACGAGGAGCTAAGGGAACCATCTGGATCGCCGGAAGCGTCTCATTCTGAAAGGAACGAAAGTACCGATTATGCTCAAGCGACATTTTCTTCCTGGGAACCAAGGGTAGAAGAGTACTCTTACCCCGTGTGGACTCACTGATCAGATCCTTAAGATCTGGCCCAAACAAAAAGGTACCCTGAAAAGGTAGGGAGAGCAATGCTTTCTTAGATGCAGTGTCAGCAGACCAGATCTTGAGCCAAAGAGCTCACCTGGCCACCACAGAAATGGAGGAAACCCTAGCCACCAAACAGATGGCATCAAATAAGGCAGCAGAAACATAGTGCTGTGTCTCAGAAATGTTGGCAAGAAGGTGCAACTTATCCGAAGTAGGAACATCCTGACGGACAGCCAGGGTGAGCTGTTCAGTCCAGACCGCAATGGCCCGGTTCACCCATGCAGCAGCGAATGCTGAACGCATGGTAGAACCAGCAGTGGCAAAAATGGACTTGAGGGAGACCGCAAGTTTTGTCAGTCCAGTCCTTCAGAGCAGACGCATCAGAGGCTGGTAAGGCAGCAGACTTAGATAGCCTGGAAATAGGGGCATCCACTTTAGGAGGATAAACCCACTGAGTAAGCACAGCCTCAGAGAAGGGATAAAGCTTGGCAAATTTCTTGGACACAGAGGGTTTCCTGTCCGGGGATTTCCACTCCTCAGACACAAGGTGGTGGAGAGTGGGGTTAGGCAGAAATCAAGTAAGGGGCTTTTTAGGCTCCTGAAAAACATCAGAGGGATCAGAAGGAACCTCCTGAACTAAGGGAATGTTAAGAGAATTCAAGACAGCCCTGATCAGGCCCTCAGCGGAGGGCTCAGGATTCGCCTCAAAAGGATCCCACAGTAGAACATTCCTCAACATCTGAATCCACCAGCAGTTCCTCTTCAGAGGAATCTGACACATCAGGTACTGCCTGAGGTTTGGGCAGGGAAGACTTGACTGAGGAGGGGGCATGCCAAGAATGAAAGACCCCCTGTAATTGGGATGGAAAGAGTTGCAATGTGGACCTTACTTCCATAGTAGCAGCCTTGAACTCTTGCACCCAAGCTGGCTCTAATGCATGGCTGGAGGTCGCTGGAATATTCAGGGACATCAGAAAATGCTGGGCATAAGTGACCTGAGAATTCTCTAGGTAGCCCTGAGTGACAGGAAGAGCAATGCACAATGGGGGATAGAGAGACCCCAGCCTCCTTAGTCTTAGGTCTGGCCCCAAGCTCCAGCTGTACAGACATTCTCATTGTGTCAAATAACCTTAATGCATAAGAAATCACCCAATTATAGTGTGTAGGATTAAAGTTTCACCCCAGAAATCGCTAAAATAAACTTATCTGGCAGGTGAAGGGTTAATCAGCCGAGGAGAGAAGGATAATCCAAGCCCTGCATAGGATACTCGCTCTGGAAATAGCACAAACAGAAACGGGAAATGTAGTTTTCCCAGAAAAGTACCCCAAACAGTGCCTGAAGTCCCTTGAGCCCCCCAACACACTAGAAACATGAACTGGATGATAGAGCAAGGGCAGACAAGTAAAATGAGCCATCTCTGAAGTCGCTAGGTTAAACGGTTGCAGAGATATGTCCAAACAGTACAGTCCCATAGAAGTGAATGGAGCAATGGCGTTTATGCGGTAAAGCGCGCCTTAAAGGTGCAGAACTCAAATTTTACAAAATTAAAAGTGTACTATTAAAGTGTGTAAAACAGCATTAGAACATGTGGACACCCAAAAAAACCCACTAAATCAGTAGGAAAAGTGTTAGAACCCTCCCAAAAAGTGCCAATCCAGCATCTAAAGGGTTAAGTTACCACATAAACCTGCTCTAAACACCCAACAGACATACAGGTAGACCCAATAAGTGCAGGAGTGTGCAATAGGAACTTCAATAAATACACCCCTGTGCGGAGGGGCACTGTGGGACATGTGGATCTGCAGCACTCAAAGGGTTGCTCACCTTTCCTGCAGATCTTCTGTCTTCAGATTACCATGTAGCAAGAAGTACCTCAGTGAGTAACTCCTGGGGAAGCACTTGGAATCAAGATTTTCCCCCTCAGGGCTTAAGGTCCACAAAAAGCACCTGGATACTGAGCTAGCCACATCTAAGGGCATTGTCAGGCATGGTAATCCGCCTAATGGTGGTATTCTAAATCAAACAGAAAAATAAAAAACTTCTAAAGATATAGCAGAACTGTTCTCTTGCCTGTGTTATCTTCACCAAGGAACAAATCTTTCTGGAGCTGGCTGGCTAGCTGCAGCCAAGGAGGGAAGGTAGGCTCCACCCACTGCAATCAATTCTAGAATTGTTCCTGCCTACTTAAAGGGACGGATAACCTACCCAGAGTTACCAGTAACCTGTATTGGACGACAGAGAAAAGCTGCCCTCCTTTGTACCTAGTTGTCATCTGTCTGGTCCGATGACCATTTTTTTTAGATTTGAGGGGAGAAGGCTTACGCTAGGGAAAGCTGCTTTTCTAATGAAACATTACCCTGTAAACATGAGCAGAAAGGGAAACTACCCCGCTGTTACTAAAAAGACTAACCCCATGGTCCCCATCTCTCTCACAGTATGAAAGAAAAAAAAAATCCATAACGGACTGTTGTCTGAAACACCCACCAAGGTAAGTCCTTCAGTTAAATTAAGAGCTACTCATTTGTATGGAATGAATACCTTTTAAATGTTCCACACCACCCTCCTACCACTCAGCTTTATTCAAAGGCTCACACATTCTATGGAGAAACAAAAGAAACCCCACAGCAAAACAAACAAAAAAACAAAAAAAAAAAAAACCACTTCTTTGCATATGATAACGACTCCCACTCTGCCTCCTGCTGATTGAAAAGGCACATGCACCCCAAATCTTGGCCAGTGAAAAGACCCATCTTACCTCCATTAGGTCAACCACAAGTGAGATGCAGTTGTCTGTGTTTGCCTGAAGGTACATTGTGCCTGAATGTATGAGTGGCTGGGTGAACGAATGTCTTAATGAGCCTGCAGACTGTTCATTGGGTATTATGTACATGTTATTAATATGGAGAAATTCTACACACATTATATATCTATCTATATACATACACATTATATATATCTGGGTCTGGAAACTCAAACCATGCACGTAACAGAAAAAACAAAAAACAATCTGAGTGTGGTAGTTTTATTTATCAAACAAGAGTAAAAACAATAAGTAATGCACTCACATTTGCCCTTCTTGGGCTTTGGGCATATGAAGCCAGTCCATTCCCTGGTAGCCAAAATGTACTGTGTCCTCCTGTCCTCCATTATCCTCCAGATGATCTCCGCTGTGAATCTCTCCTGATTGTTTGTCCTCAAAGTACTCACCGTAGCTGATGTTAAAAAGATGGCATTCAGGTGAAACTAAGGGAAAGAATGGGCTGGGGTCCCTATTTACTTTGCTTAACCTTGTGGGACAGGACTCCGGAGAGAGCGGGATGTGGAGGAGAGGATCGGGGGAAACTAAAAGTGTGCATGGAGCAGACCCGGTATGGACTTAGAGTGACAGGTGTAAGAGCCCTAACGTTTTCACAGGCTGTCTACTTCTTTAAGGGCGAATGAAAAGAAATTAGCATTGGGTGAGGTGCTATATGTATATAATTAGTATTTGTCCTAATTATTGCTCATTTACATGAACACAATTAGAAAAGTAGTAACTTAAAGTATAAAAAGTATATCAATCATTAAAAATGCAACATTGAATCAGTCCATATTTTTTATACACACACACATATAATATATATATATATATATATATATATATATATATATATATATATATATATATACACACACATATATATATATATATATATATATATATATATATATATATATATATATATATATATATATATATATATATACAGTGTGAGAAAGAAAAAAAAAAAAAGTACACCCTCTGAATCCCATGGTTTTACATATCGACATAATAACAATCTGTTATTTAGCAGGTCTAAATCTTAAAAAACAAACACCAATGTTCCCGCGCTCACTAGTGGTTACTCTATAACATTCAATATAGAAAAAAAATCAATCAATATATTAACAATATAGCATAGAGATATATCTTAAAGGGCACTCAATCCTTATAATATGCAACAGTGCCTCTTTCAAGGAAACCTTCTTGCTTATGAAAGACCATTAACAACAAAAAACATGGAGTAAATCATTTAGGATATAGGTGAAATTATATTGATTTGATGTCTATTGAGTATACGGAATAACATCTTAAGGATAATAAAATCTTCCCCCTTATGTGTACAACTATGAAATTATTAACAACTAAGATAAAAAGGATATGAATTGGTTTTATACATTAGGGGGTAAAAACGTTTATGATTTGGGGCGCCCAATGGCTCAACATTAACAGCAACATTTGTCCTTGCACTTTAATTGGGATTATTTACCCACTATTGGAAGTCGTATAAACCACCAGGCATTTAGTGAGATAGATAGGGGAGGTGAATCGTAGACTGGTCCAGCGATGTCCTGGGGATCTCTCTGTGTCGATACATTGTGGAATACCACAAAGCAACAGAGAGACAAGCAGGAAAAATCTACGCTTGTGATGTTTTCTGTGAGATTTAATTGTAATGTGATGCCCCTTAAAACTTAGGATAAGTTGAACATGTTTTAGGTTATGGGGTTGTAGTCACATTAGAAAACATAGATACAAATCAAATACACCATGGAAAATGTCTTGGGGTCCGGATCTATGAACTTTGCTGGACGTTATGTTAGGGAACAAATTTATGTGTTTAAAACAAAATTTATCCAAAAAAAGCTTTATGGGTTTATAGCTCTTTACATTTGAACTTTGCCACATTGAACTTTGCCACATTGAACTTTGCCACATTGAACTTTGCCACATTGAACTTTGCCACATTGAACTTTGCCACATTGAACTTTGCCACATTGAACTTTGCCACATTGAACTTTGCCACATTGAACTTTGCCACATTGAACTTTGACGTGATTGGTCACATAGAGTTTAAGTTCGGCAGCGTGCCTGTAACAAGTTATAATACAATCACAGTATCTTGAAAAAGGGAATCAATATTCCCGAAACGCGTTGATAATCGATTGACTTTTAAATAGATATATCATTGAATCCCGTTCAAGAATAAAATTACATCAAAAGAAAGATTCGAGCGGATCAAATACAGGACTATCTAACTGGTTGACGGCAAACGGAGAACCAGGGAACGCGCGGGGAAACGGAAAAGCAGTGGACTGGCTACCAGAGGAAAGTTTATGGGCCCATATACAAGAAAATATCTGGTGAGCAGAATAATATTACCATCACTATTCCACTCATGATCCATCTAGCGCAAACCCATATTTAGGTCCCGTTTAGCCTCTGTATACCAGCTTTTATTTATCAGCAACCATATTGGTGATACTCTTTATCAACCACTTGATTTTATATGCATTTTTATTATCTATATCTTATTTTCTGAGTAAGATCTTTTATCCATATATATATTTTTTTTACCATATGTGATTAATAAACTACACTTAGAGTATCTGTGCGCTGTCTTCTATTTTGTGTTAAACCTTCTTTGAAGTAGACTTGAAATTTTCCAAAGGCTCAGAGTCCAAGTATGCAGCTCGTAATCAGGACGTAGGATAGGCTCCAAACAGCATGTAAAACAAAAAGAAGACAGCGCAAACGCCTCTAAGTCTAGTATTTCCGGTCCACAATTTCAGGGCAACATATAATCAAAGGAAATCCCCTTTACAGGGTACTCACATTTTCAAGAGGCCTGACTGCCTCTGGATAAAGAGCATAAACCAGATCTGACCTCCAGTCACGGTCTCTCTTTCGCACCTCCCAACCGTTGGGCTCCGTGTCTCCTTCTCCAACAGAGTATCCTCTTCTTTCTTTGATGCAGCTTCTCCTCCCGGAAATATAAACCCTATTGGGTAGTCTAAAGCCTCTCTATGGGGAGTATAATACTTACATTAGCCACTAATGGCAAAGGGAAAGAAACACAAGGATAGGGACACTAGAAATAAGATCCGTGAGGAGCGATCAAATATAGGAAAAAAAAAGAGGATTTTAGTCTTACCTGTTAAATCCTTTTCACTTAGTCCATACAGGTTACTGGTAACTCTGGGAGGCGATCCGCCCCTTTAAGTAGGCAGGAACATTTCTCCAAATGTATGCAGGGGGTGGAGCCTCCCCTCCCTCCTTAGCTGCTCCCAGTCAGCTTGATGCCAGAATGACTGACCAGAGAAGGGAGAGAAGAAGACGACTCCTGTGAGCATGCCCCAAAGGACTCCCCCAACTTGCCACAGGAGAGCCAAGCATGGTCTCTTGACAGGGTGGGAGACCAGTAACCTGTATGGACTAAGTGAAAAGGATTTAACAGGTAAGACTAAAATCCTCTTTTCACTGTCGTCCAATACAGGTTACTGGTAACTCTGGGATGTCCAACCATTGAGTTACCCTGAGGTGGGAAGAAGGCAAGGACCAGGCGCAAGGCCCCCAAAGTCACCAGGACCTCCATGGACCTACCGGACAGAGATCCCAACAAAACAGAAGTGTCAACGGACACCAACTAGGGGTAAAAACAAACCCCAGGAACTGTTATACAGCACAATGAACTAGAGCCAACAGGGCTCAACAGTACGGAAGCACAAAGGACCACAGAAGAAGAAGATCCTAGACAGGCAGAACTGCCTCCAGGACCTTCCTCCCAAAGCTGGTATCAGCCGAGGCCAGCACATCCACACGGTAGTGCTTCGAGAAAGTGTGCACAGAGGACCAAGTGGCCGCCCAGCTCAGCTGATCAGCAGACGCCTAATTTTTGTAGGACCAAGAGGCCCCAATGGACCTGGTAGAATGGGCCGTAACCCTGAAGGGAACATGCTTGTTCCTCAATTCATACTCCTTACGAATAGTAGACTTAATCCAAGATGCAATAGTCACTTTGGATGCCGGTCTCCCAGCCCTAGGACCCTCCGGAATGACGAACAGAGCGTCAGACTTTCTGATGGATTCCGTGCGATGCACATAAAACTTGAGACAACGCACAACATCCAACAAATGGAGATCCTTCTCCTTATCAGAAGAGGTGTTAGGGCAGAAAGAAGGCACCACAATCTCCTGATTAATGTGGAACTCGGAAACCACCTTCAGCAAAAACTCCTTGGAGGTACGAAGGACTGCCTTGTACTTGTCAAACACCAAATAGGGAGGTTTACAGGAGAGCGCTTGTAACTCCGCCACCCGGCGGACAGACACAATGGCCAAAAGAAAGGCCATCTTCCAAGACAAAAGGCGTAAAGGAATCGTAGCCAAAGACTCGAAGGGAGGACGCTGAAGAACTCCCAAGACCAGATTAAGATCCCACTGAGGAGCCGGACTCCGAAATGCGGGACGCACATGAGCAACACCCTGGAAGAAGATCTTGACATCAGGAAGCATTGCAATGCGTTCCTGTAAAAAGACAGAAAGTGCCGAAGTCTGAACCTTAAGAGAACTCAGGCTGAGTCCTTTATCCACCCCGTCCTGCAGAAAAGCCAGGACAGTAGGAAGGTGAAAATCATGAGACAGGTCCCTGTCATCAAACCAAGAGAGAAAGATCGACCAGACCCGGTGATAGATCTTGGAAGAAACGGGCTTACGAGCACGGAGCATGGTAGAAACCACAGCAGAAGAAAACCCCTTCTTCTTCAAAATAGAGGATTCAACCTCCAGGCGTCAAATGGAGACAATGAACGTCCTCCATCCATAGATATCCCTGAATCAGAAGATCTGGACGAGATGGAAGAAGAAATGGCTCTGCCACCGACAGAGTCAGAAGGTCCGGATACCAAGACTGACGAGGCCAGGTTGAAGCGATGAGTATGACCGGACAATGCTCCACCTTCAGCTTCTGGATCACTCTGATCAACATTGGAAGAGGGGGAAAGATGTAGGCTAGGGGAACACCCAAGGAATCGACATGGCGTCGACTGCCA
The DNA here is from genome assembly GCA_037306005.1 of Rhinophrynus dorsalis. NCBI lineage: Eukaryota > Metazoa > Chordata > Amphibia > Anura > Rhinophrynidae > Rhinophrynus > Rhinophrynus dorsalis. The sequence continues at coordinate 244,605,023 of CM074721.1, forward strand.
GAGCCAGCGTGTCCCTCCACCTGGAGCAGAACGTTGGAACCTTCCTGTTGTGTCTGGTCGCCATCAGATCCACCAAAGGAACCCCCCACATCTGAGTCAGAAGCTTCAACACCTCCGGATGGAGCTCCCACTCTCCGCTGTCAACTGTGTGACGACTGAGAAAGTCTGCCATGACATTGCCTACGCCTGGAATGTGCACCGCAGAAATAGCGGAAACATGAACCTCCGCCCAGGACAGAATGGCCTTTACCTCTAGCCACACGGCGAGACTTCTTGTCCCGCCCTGCCTGTTGATGTAAGCCACGGCGGTGGCATTGTCGGATTCCACTCTGACAGGACAGTCCTCCAGTTGAGATTCCCAATGGCGTAGAGCATGGAAAATCGCCCGAAGTTTCAGGATGTTGATGGAGAGAAGAGACTCCTCCAAGGACCACTTCCCCTGAGCGCTGAAGCGACCCAGGACAGCCCCCCAGCCCGAGAGACTGGCGTCCGTCGTGACCGTGGTCCAGTAGGGCACCCGAAAGGGTCTCCCCTTCAAGAGATGGGAAAGGTCCAACCACCATTCTAGGCTCAGCTCCACATGAGGAGTAAGAGATACTAACAACTTCTGATGATCTGGACGATCCCTGCACATCTGGATCACGAACCTCTGAAGTTCCCTGGTGTGTGCCATCGCAAATGGCACCGCCTCTATCGTGGAGATGAACTTCCCCACCAGGGAAAGCAACTTCGGGACTGGAATCCACTCGAGAGCCAGGACCCTCGATACTCGCTGAGCAATCTGATGTGCTACTTCCTCCGGCAGAAACACCATGCCCTTCTGAGTGTCGAACAGCAGACCCAGGAAGATGAGGTTCTGAGATGGGGACAAGTCCAACTTGTCCAAGTTCACAATCCACCCATGGCGAGTGAGTACCTGAATGCAGGTCTGAACCTGCCAGTGAAGAAGATCCACAGACTCTGCCTTCAAAAGCAAGTCGTCCATGTACGGAGTCACTCTCACTCCATCCCGATGAAGGACGGAGATCAACGCCCCCAGAACTCTTTGGAAAACCTGGGGAGCAGTTGTCAGCCCAAAAGGAAGAGCTGAGAACTGAAAGGGACCCCTGGCGCAGGCGAACCTCAGATACTGCCTGCTTGCTGGATGAATGGGGATATGTAGATACGCATCCTGTAGGTCCAGAGAAGCAAGGAACTCCCCTGTGGACATGGCGGCAGTCACAGTGCGCAGAGATTCCTGACGATAGTGAGACTTCACCACAAAGGAATTGAGATCTTTGAGATCCAAAATGGGACGGCCCCCGCCATCCTTCTTGGATACCACAAAAAGGTTGGAGTAAAACACTGAACCCATGTCCCCAGGAAACACTGGCTCCAGGACCTCTTTGTCCAAAAGATCCTGAACAGCGCCTTCGAACAACCTCAGTTTCTCCGCATCCTACGGAGAACGAGTGAGATGAAAATGAAGGGGGGGAAGGGAAAAGAAAGGGATCCTGTAACCCTCTGAGACCACCTGTAAAACCCATGGGTCCGACACTGATGCTTCCCAAACCCTGCGAAAGAGGTGGAGACGTCCACCCACAGCAGGGTGCGGACCCGGGTTCGGCGAGTCATGCCGAAGCAGGCTTGGAAGACTTGGAGGCAACCTTGGGCTTCCAGGACTGCTTGGGCTTGGAGGAGGGGCGAGGATCGGACGGAACTGTCTCGGAGGACGAACGCGCCTCCGCCTGAAAGGAATGAAAGGACTGGTAACGCTTAACCGGCAACTTTTTCTTGAAGACCAAGGGCAAATGGGTACTCTTACCTCCAGTAGCCTCACTGATCAGCTCCTTGAGCCTAGAACCAGACAGGGAAGTTCCCTGGAAAGGCAAAGAAAGCAAAACCTTTTTAGATGCAGTGTCAGCGGACCAAATCTTAAGCCAAAGCGCACGCCTGGCCACCACAGAAGAAGTGGAGGCCCTAGCCATCATGAGGACAGCATCAAAGGCAGCATCAGAAACAGTTCTGCGCTTCAGAAATATTAGCAAGCGTGCGCAGCTGCTCTGAAACCGGCACGTCCTGACGGACCGCCTTGGTGAGTTGCTCAGTCCAGATCGCAATGGCCCGGTTAACCCACGCTACAGCAAAGGCCGGTCGCATAGCAGTGCCAATAGACGCAAAAATAGACTTCAGGCAAACCTCCAACTTTTTATCTGTCCAGTCCTGCAAGGCAGAAGCATCAGAAACAGGCAAAGCAGTTGATTTAGACAGCCTAGACACAGGAGCATCCACCTTGGGAGGATGAACCCATTTCAGCCTCAGAAAAGGGATAAAGTTTAGCAAACTTTTTTTGAGACGGAAGACGACTTATCAGGATTCTTTCAAGCATTGGAAACCAAACGTTCCAGAGTAGGGTTAGAAGCAAAACAAGTAACAGCTTTTGCCGGTTTCTGAAAGACATCAGTTGGGTCAGAGGGAACCTCTTGAATCAAGGGAAGGTTAAGGGTGGACAGAAGAGCCCGAATTAGGCCCTCTGCAGAAAATTCAGGGTCACATTCAAAGGGGTCACCAACAGACCTGGTAGACTCAATAACAGTACCATCCTCACCATCAGAATCTAGCAACAATTCTTCCTCAGAAGAATCAGACACGTCAGGTGCCCCCTATGGTTTAGGCAGGGAGGTCCTGATGGTAGAGTGGGCCTGCCATACCTGCAGTGCTCCCTGTACCTGAGAGTGAAAGAGTTGAAGAGTGGACCTGAGGTCCCTAGTTGCAGCCTTGAACTCTTTCCCCCAAGCTGGCTCTATAGCATGGCTGAAAGGCCCTGGGTTGCTGTCAGGACCTTCTGAGCATGCTGGGCATAAATGACCAGAGAATTCCCTAGGCAGCCCTGAATGACAGGAGGAGCAATGCGCAATGGGGGAAACTGATGCCCCAGCCTCCTTAGTCTTAGGTCTAGTCCCAAGCTCCAGCAGAGTAGACATACTCACAGTGCCAGATATACCGCACTGACAGAAATCATCCAATTAAAGTGTGAAAGATTAAAGATTCACCCCAGAAACGTTTAAAACTAAACTTATCTGGCAAGCGAAGGGTTAATCAGCGGAGGAGAGGAGAAGGTCCGGTCCCTGCGTAGTATACTCGATGAGAAGAACTCACAAAATGGCTGCCGCGATGGGAGCCAATCAGAAAAAAGGCGCGAAGCAAGCGCTCATGGGAATCGTAGTTTTTCTCATAAAGTACCCCAAAACAGTGCCCGAAGCCCCCCCAAGTCCCCCAACACACTTGACTAGTGAACCGGACGAAAGAGCAAGGGAAGACAAACAAAATGAGCCCACTCTGAGACTGCTAGATGGAGCGGTTCCAGAGATACGTCCCACACAGTGTAAGCCCATAGAGAGTAAAGGAGCAATGGCGGCTATGCGGTAAAAGCGCGCCTTAAAGGCGCGGAACATAACATTTAATAAAATTAAGCCCAATTATAAAAAGGTTAAAAGCACATATAGAACACATGTACATGAGGAGAAAACACTATCCCATAAAGAAAGTGTAAGAAAACCCCTAATAAATGTGTCAAACCAGCAGACAAAGGGTTAAAATGCCACAGACTGCTCCAAAACACACACACACACACACACACACACACACACACACACACACACACACACACACACACACACACACACACACACACACCCAAAAACACCCAAAAACACCCAAAAACACCCAAAAACACACACACGCACAAAAACACCCAAAAACACCCAATGAGTGCCGGAGTGCGCAATGAGAACTCCCAAATACAAGCCCAAAGAGGGACACTGTGGGACAAGTGGACCTTCAGCACTCAAAGGGTGGCTCACCTTTCTGCATGTCTTCTGGTCACCATGCAAAGAAAGGATTACCACAAAGGATAATCCCCCAGGGAAGTACTTAAAATCAAGTTGTTCCCCCATCAGGGCATAAGGTCCACTAGAAAATCCCTGGACGCTGAGCTAGCCACTTTGGAGAGGGCATTTGTCAACCATGGTAACCCGCCTAATGGTGGTATTCCATATTTGACAGAAAATAACAAAATACTAAAACTGAAGAGAGATGTTCTCCACCTGGTGTGAACACACCCAGGAACAAATCATTCTGGCATCAAGCTGACTGGGAGCAGCTAAGGAGGGAGGGGAGGCTCCACCCCCTGCATACATTTGGAGAAATGTTCCTGCCTACTTAAAGGGGCGGATCGCCTCCCAGAATTACCAGTAACCTGTATTGGACGACAGTGAAATACAAATTTATTAAAATTTAGGTGCTCCTGGGTAACAACCCTTTACAAATATATATATATATAAAAAAAAAAAAAATATCTAAAAATGACAAGGAAATACACTCCTCTAAGCGTTTTGTAATTCACAGCTACTTTTTCAAGGGAATAAATCCTAATGAAATACCCTTCAGCCATTTATAGATTCACCCTTCCAATTATTCCAATCACAGGGCATAAACCTCCTTCTGGTGATCTCAAACATACATCTGCATTACAGACGCCAAAAGTACTTCCGGGTGCATCACCTCCGACACTGCTCATCACCATCCTTCCGGGGCCTACCGCTACGACACATGCTCAGTCCTACGTGTCACCAATGGAACGCATCATCATCCTACGTGCGTTCACTTCCCTCTTACTCAAAAGTGGTATCATTACAAAAGTTAACCTCTTGCAATATCTGAAACCACAACATTAAATCTTACATATCAGTGGAACACACCATCATATTATATGCGTCCATTCCCTCTACACCTGGACAAAACCAAAAGGTTTCTTTTCTACATAATACATTGAATCTACTATAATTGGAAGCTGGGACCGTTTCTATGCCTACTACTTTTAAGTTTTCTATACCACCGAATTCACATTTTTTGAAATGGCGTGGTACGCCATGATCATCTCCACGGACAATTTCCCTCCTGTGCTCACCTACTCTCTCCCTGAGGCATCTAATCGTACGACCAATGTATCTGAAGCCACACCTGCACATAAGCATGTATATTACACATTTTGTCTCAATTTCTAAATTGTTTTATTTGATACTTCTTCTGTCCTTCCTTATCCTCAAATGTATTCACTCTGACACATATGTTGGCAAGTTGCACAGCGTCTTTTCCCACATTTATAATTTCTATAAATGGGCATCAACATCATTTTATCTTTTTGTGCTTATAGTACTTCTTTTGGTCTACTTGGGGCTATAATATTACGAATGTTTTTCCCTTTTTTATATATTACCAATGGTCTGTCCATCAAATCATCCCTTAAAAGTTGGTCCTGTTGAAGGATCCCCCAATATCTATCCAGAACACCAGGATGAAAATATGGCACTGGTACAGAAAGAGTTTCTGTTGGAGGGAGTGCATTTCATTTTGCACCATAATTTCTTTGTTTTTCAGTGATACCATTACCTTCAGATCAGGGGCACAGTGATGGGCACCAGGTTTACCCCCTCATACTCCAACCTCTTTATGGGACATTTTAAGTCTAGTAGAGATATGAGAGTTGGCAGGTGCGGGGGCAGCCTGGTGTTCTTTGGTCGATATATCGACGATGTGCTCCTGGTCTGGAGGAGTGATGGGGAGTCCCTGGAGGCAAAGAGTAGGGAAGGGAATAATAATGATAGGGGCATCACATTCACTCACGTGGTTCATAAGAATCATATAGATTTCCTTGACTGGAGTCTTAGAGGAACAACTTATGGTAAGATAGAAAGTAGTGTGTATAGAAAAGAGGTTTCCTGTAATCCCTACATTAGAGTGGATAGTTGTCATCTGCCAAGTTGGATTAGAAACATACCCTACGGACAGTTTCATCGACTCCGTAGAAATTGTAGCGAGATGTCGGATTATGAACAGAAAGGTATAGAGTTAAGTAGAGAGTTTTTGGAGAAAGGTTATGGAGAGAATAATGTAGAAAAATCTTTCCAAAAAGCTAAAGCTTTGGATAGGAATGCTATTCTGGCTCCGAAGCAAAAAATGGAGAGAAAAGAGGAGTATAGGAAGAGAAGAAGGGGGAAGTGGTCCTGGAGAAGGAATCACCTTTATCACTAGTTATAATGTCTTTTCTCAAGACATAAGAGGTGTTCTGGATAGATATTGGGGGATCCATCAACAGGACCAACTTTTAAGGGATGAATTGACAAACAGGCCATTGGTAATAGATAAAAAAGGGAAAAACATTAGTAATATTATAGCCCCAAGTAGACCAAAAGAAGTACTAAAAGCCCTTAAGAGTGAGGGGTAATCCAGACCTGGACCCCTTGCTCTCACTGCCTAGGGAATCCAGCTGCACCCTCCTGATGAGGCCCAACTAGGCCAAAACTTACGTTGCGGGTTAGCTGGTGTTCCTGTGCAGGGGGGACTTGCCTGTCATTTTGGATCTGGACCACCCTTTGGGTGGGATTAGTCTAATATGTACATAGAAATTTCTCCTCTGTAATGGCACTAGAGAGCTAAAAACGTGATGCTTCTGAGCGGTGACTAGCCGTAGGACAGGCCATTGTGCTGTTCTTCCTCAGAAGCCTCTCACATTTTGTATGCCGAAATTCACCCCAAGGTCAGAGCATGCAGTGCTCAGAGAGACTGCAAAAACCGAAGTGTTAGATCTCAGACTGTACAGGCCTCAGTTAGCATGTTAAATGTTCATGACAGCACAATTAGAAAAAGACTGAACAAGTATGGTTTGTTTGAAAGGGTTGCCAGGAGAAAGCCTCTTCTCTCTAAAAAGAAGATGGCAGCACGGCTTAGGTTTGCAAAGTTGCATCTGAATAAACACCAAGACTTCTGGAACAATGTCCTTTGTACAGACGAGAGCAAAGAGGAGATGCACAGCTCCCCGTTTGGTGAAAACCAAACACCATATCAGCACAAACATCTCATACCATCTGTCAAGCACAGTGGTGGAGGTATGATTTGGGCTTGTTTTGCAGCCACAGGACCTGGGAACATCGCAAGCATTGAGTTGACCGTGCACTCTTCTGTACACCAAAGTATTCTACAGTCAAATGTGAGGCCATCTGTCCAACAGCTAAAGCTTGGCTGAAATTCGGCCATGCAACAGGACAATGATACCACGCCACCAGCAAATCTAGAACAGAATGGCTGAAAAAGAAAAGAATCAAGGTGTTGCAATGGCCCAATCAAAGTCCAGACCTCAACCCGACTGAAATGCTGTGGAGGGACATTAAGAGAGCTGTGCATAAACAAATGCCCGCAAACCTTAATGAACTGAAGCAATGTTGTAAAGAAGAGTGGGCCAAAATTCCTCCACAACAATGTGAGAAAACGATTACTTCAAGTTGTTGCTGCTAAAGGTGGTTCTACAAGCTATTGAATCATAATGTGTACTTAGTTTTTCACACGTAGCTTCTCCATTTTGGCTTTATTTTTGTTAAATAAATCATGACATGGTATAGAATATTATGTGGTGTTGTTCATCTGAGGTTGAATTTACCTTATTTTTAGACCTGCTAAGAAACAGATGATTGTTATGTCCTGATATGTAAAACCATAGAATTCAAAGAGGGTATACTTTCTTTTTCACACGACAGTGTGTGTGTATTAAAGTGATGTGTTTTGGAAGTGGTGTTAAAAAAAAAAAAAAAAAAAGAAAAAAAAAAAAAAAGACTTTCTATTAAGAGATTGGTGTATTGGAACTGATGATTGTAAGAACCACGTACATGAGAATTAATGAACATAATAAGGAAATACAAATGTTTAACACCACAGGGTGGAAAAGCTATCAACCGTTATCATTCCTAGTTGATCGATAAAAGCTATATATGTCTGAAGTGTTTTTAAAATAAAGCACTTATGAATATGGATACATTGTGACCCCGTGTCCCAGAGGGGAGTGTGATACCCTGCCAAGGCTGCATATCATATGTCCGTCCGAGGATCCACGTGGCCAGAAAGAGCTCAGATAGTGAACAGTCGAATAAATTATATGAATGATAAATAGACGTGCCTTATAAAAACACACATACTTTCTTAGAATATATCCCTAAAGGCTTGTCAACATAGAGTAAATTAAAATACATAGTAATACAAGTTTACTTGTTGGAAAGTGTAATTCATGGTTACTTAATGGATAAAAGCTATACATGTAGGAAATGTTTAGAATAAAGAGCTTATGGATATAGGATACATCATGACCCCCTGGGTCCCAGAGGGGAGTGTGATGCTCTCCGTGGCTACATGCCACATTTCCCCCTGAGGATACACGGGGCCAGAATGATCTCAAATGGTAAACAGTTGAATAAATTATATGAAAGATGCCTTATAAAAGTATACATACTTTCTTAACGTATATCCCTAAAGGCCTGTCAGTAATACATTTACTTTGATATATAGATAGAGGCCTATAAGACTAGACAGACACGCAATGTGCTAAAAGATATATGTAAAAAAAAAAAAAAAATGCAGTATGTAATAAAAGATCAAAATTTCAAATCATTGTTGGGGGAACAAAAAGGAGTGGATGGGGGGCATGGAGGAAGGTGAGATGGGAATGGGATGGACACGAGGAGGAGTGAGTGGTGGTGGGGGGAGAAAGGAGTTGGGAATATGTTGCTGTGTGTCTATATTTATTTGAAAAAAGGTATTATAATGGAGGCGAAATTAATATCTATATTTAAACCCTTAGGATGGAGGGTCTGGAGTTCTTAGATCAAAAAAAATGCCCATTTTCTCAATTTTGTGAGTTTGTCTCCTCCTATGTGATTTAGGCATACCTGCTCTATTCCTATAATTGTTAGGCCCTTGTGTTCATATTTTTGTGTGATTGGCAGACTGTGGTTTTCTACCCAGTTACTGATGTCATAATGACATGTTCCCGGAAACTTATTCTGAGTTTCCTTTTAGTAGGTCCAACATATTGTAGACCACAGCTACATGAAACTAAGTATACTACTTAAGTGCTAGCACAAGTTATAAAACTCTGAATAGTAGATTTTTTTGTTGTACTACTGGACATAAAAAAATAGAGTCTTCGTTTCAGGTAGGTGTATACAGCATTTACAGTAGGCTCGTAAGTAGGCTCATGTAAGATGTGATTAACCGGTTTCACTTGACTGTTGTATGTAGTAATAAAGGATGTTACTGAAGTGTTAGGTTTATTCTGTTTTGTAGCCTAAAAGCGCTTTCCTGTTCCTACATAGTTTTAACTCTTGCTTGTGTGACAATAGCTGGTTTATATATATATATTTTTTAACCCTAGAATTTGTTGGCAAGGACCACTGATTTTTTGATGAAATCCTCATCTTTTGAACAATTCCATCTTAATCTTTGGAATTGGCTAAAGGGTATATTGTCAATCCACCTCTGATGTTGTGCACTGGAAGCATGTAGCTAGCTATTGCCATCCTAATGTTTTTGATGTTACGTGACATGACTTTCCAGTAGGAGTCACAGAAGAGATCAACATACAGGAATTCTATAAGCTCAGGATTGATGTTGCTAGTAGAATGTAAGTTCATAGTATTACTGTTCATATGAGCATTGAATTCCTGGCATTACTCCTTTGTACCACTCCAAATCAGAAGCAGGTCGTCAGTATACCTTCTATGATGATATTTTTTGCGAAGGGTTATTTGTATGAAATAAATCCAGATCCCATTTAAAGATTTGTGTAGGATGGTGCAAAGGTAGAGCCCATTGCAATGCCTGAAGTTTGAATATAGATAAGTCATCAAAAAGGAAATAATTATGGTGTAGTATGAACTGTATACAATCTAAAATAAAATTAATTTGTTCAAGTATTACTAACTATACAAAAATTCAATTTATCGGAACACCTCACTCAGTGCTCATTTCTTTTCATTTGCCCCTAAAGAAGCAGAAAATAAGCCTGCATAAATGTTAGGACTCTTATACCTGTCACACTAGGCCCATACCAGGTCTGCTCCATGCCCACTGAGTTTCTCCTGCTCCTCCCTTCCACATCCTGCTCATTGGATCTCTCCGGTGTCCTGGCCCAACTCTCCACCAGGTTGAGAGCAAAGTCTTACTGACGCCAGTCCATTCTCTCCCTTAGTTTCAACGGAACTTTTTATCATCAAAAGTGGGAACTACTTTGAGGACAAACCATCAGGAGAAATACACAGTGGAGAACATCTGGAGGATAAGGAAGATGAACAGGAGAACACAGTACTTTCTCTGGCTACCAGGGAAAGTACCTGCTTGATATGTCCAAAGCCCAAGAAGGGCACATGTGAGTGCATTACTTATTGTTTTTATTCTTGTTTGTTAAATAAAACTTCTACACTCAGATTGTATTTTTTCTGTTATGTGCTCTTTTTTTCTGCGTTCCCAGAACTAGTTCTGGCTATGTGTACAAAGCCACCATGCATCTCATAATGCAGCACTTCCATTCAAAACCATTGTCTGAGATTTTTATTCTGTTCATAATCACCTTTACAGCAGACTGCTCTCGTTTTCATAATCATCCACATACCATTCATATCTCCATCTGGTAACCCTTCATTTCTCTTATTTATTGATCTCATGTTTTCCTTGTATGATCAACCATTGCATTACATGGTGATATTACATTTTCTATCCTACCTGGTGATTTTGGGGATCTTCTATCTTCTACATATTTTTTTTTATAAATATCTGTCAAAAAGAAAAAGACTAGCCCTGTTTTGGGTGCCTCACAAAATGTTTCTGGATCAGTGGCAGCCACACTCAGGGCGAGCTTACTGCCAATGGACAGCCAAAAGGATGTGTGGGGTTTGAGCCAGCTTCTCCTACCAAATCAGCCAAACGGACAAAGACCTCAGGAGGAGCCCCCTGCCTCCTCAACCAAATACTCAGTACATGTTGGCTGAGGAGGCAAAGGGAGAAGCCAAGAATATATAGATCAACTTTCACTGTGGCGAAGGGGAGGGGCCCCCTGTTAATCGTGCTAAAGGAGAGAGGGCTATCCAGTTTGCCCTAGTGGAGGGGAGGGCCACTGATGCACATTTCTCTTCACTGGCAAAGGAACACAGTGGCCCCTTCCTTTCACCATGGCCAACAGGCTAGCTCCTCCCTTCCATTTTCCACTTTGCCTCCCCATCCCCTTCCATTCTCCCGCTTTGCCTCCCCATCCCCTTCCATTTTCCCGCTTTGCCTCCCCATCCCCTTCCATTTTCCTGCTTTGCCTCCCCATCCCCTTCCATTTTCCTGCTTTGCCTCCGCCTCCCTTCCACTCGCAGCTTCATCTCTCCCTCCCAGAAATAAAAAGGTCAGACTTCATGCTGAGGCATCAGGACGCCTCCTGGAGCTCCCCCCTCCCCAGCTACCGATCTCCCAGCCTCATGGATGTGAGAGGGTTTCCCAAACTGCCCACTCCTACCTGGTACTCTGGGCGGGTTGGAAGCAGGGAAGCTCACTTGCTCCTCTGCATCACCTCTACCTCTGTTCCTGATGAATCAGCTGGGAGATCTGTAGCTGGGAGGGGCATCATGAGGGTCCTGATGCCCCACTAAGAGGTCTGAACTTGAACAAAATAAACATTTGAGTGTCACGTATTCTATATTATATATAAAAAAAAAAAAAAAAAAAAAAAAAATCAACCTTGTGATCATGTAAGAGTTAGGGCTTACCTTGAAAAACTGTCAGTCTGGAAGAGAAAAGAATTAAAAAGTCAATCAGAAGTAAAGTAAGACTTTCGAAATGTATAGCTTACACTGAAAAACATCTCAAACACTTCATAAATTACATTTGCCATTTTTTATGCTACTGGTTATATTGATGAGTTCCATCTGTAATGATAAAATTAAATAGAACATTTCTATCAATGTTGCAAATATTACATGTAAAGTGCCATATGTACAAATATGTTAGTCTGTATGAATTTGCACACTCCTCCCATCTCTTGTATCAAGATAAGAATAATAGAGAAGAGAACAAAAAATTATATAAACTGTCCCCTGAGTATATAGCTAATCAATTTGCCTTAGGGCCAATCCAGGTCGCTACAGACAGGAGCCACTCAGACAATCCAGCTATATCACAGGGGATGAATGAAAATTAATTTTGATATAAATAGTGCATTTAATCCCTTGAATGCTAGAGAGGGCTCCACCAATGAGAAAGAATGTGCTGGAAACCTCTCCAGCCTTTAAGGGGTTTAAAAAAAAACAATTTAAATACACGTTAAATAGGGGAACTTATTTGTCTCTTATGTTGCAGTTGGTTTGACTCAACCTACACATATAGCTTCCTGAATACAGATCCAAATGATTTAGAACATTTGAAATAAATGGAGATAAGTCCATCGAATATATTAGTTATGCCTGCTAGAAATGCAAAATAAGAGGATTTTAGTCTTACCTGTTAAATGCTTTTCTCTTAGTCCATACAGGTTACTGGTAAACTCTGTGTAGGAGATCCGCCCCTTTAATTGTAGGCAGGAACAATTCTAGGGGGTGGAGCCTACCTTCCCTCCTTGGCTGCAGCTAGCCAACCAGCTCCAGAAAGATTTGAAACACTATTGACTCGATAGTGAAGGGAAAGAAGACTCCTGTGAGCATGACCCTGAAGGACCCCCACGGTCTGCCACAGGACAGCCAAGCATGGTACCTTGACAGGGTGGGAGACCAGTAACCTGTATGGACTAAGAGAAAAGGATTAAACAGGTAAGACTAAAATCCTCTTTTCTCTGTCATCCAATACAGGTTACTGGTAAATCTGGGATGTCCAACCATTAAGTTTCCCAGAGGCGGGAAGTAAGGCAAGGACCAGGCGCAAGGCCACCAAAGTTACCAGAACCTCTATGAACCAACCGGTCAGAGATCCCAACAAAACTGAACAGTCAACGGACACTAGAGAGGGGTAAAAACACCCTAGGAACTGTAACACAGCACACTGAACTAGAGCAAACAGGGCTCAACAGTAAAAGGAAGCACCAAGAACTTAAAGGGATAGGAATGATTCATAATAAAAGCTGATCTAATTAATTATCATAGTATTTGGACTTTGGAGAGTGTTATTTCAATTCTGTCAAGAGTTGTAGTTCAAGCGTAATTCAATAATAAAGTATCCCTCTCCCGCCCCTTTTACTGATGTAACACTGTTCAGCTCAGGCAGGTGCCCAGGTAGACCGCAAAGGGACAATCTTCAATTAAGAAAAGGGAAAAAGCTGAAGAACTTGTCAAGGGGGGGCAGGGCTTTCATTGTTCTAATAGAAAGAAAATTGTCCCCTGCTGTTATCTGTCTGGTCTTACAACTAGATTCCACATCTGAGAAGAGATGGCTTACACTAGGTAAAAAGGGCGGCAGGGGGAAACTTTGCTTGTGAATATCTCTCAAACCATAAAGGTTTGAGAGATGAGACTTATTGTTATTCATGTTTTTTAATGCCTACAAAATAAAATAAAGATAAAAAGAAGTATTACTATCCCTTTAAGGAGAAGATCCTAGACGGGCAAGACTGCCTCCAGGACCTACCTCCCAAAGCTGGCATCGGCCGAAGCCAGCACATCCACATGGTAATGCTTCGAAAAGGTGTGCACAGAGGACCAAGTGGCCGCCCCGCACAGCTGATCAGCAGACGCTTGATTCTTATAGGCCCAAGAGGCCCCAATAGACCTGGTGGAATGAGCATTGACCCAAAACGGGACATGCTTATTCCTCAACTCGTAGGCCCTACGAACAGTTGACTTGATCCATGACGCAATAGTCACTTTGGATGCAGGTCTCCCTGCCCTAGAACCCTGAGGAATGACGAATAGAGCGTCAGACTTCCTGACAGATTCAGTGCGATGGACATAAAACTTGACAACGCGTCCAACAAGTTGAGATCTCTTTCCTTGTCAGATGAGGGGTCAGGGCAGAAAGAGGGCACCACAATCTCCTGATTGATGTGAAACTTTGAGACCACTTTAGGTAAGAACTCCTTAGAGGTGCGAAGTACCGCGTTATCCTTATGAAACACCAGATAAAGTGGTTTACAGGACAGAGCTTGCAACTCCACAACTCGGCGAACAGACACGATCGCCAGAAGAAAGGCCATCTTCCATGTCAAGAGACATAAAGGAATAGTAGCCAAGGACTCAAAGGGAGGACGTTGGAGAACTCCTGATACCAAATTAAGGTCCCACTGAGGAGCCGGACTCCGAAAGGCAGGACGCACATGAGCAACACCCTGGAAGAAAACCCTGGCATCAGGAAGGATAGCAATGTGTTTCTGGAAAAAGACAGAAAGCACCGAAGCCTGAACCTTAAGAGAACTCAGACTGAGTCCCTTGTCCACACCATCCTGCAAAATGGGCCAGGACAGTGGGAAGATCAAAGTCATGAGACAGATCTCTGTCATCACACCAAGACAAAAATGTCGACCAGACACTGATAGATCTTGGAGAAACAGCCTTACGAGCACTAAGCATAGTAGACACCACAGTAGACAAACCCTTTCTTCCTTAAAATAGAGGATTCAACCTCCAGGCCGTCAAATTGAGCCGATGAATGTCTTCCTTCCACAGGTAACCCTGCAGAAGAAGATATGGACGAGAGGGTATCAGAAAGGTACCCCGCCACTGATAGGGCCAGTAGCTCCGGATACCAGGACTGACTAGGCCAATTCGGAGTGGTCAGAATTACTGGACAACGTTCCACTTTCAATTTCTGTAACACCCTTATCAACAGTGGAAGAGGAGGGAAAATGTAGGCCAGGGAGAATGTCCAGGAAATGGACATTGCGTCAGCAACCAGAGCCAGAGAGTCTCTCCACCCAGAGCAAAAAGCCGGAACCTTCCTGTTGTGTCTCGTAGCTATCAGATCTACTAGGGGCATCCCCCATCTCTGAGTTAGGAGTTGAAACACCTCAGAATGTAGCTCCCACTCCCCGCTGTCGACTGTGTGACGACTGAGGAAGTCTGCCATGACGTTGTCTAAGCCTGGAATGTGCACTGCGGAAATGACAGGAACATGAACTTCTGCCCTGGACAGAATGGGCTTGATCTCCAACCAAGCAGCGAGACTTCTTGTTCCGTCTGGTCTGTTGATGTAAGCCACTTCCGTGGCGTTGTCGGACTCCACTCGGACAGTCCTCCAGTTGAGACTCCCAATGACGGAGAGCATGATATATTGCTCGAAGTTCCAGGATGTTGATAGGGAGAAGGGACTCCCTCCATGGACCACTTCCCTTGAACGCTGTAGAGACCCAGAACAGCCCCCCAGCCCAAGAGGCTGGCATCCGCCATGACCTTGATCCAGTAGGGAATCAGGAAGGATCTCCCCTTTAGGAGATTGGGAAGGTCCAGCCACCACTCAGAGCTCAACTCTACATGTGGAGGAAGAAGACAGACAGCTTCTGATAATCTGGTCGATCCCTGCATGTCTGTATAACAAACCTCTGAAGTTCCCTGGTGTGTGCCATGGCAAATGGAACCGCCTCTATCATGGGAATGAACTTCCCCACCAGAGAAGACAACTTCGGAACAGGGATCCGATCCCAGGAAAGAATTGTTGAGACTGTGTAGGCTACCTCGTCCAGTAGAAACACCATGCACTTCTGAGTATCGAACAGAAGACCCAGGAAGATCAGTTGCTGGAATGGGACAAGAACCGACTAGTCCAAATTGACAAGCCAACCGTGATGGGTAAGGATTTGAATCTGCTGATGAAGGTGGTCCATAGGGAAGGCTTTCAAACGCAAGTCATGCAGGGAGTCACTCTGATGCCGTCCCAATGGAGAACGGATATCAAGGCCCCCAAGAACCCGTTGGAAAACCAGTGGGGCTGTTGTCAGACCAAATGGAAGAGCTGAGAACTGAACAGGACCCCTGTCGCAGTCAAACCTCAGGCACCGCCTGCTCTCTTGAAGGACTGGGATGAGCAAATACGCATCCTGAAGGTCCAGAGAAGCAAGAAACTCCCCGGAGACATGGCAGTGATCACTGTGCGCAGAGATTCCTGATGATCGAGAGTCTTGATCACAAAGCAATTGAGATCTTTCACATCCAAAATAGGGCAGCATCCGCCGTCCTTTTTGGTCACCACAAAGAGGTTTGAGTAAAACCCCGAAGAACCCCTGTCTGAAGGAGGCACCGGCTCCAGGGCATCCTCGTCCAGAAGAGCCTGAATAGCGCCTTCAAATAGACAGCCTTTTTCGACTTCCTGAGGAGAGCAAGAAAGATGAAAGCGAAAAGGAGGAAGATAAAAGAAAGGGATCTCGAACCCCTCTGACACTACCTGTAAAACCCATGGGTCCGATACTGAATCCTCCCAAATCCCGCAAAAGAGGTGGAGACGACCACCGACAGTGGGGTGCAGACCCGGGTTCAGTGAGTCATGCCAAAGCCGTCTTGTTCATAGCTGTTTTGGCCTGGAGGAGGGACGCAGAGCTGATGGAACCGTCTGGTTCGAACGTGTCACAGTCTGAAAGGAACGAAAGGATCGTTAACGTTTAAACGGCAACTTCATCTTAAAGACCTAGGGTAGAAGTGAACTCTTACCCCCAGTGGCCTCGCTAACTGGTTCCCTAAGATTAGGCCCAGACAAGGAAGTACCCTGAAAAGGCAGAGAAAGTAAGACTTTCTTGGAAGCAGTGTCAGCAGACCAAATCTTGAGCCAAAGCGCAAGCCTGGCTACCACAGAAGTAATAGAAGCCCTTGCCATCTTGCGGACGGCATCAAAGGCAGCAGCAGAGACATGGTGTTGCTCTTCAGAGAGATACTGGTGAGAAGACGCAATGTCTCCGAAGTAGGCGCATCTTGACGGACAGCCGTAGGGAGTTGATCAGTTCAGACTGCAATAGCCCGGTTAACCCACGCAATAGCAAACGCTGGGCACCTAGCGGCACCAATAGAAGCAAAAAATGGACTTGAGGAAAACCTCAAGTCATTTGTCAGTCCAGTCTAGCAGCGCAGAGTCAGAGACAGGAAAGGCAGTGGATTTAGATAATGGGAGAAATGGGAGCACCCACCTTAGGAGGATGAACCCATTTAGCCAGCTCAGCTTCAGAAAAGGGATAAAGCTTAGCAAATTTACTGGTCACAGAAGCAGACTTATCTGGGTTTTAACACTCATCAGAACCCAAACGTCAAGAGCGGTGTTAGGAGGAAAATAAGTAAGAGGCTTAGCAAGCTCCTGAAAACAGAGGGATCAGAAGGGACCTCCTGAACCAAGGGAATGATGAGTATAGTTAATATAGCCCTGATCAGGCCCTCAGTAGAGGTTTCAGGATCAGCTTCAAATGGGTTCCAAGGAGCCCTGGAAGATTCCAAAATAGTACCAACTTCAACATTCGAATCTTGCAGCAATTCGTCCTCAGAAAAATCTGACACATCAGGTGCTCCCTGCGGTTGAGGGGGAGGATCTAATAGTAGAGGGGGGTCTTTCATAATTAAAGTGCCCCATGCATCAGGGATGGAAAGAGCTGTAAATTGGACCTAAGGTCCCTAGTTGCAGCCTTAAACTCTTGCACCCAAGCTGGCTCACTAGCATGGCTGGAAGGCCCTGGGTTGCTGCCAGGAACTTAAGAACACGCTGGGCAGAAATGACCAGATAATTCTCTAGGTAGTCCTGTGTGACAGGAAGAGCAATGCGCAATGGGGGATACTGACACTCCAGCCTCCTTAGTCTCAGGTCTAACCCCTAGCACTAGCGGTGTAGAGATTCTCACAATGTCAAAATAACCAACTGTACAATGATTCACCCAATTGTAGTGTATAAGATTAATATTTCACCCCAGAAACGCTAAATATAGACTTTTCTGGCAGGAGAAGGGTTAATCTGCAGAGGAGAAAAGGAGAGTACAAGCCCTGTGTAGGATACTCATTGAGAAAAGTTCCCAAAATGGCTGCCGCGACGGGAGCCAATCAGAAGTTAGGTGCGAATCAAGAGCTCATGGGAAATGTAGTTTTTTCTAAAAAGTACCCCAAAACAGTGCCTGAAGCCCCCCAACATACTTGAACTATAAACCGGATGATAGCGCAAGGGTAGACAATTAAAATGAGCCCTCTCTGAATTCGCTGTGTGAAGCGGTTGCAGAGATACGTCCCAAACAGTGTTGTCCCATAGAAAGTAAATGGAGCAATGGCGTCTATGTGGTAAAGCGCACCTTAAAGGCGCAGTACACAGTTTTAACAAAAGTTAAAGTACAAGTTAAAAAATATGAAAAACATACAGGGAACGTGTGCATACTGAGAAAACACTAACCCAGTAAGGAAAGTGTCAGAAAACCCAACTAAACGTGTTAAACCAGCAGACAAAGGGTTAAGTTACCACATAAACCTGCTCCAAATACCCAACAGACATACACATATATACCCAATGAGTGCAGGAGTGCGCAATGAGAACTTCCAAGTACAAGCCCAGCAAAGGGGGCACTGTGGGACAAGTGGACCTGCAGCACTCAAAGGGTAGCTCACCTTTCCTGCAGATCTTCTGTCTTCAGATTACCATGTATCAAAAGATTACCTCAAAGAGTAATCCATGGGTAAGCACTTGTACTCAAGATTTTCCCCCTCAGGGCTTAAGGTCCACCAAAAAGCACCTGGATACTGAGCTAGCCACTTTGGAGGGCATTTGTCAGTCATGGTAATCCGCCTAATGGTGGCATTCCATATCTGACAGAAAAATAAAAAAGAAACTAAAACTAACAACGAATGTTCTCCACCTGGTGTTGTCACACCAAAGGAACAAACAATTCTGGAAGTGGCTAGCTGGGCTGCAGCCCGAGGGGGAATGTTCCTGCCTACTTAAGGGGGCTGACTCCTCCCAGAGTAACCAGTAACCTGTATTGGACGACAGAGAAATCCCCTTTTCTTTGACATTTCTAGTCCCCTCATTAATGTTTACTTTTTTTGGCTAATTTCAACTAGTAATTTCTAATATGACAGTGATAAAAATCAGAAAGCTATTTATTTCTCAAAATGTTGGTCTTAATAGCAAAGCTGACCTCTTCACCTGTGGATGACAATGGGGTATCTGGAGAAATGAAGAAAATACATATGCAAGGGGAAGGTGCCATGGAATGACCATCTCATCCAGAGAGAGAGCTAGATCTGGCAATGAACTAAGGGACCTTTTGGTTCAACAGAGACCACTGGATTCACTTACAGAAGACTCCAAAGTGTATTGAACTCAATTTTTCCACTGACCTCACAGTTGCCAGGATCAGAGTCCTGGGAACTGAGAAAGTTTGCCACAATCCTGACCACCCCTGGGATATGAATAGCAGAAAGACCTGGAAAACGGACATCCAGCACATAAGGGTGAGCTGAATCTCAGACCATATTGCCTCACTACTACTTTCTCCTTGCTGGTGGCTATAGGCCACCATAGCAGCACTGTTGGACTGAATAGACACAAGGGGTCTCTGCAGTGAGACCAGTGTTGCAGGGAAAAACAAATGCTCCAGAATATTAATGGAAAGGAATCTCTCAGCCTTGGTCCACAGATCATGGGACATCTAGGCAC
Source organism: Rhinophrynus dorsalis (assembly GCA_037306005.1). Lineage (NCBI taxonomy): Eukaryota > Metazoa > Chordata > Amphibia > Anura > Rhinophrynidae > Rhinophrynus > Rhinophrynus dorsalis. Next base: position 244,624,454 of record CM074721.1, read on the forward strand.
CCTAGCCTGTCAGACTAGCATCTGCTTCAAATACAACTCACTTCGGGATAACCAGTGGCCATCCCAGATAGAGGTGAGACCTCTGGAGCCTGTACGTCTGCCTTCGTCCGACTAAACAGCAAAATAAGATGGGAGAGAAGCCGAAAAGCATCCTCTGAAGGAGCCTCCTGCAGAAGGTCATCCACGTATCAGAGAAATCCCTAAATAAGCAGATATGAGCAGCCAGAGTAGTCACAACCTTTGTTAACATACAAGGAGAAGAGGCCTGACTAAGCTGAAGGGCAGTAAACTGAAATTAAAAGTCTTGGGAGGCAAACTGCCAGAAATGTTAATGTTCTGCATGAATGGGAAAATGCAGATAGGAGCCCTTTAAATGCAGGGAAGCCAAGAATTCCCCTGGACTTATGGTAACCATGACAGAATGCAAGGACTGCATTTACAGCATTTGCCAGTGACAAAGCTATAGTCTTAGCAAAGTGAGAGTTTGAGTCATACACCATAGGGGGGGTAGTCAGCATTAAAGCTGCAACAGAAAAGGGGTATAGGAGTGAGATACACCAAGGAAGGGATAGGCTGCTCCTGTAGGTACACCATTATATGGAAATGTATGGTCATCTGACTAGAGCCATCAATAGGATGGTGAAGTAACAGTGCCACCTTGCAATTTCTGGCCATTGTAATACTGTACCTAAAAATTCAAAATGTCAGCTGTAATAACTTTTGAATAAAACATCTTTCAGCCATGGGATAAATCCTACTGCACAGTTTTTTATTTTACATTTTGAAGCTGATGCATCACCTTATAAGAAGGTGTTACTATCCGCTTTGTTAATTAAAGTTATTCTAGAAAAGCTGTTAACAAAATTAAAATATATATCTATCTCTCTCTCTCCTTTATATATATATATATATATATATATATATATATATATATATATATATATATATACACACATATACATATACACACACATACTTATAAAGATATCCTCTCTTCTGTGCACTTCTGCATTATGTGCACAGAACAGCTCTACAGCACACTGTATTTCTTCTCCCACCTCCCTCCCAGCTGCCCCAGGGATCGCGTTCATACTTCCCTTCGGTGTGCTGTGAACGGCTACTAGCGTTACAGCAAGCTGAGATCATTATACTGAGGTTATATCCTCAGCATAATGCTAATCGTAGCTTGCTGTAATGCTAGGAGCCGTTCACAGCACACCAAAAGGGAAGCGTGAATGGGCTCCCTGGGGCAGCTGGGAGGGAGATGGGAGGAGAAAGAGGACGTGCAGAAGAGCTTTATAAGCAGTTCGACTATTTGTAAAAAAACACAGCTTTCCTGTAATAACTTATTAACAAAGCAGATGGTAACACCTTTTTATAAGGTGATACATCCCCTTTAAGTATTACAGTAGCGGCCAAAAGTTTTGAGAAGGACACATATTAATTTTCAGAAAGTCTGCTGCCTCATTTTAGATCATGGCAATTTGCATATACTCCAGAATGTTATGAAGAGTGATCAGATGAATTGCAAACAATTGCAAAGTCCCTCTTTGCCATGAAAAGAAACTTAAAGGGATAGTAATACTTCATTTTAACTTTGTTTTATTTTGTAGGCATTAAAAAAACATGAAGAATGATATAAGTCTTATCTCTCAAACCATTATGGTTTATGAGATATTCACAAGCAAAGTTTCCCCCTCCCGCCCCTTTTACCTACTGTAAACAATCTCTTCTCAGATGTGGAATGCAGTCCATAGACTGGACAGATAACAGAAGGGGACACTCTTATTCCTTTGAAAACAATGAAATCCCTGCCCCCCTTGACAAGCTTTTCAGGTTTTTCTGTTATCTTAACTGAAGATTGTCCCTCTCTGCAGTCTACCTGGGCAGCTCCCTTCTGCCCTGGCTGAAAAGTGTTACATCAGTAAAAGGGGCGGGAGGGGGACACTTTGCTTGTGAATATCTCTTAAACCATAAAGGTTTAGGAGATAAGACTTATATCATTATTCATGTTTTTTTAATGCCTACAAAATAAAATAAAGTTAAAACGAAGTATTACTATCCCTTTAATCCCAAAAAAAACATTTCCACTGCATTTCAGCTCTGCCCCAAAAGGACCAGCTAACATCATGTCAGCGATTCTCTCGTTAACACAGGTGAGAGTGTTGACGTGCATGTTGTATTGGATTAGCGGATCAATGTGTTAGTGAACCTTCAAAGTGCAACAAAATATCAAAATGGTTGCGAACATAATGCACCATATTGGCATAACCATGATATGCGATCATAATGTTCCGGTCTAGAGTTCTCTTCTCCCCAATGAAAATCTTCAACACTAATACACGCGAAACGCTTTGATCGGATCGTTAGGGCACCTCTCTATCAAGTACATCAGAAGCGTTGCCCGTCCATACAGCTCACCACCACCACCTTACTTTAACCCTCTCAGTTGTGTTTATTATATTGGTGAGGTCATACAGTAGTGTGAGTGTTGACGTGGACAAGTCTGAAGATCACTCTGTTATGCTGATTGAGTTAGAACAGACCGGAATATTTAAAAGGAGGGTGGTGTTTGAAATCATTGTTCTTTTGTTAACAATGGTTACCTGCAAGGAAATACGTGCTGTCATCATTGCTTTGCAGAAAAAGGGCTTCACAAGCAAGGATATTGCTGCTAGTAAGATTGCACCTAAATCAACCACTTAACAGATCATCAAGTACTTCAAGGAGAGAGGTTCAATTGTTGTAAAGAATGCGTCAGGGCGCCCAGGAAAGTCCAGCAAGAGCCAGGAGTGTCTCGTAAAGTTGATTCAGCTGAAGAATCAGGGCACCACCGGTGCAGAGCTTGCACAGGAATGGCAGCAGGCAGGTGTGAGTGCATCTGCACGCACAGCGAGGCGAAGACTTTTGGAGGATGGCCTGGTATCAAGAAGGGCAGCAAACAAGCCACTTCTACACCGGGAAAAACATCAGGGACAGACTGATATTCTGCATAAGGTACAGAGATTGGACTGCTGATGACTGACGAATCCCCTTTCCGAATGTTTGGGGCATCCGGAAAAAGAATTATCCTGAGAAGACCAGGTGAGCGCTACCATCAGTCCTGATTATGCAAGAATGGACTGCCATCAGTCAGGATGTGGCCCAGAATTTAATTGACAGCATGCCAGGGCGGATTGCAGAGGTCTTGAAAAAGAAGGGTCAACACTGCAAATATTGACTCTCTGCATAAACATTGTAATTGTCAATAAAAGCGTTTGACACTTATGAAATGCTTGTAATCATACCTCAGTATACCATAGTAACATCAGACAATATCATCTAAGAACACTTAAGTAGCAAACTTTGTGAAGACCAATACTTGTGTCACTCTCAAAACTTTTGGCCACTACTGTACTATCCCTTTATGGATTTCTCTATTTGAACATAGGGGAGTGAATCAGAATGTGGTCACTAAACTAAATTTGGCACATGTGCAAAGCAGGGCACATGCACAATGTCACCTATTCTCAATGCAGCCATTACGTTGAAGCTATTAACAGCAGACACAAAACCAGTGGAGAAGTGAGATGGCAGCCAGTCAGAATTCTGGGTATTGTAGTCTATTTTACTGTTATCTAGCAATGTTTGACTCTCCAGCCACAGAGCAAGGGGATTCTCATGGGCACACAAGCATGACCGTGAGATAGAGCATGATCAAACAAGGAAGCGCACTCTAGCCCACAGAAGTCATAAGTTCCATAGAAGACTTTGCAGCAAAGGTGGCTGTAATGGGAGATCCCATTTTTAAGGGGCCATGCACCTAATATCGATCATTATGGGTAGAGGGGATTCAGTGAATGTTACAATGGTTTTGAAGAATCGAGAAGCCCAAATATCCCAGTGAAACCCATAATGACTGTAGTAGTACAAGGGTTAATGAATAAAATACAATGCAGCCATCTATGTTACCAAGCATAAGAGGGAGAGAAAGAAATAGGAATGAGTGCATAAACAACATAGTTTGTAATATCTCAGAATAGGATATTAAAGGGATAGTAATACTTAAATTTAAGTCTAATGATTCTTGTAGTCCTTAAAGGGATAGTAATGTTTCATAATAAAAGCAGCTCTAATTAATCAGCAGCATTATTTGTGCCATAGAGTGTTATTTCAATACTGTCAGAGTTGTAGTTCAAGAGTAATTGAATGATAAAGTATCCAACTCCAGTCCCTTTTACGGATATAACACTGCTCTGCTCAGAGCAGCAGGAAGGTGTCCAGGTAGACTGCAGAGAGGGACAATCTTCAATTAAGATAAGGGAAAACCTGAAAAACCTGTCAAGGGGGGCAGGGTTTTCATTGTTCTCACAGTAAGAATATTGACCCTTGATGTGAGCTGTCTGGTCTATGGACTGGATTCCACATCTGAGAAGTGGGGGCTTACACTAGGTAAAAGGGGCGGGAGGGGGAAACTATCATTCAATTACTCTTGAACTACAACTCTGACAGTATTGAAATAACACTCTCTATGGCTCAGATACTACGAAGATTAACTGGGGCTGCTGTTTTTGTGAAACATTACTATCCCTTAAAAAAAAAAAAAAAAACACATTAAATGACCCCAGCAGCATCTCTCAAACCTTTATGGTTTAAGAGATATCTGCTTTCAAAGTCTCCCCCCCTGGACATCAGCACTCTTAGCTGACTGCAGGGGAATCCTGTCCCCGAACAAGCAGAGGCTCTTCAGCAGAGCCAAGATCGTGTCATTAAAGAAATCCTTCACTGAAACAGTCTTCTACGTGTGCTTGGTTTAGAAGACCGTTACAGTGAAGGATTTATTTTCCCATAATGTGATCTCAGCTCTGCTGGAGAGCCTCCGCCAGTCCCGGGACCGGATACCCCTGCAGTCACAGCTAGAGAGCTGATGTCAGGTGAGGGGGAGCTTTGAAAGTGGATACCTTTATGGTTTGAGAGATGCTGCTGGGGTCATTTAATTTGTTTTTTCAAGGGCTACAAGATGCATTAGAGTTACATTTAAGCATTACTATCCCTTTAAGATAAACCATGGCAGTCAAAGTGCTAGTCATCACTTCCGATCTAAATCAGGAAGAATTTACAAGAGTTTCAGCCATGAGGGACAGACTTATAATGTCAACCTCCATGAGGAAAAAGGTCAATAAAATATCTGTGAACGAGGTGATGGGAGATTACACAGTCTCATATCTGAAAAAAATAATAAAATAACAAAAAATAAAATTACACTGCACCTCCATCTTCTTGGACGCAGAGCACATTAATTTGGAAGGCGTCCTTCATCCCAAAGACCCTCTTTTTGAAGTGCCCTTCCCTCCTGGAGGGGTAAGAGCAACTTCATGGTTGCTGTGTTCCATCCTCTTTACTCTCTCAGTTGTACTTGATTTGCCTTTTGACCTTGTTGGAAACTGAAAATGTTTTAACCCCTTATGAACCAGAGCAATTTTGGCATTTTTAGTAATAACAATTATTTTTTTTTATATAGCGCACACAGATTCCGCAGCGCTTTACACTCATATTGGTCCCTGTCCCCATTGGGGCTCACAATCTAAATTCACCTATCAGTATGTTTTTTGGAGTGTGGGATAGTACATCACTGTTCAACCATATTTTCCCTCTAAATCATTTAGTACACCCACACAAATTATATGCAGTTTTTTTAAGCATAAGTAAGGCTACCACATATTTAATTTGAACACAAAAAACCCCCACAAACATAATTTGCATAGATTCAGCCATCTCTCCACTTTATGGAAATATCATGTGTAGATATGTTAGCTACTGCTGGAATTTCTAAGTCTATTGGTTCTGTCACTGGATGTTGTGGCTTTCGGTCTTTTACATTTCAGGTGGAAAAAGTGGATAAATAATAAAATATTAATAACTGTTACAGCACTTTTACAGTAGTAAAACTGTTAAAGTAAAACGGCACTACTGCATTGTAGCTATATGATACTGCTTAAAGAAGCTGCCAATGCAGAGTCCAGGTTGTAAAGGGCGATCAGGACAGTAAAATATATCTGTAATTAAATTGTGTTGGAACTGCAAAAAATTTGCATGAGTGGATTTTGCCATTTAAAAAAAATATATATGAATTATGAATTGCAGTCCATACAAATGGCAACATTTTTATACCAGGCCCTACATTTCCTCATAATGAGAGAAAGCTGCTTAAGGTGAACAGATAGGACCCCACCCCCACCTCCATAAGCCAGTTGTAGTCTTTGATGCAGACTGGCTTCCTTAGTATCTTAAATAAAAGGGGGCTGGTATAAAAACTATCTACACACAAAATGGTACCCTTTATTTAGTAAGGGGTAATGTGGTCCCAAACAACTGATCCATTGGCTCCCAGACAGTCTAGGCAACCAGGTGGCTCAAGGTGGCAGTCCTTGCCCTCATGTACCTAGAAACCCTGTGGCACTTTTGCAAAATTTGTAAAATTTTACTCCAAACCTGGAGTGCTAAGAGGGGATACACTGCTTGACTCACAGTCTTCCCTTGTATTTTAGGAGGGATTCATAAATGCAGATCTTCTTCTGGGGCGTGTATACGTCTGCAAACTTTCTGTAAATAATTTATCAGGGGGGTGAAGTTTAAACAGTGTCATACTGTGGATGTTCTTATGGGGGGCACTGGGTATTATCACTTAAATGCATGAAGAGCAAAAAGAAAACCGGTATCACAGATGGGATTTGTGCTCCATTATGATCTAATCCTTAACCTACCTGACTCTCTCTCTTGTTTGTTCCATCATCTGTGTCAGATTGATGATCCTGTTCGTTTTCATCACTCTGTGGAAAAGGAAATATATTGATGTTTAATGATTGGAATGAGCAACCTAGAGAAATACAGTTGGTTGAAGTTTCGGTGTAATCACCCATACAAAATGATTGCAGCTTATTTCTATTTTAAACCTGGGGCACTCAAACCAGGTCTCAAATCCCTCAATAGCTCGTTTTCTGGATATTCTGAATAAAACTCAAGGGAATATCATTAACTCAAGCAGATCCTTGATTGACCCACTGATGTGCTTATGTTCAGAGAGATCCTAAAAACTTCACAACTTGGAGAGAAAAACAGGTCTGAGCACCTCTGTTCTAAACTACTATAACACAAAGAACAAGATGGGATAAAACTTTTACAATATGATTTACAATTAATCAAAATAATCTGGTCTATTCTTAATTTCTTTTTCATATTACACAGTCCTGCTTCTCGGGATTCATAACTTATATTTTCCCTCCAGTCCCTCATTAAAAACAATAATATGGTATCAGTCAAAAGTTTGACTACACCTGCTTGAATCGGTTAATTCATGATAATTTTTGCTTTTAACTGTATAAGCTTGTCTATAAACACAGTATTTCATTATTTTATATATATTATATAATTCTAAACTGATAATAAATGAACTGCATTCAAAAATTAAATTTTAAATTAAAATAAAATTGTCATACAAAGCTGGGAATTTCAGTCTCAAGCTCAAGTCCGTTAAATGTCTTTAATGTGTATAACATGGTATTGGAACACTAAGTATAAAGTATCATTGTTAGATGTTAATCAGAGTTAATCAACATGGTTCTTAGCAACCATTAGTTTCCAATCATATCAACTGGTAAAAGTCTACGAGAAAAAAAAAAAAAAAAAAAAAAAAAAAAAAAATTATATATATATATATATATATATATATATATATATATATATATATATATATATATATATATATATATATATATATATATATATATATATATATATACATATATACCCACACACACTAGCAATGTGGGATGGCGTTGCCCATCATGTTATGATCGTTGGGCTCACGTGTGTGAAATGTAGACACCCTGATAAACACAGACATATGCAACAAACAGCAAGACACACACACACACACGCGTGTGCGTGTGTGGGGGGTGCGTGTGTGTGTGTGGGGGGTGCGTGTGTGTGGGGGGGTGCGTGTGTGTGGGGGGTGCGTGTGTGTGGGGGGTGCGTGTGTGTGGGGGGGTGCGTGTGTGTGTGTGGGGGGGTGCGTGTGTGCGTGGGGGTGCGTGCGTGTGCGTGCGTGGGGGTGCGTGCGTGTGTGGGGGTGCGTGCGTGCGTGTGTGGGGGTGCGTGCGTGTGTGGGGGTGCGTGCGTGTGTGTCTGTGTGGGGGTGCGTGCGTGTGTGTGTGTGTTTGTGCGGGGGTGCGTGTCTGTGCGTGGGGGTGCGTGTGTGTGTGTGTGTGTGTTTGTGCGGGGGTGCGTGTCTGTGCGTGGGGGTGCGTGTGTGTGTGTGTGTGTGTGTGTGTGTGTGTGTGTGTGTGTGTGTGTGTGTGTGTGTGTGTGTGTGGAAAAAGAGGAGGAAAAAGTAGGCTACATGAAAGCGCCAAGTAATGTAGTAGTGTGTGTGGAGGGGTGCGTGCGTGTGTGTGGGGGGTGCGTGCGTGTGTGTGGGGGGTGCGTGCGTGTGTGTGTGTGTGGGGGGTGCGTGCGTGTGTGTGTGTGTGGGGGGTGCGTGCGTGTGTGTGGGGGGGTGCGTGCGTGTGTGTGTGGGGGGGTGCGTGCGTGTGTGTGGGGGGGTGCGTGCGTGTGTGTGGGGGGGTGCGTGCGTGTGTGTGGGGGGGTGCGTGCGTGTGTGTGGGGGTGCGTGCGTGTGTGTGTGCGTGTGGGGGGGTGCGTGTGCGTGTGGGGGGGGTGCGTGTGCGTGTGGGGGGGGTGCGTGTGCGTGTGCGTGGGGGTGTGTGTGCGTGTGTGTGCGTGCGTGTGGGGGGGGTGCGTGCGTGCGCGCGTGGGGGTGCGTGCGTGTGCGTGTGTGGGGGGGGTGCGTGCGTGTGTGGGGGTGCGTGCGTGTGTGTCTGTGTGGGGGTGCGTGCGTGTGTGTCTGTGTGGGGGTGCGTGCGTCTGTGTGGGGGTGCGTGCGTGTGTGTGTGTGTGTGTGTGTTTGTGCGGGGGTGCGTGTCTGTGCGTGGGGGTGCGTGTGTGTGTGTGTGTGTGTGTGTGTGTGGAGAAAGAGGAGGAAAAAGTAGGCTACATGAAAGCGCCAAGTAATGTACAAGGCGTCCACTGCAAATGCCAGAGCATCCCCCTCAGCAAGAGCAAAACATTGGAACTTTCCTGTTGTCCCTGGTAGCCATTAGGTCTTTCCAAGAATGCCTCCATTTCTAGACCACAAAATCGAAGACCTCTGGATGGAGATCCCACTTCCCAGGGTCTGCTGTTTTGCAACTGAGTAAGTCCGCCAGAACATTCTCTACACCTGGGATGTGGACGGCTGAGATGGCAGGAACGTGTTCTTCTGCCCAGGTCAAAATAGCCTTGACCTCTAACCAAGCTGAAGCTCTTGCTTGTTGATGTAAGCCACGGCCATGGCATTATCTGACTGGACGCAAATTGGACAGTCCCTCAGTGGAGAGGACCAGTACACCACAGCATGGAGAATCGCTCTGAGCTCCAGAATGTTGATGGTTAGGAGGGTCTCCTCCACATTCGATTGTCCTTGAACCCCCAGGTGACCCAGGACAGCTCCCCAGCAATAAATCCTGGCATCCGTTGTCACCAGAGTCCAATACTGGACAACAAAGGGTTCCCCCTTCCTCTGGTTGGAGCTGTCCAACCACCAGAGGATGTCCTGCCTCACTTCCTGGAGAAGAGTTCTGGATTCCTCCAGTAAGCCCAGATAGTGAACTTCTGCAGCTCCCTGGTGTGCCAAAGACAAGTGCAAACACCTGAGGAGCAATGGTGAGTCCAAGGGGAGAGCAGTAAATTGGAAGTGCTGCAATGACAGAGCACAAAGCCTCCGTTTTGTAGCGAGTATGGACCACAAATTTTAGGTCCTTGAGGTCTAGCATAGAGCAACTGCCGCCACCCTCCTTGGGTACCACAAATAGGTTTTAATGGAAACCTAAACCTCTTCCTTGTGGAGGTACCAGAGTCAGGGCTCTCTTGTCCAAGAGAGCATGAACTGCCAAGAGGGGAACGAGAAAGGAAGAATCTGAAGGGAGGCAGGGATACAAAGGGAGTCCTGTAACCTACTGAAACCACCTGTAATACCCACTGATCTGCAACAGAGCCTGCCCAAATGTTTGTATATGCTGCAGACAACCACCCACAGGGAGATGTGGTCCAGGGTTTGGCGAGTTATGCCAAAGGAGGTTTGGTGGACTTACATTTGGTGGAGGAGTTCTTGGACCTCCACTGCTGCCTGGGCTTGGGGGTGGAGAGCGGGGTGCTGGCCTGAGACCCACCCAGACTCTGCCTTTACACTTCGCTTTGGCGGGATGAAAGAGACGCTGCTTCGTTGTCATATTAGGGCGCTTAGGAACCTGAAGCAAGTGCTCTTACCCCCAGTGGCCTCACTGAGAATCTTCTTCGGTTTAGGCCAAAAAAGTGACATACCCTGAAAAGGGAGAGAAATTAGTGATTTATATAAGTCAGCAGACCAAATCTTAAGGCACACAGTGCATCTAGCAGCCACAGAAAAGGCAGAAGCTTCAGTCTCAAGCCTGACAGCGTCAAAGAGGGCATCAGACACACAGTTCTGAGCCTCAGACATGTTGGCTAGAATAGCCAAAAGGACTTCCTTGGGGGCACCTTTGTGGACAGCATCAGTCCAAACAGCAGTGTCTCTGGAAACCCATACAGAAGCCAAAGGCAGCCTCAAAGAGGCACCTATGGCAGCGAAAGTAGACCTCAGGAAAGCTTCAAGCTTCTCATCAGTTAAATCCTTAAGCGCTGTGGCATCCACCAAGGTCAAAGCAGTGGATTTACACAGTCTAGAAATAGGGGATCCACCTGAGGTGTAGCCCACTGAGCCAAGGCTGCATCAGAAAAGGGATACAGCTTACAGAATCTCTCAGAGGAAGCTTTTGTCTGGAGTCTTCCACTTATCAATGATAACCTGATGAAGAGTGGGATTAAGCAGAAACATAGTGCAGGACTTCTTATGCCTTTGAACGTCAGAAGTGGACCGCGATTCTACTTAATGTAGAATAATGTTAATGGTAGTCAAAAACTGCCTTGATGAGACCCTCAGCAGAGGGCTCAGGGTCAGCCTCAAAGGTGTCATCAAAGGTATGGGAAGAAAAGCCTTCTGCACATTCACCATCTTCAGACTCTTCAAAAGAATCCTCCTCAAAGGAATCAGAGATCAGGAATACCATGGCCTTAGGGGCCACAAACCTGAATGAAGTGGGGGGCTTCCAAGACTATAGAAAACCCCAAGAGAGCATAAACTGTGACAGAGGAAAAAAGTCCTTGACCCAGTGTGGCTCTTGTTCATGGATGGAGGGCCCTGGCAGAGAAGCAGGGGCCACAGCGCATGAAGAGCAGAAGTCACCTGTGTACTCTCTGGGAAGCCCCACTTGGCATGAAGAAAAGTAAGCAAGGGGGGTGAAAGACACCCCTGAGTCCTTAGTCTTAGGCCTAGCCACATGTCCCTTACGATCCGCCATCATAACAGGAGAAGTGTCTTACAGTAATAGGCAACCCAAATACTGTCACCTAGATTAATAAACTCACCATGGAAAGCCTAAAATGTACTTATCTGGCAGGCGACAAGTTAACCTAAGGATGAGTGTAATGGAGTCCAAGCCCTGCATAGGATACTCAGGTGAGGAGAGAAATACAATTGGCATCCGAAATCAGAGCCTATCAGAGAAAAGCCCACAAAATGAGCATTGTGGGAAATTTAGTTTCTCTCATGAAGGGATCCCAAAAACAGAACCCGAACCCACCAGGAACCCCCAAAGACACTGCAGAGGAAAACTGGAGTACAGGACAAGGGAGACTAGAAGAATGAGACTTGTACATGGAGTGGTTGCAGAGATACATGCCAAAGCAGCCTGTCCCATAGAAGTCAAAGGTGCATTGTGGCTATGCTGTAAAGTGCATTCTTAAAGGTGCAGAATTCAAATAAAGTGAAAAAGTAAAGAGTGACTAAAGTTCTAAAACATATAGAACACCTAATAAGTATAAAAAAACACATGAACCCAAAGGGAAAGTGAGAAATAAGTCCCTCAACCTAAATAAGCATGGCAGGGAAGGGGTTAATTACCAGAGAACAGCCCAAAATGTTCCAAAGACCCAGAGAACAGACAGTAACATGAGTGCAGGAGTATAACTCCAGAAAGACCCCTGTGCGGAGGGAAACTGTGGGAGAAGTGGACCATGGCACTCAAAGGGTTGCTTACGTTTTTTGCAAGTCTTTCTTCAGATCACCATTGGGAAGGAAGAAGCCTCAGAAAAACTCCTTCTTGAGAGAGAGACATGGGTTGCAAGATTCCCTCCCAGGGCTGCAAGGGTCCACAGACAGCACCTGTTAACTGGGCAATCCTCCAGGGGAAACCAGTAACTGTAATCCATCCAATGGGGGGTTTAGACACCCCATATCTAAGAAAATCTAAAAACTAAGCAGAACTGTTCTCATGCCACACTCTGCTATGGTAGGAGGGCCTAGAGTATAGGATGAGAAGAGGGTTAGGTTCCTCCAACAAGGGATAGTAGAGCAAGAAGCTAGGGAGCGAGGCTAGGGTACAGAGCAAGGGTTGTCTAGGAGAGGGTTGTGCTGCGGCTTTGGCCAACTGAAGGTGCTAGCTGCAAAGCTAGATGTAGTGGCCCCCAACAGAGGAGCTGAAGGGAAGCCCCGGATAACCCCACCAAGGCAAACTATAAAAAAACTATCCCAAGGGAGAAAAACAGACACTCCAATCAGGAAAACAGAGTGCTCACAGAGGCCTAGGACAGGGAGTCTCGCAGACAGAATGGCCGAGCAGGAACAAGGAGAGGCTGGAGATCCAGAAGACAGGTCCAGAGTGGTGGAAAGGGTGGTCCAGAGGTACAGGTAAAACATAGGACACGTACTTAATTCAGCAGGCAAGAGAGTGGTCAGGAGATCCAGGTCATACACAGGTCACAGTACTTGATTCAGAAGGCTAGAGAGTGGTCAGGAGATCCAGGTCATACACAGGTCACAGGACTTGACAAACAGCAGGCTAAGGTTGGCCAGGAGGTCCAGGTCATACACAGACTCACAGCACTAGGAAACAGCAGGCAAGGAGAAGACGGACGGTCCGGGTCATACACAAGATCAGGAAGCAAAAACAGGATTCAAGACTGAAAACTAGAAGCTCTGGAGACACTAACGCGTCACATTGAGCACAGAGAGGTTCTAAAGTAGCACCAACCCGGAAGCGGTGCTCAGAATGAGAGGTGGATTGCCGGCCTGAAGTGCACCACTCAAAGGAACGTGGAAAGCGCTGTCCGGAAATGGAAGAAAAAAAACAAAAAAAAAAAACCCCCCAAAAACACAGCAATATACTGGAGGGGCAGATGGAGCAGAGGTATGAAATCTCAGCCTTCTAACCAGGACCTTGGAACAAATCTATCTGGCGGGGAGTGGCTAAGGTAGCCTGATATGGAGGAGAGGGAGGCTCCACCTCTGCACTTCTTTCAGAATTGTTCCAGCCCACTGAGAGGAGATGTCGCTTCCCCAGGGTACCTGTGTCTCATATTGGACGACAGAGAAAATGGGAAATAATGCTCAGTTAAGCAAAGAAAAACAAAAAAGAACCTGTAATTAATTTGAGAAATGAATGTAATTCTTTAAGGGGATCTGGTTTCTTTGCAGTCTCAAATGCCTGGAGTAAGGTAGCTTTAATTCAAGTGGCAATGGTTACGTTGGATGCAGCCTGACCAACCCTAGGACTATCAGAGATAACAAAAAAAAAATAATTTAACCTTACAAAAAGGTTTAGCGCAGTGAACATAAAATTTAAGGCATCGCACAACATCCAAAAGATGGAGATCTCGTTTTCTCCTGAGAAGGGTCATGGCAATAGGAAGGCAAAATAATCTCCTGATTGATGTGGATCTCTGAGACAACCTTAAAGGGATAGTAAGGTTTCAAAATAAAGCTAGCTCCAATTAATTTTCATAATAGTTGGGCCATGGAGATCTGAACTTTGAGGAAACTCAAGCAGAGACCACTTCTGACTCCATCCCGAAGTAAATACTGTACCATGGGAAAGACAAAAATCTGTGGGAACATATTCTTGTCTGCAAACCACCAGTGAAAAGTAGGCCAGACCCAATGGTATGAGTGTCAGAAAATAATTTCCTCTTCAGATTGGTGGTCTCACGAGAAATGCCATCAAAGCGAGTCTCTCCATATTCTTGTATCATAAGGAGCCCTGGTTTGAGGGTCTCAGAGAGACCTCCTTGCAATGTTAGAAGGCCACCAGATGGAGTCCCCAGAATCCAGGATCTATGTCTTGGCAATGAAGAAAGAGTGCCAGTACGTTTTCACACCTGGGATGTGTACTGCTGAGAGGGCTGTAACATGAACTTCTGCCCAGTGGAGGAGATCCTTCACCTCCCCACCATGTAATCTCCATGCAGGTTCCTCCTTGGAGACTGCTGCATGCCACAGCATGGTCCCTCCCCTCTCAGGTCACCAAAGTCTACTCCGGGCAGGCAGACATCTGGTTTGCACCCTCTGCTCTCATGACTGGCGGGGGGTGAAAGCCACACTTTAATCGCAAGAAAGGAATGCTTTATGGAAAGTGCTCTTACCAGTATGGTCACTAATTATCTGTTTCAGGTCAGGTCCAAAAGGGGCTTTGCCCTCAAAAGGCAAGTCACCAGTGACTTCTTAGAAGATTGCTCCTCATGTGTGGCTCTCAAACAGAAAGTTGAAAATTTGGCCACATCAAACAAGGTCTCCATAATGTAGGCATTAGCTTGATGCTGGCCACTAAAACCAACATGTCTACCTTAGGCACATCAGCACGCATAGCTTTTGCCAGTTGTTCACCCCAGACCACAATGGCCCTATTAACCCAGGCGGAGGCAAAAATACACCTCAGTGCTGTCCCAATGGTTGTAAAATTGGCCTTGGGTAAGGAATCAAGCCTTTTATCAGCATGGCCCTTGAGCCCTGTAGCATCCGCCAGGGAAAGGGCAGTGTTCTTCACCAAGAGCGAGATGGGAGTGGGGGTGGGGGTGTCAACAGCAGGGAGAGAAGCCCACTGTGTGAGAGCTTTAGCTGTAAAAAAGGTATAGCTTAGAGAAGTGCTTAAGGAAAATTCTCTTATCAGGAGGTTTCCCACGTATCCATTAGGATCTTAAGCGTTTTATTGAGAGCGAAAACAGGAGAATTCTTCCTGCACCTTTGGAAAAGGTCTGGAGAGGTAGATCCCCCAAGCCGCTGTGTCCATAACCTGAAGGCCTTAATCAGCACCTCACCAGCAGGGATGGGATCGCCCTCATAGCAATCTCCATGATAAAAGGAACAATCCATGTCTTCATCATCCACTGAGTCCAGTTCTCCCTCAGACGATGCTCCAGTGACCTGAGTGTTCCCCTTGAATACAGTGTCAACATGTTTGAAAGTGGGCAGATGTTTCCAATAATGGAAAACACTCTGAAATAAAGGGATTTGTGCCACAGATTAAATTAGTGTTTTAACTCAGTCCTGCAGGGGCCTGGAAGAGTGGTAGGGGCCAAAGCACAACAGTAGCATAGTGACCCAGAGTATTCCCTGTGTGGCATGAGGAACAGTGGGTAAAAAGTGAGGGAAGCCCCTGATTAAATTGATTTCCAAATATGCCCCATATAGTCAGACATCCCTGAGAGTGTGTCTAAATCTAGTGAAACCAAATTAAAAGACCTGAGTTTAAAGCAAGAAACCCAGAAATAGCATAAATGCACTTATCTGGTATGGTTAATCTGGAGACCAAGCAAGTAGAGTAAGACTCTGTGCAGGATAAGCAAGGAAGAAGATTGGCTGATACTCTTGTTGGTGGCAATCAGAAGAAAGCACAATTTCTTGTTGCCTAGAAATGCCTGTTACTCTCGCCTCTGACAGCGGCGTGCTCCATGGACACTAAGAAAGTGGACTGATGATACAGCCCTATCTAGCCGTTGTAGCCCAAACGGTATATGTTCCAAAGAAGTTTCTCCCATAGAGGTCAAAGGAGAGGATTGCTGTGAGCTGGCTTAAAGATCAATACCGCCTGAGAGAAAATAAAGCAATAATGGCTGCCACATCATAGTGTAAAGGACAGCTCAGAATGAGAAATACAGTGAACAGAGGAGCACAGACACCCGAAGGGTCACTTATCAATCTTCTTTCTTCATCATAGGAAAAGGGCATAGACTCAGACTCTGCCCTGAGGAACAAGACTTGTCAAAGTAAACTTCCTCAGGACAAGAAAGGTCCACACAAACCACCTGTGAACTCGGCAGTCCAACTCCAGTGAAGCCCACTGATGGTAGCCTGCCTAACAGGATGGTCACTGAACCTCCAACTGCTTTGTAGGACACATGAATTCTGGGAAGTAGGTAGGGGTTGAGCTGGAGAAAGGATGTAGTCTCACCCCAAAGACCCCATGTTTTGTGATGTGATCTACCCTCCAGGAGAAGGGACTCAACCACATGGTACTTGTGTTACATATTGGACATAAGAGAAATCATTTTTTACAGAAATGCACTCAAAAGATCAGCATCACAGAACTTCACCTGATTTAAGTGTATGTAACCTGTGGAAATTGCTACATGTAAATATTTACCTCAGGTGCTACATCTTAACCCCTTATGAACTCATGAAGTGCCAGGACAGTCATGGGTAAACGTCCCATAAGGACCCATGACTTCCTGGCACGTCATGAGTTAAATGATAGCAGAGCGTCTTGGTACACGATGCGATCATGCTGCAGAGGCTGAAACGGAGTGCTCCAGGACGTGAACTTTCAATTTCTCTGCTTTGCCGGTACATGTGATCGATCCTACAGCGGTCACATGTACCGGCCTTTTAATTGACAAAAGGCAATGTGTCTTACATATTGCCTTTGCTCTCTGCTTCACTGTGACAGTAAGGAAGAGAGAAGCAGAGAATAGACTAAAAACAAAACAGATCCCCTACAGTGCTGTAACAGGATTAAGAGTAGGTAATTATATGACCTACTGACAGCTCTTTGGGGAACTAAATAAAGCATTTTACAGACATAATAAACAGATATACTGATAATAAACCAACATTAATGTGAGATCTATTGTTGTGGAGCAATGCAAAACACATACAAACCACAAACTTTAATCTCTTAACAGAGCAAAATCAGGGAGGGAAAGAGGGACATGGGGATTTTTGTCCCAGAGGGACAATGCCCCCCAAAACCGTACAGTTGGAAGGTAAGTACGACCGTTCATACCTTCTGACCAATATTAACAAAAAAAATGAAAAAGCTGGGCACAAATCACATCTATAAAAAGTTTTTTTTTTTTTATCGTTCACTTAAATATAAATAAAATAAATGGTGGGTTATCCATACAAGTGTGGTATCAAAAGAAAGCCCTACATGTGTTTAAAAAAAAAAAAAAAAAAGTATCATTTGTGTCTGGGATAAAAGAATTAGAGGGGAAAATACTGTTGAACAAAGTTAAAAAGGTCAAAACTGCTCTGGTCCTTAAGTGCAAACCACCCCAGATTTTCTCAGTCCTTAAGGGGTTAAGGGAGCAGTAAACTTAATGAAAATAAATGTTTTTCATTAAGTTATTACAGCGGAAGATTTTTATTAGCTGTTGTGGTCATCCAGTTACGCAGTTTTGATAAGCTGAAATACATGACTCAAGCGGTACATAAAAAAGCCTTTTCAACATCAGTTGTTGGGTGCTACCAAAAGTTGGATTAAAGAAATATGTTTCTTTGAATGAAAAATCTAACAGTGGGGGTAACCCTTGTTTTACCCAGTGGAAAAAGCACTAACATTTTAATAATAAAAATGGATTGTTTAAATCTCTCTAATATCAACACACCATAGCTGCGCATTTTCAAAAAGCACTTACATCCTGGGTCCAAAAGGAAACTCCTGTAGATCTTCTCTTTTCTCTTGGTCGCCTTCGGTCTCGTATTGATTTAGACTGAGATTTGTCCTCTGATTCTTTCTCATCTTCTTTTTTTTCTGTATCTAACAAACCAAGGACAGAAACTACATTAACAGAAATGAAAACTAGAAAACTGTAGTACCAAAGGGGAAACCAACTGCAAAACAGAAATCAAATGAAAACGTGCCTCTTTCCCAATAGTAGAGTTGGTCTGCATGTAAACACATAAAAAGGACTATTTTTTTTAATTATTTTTTCCTCTTAGTCCTTGTGGAACACAGGAATCTAGCAACCACTATGAGGTAAGGCAGTTGCCAACAATGTTCTTGGGAGGAGATTTCCTCCTAGCTCTACTTAACCCCACCCAGCAGTAGCAGTCTTAATAAAGTCACCACTGGGCATAAATGTAAGCCATGTTTTTCTTTGGTAGGGATGCCCTGAGCTGCACAAGGAAAGAAGAAGAAGAAAAAAAAAAAAGATTTATTGTTAAGTACACACAAAAATCTCAGTTTCTCTTTTGTTCATTGTGGAAAGCATTAAAGGGACAGTAATACTTTGTTTTAACTTTATTTTACTTTGTAGGCATTAAAAAAAAATGAAGAATGATATAAGTCTTATCTCTCAAATCTTTATGGTTTAAGAGATATTCAAAAGCAAAGTTTCCCTCTCCCTTTTTACCTAGTGTAAGCCATCTCTTCTCGTATGTGCAATGCAGTCCATAGACCAGACAAATAACAGCAGGGGACACTTCTTCCTATGAAAACAATGAAAGCCCTGACCCCTTTGACAATCTTTTCAGGTTTTTCCCTTATCTTAATTGAAGATTGTCCCTCTCTGCAATCTACCTGGGTGCCTCCCTTCTGCTCTGGCTGAGCAGTGTTACATCAGTAAAAGGGGTGGGAGGGGGCACTTTGTCATTGAATTACTCTTGAACTACAACTCTGACAGAATTGAAATAACACTCTCCAAAGTCCAAATACTATGATGATTAATTAGAGCTGCTTTTATTATGAAACATTACTATCCCTTTAATCATGCTTTCCAAACCAAAATTCCAAGGAGGGAGTCAAAACCTTAGGTGTCAGACACCTCCAAACAGAACAGAACTGCCTGAAGGACCTTCATGCCAAAGCTGGCTTCAGCCAAAACCACAACATACACCTGATAATGCCTTGCAAAGGTGGGCACAGGGGACCAAGTCACAGCCTTGCACAACTGCTCAGCTGAGGCCTGATTCTTGTAGGTCCAAGAGGCCCAACAGACCTCGTGTAATGTGCAGTCTCTGCTCCATAGTAGGGCGTTTGGACATTTGAGGCAACAGGGTGCTCTTGCCCCCAGTAGCATCACTGATGATCTGCTTTAACTCAGGTCCAAAGAGATTTGCCCTGAAAGGGCAAGGAAACCAGTGACTTATTGGAAGTTTGGTCCACAGTCCAAATCTTAAGCCACCAAATGCTTTGAGTAGCAACAGAGAAGGAAGAAAGCCTTGGCTGACAACCTGACAGCTTCAAATAGGGCATCAGAAACATGTCTGAGCTTCTGACATGTTGGCTATAATCGCCAAAATGTCCTCCTCTGGGGCACAGTCACAGACAGTGTCCATAAGGTGTTCTCCCCAGATTGCAATAGCTCGGTTAAAACAGGCAGAAGCAAAAATAGGCATCAACGCTGCACCAATGGCGCAGCAAAGCTGGACCGGAGGATACATTCAAGCTTCCCATCAGTCACATCCTTGAGACCCACTGCATCTGCCAATGACAGAGAAGTGGACTTAGAGAGCCTGGAAATATGGGGATCTACAGATGCAGAAGCTGTCCACTGCACCAAAGCTGCCTCTGTAATGGGGTACAGCTTAGATAATCTCTCAGAAATAGACAACCTCTTATGGGGCAGCATGGGGGGGGGGGGGAGACAGCAGAGGATTTTGTGTGTCTGAAGGATATCTGTAGAAGAATGATTCATCAGGGGTGTTAGAGACCTGAAAGGTCTGTAAAACAGCCTGGATGAGCCCATCAGCTGACGGTGTACGGTCAGCCTCATAAGGATCCCCATAAGACTAGGAAGAATGCACATATTCCCTTTCTTTACCATCCTCAGAAGAGTCCTCCTAAGATGAGCCAATGAGTGCAGGCAAACATGAAAGTGGTGTCGGGCTTCCAAGACCAAAGAACACCCTGTATAGAAAGAGGGAATTGTGCCATAGTGGACTTCAAGTCTTTCACCCCAACTGGATCTTATTCAAGGCAGGAGGGCCTTGGTGGGGTAGTAGGGGTCACGGCATATAAGGGGCACGGAGATCCAGAATACTCTCTCTAGGGAGCCTGGTTTGACATAAGGAACAGTAAAAGCAAGGGGGGTCAGAGACCTTTGCCTTAGATCTAGCTCCATGTCCCTTTGGATCTGACATCCCGAAAGGAGTAGCGTCTAAAACAGTATAAAATACCAATAACTGTTTCCTAGAATAAGAATTCACCATACAAAAGCTCAAAAAGTTATTTATCTGGCAGTCAAAGGGTTAATCTGGAGAAAGAGCAACGAAAGGTAGCCTCTGCTTAGGATAAGCAAGATAAATAGAACGGTAACTGCAAAACCAGGCAGCCAAACTGAAGAAAGCCTGTGAAACAGGCATTCTGGGTAATGTAGTCTTCTGTTACTGTTACCTAGCAATGCTAACGCCGCCGATCACTGTGTCCCCAAGACACTCAGGACAGGAACGAGATGAACGGATATGAAGAGACAAGGAATATTAGCATACAATTAACACTGTATGCCAAACTGTTGCAGAGATATGCCCCATAGAAGTCAATGGAGCAAAGGTGGCTGCGATGGAATAAATGTCTTAAAGATGCCATGAACTCAAAAATGGAAATTTTGAAAAAGTGACCCAAAACACCCAAAGACCTAGGGAACATGAGAAGGTAATAAAAATACATGGCCCTGAATGGAAAAGTCCAGAAAAAGTCCCCCAACCCGCAAGACCAGCAGGGAAGGGATTAACCAGTACTAAAGTAGACATCCATGCTCCACAACTCAAGGAAAGAACAGAAATAAATTACACAACATGAGTGCAAGAGCCCAAGGGCTCATATACAATCCCTGTATGGAGGGGCACATGTGGACCATGGCACTCAAAGGGTTACTCACCAATCTTCAACTTTTGTCTTCAGATCGCCATTGTGAAGAACAGAGCCCCAGAGAGACCCTGCTGGAAGTGAAAACCTGGGTTGCAAGAGTCTCTCCACAGGGATGCAAGGGTCCACAACAGAACCTGTACACTGGGCAGTCCTCCAGGGGAAGCCAGTAATGGTAACCCACCTAATGGAGGAATTGTAACAACTCCACATCGAACAAGAAAAATAAGAAATAAACTAAATCTAAGCAGCAATGTTCCAAGCCTGTTCACTCTAATTAGGAAGATATGGAAGACGGGGCAGGGTTCGCCTGAAGAAGGGGAGGGAAGGACCACTCAAGACCATGTCTTTTTGAAATGTTCCGCCTTCCAAGGAAGATCACCTTCCATGGTACCTGTATTCCATATTGGACAACAGAGAAAAGGATTTAACAGGTAATACTAAAATCCTACTTTTGCTTAAGTCCAATATGGAATACAGGTACCATGGGGATATGCCAAAGCTAGGATTCCGGGGGAGTGAAAGAAGAATACCTCTCTGGATGAGACCAGAGTTCCCCTAGGGCTATTCAGAATCTGACTAACCCAGGCAGTAAGTGTCAGACACTGATCTAGTACAGACCACCAAACAAGAGCCAACGAGTCTCAGAAACTACTTAACAACTGGCAGAAAAACATGTGCAGGACCCTAGATAGGAAGATGCACTTGGAGGACCTTCCAGCCAAAGCTGGCCTCAGCCGGGGCCAGTACATTGACACGGTAGTGTGGTGATAGTATGCAAGGAGGACCAAGTCACTGCCTTGCACAGCTGTTCATCAGGCCTGGTTCTTGTAAGGCCAAGAGGCACCCATAGACTTGGTGGAGTGCGCTGTGATCGTAAAGGAAACAGGATTCTTCCATACTTCATACCCCTGGCATAGAATAGCTCTAATCCAAGATGCAGTGGTGATCTTGGAAGCAGTCTGACCAGCTCTGGTACCCTCAAGGATGTGAAAAGGCTTCGTATCATGCAAAAACAAAAAAACAAACAAACTTAAGGCAAGTACGTGTCCTGAAGGTCCGGAGAGGCCACATACTCACCCAGTCACATCGCTGCAATGACAAAGCAAGGATTCCATCTTGAAATCATGTAGCAGCCACATACTTGAGGCAACACGAGTTCCAGAATGGGTCAGCAGCCACCGTCTGAAAACACAAACAGGTTGGAGCAGAAACCTGAATACCATTCAGGGGTCTGGTACTGGCACCAGAACCCGTTTATGCAGTGAGTCCTCCTGGAATAGTCTTGCCTTGTGTCTGGCTACTTCGGAACCCCTGACAAAATGAACAAAATTAGAACTCTATGCTGTACCCGTCCAAGATTACCCACAAAATCCATTGGTCCTTTACCGAGGATGCCCAGGCATCTCAAAAAAGGCAGAGACAGCCCCCTACAGCCAACAACGTACCAGGATTCCATGAGTCACGCTGAAGAGTGTGTGTCAGATTTGAAGCTGATCTAGAGTGGCCAGATTTGTCTGGGTTTCACTGTGGGGCGTGTGCTTGAGAGGTTTGCAGACTCTGTGGCTTCTGCTCCCCAGTTTGGCGAGGGAAAAAAAAAAAAAAAAAAAAAAAAAAAATGTGCCTTCCTTGCCAGAAATGGACGCTTGATGGACGTCGGAGGTAAAAAGGTACTCCTACTACCAGTAGCATCACTGATCATCTAATAAACCAAATTTGGAGTCAAGCTTACACCACCCCACTAACATGAGGGGTATCTGCAAAGACAATACACAAGAGCGCACACCAAAGATTCGGGCAAATTAATGTCAAAAGTTACTAAAAGACAATACCTATAGGTGAACAACAACTACATATAAATGGTAATATAAATAATATCAATGTCCCAACAGTTTCTTGTAAGTAAACTCGTAATCCAACCTTGGAACGATGTATCACTTCTCGACTAAGAACTGTAGTTCCAAACTCACAAGAGGTTTCCTCCCTGTTGTCCCAGGTCGCAGCCTCACTTGTATGGTCCTCCAAACATATTCTTTCAAATATCTGCAAAAAGGGGTGCAAGACCAAAAGGACAATCTAAAAGTAATGTTTATTAATTAAAAAAATCAACCCTGCAGCATAAAATACACTTACAGTATAAAAGAATTAAGACCGCATGTATGAAGTATCCTATGATTCACAGAGTTTGGCTGTTACATTGTACTGCCTCTTTGCTACAACGTTGTGAAAGCGCAGAATTATTCTAAATCCCCGAGCACTTAAAAGAGAATTGTTCCATTCTGGAGGAAATGGATCCACAGTAGATGTACTGACTGTGGTTGGGTTAAACTCCAGTGAATAATCTGGTGTATTATCGGATTGGTAGGTATACAAGCGGGGGTGTTTTATGGAAGAAAGACGCTCCAGGATACTTAAGACATGTTTCTTAATTCTTTTATCCTGCAAGTGTATTTTATGCTGCAGGGTTGAATTTTTAATTAATAAACATTACTTTTACATTGTACTTTTGGTCTTGCGCTCCTTTTTGCAGATCACTGATAATCTGTTTCAGATCATGTCCAAAAAGGGACTTGCCCTGAAACAGCAAAGAAATCAACAAATCAGTTAAACTTTTAAAAAAAGATTGGTCCACAGACCAGATCTTGGTCCACAAAGTGCAGCGTGAAGCAACAGAAAGGGCGGATGCCTTAGTGGTAAATCTAATTGTGTCAAAGAGCCCTTCAAATTATGTAAGTGTTGGCCTCCTTGACCTTAGCCATGAGAACCAGTAAGTCCTCTTTAGCCACATCAGCATGGACAGCATCAACAAGTTGCTCAACCCAATTGGCAAGTGCCCTGTTGACCAAGGCAGAGGCAAAAATAGGTCTCATTGCTGCTTTGGTGGCAGCAAAGGCGGCCTTGAGAATATACTCCAGCCTCTTGCAGAGGGGCTTAAGGAGCCAGTGTACATCTGCCAGCAGAAGAGCAGTGCCAACCGTGAAATGGGGGAGGGGGGGGTCCCCAGTGGGAGGAGAAGCCCACTGCATCAAAGCCACAGACAAAAAAGGGCATAGCTTAGAAAAACACTTATTGAGGAAAAGAATCAGTAGTTTTCCACTCATCCATAAGGATCTGATCATGAGTGTTATTGAGTGGAAAAATGGAGAAAACTTCTTACTCCTATGGAAATTATCCGGAGGGAGTTCCTTCATCAGAAGGATGAAGGGTCTTCTAAGACCGCCCATCCCTTTTGAATCTAATTAAATAGTGGGTTATACATATAAATGTGGTATCAAAAGAAAGCTCTCATTATGCTAAAAAAAAATAAAAAAAATAATGTACATAGTTTGTGTGGGTGTACTAAATTAATTATAAGTGAAATAGGATTACACAAAGGCATACTAGAAAACAGACTGGTTTAGTTATCATTCTCTAGGATCTGGCTGCTGTCGACTAAAAGTCTGCTGCCACATCGTCCACTCTTAGGATATGAATTGCCAACATTGCTGAAACATGACCTTTTGCTCAGCACACAGCCATAGAAAGATTATTTCTTGGCAAGAAACATAATTGTATCCAAAGCTATTTGACAGAGATAAGCATTGGCCTCACAAATCTTAGAGATCATTTCTATGATTCTTTCCCCTAGCCAAATCCTCCCTGAATGCCTGAAATAACAATTGCACCAAGAAATCATGGCCTTCCCCACACAGGCTGTAGTTAAAGAGGGGCAACAGATCAGCCCCTGCAGCCAAAAAGTGTTGCTGCATTAGTTACCTGTAGCTGTGTGTGTTTGGACAAGCAGGAAACTGGGGAGCAACCACAGGAGGGGTGCCCCTCAATTTCAACACTTTGGCAGAGAATGGGTAAAAATGTCCAAACCATGTATGCAAGTACAACTCCCTATTAAGAAATTTCTGTTCCTTCAAAATATTCTGATCTAGAGAACCGTAGGAAGGAAAGGCAACTAAAGTCCTCTTCCTGCTTTTAAAGATGTCCTGATAGGATGCCTCTAAGGGCCCCTCTGAGATCTGTAGGGTATCTAACACAACCCAATCAGGTCTTACACCAAACTGCTGGAGTAATTCTCCAGGAAGTCCTCAAAGGTAAGGGACAAATCTTCTTCACTTCCGTAGTACATTCTTCTAGAGAGGAATCATCCACAAGAGCAAGGGATCTGGCACTTTGTGAAGGAAGAAGGGGGCAAGTGATCCAATTGATCTAAAATACTCTGGATGGAAAAAGAAAATGAGCAAGAATCTGGAGACCTGCCAAAGAAGAGGCCAGGACCCTAGCCCAAGCAGGCTCCTGTTCAAACGGAAAGGCATTATGCTTAGGAGCCACAGCACAAGAGGAGAAGAGCTGACCATTAAAGAGACTGGACTGGGAAGTTTAGTAGGGGATCACTGCGGATGAAGCTTCCCTGCTTACATGTAGTTAAAAGTCTGAAATACTACATTCAGTGCACTGAATCTTTTCCTAATTCAGATCTTAATTTTGTTATTCCTGAGGGCCCGAGTGTGGGCCAAGCAGTTTCAAAGGTGACAGTGGCTTCTTGGATCAAAAAGACCATTCCCCAAGCCTAAGTTATTAGCCTGTTACTTTTAGGATAATTGCTCATTCTACCAGAGCGGTGGGTCGTTCCTGTGCTTATAAGAACCAAGCTTCAGCGGAAGAGTTATTCAAGGCAGTGACACTGTTGTTGCTTCAGACACATGCTAAACAGGGTCAATATGCTAAAGAGTTTTGGAAGGAAGGTCCTAGAAGCTATAGTGACGGTCAAATTCTCTTTCCATTATTTCAAGAAACTCAGTGTCATCAGTTTTGGTGTGGCTGTGTCCATTGGCACCCACGGTTCATAAAAATTTAAGATGAGTCTCTGAAGAGATTGCTTTTAATTGTTGGGAGATTCTTCTTCTACCTGGGATCCTGGTGAGATAGTGGTATATCCCAGTGGTTCCTGTGGTCCACAATTAAGGGGGGGAGGGAGAAGAAAAAAAAAAAAATGACTGTGTACTTATTGATAAATCCTTTTCTCTTAGTCCTTTTGGAACACAGAACATCCCTCCCACAGAAAAAAAGCAGTTGTTTGTGTTTTAGGCAGGAGTTTCCTTTGGGTTCTCGAATATGGTGACCACCTTCCAGTCCTACTACTTTTTCCCTGCATCTTTACTATATGTTGAAATTGAGGCTATTCGATTTCTAAATATTTATAAAAAGTAGAAAATAAAATGCAGTTATGAATTTATGAGCTTTAGAAACTTTCATCTATGGAATAACATGTTGTAATCATAAAACAATGGTTCTTTTATACTTTTTATTTTAAATAACATTTGAAACATAACAAAGGCAAAGCGAATAATTAAAACTAACTCACCTTTCTCAGAATCTTTTGATGAAATCCTTGATACATTTGAGTAGGAAGAAGATAAACCAGTTAGGCTATTTGGTCGGTTTAGTTGACTAGATGTATATAGAGAACTAGTTGAGGAGGACAATGACAGTGTGGATGGAGAAGCTGTGATACTGGTTGTTGACAATGGTCTATACCTTTGGAAAGCCTGTTAAAGAATAAAACAAAAGTACAAATAAGTCAGATGAATACATAACATTTACAGTCCTTTACTCTTAGTCCATGTGGAACACAGGAGTCACAGGAGGGCAGGGCACTTAAATAGAAAGACTCTCAAAGACAGACCTCCCAGCTTGCACCACTTTAGCCATGCCTGGACATGCTCCGTTTAAAGTATAGAAAAGATCAAACAAACAAAAAAACAGAAGTAGAACAAGAAAGTAATTCCCCAGAATTAGAGAACCTTAGAGGATCCAGGCTTGAACCACTGGTCTTCCACATCGACTAAGAGAAAATGATTTTTCAACAAACACACAAAAATCCACTTCTCTCTTAAGTCCTATGTGGAACACAGGAACCATGGAATTATGCTAAAGACTCAACCTAGATTCTATGGGTGGTAAAAAGAAAAACACCTCAAAACATAGACCAGTTCTAACAGATGAACTGATACAACATGGTGTCAGTGGTCACCAACACTGAAACCAAAGACCAGGAACCAAACGGTTACTGGCCAAAATCAAATCAAGGTGGAATAATAACCTGTAGGAACTTCCAGCCAAAACAGGCTTTGGCCAACACCAGCACATTAACACAATAGCGTTTGAAGGATGATCACAACTGCTCATCAGATGCCTGATTCTTTTAGGCCTAAGAGCCTAAGAAGCACCCACTCACCTGGTGGAAGTTGTCTTCATGAAAACGGACACAGGCTTCTTTGTGAGAACACAGACCGGTTGAA
Organism: Rhinophrynus dorsalis; assembly: GCA_037306005.1. NCBI lineage: Eukaryota > Metazoa > Chordata > Amphibia > Anura > Rhinophrynidae > Rhinophrynus > Rhinophrynus dorsalis. Next base: position 244,651,755 of record CM074721.1, read on the forward strand.
TGGGTGCCTTAATCCAGCAAGCCACTGTTACTTTAGATACAGCTTGGCCCACCTGAGGGCCCCCAGAGATGACGAGAAGCGAAATTAGCTTTACGAAAAAGCTGTGCAGTATAAACATAGTACTTCAAACACCTAACTGCATCCAAGAGATGAAGTCCCTGCTTCTGTCTATTAGATGTAGCTGGACAAAGAAGAGAAGGAGAAAAATGTTCCAGTTGGTAGGACACTCAAAAACAATCTTCGGGAGAAAGCCTATGGGAGTCCTCAAAACTACCCTGTAAGATAAAGCCAGACATTTAGAAACTTGCCAAATTGACAGAATAGCCAGAAGAAAGGTATCAAGAAGACCAGGTATAGCACAGAACCTCTAAAGGAGCCTTCAGAAGCACTCCAAGAACTAGGTTTAAATTCCACAGAGGAGTGGGATCCTTAAAGAGAGGTGATACATGAGCCATTCCTTGGATAAAAGTTTGCAGATTAAGTAGCAAGGCAATAAGACACTGGTAAACGGCACAGAACTGAAATTCGACCTTTTATAGAACTAAGATCAAGCCCTTTCTGAAGGCCATACTGATAAGGGCAAAAACAACCATAAGATGAAAAAGGCTGCAGCTGTGACACACAATCATGACACCACTTTGTAGAATAGAAACCATATATCTTGATATGCATTGGAAGAAACTGCCTTATGAGCCTGAAATATAGTAGCAATGCCAGAATCAGAAAAGCCATACTTCCTCAGGATGCTGGCCTCAAGAGCCAAAACGTCAAATCAAACTTCTCTCCTGTGGATGACACAGCTGACACAGAGTCAAGTGGTCCGGATACAGAAGAACGAAAACTGCTCCACCATGGACAGATTGAAAAGAACTGAAAACTAAGCCTGACTGGGCCAGAACTTTGTGATTAGGATGACATGAGCCCACTTCTTCCTGACTATCTGCAGCACTCTGGGAATCAGGGAAGCCAAGGAAACATACACCAGATATAAATTACGTGAAATTGCCATTGCATCCACCATGAAAGTTATAGGATCCCAGGATTTGGCACAGAACTGAGGAACTTATGGTTCAGCCAAAAGCCCATTAGATCCACTATCAGAGGACCACATAGGAAAAGTACAGAATCAAATACACTAAGTGAACTCCCAGTCACCAGGATCCAAGTGTTGGAGACTGAGAAAATCTGCCACAATGAAGACTACCTCTAGGACATGAATGGTAGAGAAAGTGTGCACGTATGCCTTCACCCAAATGAGGAAAAGTAAAACTTCAGACCATGTGACCACACTTCCTGGCCCCACCATAGTACTGTTGGACTGGATCTGCACCTGGGATCCCAGAAGGGATGGAGACCAATGCGACAGGGCTAGACGTATCTCCTGAAGGTCTAGAACACTAGTGAACTGAAGACTGTCCTCCCTGAGCTTCCTGATGTCCTTGCATTGCACCCCAGCCTATTAGGCTGGCATATGTCGCGACTGACACAAACTAGGATAACCGAGAGATGGAGCCTGTAACTACCAAATCACATGCAGTCCTTTTGGGGGACAATAAAGACTGGAGAAGCATCCCATTAAACTTTCTGAAACTTTCCTGAAAAGCAAAAGGCATCAGCACCTGCACATCTAGCAGGGAAGAATAGGCTTCAAAATACAGACTGCGTTGCTGAAGAACTTTGCACACGACATGTTACTCATGTGAGCGATGTATCTGACAGATCAAGATTCTGGTCATGCGACTAGACGGCTCTTCAGCAGAGCCGAAATAGCATTATCTATAATTAAATGCATAATTAGAACGGTCTACAAAGTGTGCCTTCCTCCCAGAAACACGTTATAGACCTTTATAATGAAGTATTTCTATGTAGAGAATGCTGTATCTGCTTTGCTGAAGAGCTGTCTGGTCCAATGACCAGAATCACAATATGTCAGCTACAGCGCTCACATGCATAAAAGGGGAGGGGGAGACTTTAAAAGCTTATAAATCTTAAAATATACATATTTAATCCAACAGTATTTACTGCATTTCATTTATTTTTTCTTATAAACAATATGAAACCTTCTTAAATCCAGGTATTACTATCCCTTTAAAATGACTTGATAGAGAATAAGATGCGGGGATGCAAAAGATAGTGCGCTGAAGACTCTTCTCGCTGAAACAGTCGTCAGAAATACTGTTTTGAGAGTCAGTTCTTTAATAGAGACTAATGACAATGGTTCAGATGAAGCAGACTGTAAAGCCTCTAGGACTAAATTTAAGTTCCATGGTGGAATTGGGTCTCTGTACAAAGGGACTATTGTGTTCACCAAAAAAGTACAAAAAATACGAGCACTACTTAAATCAAAACAACGGTCTACCCAAACCTATAGCGCATTGGGTGCTCATGGTCCACAAAAAATATAAATAAAAAAAAATAAAAAAAGAAAGAAAACCAGAATTAACCTAAACAGAGTACTATGACCAATATGAAATAAATACAAAAATGTAGAAAAATATATCAAAATTTATTGCATAAATACAGATATATAACGGACCAGTAAATCTCAAAGTTCCCACGTGGAAATCCCCACATACCCCCGGATAAGTGACACCCAATTCTCTCCTAAAAATATAAAAAATATTAATCACATACATGACCTCATAAAAGGAATGGAGCTAAAGACTGGCGCCAGACATATGATGACCCTATCTAGCATCCATGGCCAAACTGCTGATGTTATTTTAATAATGTTCATACAGAGATGTAGATCGGACAAGCGGGAAAAATGAAGAGATGAAATGGAATGATAAACACATAGTTTGTAATCTTGCATAGTCAAATAATCATCCTCGAAAATCTTCACCCTCCTATAGGGTTAAATGAAAGTCATACCTTCATATAGATCCACACACAAACGCAGGACACATGGAGCAATGAAATGTAATGGCAGGATAGATGAACAGATGATCAAATCTCAATTCATGCGATCAAGTCTGGCTGGACCGATTCCAAACACCTCCGAACACCTTCATACGCCACTCACAGATCGATGGTCCGCCGTATCCACGATGTTCCTATTTCATATACATTAAGTGTCATAAAATACAACGCTCCGCCTGCGAATACGCTTTCAATAGTGTAGCCGCTCTATAGGTCATCAACGCGTTTCACCCATGTTTCCCTGGGCTCTCTCAAGACTAACAGTTACTTCATGCACCGGTCATACAATTTAAATGTATTCAACAGAAGTGGTCATGTTGTCCCAGTAACCTGCACACACAGCACTGCATCTAATAATAACGTACACAAACATATATTGGCAATCAATGGGATGATGCATAATTAGCCCTATCTATAATATCTTTGTGAACAACCACAGATAGTTTAACACTTACAAACATTTGACGCTTCAAAGATACCACGTAGAGGATACAAAATTCTCACAGGAGCAACAAATGTAACTAAATGTATCCAAAATACTCCCTGAACATACTTAGATCTATAATGATTGATATTATTCCCCTGCAATTCTTAAACTCTGGAGTGAGATATCATAAAAACATCCCGAACTGAATGTCCTTATTTAACCCTAATTCTATTATATATATCCATTTTGTTTCATGCTGTAACAACTTCTTATTAAAGTCGCCTCCTCTAGGGTTTTCTTAACTTTTTCTATACCAATACATTTTAATCCTTCTACATCACCCTGATGATGTTCTAAAAATGTCTCGCTACAGAGCTATCCATGCAGGCTTTTTCTATATCTCTTTTGTGCTCTAAAATGTAATTCCCTAAATGTTCTCCCTACATATATTATTCCACAAAGACAATGTAGTTGACATACTATTACCATTGTCCTACAATTAATCATACTCCTTATTGGGTATTCTCTTGACCCGTCAAAATTATTACATTTGCACATGAACTTACAGGCACTACATGTGCCACAAGGAAAGGTTCCACAAGTCCGATTCTTACTAAGCCAGTTCATTTGACTATTGGCAGTATTGAGATAAACTCTCTCTCAAGTTAGGAGCTCTTTTTGTCACTAACACTGGTGCGTCTCCCACTATGGATCTCAATGAGTCACGCTGAGTCAGAAGGCACTATGTTTAACCATGATTCCGCACAGAGTGGCCCAGAGTGATCCAAATTGAGTTATAAATCTAACCCTATTATCCTTAGGATTAGCTTTCTTTGAATTTGAGAAAAATTATAGTATTTCTATCCTGGGACAAAGCTGTTGATACCCCTCTTTAAGCTGGTGAAGGAATAACCTCTTTCCAAAAAAAGTATGAGATCTTTCGCTTGAAATTTATATTCCTCTAAATCGGTACAGTTTCTACGAAGATGTAGATATTGACCAAAGGGAATCCCCTTAATTTGTGGGGGTAAATGATAACTTGAGGATGCAGGTCTTCCTGCCCTAGGACCCTCAGGAATGACGAACGCCGTGTCGGATTGCCTAGTACTCAGTGCGATGTACAAAAAAACTTGAGACCATGCACCACGTCTAACAAGTGGAGATACCTCTCCTTGTCAGAGGTGGGGTCAGGGCAGAAAGAGGGCACCACAATCTCCTGATTGATGTGGAACTCTGAAACCACCTTCGGGAGAAACTCCTGAAAGGTGCAAAGCACTGCCTTGTCCTTGTGAATCACCAAATAGAGTGGTTTACAGGACAGAGCATGTAACTCCGCGACACGGCAGACAGACACAATCTCCAGGAGAAAGGCCATTTTCCATGTCATCAGGCGTAGAGGAATAGTAGCCAAAGACTCAAATGGAGGGTGATGAAGAACGCCCAAAACCAAGTTAAGATCCCACGGAGGAGCAGGAATCTTGAAGGCAGAACGAGTATGAGCAACACCCTGGAAGAAAACCTTGACATCAGGAAGGACAGCAATGCGCCTCTGAAAGAAAACAGAGAGCGCAGAAGTCTGAACCTTAAGAGAACTCAAACTGAGGCCCTTACCCACACCGTCCTACAAACAAGCCAGGACCGTAGGCAGATCAAATTCCTGAGACAGGTCCTTGTCAGCACACCAAGATAGGAAGGTCAACCAGACACTATGGTAGATCTTGGAAGAAACAGGTTTGCGGGCACGGAGCATAGTAGCCACCACACCAGAAGAAAACCCTTTCTTCCTCAATATTGAGGATTCAATTTCCTAGCCGTCAAGGCTAAACGATGAACATCCTCCTTCCACAGGCAACGCTGTGGAAGAAGATCCGGACGTCAAGGGATCCGGAACGGCTATGCCACCGACAGATCCAGAAGCTCTGGAAACCAAGCTATGTGAGGCCAGTACGGAGCAATCAGAATGACTGGACAATATGCTCCAGTCGTAATTTCTGTAACACCCTGTGCAACATGGAGAGGGGAGGAAAGATGTAAGCCAGAGGGAATAACCAAGGAATGGACATTGCATCCACCGCCAGAGCTAGCGGGTCCTTACATCAAAAGCAGAACCTCGGAACCTGCCTGTTGTGTCTTGTCGCCATCAGGTCGATGTAAAGACCACCCCATTTCTGAACAATGAGGGTGAACACCTCTGGGTGCAGCTCTCACTCTCCTGTGTCCACTGTGCGTCAACTGAGGAAGTCCGCCATGATGTTGTCTACGCCAGGACTGTGCACTGCGGATATAGCCTTGACCTCTAACCGAGCGGCGAGACTTCTTGTTCCGCCCTGCTTGTTGATGTAAACCAAGGCCGTGGCATTGTCAGACTCTACCCGGACTGGAGAGTCTTCCAGCTGAGAAGACAAATGACCAAGGGCATGAAATATCGCCCGAAGCTCCAATATGTTAACGGGAAGGAGAGATTCCTCTGAAGACCACCGACCATGAGCACTCAGGTGACCCAGGACCACTCCCCAGCCGGAGAGGATGGCATCCGTTGTCACCATGGACCAGAAGGATACCAGGAAGGACCTGCCCTTCAGCAGATTGGAAAGGTTGAGCCACCACGGCAAACTCCGTTCCACATAAAGAGGGAAGGACACTGACATTTTCAGAAGGTCTGGCTGACCCCTGCACACCTGGACCACAAACCGCTGGAGTTCCCTGGTGTGTGCCATGGCAAACTGTACCTCTTCTAGGATGGAAATGAATTTCCTCACTAGAGATGACAGCTTCTTGGCTGGAACTGGATCTTGAGCCAGGATTGCAGAAACCCTGTGGGCGATCTGGTGAGCCACCTTGTCCGTGAGAAACACCATGTTCTTCTGGGTATCAAAGAGGAGGCCCAGGAAAACCAGACGCTGGGATGGGACAAGATCTGATTTGTCCAAGTTGATGATCCACCCGTGATGGGTGAGGGCATGAATGCATTGCTGAACCTGCTGATGAAGTTCAGCAGAAGGGGCTTTCAGAAGCTGGTTGTCCATGTATGGAGTAACTCTGATGCCGTCTTGGTAGAGGACAGACACTAAGGCTCCCAGGACACTGTTGAAGACCTGAGGAGCTGTCTTCAGACCAAATGGAAGATCTGAAAACTGGAAATGTCCCTGGTCGCAGGCAAAATCGGAGGTACTCCTGGCTCTCTGGATGAATGGCAATGTGCAAGTACGCATCCTGAAAATCCAGAGATGCAAGGAATTCCCCCAGGGACATGGCAGCAATCACCGTCCATAGAGACTCCTGGCGTTGAGTCCTGTCACAAAGGAATTGAGATCCTTTAAATCTAAAATGGGATGACAACCGCTGTCCTTCTTGGAGACCACAAAGTGGTTTGAGTAAAAACCCATACCTCTGTCCTGAACTGGTTCTAGAACGTCCTTGTCCAGAAGAGCCTGAACAGCGCCAAACAGACAGCATTTCTCTGTGCCCTGAGGCATATGAGAAGGAAGGAAGCGAAAGGGAGGAAGAGACGAAACGGATCCTGTACCCTTCCGTCACCACCTGTAAAACCCATGGGTCCGTCACTGAATCCTCCCAAATGCTGTGATAGTGACGCAGACGACCACCCGCAGCAGAGTGTGGACCCAGGTTCGGTGAGTCATGCCAAAAGCGGCTCGCAGGAGACCTTGGGCTTCCATTGCTGTTTGGGCTTGGAGGAAGTACGCGGAGCTGAGGGAACAGTCTGGTTCACCAGACGTGTCTCATTCTGTAAGGAATGAAAATACCAGTTACGCTTAAGCAGTGTTTTCTTCCTAGGAACTAAGGGTAGAAGTGTACTCTTAACCCCTGTGGCCTCACTGATCAGATCCTTAAGTTCTGGCCCAAACAAAGTGGTGCCTTGAAAAGGCAAGGAGAGCAATGATTTCTTAGAAGCAGTGCCAGCAGACCAGATCTTAAGCCAAAGAGCTCGTCTGGCAACCACAGACATGGTGGAAACCCTAGCCACCAAATGGATAGCATTAAATGAGGCAGCAGAAACATAGTGCTGTGCCTCAGAAATGTTGGCAAGGAGGCACAACATATCCAAAGTAGGAGCACCCTGACGGACAGCAAGAGTGAGCTTTTCAGTCCAGATAGCAATGGCCCAGTTCACCCATGCTGCTGCAAATGCTGGACACATGGCAGAACCAGCAGTGGCAAATACGGACTTGAAGGAGACCAAGTTTCTTATCAGGCCAGTCCTTTAGAGCAGACGCATCAGACACTGGCAAGGCAGTAGACTTGGATAGTCTGGAGATGGGTTCATCCTCCCAAAGTGGATGCTCCTACTGAGCAAACGCAGCCTCAGAAAAGGGATAAAGCTTGGCAAATTTCTTGGAAACAGAAGGTTTCCTGTCCGGAGACTTCCACAAGGCGGTCAAGAGTGGGGTTAGGTGGAAAGCAAGTAAAGGGCTTTTTTTAGGCTCGTGAAATACATCAGAAGGGTCAGATGGAACCTCCTGCACTAAAGGATGTTTAGCGTATTTAAACCAGCCCTGATCAGGCCCTCAGTCGAGGGCTCAGGATCAGCCTCAAATGGGTCCCCAAAAAACAGAGGAGCTCACCGCAGAACATTCCTCAACATCTGAATCCACCAGCAGTTCCTCCTCAGAGGAATCTGACACGTCAGGCACACCCTGAGGGCTTTGGCACGGAAGACTTGACGGAGGAGGGGGTCTGCCAAGAATTAAACTGGGATGGAAAGAGTTGCAATGTGGACCGGAGGTCCCTAGTAGCAACCTTGAACTCTTGCACCCAAACTGGCTCTAATGCATGGCTGGAGGTCCCTGGGAGACGCTCAGGGACATCACAACATGCTGGGCATAAAGGACCTGAGAATTCTCTAGGTAACCCTGAGTGACAGGAAGAACAATGTGCAATAGGGGATACAGAGACCCCAGCATCCTTACTCTTAGGTATGGCCTCAATCTCCAACGGTACAGACATTCTCACAGTGTCAAATAACCTTACTGTATAAGAAATCACCCAATTACAGTGTGTGGGATTAAAGTTTCACCCCAGAAATCAATAAAATACACTTATCTGGCAGGCAAAGGGTTAATCAGCAGAGGAGAGAAGGAGATTCCAAGCCCTGCGTAGGATACTCCTTCTGGAAATAGCACAAAATGGCTGCCGCGGTGGGAACCTATCAGAAAAAAGCATGCAAATCAAGTGCTCATGGGAAACGTAGTTTTCCCAGAAAAGTACCCCAAACAGTGCCCAAAGCCCCCCCGAGTCCCCCAGCACACTAGAAACATGAACATTTTAGGTAACATATAAATCGTTGGAGTCACAGGATAATCCACTGTCATATATTCATATTCTTAGAAATTAATATATCTTCAAATGCGAACTTCAAAATCTGTCCCAACTTTTTGTTATCTCTCATTAATTTGATCTTTATCTAATATTAAACAGCAACTTTTATCTCTTGTCTTAACACTGAGTGCCAGAGTGGTACGGAATGCATTGCTTTGCATTCCACTCTGGCACTCAAAGGGTTAAAATCTAATTTCAATAATATTCTTCTGTAATTAAAACAATATTACCTCCTTTGTCACTAGGTTTTTTTTTTTTTGTTTGTTTGTTTTTTATCAACTCCGAATGATTTTGTAAGTCCTGTAATGGTTTACATTCTTCTACTGACAGATTATCTCCAAAAGTTAAACCAAAATCTGTTTTCCTCAAATCATTCAAAACCTGCCTTTGTAAATAAATTTACATGTGTATTCATAGTCAGAGGAGGCATTACATTAGATTTTCTTTGTAAATCCGTATAGTCCATATCAAGATCCTACATCAATTCTTCAGATATTGATTAATTCTCCATTTTAAGATCTCTTAATAAATCAATTATCTCTACCATTATAGAGATGCCTTGCTCTTAGAACAGAATATCATAAGTTTTCTGTTCATTCTTGGAAGCCATCATGTCTATTTCTGGCATTCCCCATTGGTCTAGTACCTAAAGGAATATTTGCTGTTTTAATTCCCATTCTCCCGGGTCTAAGGTCAGGTGGCTGAGATAATCTGCCTCCCAATTATCCACTCCGGGAAATCATATGGCAGACAATGCTGGAACACTGTTTTTTGCCCAGAGAAGTATCTTCTCTTCCCACCAAGCAACTTTGTTCTTTGTTTCTCCTTTATGATTTATGTAAGTCACTGCTGTAGCATTGTCAGACTGAATCCAAATGGGAAAAGTGTGTTGTGATTTGCATGTAAGGCCACAATGTTATAGGTACCCATGTCACTGATTGAGTCCATTGGCCCTGAAAGGAGTGATGTTCGTACACTGCTCCCCAGCCAAACAGGCTGGCATCTATTGTGACTATTTTCCATTCTGTTATTGAGAATGGATTTACTGTGGACAGGCTTGGACATGTGAGCCACCAGGTCAGAGATTGTTTGGTGGCCTCTGATATGGTTATCTTGTGGTGAAAATGGTTTGGATTTTTGAACCAATTTTGGAGAGTTCCAATTGTAACGGTCTCTTGTGAAACTGAGAAGAGAGAACTGCTTCTATTGTGGCTACCATTTTCCCTACAATCCTCATTCAATGCCTGAAAGATTTCTGGTTGTGTGAAGAACTTAAGCATTTTCTCCGGTAAACCCAAAAATGTTGGAAGGTAATTTCATTCTTTTATTTTGATTAGTCCCATAAATAGAATTTTCTGTGCTTGAACTAAGATTTGTTCAGGTTGTTAATCCAACCATTATTCTGCATTATTTCAAACATTAAATGAAGATGGTGTTGGGTTAATTCCAGGAACGGAGCTTTTAGTAACAAGTTGTCTAGGTATGGAGTCATATTTACTCCCTTTGATTATATGTGCATCGTAAGAAGAGCCATCACTTAGGTAAACACTCTCTGAGCTGTGGCTAATCTGAAAGGAAATGTCACAAATTGATGTCCATTGAGGTTATGAACTCCATGGGTTTCATGGCTGCCTTTACTGATCTGATGGGTACTCTGAGGAACTGGTTAAATGCTTTTAAGTCCAAGAATTGATGGAATCTTCTGTCTTTTTGAGGTACCAGAAAGATTGTAATAAAGCCTTTGAACTTTTGTTCTTTTGGCACTGGAATTAACCTGTTCTCTAGTAATTGCCAAAATCGCTTGATGGAATTAATCTTGTAGATTTTTTCCCTTTGGGTACTCTGGACATGAAGAGTCTTGTATCAACTGAAGTACCCATTCATCTGTGATTGGCATCCTTCATTGCTGAATGTGGGGTCAGAGTCTTTCCCCCTGGCGGAGGATCTCTGAGGCTCTCTGGACTGCAAACTTCATGCTGTGGTAGTTTTAGTTTAAATTGACTTAGTTATGTTGTTTTTCTTAGGAACCCAAGTTGGTTTTCTTTTACTGTAATGAAAGGAATCACCTGAAGTATTAGGCAATGTAAGTAGGAATGGCCCACCACTAACTTGTCAATTTTTATCTTGGAATGTGCGTGGCCTGAATGATGCTGTAAAATGATCTTTACTTTTGAACCACGTCAGGAAGCAGACTCCAGGGGTGGTTATGTTGCAGGAAACCCATCTCACTGCAGGTAGAGTTTTGTCTCTTAGCAGGCACTGGATACAGAGTCATTACCATGCCACATACTCCACATATGCCAGGGGTGTTTCCATCCTTATCTCTAAATTAGTTTCTTTTGAATTCATTGATCTTAAGACTGATCCACAGGGACATTACCTCTTCCTAACATGTAAGATGCAGGGAGTTCTGTTTGTCTTGGTGAACATTTATATTCCACCGCCTTTTGACCCATCAGTTCTCCAGGACATGCTTATATATGTCTCTGACAAGACACATCACCATATAATTTGTATGGGTGACTTTAATATAGCTACCAATCCCGATTTAGATAGATTTGGTGGAACGGTGGTTGATTCCAAATTACATAGGGATGCCTTCCTTAATCTTGTGGGTAATATGGGACTGGTGGATGTATGGAGGACTCTCCACCCGCGGGACCGGGAGTTCTCCTACCACTCGGCCACTTATAAAACGCTATCTAGAATTGATTATGTGTTTGCTAACCAGTTGGCTTTGAATTGGGTTAGGGATTGCTGTTTTCTAACCAGGGTGGCCTCCGACCATTCCCCGCTATTATTGTCTCTACATCGAGACCAGAGACCTGGGCCCAGAGTTTGGAGGTTTAGTCCCGTATGGTTGACTAACACGCAATTGGTGTCTAGGCATAGAGAAGATTTAGGTGACTATTCCGCCAACAATGTTAATTCTGCTGCTCAGGGTATTGTTTGGGAGGCTGCCAAGGCAGCTGCAAGGGGTTCTCTGATATCTCATATCTAAGCAAAATAAACTTAAATCTAGTGAAGTGGAGGTTCTGGAATCAAAGACTGCTGAGGCGGAAAGACAGTTTGTGGGGAGTGGGGATTCGGAGTCCTACACTAAGTTTGTTTCTTGCTCGTTGCGATACTCTGTAAAACTTTCTGATCTGAATGCCCGTCATGTTTTTTATATGAAAAAAAATATTTTTGAAAATGGGGACAAGGCGGGGAAGCTCTTGGCTCATCTTGTTCGCCAGCATAGGGGGACTCCGCTGCTTTCTTCACTCCGGGTTTCTGGGGGTGACTTGATACTTGACCTGCAGATGATTAATTTGCGATTCCAACGCTTCTACTCTCATTTATGGGAGTCTCGATTAGCCCACTGAGTCTCAGATATCTGATTTTATTGATCAGTGTGACTTTCCGCAACTTTCCTTAGAACTTTCCTATACTTCTTAGAGAAGTGATGGAGGCGATTCGTGGTTTGCCGGCAGGCAAGGCCTCGGGTGTGGATGGTCTTCCTGCGGAGTGGTATAAGGAGTCTGCGGATATCTTGGCCCCTCATCTCTTGAATACTTTTTACGCTGCCATAGATGATGGACATCTTCCGGATTCCATGAATGACGCTTCCATTATTGTATTGCCTAAGCCAGGGAAGGATCTGGAGTTTTGCGACTCTTACAGACCTATTTCCCTTTTGACCACGGATGCAAAAATCGTGGCGAAAATACTGGCTACCAGATTAAATGTGTTGGAAACCATTGGACATGAAGATCAGACTGGTTTTATCCCAGGCAAATAGACGTCCCACAACCTTAGAAGATTATTCTTACACCTGCAGCTTCCACATAAAAACATCGGATCTCGGGCAATAGTGTCCCTTGATGCATCTAAGGCCTTTGACTCTGTCGAATGGCCATATCTTTCGCATGTGCCTCGAGGTTTTGGATTTGGTCCATCTTTTATTAATTGGACACATATCTTATATGGTAACCCCAGGGCTTCTGTGGTGATGGGTGGACTGAGTTCACAACCCTTTTCTTTGCATCATGGCACTAGACAGGGCTGCCCGCTTTCACCTGGCTTGTTTGCCTTGGCCCTGGAGCCTTTGGCTGTTTTGATTCGTGCTAATCCGTTGATCCGTGGGCTCTGTATTGAGGGCAGAGAGGAAAAGATTGCACTGTATGCTGATGACATTTCTTGGTGATGACGGGGATTCCCTGAGGACTACGTTACGGTTGGTGGACGATTTTGGTACATATTTTGGATTTCAAATCAATTGGTCTAAGTCCTCTTTGCTCCCGATTGATGGTGGTCTGCGGGAGTCTTGCTCACCGGACGTCCCACTTTCTTATGTGGCTGACTGTACCTATTTGGGGATTCGGTGGCAGCAACGACGGACTTTATTGGAGATGAAGTTGTTGCCTGCTATTCAATTTTTTAATGATAAAACAATGGCATGGCTTCACTTGCCCTTAAATGTTATTGGTAGGTTGAATCTTATTAAAATTATTTTTTGCCCAAGTTTTTATATATTTTTCAGAATACACCGGTCCCTATTCCTAAAAAATATTTCTGACAAATAGACGACATTATTTCACATGGCAGGGGCTTCGGGCTAGACTCAAATTGACTACTCTTATAAGACCGAAGCGCGGGGGGGGGGGGGGGGGGAATTGCCTTGCCCAACTTTTACAGGTATTACTTGGCAGCGCAGTGTCGCCATGAGCTTGATTTTGTTTCCCCCAGGCCTCGCTATCAAACTACTCAGGTTGATGCACTGTTATTGCAGCCCGCTTATGTGCTACCCCAGTTCTTGCATGGCGGCCCCGCAGTTTTTAAAATTCAGACTACATTGGCTGTAACTCTATATGAGGCTTGGGGGGAGTTGAAGAGGTTGCTGGGATATGTGGCCATGGACCCAGACACCCCCCTGTGGGGCGCCGCGGGGTTACATCACTTACTTGGTAGTGAGTTTGGTCCTAGATTTGGGATTACTACTCTTGGACAATTGTATCATGATAACCAGTTGAAATCCTTTGCACAGCTACACGACGAATACGGTCTGACACAATCTTTTCTACTCTTATTTATGTACCAGACATGCTCTTAGAGCCCAGTGGGGTGATAGAGCACCGATGATTGCTACATTCCCTCTTCTTACTAGATTGACAACCCTTGAGCCTCCGAGACCTCTCTCTTTTACTTATCAGTGGTTGGAATCTCACGAGATATCAGGAATTTCCCTCAAGGAATAAATGGGAACTAGATCTGGGCCCACTGGAGGATTGGGAATGGAACATGGCTAAAGAGGTGCCAGCTCAGATGGCGATATCGACTAGGCATCAAATGATACAGCTGAATATTCTGCATAGAATTTATTATACTCCAATCAGACTGTTTCAAATGGGGAATTCTGGTACTGACCATTGCCATCGATGTGACAATGTTCGAGGCACGTATTTGCATATGATTTGGGAGTGTCCTGTGGTGGGGAGGTTTTGGTCGGAGATAATGCGTATTGTGACCCTGGTGTTGGGAAGACTGTTCCTACGAATCCAAAGATTTTTTATTGTCTATCTTCCCCGATGAGATTGAGGATGCCAATGACAAATCTCTCCTGCGTGAACTCTTGGTGATGGCGAGAAAGGTAGTGGCCTTGAACTGGATGTCAAACAGAGCTCCCAATTGTAGAGCGTGGATAAACCTGGTTTCACAGTGTTTTCCACATTATAAATTGTTTTACTTACACTGAGGTACACCGACTAAGTTTGATAAGATCTGGGGATGGTGGCAGACCTGGTGGACAGCTAGAACACTACTGTAGCGCCTGGTGATGTGTAACTTTTTGGAGCTGCTCGAATGAATTCATATCTGCTTGCCGTGTGGATGTTTGTGGCATATACTTGTTGTACACCTTTGTGTCTGACTCCTATCTATGACGGGTTTTTGTGGTGACACTGGCTGGTGGGTGGGGGGCGCTGCGGGCTCGGGGGAGAGAGGAACTGGGATCGAGGGGTATAGATTTAGCTCAGTTTAGTTAGATGTTTGGAGTTTGGGTTGAATCTCTATAAAAACCTCAGGTTGACTCTGTACACCCTATTAATATGCATCTGTTTCCTTTTATCTGTTATAAATGTTTGCATACTCTTGTTGTACTTGACAGATATTACATGTACCCTTTTTTCTTTGTATGTGTATGGAGTGATCTGATAAAATATATTTCAAAAAAAAAAAAAGTAGGAATGGCCTTTATTACGACATGCAATGTTTTTTCTTTTGAAGTCAAATCTTCTGATTTTATTTTGGGGTAAGAAGGTACTTTTGCCTCTGGTAGCTAGACTGACAATTTTGTCCAGCACTGTACCAAATAACGAGCATGAAAATGGTAAGGCTACTTAGTCTTTCTTGGATGCAGTATCTGAATTTCATATCTTCAGACACAAAGAATGGAGCACTGCATCTGTGGAAGCTGAACTTTTGGCTGCTATTTTTGCCATTTCTAAGGCCACCTGCCAAGCCTCAGGTGCTCTGCATGTTGATGCAAATGATGCACTAATGATTGCTCCTTGTCCTGAACACATTAAACCTATTTAATGTATCAATCTCTTTATCTGACGAATCTTTAAGCTCTGCTGCATTTTTAATTGGAATAGTTTTAAAGGGATAGTAACACTTACATTTTACCATCCCCCATCTTGTAGCCCTTAAAAACTGAATTAAATGAGCCCAGCGGCATCTCTCAAACCTTTATGGTTTGAGAGATATCCGCTTTCAAAGTTTTGCTTTTTCCCCCTCTCCCCTGACGTCAGGTTCTCTAGCTGACAGCAGGGGAATCCGGTCCATGGATCGGTGGAGGCTCTTCAGCAGAGCAGACATTGTGTTATGGAAGAAGAAATCCTTCACTGAAATGGTATTCTACGTGTGATGGGGGAGGAACACTGGAACATTTCCCAAATAGCTATGTACTGTTACAGGTTTCAACACCACAGTGAGAAAATGTGGCTGTCAGAAAAGACCTGTGCATTCTGGGAAATCGATCAATTCTCTTCAGTCTCCAATATGAACAAGTAAAAGTGGCTCAGAGGAAGACTAGGATTAGGCTGCATATGAAGGCCATACTTCACAAGAACCAGGTCCCTGAATTCTGTTCTCTTTATACCAAGAGAATGTGATTTCACAGCCCTGTGCCTATAAGAACAAAACAAAAATGGCTAGTTAGTGAGAATCTTTTGCTCTGCAACCATCCCGAGTTAAGGTCACTTTTTAATACTGAGCATGAGGCTAGGGTAAAGTGATGCAGGCTGGAGGTCTTACCCTTTGAGAGTCTTTCTATTCAAGTGTTCTGCCCTCCTGGAGGATGGGACTTTACCTCATGATTCCTGTGTCCCACATAGGACAAAAAGAAAAACAAATTCCTAAGTTCCAAGGAAAGGACAATTCTGTTGGAAGTGGGGGGAAGAGATAAGGTATAGAGGAAACAAAGACAGAACCCTGACCAAGGTTATTTAATTCGCCATCCATGTGTCCATCACCGCCAATAAACAAAGTATAATCATACATACAAAATGACCTATTTTACCTCAAAATGTTTTGTTTTTCTTTTATGTATATGTCTGCATCCAGCCGTCCATGCCAGCCACCTCCCCCCTCTGCTATACAGCCAACATGCCATCAGTCTGTGCCAGACAACTCCTTGCAACATATCTGTACTAGCTAGTTCCCTACAGCCCCCATTTTTCTACTGAATCTGCCCTCTGCCCTTTTTAATTCTTCCAAGCTTCTCTCCACCATTACCCATCCACCAATCATTCTCAAATGATGACAGAGTGTTGACCAATGTCTACATAAAACACTGAAGTTTATGCTTGCATTTCTCTTCTCTCTGACAAACAAGTTTGTCCTAGGCTGTTGGAATGTGCGAGAACGAACTGACGAGAGACACTTAACTAGGAACGGCCCTAGAATTTAGAAGGCTCTTTAGGAATGGCTGGACTGCCAACAGCAGTATGATGTGCTTTAGGATTTTTCCACTATATAAGGAGCTAGTGAGTTAAGAGATACTGAACCTGGATAGCAGGCTCATTCCTAGTTGAGCATCTCTGACCAGTATTTTGTATATGCAAATTATCTTGTTTTGGTCATCCCCTAAGGGTAACAAGGAAATCCAGTTCAGCTGCACCTCATTGGTGAGGCCCAAACATACATCTGGGGTCCGCTAGTTTTCTTGTTAATAGAGGAACTGCATGGCACTTCATGGCTGGACTGCTACAGTGGCAGGATCAGTATGATGTATTTTAATACAGGGCTCAAAATTTCCACTCGCCACTAGCCAATAGAGAGTGAAAATTTAGCACTGGCGAGTAGAAATTCAGCCCTGGTTGGTATATTATGGCTCGCAGTGGCGAGTAACTTTTCAGGTCTGGCTAGTAGCAAAGGACTTTTAAGCCCTGCTTTAATATATTTCATAGCTGTGTAAGACACTAGTGAGATAAAGTAGATTGTGCCCTAGGTAGGGCACCATGGTTATAGAGCCTGTTACATTCCATAGCAGGCTTGTTTCTCGCTGAGCATCTCTGCTCAGTATTTTGCATATATTGAATGTAAAAGTTCAACTTGCTTGTAAGCCATGGGTAGCCAACCCTTGCTCCAAATGGGGCCGAAGTGGACTAATCAGTGGTTGTCCGTTTAATTACTCCACCCGTGCTCATTCAAGGATATCCTGTAAAACATGCAATGTTGGCAGCTCTTGAGGACAACGGTTGGCTACCACTGCTCTAAGCAAAATCAGGTGCCATGTGGTCAGTTAGTGAACATAATGTGTTTTATACCATGGATGTTGGATTCTTTAACACAATGGGTAAAAAAAAATTACCTCTTCTGTACTGCGGGAATATCTCTGTCTATAGTCGTCATTTTTATTGTCCGGTTCTCTCTTGTCTTCTTGTTTTTCTTTGTCTTGCTTCTCTTTTTCTTCATTTTCTTGTTCTCTGGATTGAGTTGGCCGACTTCTACCAATAGTTTTCTCTGCTTCTTGGAGGTCAGTTAATGTTACACCCTAAAGACCAAAGCATACATTCAAACTGAGCAGAATCTTCATATCATTGCTCATCTCACACAGCAAAGCCACTAGGGTACAAAACAAGTAGCTGAAACTTCTGAGTCTTGTCAATTTTTCTTGACTGAAAGGAATTCTGCAATCTGTAAACAGTCTAATGTCATGGACCATATAGATAAAATAAAGGGAGTAATTCTGTAGCCAACCAACTGCACCACAGGGGACAAACGAAAACTCCCACTGATATAAATGGGCCTTTTAAATCCATGTTAGTGAGATCTCAGAGAGTTTAAGACCATCTAACATTTAAGGGGTTAAACTCTCCATTTAAACCAACTGGAATTATGCAAATTTTAATACGTACCCTATGGCTTAACTGGTTTATTCCAGTGTTGCTCCTGTTTTGCATTGAGCATACAGCCCAAATTGAGGTCTTATTCATGGGTTACACGTATTAGCAAATACATGTGAGCAGATACTAATTCTTTAACCCGTTAACATCCAAGGACGTGTCAGGACCGTCACAGATTTCAGTCCCTTAAGGACCAGTGACGGTCCTAGCACATCATAGGTTAAATGATTGTAGCACGCCTCAGGCTGTGTTGTGATCATGCCGAGGACGCTGAAACAGACTGCTCCAGAAGCAGAGCAGTCAGTTTCAGCCTTTCAGCAGTGAGCAGGTATATATGATTGCTCATACAGTGATCACACGTGCTGGCTCAACCAATGACAAAACAAATGTATTCTACACATTACCTTTGTCAGTGTTTTCTGCCTTGCTCTTTCTCACTGTGATAGTGGGGAAGAGAGAATAGCACTCCCATTACTTATTACTATGACGTAATACTATACACACCACATTACCACAAGGCAGGGAATGAGGAAAGTATCTTTTTTAAGTGTCGCCCACTATTGGGTGGCAAAGAAAATGGGTCAATAAACATGTAGCCGGCGTGAAAAGGGCAATATCAGAATCTTGCCTGCATCAAAAGGGCGAGACTGATATCGCAGGCTTAAGTGTCACACATTTTATTTGTTAACTATGAAAATTAAATGATCCAATACCTTGGAAACAAGAAGCCTTTTCAGGTCTGTGTATTTCATCTTGCAGCTCTTACACAAAGCGCGTACGCTTGCTCTGGAACCACTCTTGCGCTCAAAGGATTAACATACATGGATGTAAACACTAGAAATGGTTGTATATGTGATTCCTACATGAAATGCATGGACCCGAAAAGGCTCCTTGTTTCCAAAGTAATATCAAGGACAGCTACTAAATGTGCGACGTTTAAGCCAGCGATCAGAATCTCACCCTTTTTATGCGGGTGAGATTCTGCTATTGCCCTTTTCATGCCGGCGACATTTTTAATGCTTCTTTTTCATTGTCGCCCAATAGTGGACAACGTGTTGATAGTGAACCAATGAGGAACATAGGTATTTTATGTCAAGAAGGACAGTATCCCAGTGAAAAGGGACATTTGGGAGGTATATGAACGTCCACTCATACCTTTTATCCAGTTCCTGTTAAAAATGCACTGAGCACAAAGCATACCTATTAACCTATAAAAAAAAGTTATACATATTTTTTCCAAATTTTTTTTTTTATCATAATTAAACTATAATATGTGTCATACCCATAAATGTGGCATCAAAAGAAAGCACTAACTAACCTATAAAGAAGGTATACAATTTGTGTTCCTGTACTGAAAGAATTAGGGGGGAAACATGTTTGAACAAACACACACTAAAAAGGTCAAAATTGCTCTGGTCCTCTAGTGTAAAAACTCTTGGTCCTCAAGGGCTAAAAGCAGTGGAATAAACTAGCATTACTGGAGGACCAAGAGAGACAGTGCACTCGCCCAAGAGAGCGTGTATATGTTAAAAAAAAAAAAAAAAAAAAAAAAAATGCTTCCAATTGGGTACCACCTAAGCATGAGCTTATTTAAAAAAATAAATAAATAAATAAAATAGTGGTTAGTGACTGCTGGAAGTATAGGCAGGATCCAATACAGTCTGTACACTAACATTGAAGAATTAGATTTTATGAATAATAGTTCAGTGCGTTCAATACACACTGCTGGAATCCCAGTTCAGTGTCAGTTACGTACAGAGAAAAATATCACCATTGTCAATAAAACTGCCGAAATTGGGTACAGATGTACAGCATGGCTAAAGAAAGCTATTCAATCATTTAATTAATTTTCTTACCAACGAATGGGGGGGGGGGGGGGGGTGTTAAATTGTTTCATCTCACTCTAACTTTACATATACTGTAAGTGCAATTGCATAACATGTAAAGTAAACTAAAGTGGAACAGTCCAATATTCAATTAATAAATTATTAATAATAATAATACACATATGCCTGACCAGAATTTTCAGAGAGCTCCCGATGAGGTATATTAAAGGAGAACTCACACCCAACAAATTACTATGACTAGAAAATCTTAATGTCTACTTTGAATTTTACCTTCGCCCCGTCAATGTCAGCAAGTAAAAGCATCATCCGATCATCAGTTCAAACATTTTTCAATCTATATAATCAGCATTATTTCAAATAATTAAGGCAATACTTACTTATAAAGAGCAGAAATCCAAAGTCTGCCTATAACTCTTTAAAGAGTCAGTAATGTTCACTAAAAATATTTAGAGTTAGGTAGAGCTTGAAAAAAGAAAATAATTGCCACAAAGCTTCTCTCTCAAACCATAGCGTTCCCCCTTCCCTCTCCTTCTCCTGACATCAGCGTCTAGCTGACATCAGGAGATCCCTGTCAGAGGGCCAGCAGGCAGCTCTTCAGCAGAGTCCAAATAGCATTACTTAAAGGGATAGTAATACTTCGTTTTATCTTTATTTTATTTTGTAGGCATTAAAAAAATACGAACAATAATATAAGTCTTATCTCCCAAACCTTTATGGTTTAAGAGATATTCACAAGCAAAGTTTCCCCTCCCACCCCTTTTACCTAGTGTAAGCCATCTCTTCTCAGATGTGGAATCTGGTTGTAAGACTAGACAGATAACAGAAGGGGACAATTTTCATTCTATTAGAACAATGAAAGCCCTGCCCCCCTTCAAACGTTTTTCCCTTATCTTAATTGAAGATTGTCCCTCTCTGCAGTCTACCTGGGCACCTCCCTTCTGATCTGGCTGAACAGTGTTACATCAGTAAAAGGGGCGGGAGGGGGATAATTTGTCATTGAATTACTCTTGAACTACAACTCTGAAAGAATTGAAATAACACTCCAGATACTATGATGATTAATTAGAGCTGCTTTTATTATGAAACATTACTATCCCTTTAAAAATTCATTCATTCATTGGAAAGGTCTACAAAGTGTGCTTGCAAACCAGGCACACTTTGTAGACTTTTCCAATGAATGAATTATTTTGCAACAACATGATTTCAGCTCTGCTGCAGAGCCTCCTCGAGTCATGACTCGAATCTCCTGCTGTCATGAGAATCCCTATATCTCTCAAACCATAGTGGTTTGAGAGATAGGGTTTGTGGCAATTAGTTTCTTTTTTCAACTTTTATGGGACATTACTGTCCCTTTAAGCAAAGGTATTAAATATGATGCAACATATAAGTTGATGCTTTCATACCTGTGTGGATCTTCTCGACTGTCTGGCTTGTCTTGACCTAGCTTTTCTTTGAGACTCAGACTCTTCATCTCGAACTGGAGTGAGATAGGACCTAGTAAAACAGGTAAAAGTGTTATAGGTCACATTCTAGAAAAATACATCTGCATCTAGCAGCTACAGAGAGAGGATATTAGTGAACTTACCATTAAATCCTTTCTAGTCCATATGGGACACAGGAACCATGGTGTTGAGCTCCCTCAACCCGAAGCGCAGTGCACTTCAAAAAGATGTCATTTGGGTGGAGACTCCGCCCTCCATCTCAAATTCCCATATTCATGTGTGACCCAGTACCAGTACCACAGAATAGAACCAAAGTGGGAAGAAAAGAAAAGCCCCTACATGATACCTCCTATGCCTGGGAAAGGAAACACAGGTAGCTTTTTCTCCATGAGGAAGTCCTGTGTTCCATATAGATTAGAGAAAAGAATTTAATGGCAAATTCACCAAAATCCTATTTTCTCTTATGTCCAATATGGAACAGAAGAACCATGGGGAAATACCAAAGAATCCTTAAGATTCCAGGGAGGGAAAGGAGAAACTCAGTCAATACATAAGATTCCAGTATTCCACAGGACTAAACAATCTATGTAATCTCATGTGACAAAGGACACCAACTATCACAGTAAACCACACAAGAGCCAACAGGGCTCAAACTACTAAACAAAAACGTGACAGAGAAAAAAAAAATAGCCCTTAAGCCAAACTGCCAGAAGGACCTTCTGGCCTGTGTAAAAAAAAGACCACTTTGCAGCCTTGCACAGCTGTTCAGCAGGTCTGGTTTTTGTAGGCCCAGAAAGCACCTCCAGATTTAGTGGAATGTTCCATGGCCTTGAAAGAAACCGTTTTTTTCCCGGGCAAAGAGGTAATCAGTCTTGCAGAAAGGCTGAGTACAATGCACATAATACTTAAGGCATCGCATCACATCCAACAGGCAAATATACTTCACCTGTTGGAAGTCAAGATCGCCTGACTGATGTAAAAATCCAAAACAACCCTACAAAAACAACAAAGTACCACCCTGACCTCATGAAAAACTAAAAAAGGTGGTTTGCAAGACAGACTGCAACCCATCAACCCTCCAGACTATGGCCAAAAGGAAAGTGATTTTTTTTTTTTTTTTTTTTTTTTTTTTTTTTAACACTCAAAAAGCCTTTTAAAGACCCTAAAGTTTAAATTGAGGTCCCATAGAGGCGTGGGTTCTCTGAAGGAAGTTAAGGCATGAAGCACCCCTTGAACTAAGGTTTTAACATACAGGAGGATTGCAATGTGTCTCTGAAAGTGGACAAAGAAGCTGAGATTAATATACCTCAGACTAAGAGCCTTGTTTATACCATATTGTAGAAAGGCCAAAACTGTGGGAACGTCAAAGATCTGGGCAGGCACACCTTTGCCAACGCATTATTGGTGGAAGATGCACGACATTTTACGGTATGCTTTAGATGAGACAGGCTTCCTAGCCTGCACCATGGTAGAGATGACCTTGTCTCTGAATGCTTTCCATTTTAAGATGGCGATGTCAAGAGACATGAGGCCAAAGTTAGTCACTCCACAACCTGTTATGAGATGGTACCCTGGAGAAGGACATCTGGTCTTGGCTCCTGTATAGACAGGTTGAGAATGGCCATAAACCAGGCTGGAGAGGCCAGAATGGAAAAATCAGGATGCCTAAAGCATTCTCCATCCTGATTTTCCAAATTACCCTGGGAATTAGGGGAATCAGAGGTAAACATAGCATAGATGGATGTTCCATGGAATTGACTCTGCATCTCTCACAAAGGCTCAGGGATCCCCTGTACCTGTGAAAAACAGAGGAACCTTCATGTTCTTCAGAGAGGCTATCAGATCTATTGCTGGGAGAACCCAATGCTGAACTACCAAACTGAACACCCCCTGGTTCAGTTGTCAGGATCCTCACCTTGGTGGCGGAAAAAGTGCACAACTACATTTTCTACCCTTGGTTTTCCTTCCACGCTAAATTGCTTTCAGTTCCTCCCTGGCAGTTGATGTAAGCCTCTTTTATTGCGTTGACTGACTGCACCCATCCTAGAGTACACATCAGTACTTGAAGCCAGCGAAGTAGCACCAGACAGATGACATGGATCTCCAGGATGTTGATTAACAGAAGCCTCTCCTCAGGTCCACCATCCCTGTGCTGACAGGAGACCCAGGGTAACATACCAGCCTCTTAGGCTAGCATCTGTTGTGATCAGGTTGCACTCCAGAAACAAAGTGACATCTCTGAGTTAGGCGAGATTAATGTAGCCACCAAAAGTAGGTATTCTCTCTTGAGGTGAGACAGTCAGGGAGTGAGACAGGTGGTACTTGAGAATGTCCAGTTACAGCCCTCATGTGGAACAGAGCATAAGGGACTGCTTCCAGGGCAGACAACAGGGATGGGATTGGAGAAGACGTCTTTATGTTACAAAGTCTAATCTTGGTGTATCAGAATGTGGGTGCACACTTGGATATGGAGTACCAAGAGGTCATCTGAAGGATCCTTGATGAGCAGGTCATCCAAATATGGAGTTAGAGAATGGATATATGTGGTCAAAGCTACCAATCGTCATGATGATTCATGGAGCAGAAGCCAGGCCAAAGGGCAGTGCAGAAAACGGATAGTGATTGCATTCAAAAAACCAAAACACAGGAAACGCTGGTGGTCTGGATGAACTGGGACATGCATATATGTGTCCTGTGGATGCATGGAGGCCAGGAACTCTCCTGGACATACTGAGTGCCAAGATTCCATCTTGAAGCTTGAAGCAGCCACGTATTGGTTGGGATATTTCAGGTACAGAATAGGTTGACATCCGCAGTAGTCCTTGAGAAGTGTAAAACTGTTGGAATGAAACCTGAAAAGCTCTCTTGCCTGGGACCCGTACAAGGACCTGCTTATCCAGCAGACTGCTTCAAAGGGACACAATCACTCTGGGTCACAATGAGCCTTTGACAGAGGATTTTAGTCTTACCTGTTAAATCCTTTCCTCTTGGTCCGTAAAGCTTACAGGTACACCATGGGGAGGTGACAGCTCCTCCCAATAGGCTGGAACAATTCTTCAAGAAGTGCAAGGTGGAGCCTCCCACCCTCCTCTACACAGGCCACCTAGCCACTCCCCTCCCCCAGATAGATTTGAGACAACAAACCTACTGAGCTAGATAGCGAGAAGAGTAAAACTCCTGTGAGCATGGACCCATTTGGACTCCCATGTCCAGCCACAGGAAACCAAGCACTGTCCCTTTTACTGGGTGGGAGACCTGTAAGCTATATGGACTAAGTGAAAAGGATTTAAAAGGTAAGGCTAAACTCCTCTTTCCTCTGTTGTCCAATATAGCTTACAGGTACCATGGGGATGTACCAACATTGAGCTCCCATAGGTGGGAAGAGAAGGAAAGGACCAAGTGCCGGTCCCTATGATATAAGAGATCCCATGGACTAACCAGGACACGGAACAGCCCAAGCTAACCAAGTGTCAATGGACACTGAAAATAACAGCACACTTGAACAAGGGCCAACTGGGCTCAAACAGTTAAAGTGCTATAAGGCACAGAAAATGAAAAGTCCTAGACAGGCAAAACTGCCTCCAGGACTTTCCTGCCAAATCTGGCTTCAGCCGAAGCCAGAACATCCACACGATAGTGTTTGGCAAAGGTGTGCACAGCAGGCCAAGTGGCCACCTTGCACAACTGTTCAGCAGAGGCCTGATTCTTGTAGGCCCAAAAGGCCCCAACACACCTGGGTGAGTGTGCTGTAATACGGAAGGGAACAGGTTTCCCTCAGATCATAAGCCTTGCGAATGGATGCTAGACTTAATCCAGGACGCAATAGTCACTTTGGACACAGCCAAACCCGCCCTGGGACCCTCAGGGATGACAAACAATACATCCATCTTGTGGAAGGACTTTGTACAGTGCACACAGAACTTGAGGAAAACACATGTAAACGAACAAGTGGAGATACCTCTCCTAGGGTCAGGACAAAAGGAAGGCACAACAATCTCCTAATTGATGTGGAACTCAGAGACCACCTTAGGACGAATTTCCTGGGAGGTACAGAGAACAGCCTTATCCTTGCGAAACACCAGGACAGGTAGTTTGAAGGAAAAGGCCTGCAACTCAGCAACTCTGTGTACAGAGACCATAGCCAAAAGAAAAGCCATCATCCATGTCAGAAGACGCAGAGAAATTGTAGCAAAGGACTCAAAGGGAGGCCGCTGCAAGACCCCCAAGACAAGGTTAAGGTCCCACTAGGGAGAGGGAGCCAAGTAAGCAGGGAAAGCATGTGCAACACCCTGAAAGAAGACCTTGACATATGGCAACGTGCCTCTGGTAAAAGAACGAGAATGCTGAGGTCTGAAACTTCAAAGAATTAAGGCTAAGGCCCTTGGTTCATACCATCCTGTAAAAAGGAGAAGATGGATTTAAGGTCTAATTCCTTTGAGGACAGATTCCTGTCCATACACCAAGAATGAAATGTAGACCAAACCCTGTGGTATATGCAATAGCCACAGAACGGACCAAGAATCCACCGCAAATGCCAGAGGATCCCTCCAGAGACTGCAAAAGAACTGAACCTTCCAGTGTTCCTGGACTCCCCAGGTCCACGGTTTGGCAACTGAGAAAATCTGTGCTTCCTATAACTGGAATGTGCACGGTAGAGATGGCAGGAACATGCACCTTTGCCCAGGCTAAAATAGCCTTTACCTCCAACCAAGCAGCTGCACTTCTGGTACCTCCCTGCTTGTTGATGTAAGCAACATCCAGTCAGATGAGATGACAAAGACTGGGCATCCCATCAAATGGGAGGACCAATTCACCAGAGCATGGAGACTCTCTCTGAGGTCCAATATGTTGATAGGAAGGAGGGTTTCCTCTACAGACCAGCGACCAGTTCCCAAGCCGAACAGGCTACCGTCCTTCGTTAGTATGGTCCAGTACAGGATCACAAAGGGTCTCCCTTTCCTCAGGCTGGAGCAGCCCAACCACCAGCGGAGGTCTATCTTCACCTCCAAGGGGAAGACAGACAGGATGATCCAGAAGGGCCGGATCCCCTGGCAAACCCAGATCACGAAGCTCTGAAACTCCCTGGAGTGAGCCATGGAGTACAGTACTGCTTCCATAGTAGATATCCTCTTGTCCACCAGTGAGGAAAATTTCCATGCTGGAGTCCACTCCAGAGTGCGAGACACCTTGGAGGACCTTGTTAAACAGATAAAGTCCATCAGAAAACCATGCCCTGACAAGTGCTGAACCAGAGACCAAGGAAAACCAGGTCCTGAAGGGATCGGAGCAGACTTGTCCATATTCAGGATCCATCCATGTTTGAGGAGGATCTGCGAACTGTCTTGGACTGGACTGTCAGGAGATCCATGGAGGGAGCCTTCAAGAGAAGGCTGTCCATGTATGGAGTTACATGAATCCCCCTTGGTGTGCAGGAAGGCAATCAGAGCCTCCAAGAACCAGGCGAACACCTGAGGAGCCGTGGTGAGCCCAAAGGGTAGGGCTGTGAACTGGAAGTGCCCCAGGTCGCAAGAAAATCTGAGGTACCTCTGACTGTATGAATGAATTGGAATGCGCAGGTAGGCATCCTGTAGATCCAAACATGCCAGAAATTCCACTGGACACACATACCCATGTATCTGGGAGTCTGAGGGCAGAGGCTGAGCGGGAGGAGGGAGGCTTTGCCCAAAAGACCCTGGTTGTTTTAAGTGCCCTGTCCTCCTGGAAGAGGGAGTTCAACCCCAATATTCCAGTGTTCCATACTAGACATAAGGCAGTACATAAAGGAGTAGGTGGTTGAATTTAACAGAAAAATTAATTGAAGTGACAAAGAACAGTATATAGACCCCAGGGTTCTTTCTTTAGTCTATACTGGCAGTTGATAAAACAAGTTTATACTATAAAAGAGAACAGGGAAGTCATTTAATGGGAGACCACCTAATGGGGAATTACACAGCCCCATATCTCAGGATAAATATAAAAAAGTCTAAAACTAAGAACGGTGCCAACTTGCCCTTCCCTGAGGCACTTGAAATTGAAGGGTGGGGTAAAGCTGGAAGGGGAGTCTGTTTTCTGAAGTTTCCTGTCCTCTGAAGGAACCCATAGATTCCTTTATTCCACAACGGATGTAAAAGAAAAGGGACTTTGCATTGTGCTACACAACCCTCTGGTGCTCAAAAGGTTGATACTGAATGCCAGATATCTCAAATTGTGAGGAATGAGCTTGAGACCTCTAATATACAAGGGGTTATAAAACCCCCATTGCAAAATAAACAGGAAATTAAAGTTTGCTGTGCTGCAGTTGGTGTATCCCGGAACCCTGGAGTATCTATACATCACGAACAGATAAAGGGGAGGAAAAAAAAAAATAAAAAAAATAAAAAAAAATCAACATCTGTGTCCATCTACAAGAAAGTTCACAAATTCTGAAAGTAGTTTGTGAAAGTAAAAGTGCAATTCAGTAAGTGTAACTAGTGCCTTCTGGAACAAACTGCGTCATGGAGGACAACCAATTCTCCAAATAGCCACTGATTTAAACAGAACTTTTAATCCCTTGAATGCTAGTGGTCTCCAATGTACTTTGAAATGAATAACCTTTCAAGGCTCCAGAATTATACTGGTTTAGCTTACTGAAATGCACCCCAAGACAACAATGTGGCACACTTCACAAAAAAATATACACACCTGCGTCTTTCCCTGACCTCCACTGTGGAAGGAACAGTGCCAGCAGAGGTTGTGGTCATAGTTGTAGATGTGGGATTTACAACAGTTGGTGCAACAGGAATGGTGACTGCTGTAGGAATGGTATCCTTATCTTTTTCAGAACTATCGTCTGCCCACAAACGGTTTGAGGTACTAAAGCAAAGAAAAAAAAAAAAAAAAAAAAAAAATCAGTTTTACAAAGAGGTTCAATTCCTTTTAGAATTTTATAATATAAAAGCAACAAAACAAAGCAGTTTCAAGTGGCAGTCTACCAGCAATATATCGAACGGGGACAACTTAAAATACACTGTTACATTAACCCTTCTGACCCTAAAGAGGTTATATGAGCAGTCTTTTTCCCCTAAAGGATGTGAGTTATATGGCTTTCCCAACTCGCTGAAGAAAAAGGGTCACCTACTGAAAGATTTTTCATTCAGTTACTACCATTCAGCTGGTGTCCAAAAAGTATTTCATCAATTGAATGTTAGGGGGTACAAAATGGTTGATTTATTCTTACACAATGCAAAATAGAAAACTTCAGTTTTGAAAAGGAAAGCATACACAAAAAATAAAAAATAGGATTTAGTGTTCGTACCTGTTAAATACTCTCTCTATAGTCCATATGGAACACAGGGACCATGGGGTTGAGTACCTTCCTTCTGGAGGGCAGGACACATCTCAAAAGACAGTCTTGTAGGTGGAGACTACTTATCCAGTTTGAATGTGACCGAAGCCACACTAACAAGGCAAGCAAAAGAAGGAAATCTCCTGTCAGAAGAAAGACCCTAAATGGACTCCACATCCCAGACAGGCAAGACCAAAAAGGAGGTCCCTTTGCAGAGGGAGACACCTGTTCCATATGTACAATAGAGAAAAGGATTTAACAGGTAAGAACACTAAAATCCTATTTTCTTAAATGCTGATGTCAAACTGTATTCCAAAGTGCTTGTGTCCAGACTACAGCCTCTCCTACCATCAATAATAGCACCTGATCAATCCGGGTTGTCTCAGGTAGAGCGATGAGAGATAATATCATACGTGCAGTGGCACTGATCCAAGAGGCTACTTCCCAATCCACTCCATCCTTATTGTTCTCGCTTGATGCGGAGAAAGCTTTCGACTGGGTGGATTGGGACTATATGGAAGCAGTGTTGAGGTGGTTGGGTATGGGTCCCAGATTTTTACATGCCATTCTCTCTTTATATTCAAATCCTTCTGCAAGAATTTGGGTGAATGGGATTGTCTGCCCCTTTCTGTATTGGCAATGGGACTCGCCAAGGGTGTCCTTTGTCTCCTATTATCTTTGTTCTCACCCTTGAACCTCTTTGAGCCTCAATAAGAAAATGTGCAAATACAGCTGGAATTCCATTTGGAGGCAGAACAGTCAAACTAGCGTGTTTCGTGGATGATATGCTGATCTGTGCGTCTTCCCCCCAGAAATCACTACCTCACCTGACGTCTCTTCTCACTTTTTTTGGTATGTCGTCTGGCTTGTAAATTAATTTTGCCCTTAAATATTGATTCTACTACCAAAAAGGCCCTGCAGACATCTCACCCTTTCAAATGGAATGACAACGACAAAGTACCTTGGGATCATTTTGACTCCCACAGTGAAGGACATCTTTAGCACTAACCTGGCTAGATTAGAGTTAGACCTGTGGACCTTGGTGCCCTCATGGGACAACATCTTTCTATCCTGGATAGGGAGGGTGAATCTGGTAAAAATGGTTCTCCTGCTAAAAGTATTGTATATATTCAGATCTCTTCATTTGCAGGTGTCGGAGAAGTGTTTACATCTGCTTCAGCAGCTGCTTAATGGATTTATCTGGAAATATAAACGGCCGGATTTGGGGATGAAGCTTCTGTCTCAGGCTTGGGGCAGGGGTGGTTTGGGGCTCCAGTGTATTGTGACTATTGACGTTCGACTATGCTTTATGCTGTGGTGGAACTTTGTGGTCGATCACCTCAGAGACCTTGGGTTCGGTTACTTCGGCAGCTTGCTCCCAATATAGATTTCCTACAACTTCTATGGGCTTCAAGGAGGTGCCATCCCTCCCACACTTACTCAAAGTTGGGTAACTAAACACCTTTTGGAAGTTTGGGGATGATGTAGAATGTTATATGGCTTATCAATCCCTCCTTCCCCATTATACGCTATAGTGGGTAATCCTGATTTCCCTCCAGGACTATGTGCCAGGGCATTTGCTATCTGGTCGAGACTGGCCCTAACTGATCTAGCGCACTTGCCATGGGATTCACAGCTCCCTTCATTTGAGCATCTGTGCGCTACATATGGTTTGCAAAGGTCTGAACACTGGAGGTACCTGCAAGTTCGACATCTTTTGTCAACCTCTGTATTATCGGATTACCACCCTAGGGCCCTCTCTCAATTCGAAACTATGCTTTCCAATTCGAAGCCTTTGACAAAGGGTCTTTCTAAACTTTATGGTTTGCTTTGTACCTCCAACCCCGTAGCAGCTAACCCTCACTGGACTGCATGGGAAACTGATTTAGGCTTGGGCATACCTGCTTCTCTGTGGCATGCAGCCTGCTGACGGAATAGGAGGTTTGTTCCTTGTGTCCCCCTCAGAGAAACGAACTATAAAATTATGACACGTTGGTACCGCTCGCCTGGACAATTGGCGAAGATTGGGGATGGGCACTCTAGCACATGTTGGAGGTGTGGTAGCGAGGAGGGGTCTTTATTTAATCTCTGGTGGTCTTGCTCGCTAATCCGCCCATACTGGTTGGAGGTTCACTCCTCCTTGAAGCGTCTGTCTGGCATGGTGGTCCTGTGTACTCCCATGGCCCTTTTGCTGGGTATATTCATGATGGCACTCACCGATGTGGCAGGAAAGGTTGTCGCCCCTGAAGCTATGCATGACTGGCAGCTGCTGGTAAAAGCGGCATGGTCATGCATACCGAGACTTTGGCGTTCCGTCACTCAGTCTACCATTCAGGATTGGAAGATATGGCTCCGTGTAAGCTTACACTCCTTCTCCATGGGACGATTCTAATCTTTTCAGGAAAGGTTTTCAACATGGTTTGCTTTCTTAGATCCCTCTTTGCAGGCACCTTGGGATTTGCAAGCTACGGCGCCCTGATTGTGCTCCACGTATCTATCCCTTTCCCTCTTTTCTTCTCTTCTCCTTTCTCCCTTTTGTAGCTTTGAGCCTCATTTTCAGCCTCATTTCATCATTTTATCTTCATCTCATCCTCATCTCAACTATTCATCATTTTTATAAACATTTAATCTCTGTTTGCAAAGTTACTATTTTTCTGGACTTGCCTCATTGGAACATCAGGTACTATTCAATTCAAAGCAGAACTACCACCTCTTAAACACTATCTTCAGTAACTCCCCATCTGGCGACTAGCAGCTTAGTAGCGCTAGTCAGAATTGCTACCTTATTCAGAAGAAATATGCATTCTTACCGGGCTGACAGCAGCACGGATTGCAGACATCTTGCCGTAGTGACATTCTCACCTGCACCGTCAGTCCCAGCCGGGTCTATGATGCATTGCTAAGAGCCATTCGGCTCCAAAAGGGGACTGACAGCGCAGGAGTCACTATAGGAAGATGTCTGAGCTCCGTTCTGCTGTCAGCCCGGTAATATTTCTTCTGAATAAGGTAATAATTCTGGCAACTAGCACTATTAAGCTGCTAGTCACCAGATGGGGAGTTATTGAAGTTAATATGTTTAAGAGGTGACAGTTCCGCTTTAACACAACATATTATATGACTGAGGTTTTATTTTTATAAAAATTCTGATTATTGTTGCTATTTCGGACAATTTTTTTTTTTTTTTTTGACTATTTTTTGAATAATTCCATTTATGTTCAGTGACTGGTTTCTCATTTCTTCATTTTTTTTGTCATCATTTATTCATTCCACTTGTTATCACTGTTGCATGTTCAGTACAATAACACACACACATTATATATATATATATATATATATATATATATATATATATATATATATATATATATATATAGATATACCCTCCTATATAATAATTCGCTAAAACGTGTATAACGCCATGTCATGCGCAGTAGACACTGCTGCCCATGCTGCAGTCATGCGCAGTAGAGACTGCCCGCGCCGCGGATGATACAGAGCTGGCCCTGTATCAGCCGCGACGCGAGCAGTCTCCACTACGCGTGACTGCCCCGCGACCGGGTGGCAGTGGCACTGTGGCCCGTGTAACGGGCTCTTCAACTAATATTATATATATATATATATATATATATATATATATATATATATATATATATATATATATATATATTTTTTTTTTTTTTTTTTTTTTCCTTATCGCTACACACACACACCTTTAACTCTTTGAGTGCCAGAGTGGTACGGAATGCATCGCAAAGCAATGCATTCTGTACCACTCTGGCACTCAAAGGGTTAAGTTTTATACACGTATACTCTGCTTTTACTAATATTTACCCTATAATATTGGACTATTAAGCTGACAAAGGAATAGAAGCCCAAGGCTCAAAAGGAGGTCTCTGAAGGACACCTAAGACAAAACAGATCCCACAGACATGGGCAAACGTAGTTACATAGTAGTTTAGATTGGGGAAAAAAAAAAAAAAAAAAAAAGACGTGTCCATCACGTTCAACCCTTTTCCTATTCCTTTTTACCGCTGTTGATCAAAAAGGCAGCAAACCTTGAATTCTTGTTGGCACACCATCAGTGAAAAATGGACCAGATCTTTTAGCACCTCAAAGACCAGATCAATTTCCTAGCCAGGATTATGGTGTAGATGACTTCATCTAAGAATCCCTTCCATCTCAGAAAGGTGGCCTCAAGAGCAATGCCACCAAACCCCTCCACATACTCGTACCACAGGGGTCCCCTAGAGCAGGTCTGCATAACAAGCTCTCCTGGGCTAGAATGGGGCTATTAGAATGACCAAAGCCTTTTCCATTCTGATCACCCTGGGGAGAGGAATCAGGAGGGAAACATAGGACAGTTAAAAGGTCAATGGGATGGATATGGCATTCAGCGTGAGGCCAGAAGGAACCCTGTCTGTGGGCAGAACACAGACACTTTCTTGTTCTCCCTGGTTGCCATAAAGTCTATTGCTGTAACATCCCAGCATTGAACAATCAGACCACCACTGGGTGAAAGCTCTGAGTTTCATGATTTCACGTCTTGTAGACTGATGAAGTCTGTAACTGTTTTCCACGCTGGAATGTGGACAGCTGAGATGGCAGGAATACTGGAATTTGCCTACAGAAAGAGATCCTTCACATCTATCCACTATTTCACTGCACATCACTACCATTGAGAGGTCTGACTGGACCCTCACTGAGGCCCCCTTGAGTACCAGGGACCAGTTCAAGAAAGTCAGACAAATCTCTAGGAGTTCCACAGTGTTGATGGTAAGGAGACTTCTCACCAGTTCATGTGCCCTGGGCACCCAGGTGTCCCACGGTTGCACCCCCAGTCTGACAGGCTGGCATGTGCTGTCACTATGTTCCACTCTGCTAACACAATGAGTCTCCTCCAGTCTGATGTGGAAGATTAAGCTACCACTAAAGATCCTCACTGGACTGCTGTGAAAGGGTCATGAGATGAGCCAGTTTCTGGGACCAGGTCTTTATAATGTCAGACGTTCCCTCATAGGGGACTGCCGCCAGTGCATACACCAGATGACCCAGGTCTTGCATGCAGTCCCTGATCGTGGCCTAGGGCCACTCTAGTGACTGAGACATCCCAGGATTCAGCTGCTGTGAGAAACACCTTCCCTGTAGAGCGCTGAATCTCATGCCCAGAAACCAATACCTGAGGTGGGATAGGAGAAGACTTCTTTAGGTTGAGAATACAACCTTAATGCTCAAGAATGTGGGCACACTCTTGGATACCGAGAGGAAAGAGTTCTTCTGAAGGAACCTTTATCAGGAGACCATCCAACTATGGTCTCAGAAATGCCTTGGGCATGGATGTATGCAGGGAAGCTGCCATGATCTTGGTGAAGATTCTGGGAGCCTAAGCCAGGCCAAACAGCAGAGCCACGAACTGGCAGTGATTGCAAGCAGAAGCAAAAATGCAGAAAGAACTAGTAGTCCAGGTGGGTCGGGACATGCAGATATGCGTTCTGAAGATCCAGAGGAGCTAGAAACTCCCCTGGGCACATAGCTGCAATGACAGAACACAAGGATTTCATCTTGAAGTATGTAGCAATCACGTACCGGTTAAGACATTTCAGGTAGGAAATTTCAAGCAGAAACCATCCTTTTTGGCAAAAACAAAAACGATAGAATGAAAAACTGAAAAGCACTCTTGAACTAGTATGGGTATCAGAACCTGTTTTTTTGTTTTTGTTTTTTTAAGAATGGAGACTGCTTCATTGAACAGCCACAACACTCTGCATTTTGAGAAACTTTTGACAAAAAGAAGCAATATGGAGGAAAGTAGTTGAAATCTATGTGATACCCTTCTGATACCACCTGCAAAACACACAAACTGGTCCATTACAGAGAATGTACAGGCATCTTGAAATAGGCGGAGACTGTTCTCTATAGGTCACAAAGAGGAAGGATTCAGTGAGTTATGCAGAGTTTGGCTTGTCAGAAAGACTTTGCAGAAAACTGCTTATGCTTCAAAGTCCGTCTGGGCTTTATGGTTGGAAGTTTTTCGAAGAATGAGCGATTTGCTTCCAGGATTGGCAGGGGGAACAAAACTCACTTGCCTTCCTTGCCAGAAAGCACCACTTGGAGAAAATCTGGGACAACAACAAATAGGGCCTTTTCCATGAAAAGGTAAGGACACCTACGACTTTTTAGAGGATTGGTCTGCAGACCAAAACCTGAGCCACAGTGACAAATAGAAAAGGCTGAGTATTTACCTGAAAATCTGGCCAAATCGAACAGAACCTCAGTAGTGTAAGCATTAGCTTCCATAAGGTTGGCTACCAAAATCAGCATGTTCTCCATAGGGACATCAGCATACTAAGCTTCACATAGTTCTTCCTACACCGCAGTAGTGAAAATAGGCCTCAGTGCTGCACAATTGGCTGCAAAGTTGGATTTAAGCAAGGAGTAAAGCCTCTTGGTCAGCCTGGTCATTGAGCCCTGCAACATGTGCAAGAGGGAGGGCAATGTTATTTGCCAGATACGAGAGAGTGATCATCGGTGGGAAAGAAGCTTACCAAGTAAGTGCTTCAGCTATAAAAGGGTATAGCTTGGAAAAGCTTTTATTATGGCAAAAAAGTCTCTGAGCTGGAATTATCCTTTCTTCCATAAGGATCTGATCAAGAGTGTAATTTGGAGGGACAGAGCAATCTTTCATGCACATCTGGAAAATAGCTGGGGAGGTTGAACACCTATCCGCAGCCTCAGAAACCAAGTGTCTCCAACATTGATGAACCCCTCAACAGCGATTACAGGATCAGTCTCATAGGATTCTCCATAAGAGAAGAGTCTATATTCATCATCTTCAGAGTTCAATTCCTCTTCAAAGAATACCCAAACAACCTTTGGAGTGTGACCTTTGGATACAGGTTCAACCACTTTAAAAGTAAAGGTTTCCCGGAACCCCTTGAACAGAAGAAGGGATAGCTGCCACTGAGGAGTTTTAACCCAAGCTGGCTCCTGGTGGATGCTGGAGGGCCCCCGGTAAGCGGCAGGGACCAGAGTACATGAAGGAAATACAGTCCAGGAATATTCCCTTGGAAATGCAGTATGGCATGAGGAACAGTGAGAAATGCGAGGGAAGCCTTTGATTTTCCCATATGACCATGCCTGTAAGGTTAGATCTGTCCAGGAGACAGTGTATAAAACAAGTAAAAAAAAAACTAGTTAAAATGTCCCCAGTTTAAAGCAAAGCCCCCAGAAAGACACCCCCCTCCAAAAAAAGTACTTATTTGGTATGCAAAGGGTTAAACTAGAGGAGAAAGCAGGAGATAAATCCTCTGCGTAGGATAAGAAAGGTAGAATTAAGATGGCCACCAGTAAGTGCGCAAAACAATCTGGGGGGGGGGGGGGGGGACAGGAACCAGAGGATTATGGGAACTGGATTCTACGCCCTTGCTTGTTGCCTAGCAAATCAACGCTCTCCAGTCATGGGCCACAGTGCTCTCAAAGGACACTCGCAAAGTAGACAATGCGAAAGAGCATTAAGAGGCAAGATAAATGAGCCCACTCTGACCGTTCTAGCCAAATTGTTTGCAGAGACATGTCCCAAAGACGCTTCTACCATTGAAATCAAAAGTTTAAAGATGGCTGCAGGTGGGTGCCGGTTCTTAAAGGAGCCAAGCCAATAAAATCAGAGCAAACAAAAGAAAGAAACAGTCCCCAAACCCCCTGGGGTCGTCAGAGGACCAAGGTACTTAAAGGGTTACTCACTATTCTGTGAAAAAAAAGGGACTGAGCTGTTGGAGGGCAAGGTAGTCTCCACCCAATGGTTCCTGTGTTCCATATTAGACTTAAGATAATGTGCTATTAAGTCACATGGAATTTTAATTTTTTCTGTTGCAGTTTTGCTTCAGAATTGCTCGTCTTCTGCTTTCAGTGAAAGGACCAAAGTTTGTCAAAGGTAAATATCACCATGTTTTAAGGCCACACAGTATAGCCTCAGGCTTTTAAACAGTCTGCTCCCATTGGAGTAAAATGTGATTATTTTAATTTCTTAATGTATTACTATTGAAACAGATAGATAAAACAAAGTAACATGGATGAACAGCACAACTCCGACAACGGTTTGCAGTGTTTCCAGATTGCAGTTATTTAGGATATATGTGTAAGGTGAATCATCGTTAATATAAACAAACAGTGCAGGTCTGCAAAGTGCACTGTGCAACAGTCGCCCCAGCCGGGGGTGGTATGGGGATGGAGACCGGCTGCATGCAGCAAATCAGGGGTGGCAATTCTCACCACTGCAGCACTCCACCAGATTCCCAATGTGAAAAGATGTGCTCAATCAAACAAAGGATGCAAGATGATCATGGACCTGTATAAACCAGAGTGGTGACAGCATCCAGTCAACAATGTTTGTGTGTATGAATACTGACTGGTTGTAGAATAACCCCCTTGGATCCAAGGAAGGCTTCCAATGCATTGCAAAGAAATACATACTGTCTAGCATCTGTGTATGTAATCCCTCCTGTAAACCAAAACTGACAAAAAAAAAAAGGAGAGGATGATATACAGTATATAGTAGGGTGCAAAAGAGCATTTCTGAACTAGTATGACAAAATATCAAACAAATACATCATTTTCACTAATAAGAGTAAAAAACATGTTAGTACATACTAAAAAACAAAAATTCTCAATATTGGTTATGACCACCATCTGCCTCAATGAAAGCAGTTCTATTTTGTAATTATATTAACTTGATATACTAGTCTTCTGATGGTGTGATCACTTTAGCTCTGCCTGGTCTTGTGTTGAATGAAAATGATTTGGTTTCAGAAAAACCTATTCAGTGTACATTGTACTGCTCCCTTAGAAATATTCAACTTGGCTGTAATTTGGTGCTGGGAAAGTTTTTCAGGACTCAGGAGAACAACTTTTCTCAAACTGCATCACTAAACTCCTTTGACTAAGGTCCCCCTAGCCACGCCAGTCAAAATCTCTGCAAAGAGTTGGACCACCCTCACTTTTCTCCTCGGACAAAAAAACATGCCATGCCTCCTAAAAGAGCACCATTATATATATCTCATCTGCCACTCATTTATTCACTGACTCCCTTGGCAATGTGTTTCCAACAAAACATACTTTAAATTAACTGTGACAAACTCGTGTCTTTCATAAGAGTATCCACTGTGCTCTCATAGAACACATATCAAAGAGCACAGGCGCTAGTCGCCACTCAGTAATTTTGTGGCTTAACATGTATTGCCTCGCTATCAGTAAATTACTACCTTTCTCCTGGACTTCTGCATTACTCAAATCTCAGTGGATGCTCTTCTTCAATTAGCTTTAGGTGAAGCAGATAACTTACACACATTTACATGCCCGCTGCAAAGAGCTGCCTCTGTTGCCCCACTCAAACAGTCTTCGCTTCACATGGCCCTACGGCACCAAATTTCCCCAATGAGCCTGTACCTCCCACTGTCTTTCATTGCTCAGCCTTCTGCCACCTGCATTTTCTCCACTCCTCCCCTCAAATATTCCCCCTTTTCCTCTGTCACACCCCCAATGTGATGTGTCAGATCTTTGCTGGTGTTCATAAGCACAACAACGTGTAGAATCACCTCTATGCCACTTTCCTTTGTCACTGAACCCACTATCAACTGTATCAGAGGACTCAGTGCGAGAGAGAGCGAGAGATTTGACTGTGTGCAATTTGGCCGCAATCATCCACACACTACGTCAGTGATTCCCAACTACACACAATATGCAAAATACGTTCAGTAACATTGTTTTTGAATTTCACAATATGAGTAGAAATGACAACATTTCCACCTGTTGCAACTTAATTCCTTCAGGACCAGATCAGTATGTAATGCATTTCACAACTCTGATGCTCAAACTTTTACCCAATGCACTGTTATGCAATGCTTAGAATAACCCTCAGGAACTCAAAAGATTAACCTGCATGGGCAAATGCACCCTCAACTAGATATCCACAAATATAATCTTTCAAACATGGGCAATACTGTCCTTACTTTGCTAATATTTTAAATAAGATTAGTCACACGTTTTACTTTCAGATAGTCTGTGCGCAGGTTACTATAAGAAAGCTGCACAAACAGGCAAGTGTGTATGCTTTTTACCTGCTAGGCATGCTTGAAGAGGAACCGGTTGTAGTCCTGGCAGTACCAATAGTGTTAGAAAGACTCCTGGCAAGCCCGAGAGAGGTAGCTGTTGGCACAGATCCAGATGTTATGGTTGGAGCCCCAGAGCTAATCATGTCATCTTGTCTTCTACCAAAAGAGCCACTGGGAAGGAGGCAAAAAAATAGTTAATTACCAATTATTCACTTGTAAAAAACCTGCCATAACTAGGTTACTCTTTATTAAATTACATAATTAGAACAAGAAAGCCTCACTCATTTCACCAAGGAAGAGAGATATCAGTTTTGCAAAAGATGTATCCTTAGATGTGAGGACAAGCTGTCAGAATAAGAGACAATATAGAGCTATATCTTAGCATTTTAAAGAACAAAAGGGATGGCAAAATGTGTTGCTTTGCAATGCACTGCAGCCAATCTGGTCCTTAAAGGTTAAACGGATAGTAATACCTAAAATGTAAAAAAATATGTTGTAGGGTTTATCCCCCTGAGTAAAACAAGAGTACTCCCACTGCTGAAAGATGTTTCATTCAAAAGTTATTAATTTTCAAAGTTGAATTTTTTAGGTGCAATATCACAGTGGCCTGAAATTGTACAGTGGCGCTGTTGCTACACGATCCTATGGACAGCTCTGGTCTCAGGACCATAAATCTCCATAGGATGGTGTAGCAACAGCGCCACTGTAAAATTTCAGGCCACTGTGATATTGCACCTAAAAAATTCAACTTTGAAAATTAATAACTTTTGAATGAAACATCTTTCAGCAGTGGGAGTACTCTTGTTTTACTCAGGGGGACAAACCCTACAACATATTTTTTTTTTACATTTTAGGTATTACTATCCCTTTAAGGATTATATGGTCATGCAACACAATAAAAGCAACATGTTGCACCCCCCTTGGGTCCTTAAAGGATTAAGCTTGTGCATGCACATTCCCAAGCTGCAGATATAACATTCTAAAATGGATTTTAGTCTTACCTTGTTAAATCCTTTTCTCTTAGTCCATATGGAATACAGGTACCATGCGAGATTATATTCCTTTGGAAGGTGGTAACATATCAGAAGACAACATCTTGAGTGGAGCCTCCCTCTCCCTCTAACAAACTGGCCCTGCCCTTGCTTCCAGTTTTGATAGGAGACAAGCTAACTAGACAGGACAGACAGAAGAGGTAAGCTCCTGTGAGGAAAGACTCCTACACCCACTCAGGCGAGACCAAGCCAGGTCCCTTTCCCTGGGTGGGAGGCCTGTATTCCATGTGGACTAAGAGAAAAGGATTTAACAAGGTAAGACTAAAATCCTATTTTCTCTTTCGTCCAATATGGAATACAGGTACTACGGGATATACCAACAGTTGTCTTCCAGAGGTGGGAAGTAATAGAAAGGACCTAGCCCTGGTTCCCAAGATACCGGAGTTCCCTAGGACTACCGAGAACTGAACAGCCCAAACCGAAGCACCAACGGACAGTGAAAAATAAATATAGCACACAAAAGCTCAAACAGTTGAGCAACAGTTTGGGCACAGGAAAAAAAAAATTAGGTCCTTAGGCAGAACTACCTGAAGGACCTTGCAGCCAAACTGGCTTCAGGAAGTCAGAATATCCTCATGATAGTGTTTTGCAAATGTGTGCACAGAGGACCAAGTTACAGCCTTGCACAACAGTTCAGCTAAGGTCTGATTCTCATAGGCTCAAGAGGCCCCAACAGACCTGGTGGAATGTACTGTAACACAGCAGAGACTCATTCGCATTTCATCTGCCTTGGATCCCTAGGTGACCTGAAAGAGAACCCCAGCCATTTAGGCTGGCATCCATCGTAACCACGGTCCATTCCGGCATCACAAACAGCTTCCCCTGGTGCAGATCGTGTCACTGCAACCACCACTGCAGATCCCATCTGGCTTCCGAAGAAAGGGAGAATGGTTGATCTAGAAAATCTGGATTCCCACTCCACGTCTGGAGAATCAGTCTCTGGATTTCCCTGGTGTGCACCTGAGAGTAGGGAACCTTTTCTAGTGTAGACTGGCGTGCACCTGAGAGTAGGGAACCTTTTCTAGGGTAGACACACTAGGTGGCCCAGAACACTCATGTACTTCCGGACCGGAGCAGAGTGCCACTGCATACCCTGCAGGATTTTGTCCTCTTGCAATAAAACCTTCCCCAGTGTGGTATTGAACCGCATTCCGAGGAATAATAGCTCCTGGGAAGGACTTTGACATATACAGGATCCACCCATGGTGGGCCAGAATCTGAGGACATTCCTGGGGGCTTACACCCTGGGTGTGAACAGCCTTCATTCACACCCAGGGTGTCAAGGCCCCCAGGACTCTGGTAAACACCAGAGGAGCAGAGGGCAGCTTAAAGAGCAGAGCAGTGAACTGGTAGTGTTCAGAGTCAAAGGTAAAATGCAGATGCGCTGGCTATCCAGGTGGACTGAGATGTGCAAGTATGCATAAGAAAAGGAAAACAGTCTGCATTAATAGGATACTTATTCCAAGGTAAAGTATTAGCCTTGTTGAGGATGCCCACAGGAAAGACAAACTTAGTAGATCAGAGGAACAAAGGGTACCCCACAAGAAAGAACCTGCATTCAAGGCACTCAACAGCAGTATAGCTAAAATAATTTCTTTATTTCAATATTTAAAAGTAAATACTGAGAAAAAAAAAAACTTAGGACTCAAGGAGAGGGGAGAAAAGCAGGAAGGGAATTTAAAATTGGCAGTATCTGACGTAAATGTTGTAGGAAGCAGTACTGTATAGGGATTTTTTGGGATAAAAAAAAAAAACAAAAAAAATGCATGTTACATTCCCAAAGGACTTTTGTTGCTTCACAGTTATAATGTTGCACACAAAAATGGCCTTTGTTTTTCATTATTGTTGGTGTCTTGTATTCATAATTGTACTTGTATTCATGAGAGTTATACAATAGTACACTGACACCGTAAGTGCTGCTACTTAGCGGTTTACAGCGAGAAAACATGAAACGATACTTAGAGAATTGATTATGTGGGGGAGACAAACATAGAATCAAGCTTAATGTTTGGCTGGAATGTCAGATCGTACTCCTGATATGCATTGCGTATATGTCAGTAATCCTCAATCACTGGCATATGTAATGTATAACCCAATACATGTAGTTCAAGCTCACTCCTTTTCTGTGCTGTAGCTGTGTAGCTTACAGTTTGAGTTATTCAGTTAGCCTAACTGGTGACTTGACAGGGTTAACTTAACCTTATGAGTCCATAAATCACTGGTAATTCACAAGTGAAAATTCAGTAATATAAAGTATGTTGTTCCTAACCTAATATAGTATACCTTGAGGCATAGCCGATGCTGTTTTTATTATGTAACAAAGGCTGTCTAGAGCAGGAATCAGCTGTTGTTCAATAACCGCCATTCATTCCTGCTTAATAGTCAATATGGTGTGTCTAGTAATTTACCCAACACAGACTTTAGATTGTAACAGCAAGATCGGCTTAAAGCGGAGCTTGATTGTTTGTTTAGTACCAGATGCTTAGGCTTGTTAATTACCGGTAGTTCAACTGTATGTTGGAAATACAGAGACTACTTTAGTTTGCGTAGTCTTATTCAGTTTTAATCCTCCGATACCTATGGGTAGTACTCACAGAGTAAGGGAGATAATTACTGAATATCTGGCACTAATCCTGTACTTCTTGTCGGAAAGCACTCTTTATTATTAATACAAGTTGCAAGTTTCTGTGCTAATCTGAGTTTCCACTACAATCCATTACTTCCGATTCCCATTACATCCCATCTGGACCTTATCATCTCAGTTTTTCAACTGTATACTGCATTTAAAATTAGAGAGGAGAGGAGGGTATGAGCTCTCCTCTTGGCTTGACCGGTTTCGCATCAAAGCTTTGTCAAGAGTAAGCCGCGTCCGTCAGGTTTCCTCTTCTTATACCCATAACTCCGCCCCGGAACAGCCTGTTCAATCATGTCAAGTATTTTAACACTTGAGTGGCATCTAAATGTATACTTAGATGAGGATTTGTATATGGGCATCGAGTGTGCACTAAGAGGCAGTTCAATTTGTAACTCTTCTGCTATTTGCATTGGGGGTATTAGGCACAAATATTGGGGGGTATCCGAAGACAGTAATATCATATCATGTCACAAAGATAAGCATAAAACATGAAGATGTTAACCCTTTGAGTGCCAGAGGGGTACGCAACGCATTGCAAAGCAATGTGTTGTGTATCCCTCTGGCACTCAAAGGGTTAAATGATGTATAAAATGAATGATAGCTGCCAAGTGCATGGGGAATAAATCTCATTCCATGCAAATTCCTTAAATAGATTTGTAGAAATTCTGTTTAAACTCCTCATTTAACCCTTAAGATATCAGGATATTCAAGTAGAGAGTTAATATTTATTAGCATCAGGAAATAGGTATACAGCTTCTAGAGATATATAAACTGGCAGGTGTCAAAAAAGGAACTATCATATAAATAGTAGCTATCAGTCATATGAAGAATATGTACAACTCAACGTCTATTCCCTGAGGTTTATTTATGAGGAATCCATTTCAACTCCTCATTTAACACTTTGGGTATAAAGGGATCTAGACAGAAGATCCATTGATTTTCCCTTTGGAGTGGCACATTTTGGATATTGCCCTGTCTGATGCCTAGGGTGACTCTCTCTAGTACCCATGCTTTCAGACCATTTGGATTACTGGCATGTTTATCCATAAAGTGTCCGCTTACTGAAGTTAGAGCTGTTGGACCTTTTTCCTGAAGCAGAGACGGTGCCTTTCGGATATTATT
This sequence comes from Rhinophrynus dorsalis, assembly GCA_037306005.1. Lineage (NCBI taxonomy): Eukaryota > Metazoa > Chordata > Amphibia > Anura > Rhinophrynidae > Rhinophrynus > Rhinophrynus dorsalis. Next base: position 244,695,355 of record CM074721.1, read on the forward strand.
TAAGTGTTCACAGATACGTATTTTTAATTTCCTAGTGGTCATCCCTACATATAGTTTTCCTGCAGGGACATTGCAGACAGTAGGCCACTGAGATGCTGTTGCAGTTAATGTATTGTTGAATTTTCTTAACTGCACCAAATCTATCAGTTACATGAGTTTGTTTGAGAAGATATTCACAATAAATACAATTACCGCATTTGTAAGAGCCTGCAATTCTCTCTCTGTTTATATTGAATAAAATGACTCTGTACCAGGTGATCGTCCAGTGTAGGGGCTCTCCTAAAGATGGTTAAGAGTCTCTCTCAAACATTTGTTGAGGACATCATCTGTCTGTAAGATGTGCCAGTGCTTCTGCTTAATACTGACAATTTGAGACCATTGATGGTTAAATGTCAAAATTAATCTAGGTGCTTGTGATTCATTGGATCTGTTTTGGTTTAAGGAGAGAGTCTCTGCAGTGTGTAGGGCCCTGTTGTATGCTGTTTTTGAGTATCCCCTAGCAGTTAGTCTGTATTTCAAATCTCCAGCTCGTTTTAAACAATTCCAACATTGAGCAGTTTCTGCGAATACGCAGAAACTCTCCTACTGGAACGGAGTGTTTGAGAGAGGGTAAAGGATGGCTTGTACCATGTAGGATCAAATTGATGGCGGTAGTTTTGTGGTATAAATCTGTGGTTAGCATGTTGTTCTGGTTTTTGTATATATAGTCAGGTCAAGGAAGTCGACTTTTTTCAGATCTGCATTATAGGTCAGTTTGAGATTCAGATTGTTCTCGTTCAATGACTCTTGGAATGACTCAAAGTTAGATAAAAAGTCATTCCAGACGATGGACAGATCGTCAATAGAACAATACCAGAGTAATATATGGTTAGTGAAATTAGTGCTTTTATCAGAGAAAACTGTTGATTCCTCCCACCAGCCCATATAAATGTTTGCATATGAAGGGGCACAGCAAGTTCCCATTGTTGTGTCCCTGACCTTCAAGTAAAACCTGTCATGGAAGGTGAAGAAGTTGCGGTTCAGGGTAAACCAAAGTAATTCAATGTAATAGTCAATTTCTGCGTTAAGGTACCTTCCATCTTTGTTCATCTCTTGCACTGCCTGACAAGTATGCAACCTGCGGGTCTAGAGACAGAAGGTACTCCCCTGGACACATAGCTGTCATGACAAAGCGCAACAACTCCATCTTGAAGTGGAGACAACAAAAACGCCATAGTAGGGTGTTTGGAGGACACTGGAGGTAACAGGGTGCTGATGCCCCCAGTAGAGTCACTGATCTGTTTTAACTCAGGACCAAAAAAAAAAGAGATTTGCCCTGAAAGGGTAAGAAGACCAGTGACTCTTAGAAGATTGGTTCGCAGACCAAATCTTAACCCTTTCAGTGCCAGCAATGCGTTGTGTACTCCTCTGGCACTGAAAGGGGTAAGCCACAAAGTGTGTCACGCAGTAACAGAGAAGGCTGAGGCCAACAACCTGATCTCTTCGAACGAGCATCAGAAAAATATGTATTAGCCTCTGACATGTTGGCTAGGATAGCCAACAGATGCTCCTCCTTGGGGACACCTGATCTGATAGCATTCATAAGTTGATCACTCCAGACTTCAGCAGCTCTGTTGAACCCTGCTGGGAGTGAGAACTTGGGTTGCAAAATTTTCTGCACAGGGCTGCAAGATTTTCTGCACAGGGCTGCAAGGGTCTAACAGCAGCACCTGGGCAATCCTCCAGGAGAAGACAGTAATGGTAATCCTCCTAATGGGGGAATTGTGACAGCACCATATCTAAAGTAAAATTAAACAGCAATGTTCCAAGCCATGTCCAGTTCAGTCAGGAACATATCAAAAATGGAAGTGTAGGAAAGGTTAAACTGTAGAAGAGGGAAGGCTCCACCCTTAAGTCTTCTGATACATTCCCACCTTCCAAAGGAAGATCACCTCCCATGGTACCTGTATTCCATATAGGATGAAACAGAAATAATGATTAATGTAAGTGTATGTGCTACTTAATATGCAGTGTGTACTGAGCAAAGCAGGGGTCCAAAATAAACCCTTTAATACAGCAAAATAAAGCAGGGCTCAATTAACTCTTTGATTGCCAGAGGTGTATCCAACAAAGCAATGTGTTGGATACCTCTGGCATTCTAAGGGTTAAAACATCAGTTTGTATAAACGAGCCCATACCTTCCTCCTAAGGGGAATTCAGGTAACAGGTATGAAACAGTGTTAAAATCTCTTCCTGCTTACCAAAATCAGTTGTGCAGTCTGCAGACAAAAGGAGAGGAATCAAAATGGAAAGTAATGTATGGGGAGAGGAGGAGCCAACACTTGGCTCTAGAGCAGTGGTTCTCAAACCTGTCCATAGGGACTACTGAAAGGCCAAGTCTTTAATATATCCCTGCTTAAAGGGATAGTATTACTTCAAAATTACTATCCCTCATATTGTAGCTAGGGGTGCACCGAAATTTCGGTGGCCGAAATGTTTCGGCCGCCGAAATGTTTCGGCCGAAAACGGCCTTTTCGGCAAAAAGCCGAAATAAAAAAAAATGGCCGAAAATCCTTGGCACTGGATTAGATGTTGTCAGCCCGCATCATCACGCGCCCCTGCGGGCCGTGATGACATACAGACAGAGAAGAGGGCAGAGGCACCGGAAGAGAAGCGCTTGCTGCCAGCAGACTGATCGTTACTGTCTGGCAGCAAGCGCTTCTCTTCCGGTGCCTCTGCCCTCTTATCTGTATGTATGTCATCACGGCCCGCAGGGGCGAGTGATGATGCGGGCGGGCAGGAGGGAACTCAGAGCCAGCCAGCCGCAGGGGACCGTGAGAAAGAGGTACAAAGGGGAGAAAGAGAGGTACAAAGGGGGAGAAAGTACATAGGGGAGAAAGAGATGCACAAGTGGGAGAAAGTGAGGCACAAGGGAGAGAAAAGTACATGGGGGAGAAAGAGGCACAAGGGGGAGAAAGAGGCACAAGGAGGAGAAAGAGGCACAAGGAGGAGAAAGAGAGGCATAAAGAAGTACATGGGGGAGAAAGTGAGGCACAAGGGGGAGAAAGAGGCACAAGGGGTAGAAAGAAGTACATGGGGGAGAAAGTGAGGCACAAGGGGGAGAAAGAGGCACAAGGGGTAGAAAGAAGTACATGGGGGAGAAAGAGGCACAAGGGGGAGAAAGAAGTACATGGGGGAGAAAGAGAGGCACAAGGGGGAGAAAGAAGTACATGGGGGAGAAAGAGAGGCACAAGGGGTAGAAAGAGGCACAAGGGGGAGAAAGAGAGGCACAAGGAGGAGAAAGTGAGGCATAAAGAAGTACATGGGGGAGAAAGTGAGGCACAAGGGGGAGAAAGAGGCACAAGGGGTAGAAAGAAGTACATGGGGGAGAAAGAGAGGCACAAGGGGTAGAAAGTAGTACATGGGGGAGAAAGAGGCACATGGGGGAGAAAGAGGCACATGGGGGAGAAAGAGGCACATGGGGGAGAAAGAGGCACATGGGGGAGAAAGAAGTACAAGGGGGAGAAAGAAGTACAAGGGGGAGAAAGAGGTACAAGGGGGAGAAAGAGGTACATGGGGGAGAAAGAGGCACATGGGGGAGAAAGGCACATGGGGGAGAAAGAAGTACATGGGGGAGAAAGAGGCACATGGGGGAGAAAGAAGTACATGGGGGAGAAAGAGGCACATGGGGGAGAAAGAAGTACATGGGGGAGAAAGAGGCACAAGGGGTAGAAAGAAGTACAAGGGGGGAGAAAGAGAGGCACAAGGGGTAGAAAGAAGTACAAGGGGGGAGAAAGAGAGGCACAAGGGAGGAGAAAGAAGTACATGGGGGGACAAAGAATTACATGGGGGAGAAAGAGAGGTGCATAGACCCCATAGTAAAATAATAACAATGATGCATGTTAACTGTGTAAAGTTTTTTATTCTACTGTTTGTTTTTAACACTCAGTTTGTTCATTAAATAATGAAAAATTAGCATATTGTTTTTTTTATCCGATTAATCGAAAAAATAAATAATCGGCCAACTAATCGATTATCAAAATAATCGTTAGTTGCAGCCCTAGTAATCCTAGTACTGAGCAGCCGCGCTACGTCACAACATAGCTAGCGCGGGCTGCTTAAAATCAACAGACACAAAAAAAACAGCTAGGTGGTAAGCTGTTACCACAGTTCTCCCCTGCTGCTGCTTTTGGACATTTTCCGTGCCGAGAGTGACAGGAGACCCTGAGTGGCTGCTGTTGATGCCCAGCCTGCATTCCTCTGCTGGACCATAGAAGAGGTATTGGTAATACACATCCAAAATACCAAAAATGTTTAGAAGAACTAAAAGCTATAGAAAAAATAAATAATAATAAAAAGCCACACTAGATGTAAAAGGATAATTTTATAAAAACCTTTTTCAAAGTCAAGGTTTAAATACATTCATAATGCATATTTTAAAACCCTATCTCTGACTTTGAACCAATTTTGACAAAATTATCTTTTAAAATTTGTTTTTGTTTGTAAAATAGAAACATCTTGGCCATTAATGGGCAGTCATAAGAATCTCATTTCTCCACTACCAGAAATGAGATTCTTATGTTTGCCCAACCCTGGCCAAAATATTTTTTTTCCTTTTTACAAACAAAAACATAATATAACAGGCTAAGTTTATGAAAACTTTTTAAAAGTCAGGGTTACGGTTTTAAAATATGCATTAAAGTCATTTTCGGTTTCGGTTTTCGGCCAAGTGCATCCTGACGTTTCGGTTCAAAATTTTCATTTCGGTGCACCCCTAATTGTAGTCCTTAATAAACTGAGTTAAATGACACCAGCAGCATCTCTCAAACCTTTATGGTTTAAGAGATAGCCGCTTTCAAAGTTTCCTCTCCCCTGCTGTCAGCGTTCTGCTGCCAGCAGGAGAATCTGGTCTCTGACTCAAGAGGAGGCTCTTCAGCAGAGCCGGTATCTCGTTATGGAAGGAAAAATGATTAATTGAAACAGTCTTCTATGTGTGCTTGGTAACCAAGCACACGTAGAAGACTGTTTCAATTAATCATTTTTCCTTCCATAACGAGATATAGTCTCTGTTTAAGAGCCTTCGCCTGTCCCGGGACCGGATTCCCCTGCTGGCAGCAGAACGCTGACAGCAGGGGAGAGGAAACTTTGAAAGCGGCTATCTCTTAAACCATAAAGGTTTGAGAGATGCCGCTGGTGTCATTTAACTCAGTTTATTAAGGGCTACAATATGAGGGATAGTAATTTTGAAGTAATACTATCCCTTTAAGTGTAATGTAGCTAATTAAAGTGACAGCCTCTTATTAACTCAAATGTAATCAAACATGCGAGGAATGAAGACATGGCCTATAAGTAGTCTCTCTGGATAGGTTTGAGAACCACTGATCTACAGAATGAACAGGAATCATCTCTCTGCAGGTGTACAACTCGCTGTTCACATGAGCAGCAATTCATGGGAACTGAAATGCTGGATGCCCTGACCTGTTTGCCACCATCACTGATACAAATAATGTGACCAGAATCCTCTTTAAATGCAGGACAAATGTGAAAACATTCTGCAGGACTGTACAGGAATCTGTGAAACACAGCATTTTTTAAGAATTTAAAAGGACAACACACCACCTTAGCAACAGTCCATCTAACACTTTTACCCCTTTTTTCATTCCACTCCTTTACCCCTAAACTCCTTTATTCTTGTGCTCAGATGCCTTATCACGCTATATTTTCAATCTTCCTTTTTTTTTCCCCTTTCCCCCCCCCCCTTTCCTGTCCCTCCTTTATAAACTCATCTTCCCCCAATCACCATTGATTCCATCACTCCATTCTCCCTTTACATCCTCCAATTGATTCATTTTTTCCTGTTTGAAAGCACATTTTTTCACCAAATGAACCACTCCACTTTCTATCCACACACTAATCAGTTTCCCATCTTCTCTAGTGTGATAATCTCTCCAGTTCCTGTGTCATTCTATGGAGCCCATGTATTAAGATTGCTCACGCTGGCGCAGACAGTCCATAGAATTACATAGGAAGTGGAATTTATAACACTATAGAGATAATCTCCTCTTTCACCTCATTATCACCTTAGTATCGCCATGTACCCTAGGAATCATTCAGGTTTCAAGGCATATTTAAGCCCAATTTAACAGTCCAATATACACAGTTGGTTTATTTAAAGCGGAACTACCACCCAAAAAGTATATTGGCCCACATAATTGCACATCTGGTGACTAGCTGCTCAGTAGCGCTAGTCACCAAAATTCTTACCAGATTAAAGAGAAATCGCTTTTCTTCCCGGACTGAAAGCAGGACGGAGCGCGAACATCTTGCCATAGCGAGGTCCGTGCGTCTGCGCTGTCAGTCCCTATTGGAGCCGGCTGGCTTCCAGCCGGGTCTAGGAGGCGTTGCTAGGACTGACAGTACAGGCGCGCGGACGTCACTATGGCAAGATGTCCACACTCTTCCCTTCTGTCAGTCCATGAAGAATAGCGATTTCAGATGAATCTGGTACGAATTTTGGTGACTAGCGCTACTGAGCAGCTAGTCGCCAGATGTGCAATTATGTGGGCCATTACACTTTTTGGGTGGTAGTTCTGCTTTAAAACTGCTCTACTTTAGCTTCCTGAATAAGGCTCCAAATTCCAAATGCTGTAGTTCTAAATGCTTTATTATAATGAGATTATTGACAAGCTGTGTTTTAAGTCCAACAATGACATTTAGAGGAATGTACCTTCTTTGATAACTTGAATTTAAAAGTTCATTAACTGAACTATTCTTCTTTAGATCATCATCCCATTTTCTTCTTGTGTAGGATCCACTGCCTCGTAACAAACTAAAAGAAGATTCCCTACAAAAACATTAAAAAGACATTAGTGAAATTACAGTTAAATTCTTTTCTTAGTCCATCAGAGCAAAGTTTACCTCCTCCAAAGGGCAGGGCATGGTTTTAACAAGACAGGGCTTATAGTTCAGCCACTCTACTAACAGAAACAATGGCTAAAAGGAAGGCCATTTTCAGCATCAAGAGACACAAAAACAGATGAGGTTCAAAAGGTTGTCCCTGGAAAAGGCTAGGTTCAAGTCCCATAAAGGAGTGGGATCCTTGAAGATAGGGTAGATGAGAGCCACCCCCTTAAAGGTCTTGACAGAGAAAAAAGCAAAATGCTTCTGAAAATGAATAGAGGGCTGAGATCTGAACGTTAATAGAACACAGACAGACCCTTGCGACACCATCTTGAAGAAAGGCCTGAACAGTAGGAATGCTGAACAGAGGGCACATCACTGGTAAAAGTGAAACCAGATTGTATGCTAAGCCTTGAACGATGGTTCACTATATCATGAGTGCTATACTTTATAGTTATTCCTTCTCAGTATGATATGGCACCATTGGCACCCCCCTTTTTTCTTTTTTTATGTTTCAAATATTAGGGTAGCTCCCAAACCCATCAGAATGGTGTTGTCCTTGGTGACAACCACCCATTTTGGTATGAAAAAGGGACATCCATGTTCGGTGCAGATGGTGAAGCCACCAGCAAAGATCCTCCATCTCTCATTGAGACAGGGACGTTGCATAAGAAATGTGAGATCATGTCTTCACCAGCGCCTAAGAATGTCCAAGCTTTAACTCCCTCCTGAGGAACTGAGTATAGGGAATGGCTTCTAGAGCAAACACCAGACAACTTGGGGCTCTCACATAATCCTTTTTCATCAACAATGCTTGAGTAACACAAAGGTACAGAGCCTGGACCTTGTTCTCCAATAAGAAATACTCCCTCATGCCCAGGTATTACAAAACATGAAAGGATACAAGTACTTCTTGAGGTTGAGCATCCAACCATTTTGTTCCAGGATGAAGATTTAGTCTTTATTCTATGAGTGACCACAGCTTCCAATGGAGCCTTGAACAGGAGATTGTTTAAGGGCCCATTTAGAACACTTGAGCATTGATGTGAGCTGCCAAATAAACCATGACCTTCTTATAGATCCTTGGAGCAGATGCTAGTCCAAAGGGGATATAGAACTGGAAATGATTACTCTCAAATGCAAAGTGTAAAACCCACATATGGTCTCAATGAATTAGGCTGTACAGATATATGCAGAAGAGGAATCAAAAGGAGGGGGCAAGGCTTCAGCTGAGAATGGATTTCCAACATGTTTCCTTTCATTAAGAGTCTACTATAAGGAGGAAAAATGGGTGACTCCTTCCTGAGTCGTTGGAAGATGTCCAGTGTAGACGACCTTGTATCCAGGAGGCTCAGATACCTGCAAAGTTTCTAAAATAATTCTAATAAGCCCTTCAGCTGAGATTTCCCAAACAGACAAGTAAGACTCCACATCAGCATTAAGCTCCTGTGAGAGGAGTCTCCAGCCAATTGAGATTGGCCTCTAATGAAAGGATCAACCTGTCCGAGAGAGGATATGGGGCACCAAGAATGGAGAAACCCTTGAACAGATGAAGGAACAGAACCAGCTAGTTCTTGTTCTGCAGTGGGGGGCACAAAAGGAGTGGTAGGAGCCACAGTGCAGGAGGGACATAGGTTGCCAAAGAAATTTCATGGAAGCCCAGTTTAGCATGAAGAAGAGAGTCCTGCATCTTTTGGTTTGACTTCCCCCAATCTTCTTCTTGGGATCAGACCTGTTCAGAAAAAATCCCTCCAAAACAGGACAAAAGTAGTAGGGAAGCATGCTAAAATACACAGAAATACCCCAAAAAAGTACTCATCTGATAGCATAGGGTTACATTTGAGAGTAGAGTGTCCAGCCTCTGCAACAGTAGTAGTAAGATGGGTGCCAAAGCACCTCGTTGTACTCAGCAGATAGCCTGGGAAAAAGGGGATTGGTAGTGTAGTTTTCAAGTGCACACACAAAGCAAACTGTTCTACTCCAGCAGTTTCAAAACAGCAAAATAGTTATTTGAACACTGTTCCTATGCGGACCATGTGACAGAGCAGGGTTAGCCAACCACAGTTCTCAGTGCATGTTTTTGAGATCTCTGTTTGAGCAGAGATGAATCAGTGGCTCAGTCACTTATGAATCCACCCTAACTGATTCAGGGCTATCCTAAAAACATGCACTGTTGGTAGCGCTTGAGGTCCAGGGTTGGCAACCACTGAGATAGAGTATGGCTACTGAATCATTTTGAGTCAACTCGGACCATTGTAAGTGAAACAGATGCAGCTATGCCAGTTAAAATCGCCATATATTCCTATGGAACAAAGATGGCTGCCGACACAGGCTCACATTCTTATAGGGGTTGAGTACCAAACACAAAAATTAGAAATATAAAAAAGCTACAAATTGTATAAATAGCAAGTTACCAGAAAATTATTATAGAGTAAGGTTAAACTTTACATTGTAAGCTTTTGGACAGAGACCTGACTTCCAGTATTTCACTTTGCAAATCACTTTAACCCTGCATTGTCTAAACCCTTAAATTGAAAAATGCCATATACACTCGTGGCACTATAGAAACATTCATTCAAAAGAAGAGAAAGCCTACAGATAAAGGATGAGGTATAAGACATTGAAGAAAGGGTTAAGAACCCATGGTGTTAAAGGCAGTGACCTTTGCAAGCATAGAAACCATAAGAAAATGTGAGATGTGAAAGAGAGCTAGACCGCAATAAACCCACTTTATAGTGGGTGCCAAGACAGACCAGGGATATAGAAGAACCATAGCACTCTAAGGGTTAACTTATCAATCTTCTGTCTTCGGACTCCCATTATATCAATATAGAACCTCAGAGAAGTTCCGTAATGAGTTATAGACCTGTAAAAGCAAACCTCCACAGGGAAATGGTCTAGAAATACACCTGTGAACTGGGCAATCCAACTCCATGGAAGCCAGTTAATGGGAGCAACAAAGGATTATACACCTTCATATCTAAATAGCAAATAAAAAAAAGAAATTAACAGTGCCAGCTTTTCCAGAGGCTAGGTCACTTGAAACTGAGGGGTGGGGATAATGCTGGAGGGAACCTGTCTTTTTTGCAATGCCCTGCCCTGTGGAGGAGGTGAACTCTACCCCCGTGGTTCCTATGTTCCACACTGGACAAGAGAGACAATTATAAGCAAAATACTAAAAGTTCTTACACAATCTTTTACCAAGCCCAGTTTGAAAGGCAATGTGTTGATGTATCTAGCACACAAGGGTTGAAGTGCAAATCCTTGATCATAAAACCCTAATATACATTTAAAGGTGGATCTAGCAGATATTTTAAAATTGGCAAAATCATGTAACCTATCCCATTATTATTTAAACTTTATAGACCAGAGGGCTGTGCAAAACATTGCAAAGTGATACACACCACTCTAGACATTAAATTGATAGAAATGTCTAAATTATAAGTTTAGTCTTCTATATTAGTTTTATAACATGCAGCGCTATGTTTAATTACTTACATGTTTGTAGTTCAAAAGATATTCAAGCTGAAATGATCCCCCTCCTGTCCCTTCTGGCCTCCTCTCCTTAGAGCTGCAATCTGGTTGTGGGACTGGATGTATGCAGCGAGGGGACAATCCTTCAGTCAGTAATTATAAGGAAAACCCTGCCCCCCTTTATTAAGGAGGGCAGTATTTTCCTTTTGCTTACTGAATATGGTCCCTTGACGTTCCCCATCCGGACCAGACAGAGGCAGCGTGATGCAGCCAGAAGGGGCAGGAGGGAGATCCTTTCTGATTGATTCTCTTTTGAACTACAAACATGTAAGTAATTAAACATAGTGATACAAAATCCATACAGAAGACTTAGAGCTAAACTTATAATATAGACATTACTACCCCTTTAAGGTGTTAAAGAAATAATTATACACTTCACAAGTATACAAGTTAACAAAATTCCAAACTACTGCATCTTCATGAAAGATACAAAAAAATAAAAGCAAACCAAATAAAACAAAAAAAATACAAACATGTTATTGCGCAAAGTCTTAGAGTGGACATGTTAAGCTCAAATACAATAGAGAGCAACATGCTCAACATTAATAATTCTTTATTTTACATAGCGCACACAGATTCCGCAGCGCTTTACACTCATATTGGTCCCTGTCCCCAGAGGGGCTCACAATCTAAATTCCACTATCAGTATGTTTTTTGGAGTGTGGGAGGAAACCGGAGTACCCGGAGGAAACCCATGCAAACACAGTGAGAACATACAAACTCATTGCAGATGTTGTCCTTGGTGGGATTTGAACCTAGGACCCCAGCGCTGCAAGGCAACAGTGCTAACCACTGAGCCACCGTGGTTGGGTCACCATACACTATTACACGAACAAATATATTATATAGTAGTGAAAGCAGAACCATGTTCTCCGTGCAAAAAAATGATGTTGGTTGTTTGACTGTCCAGTGTTAACCACAGACCTACACATACATCCACACATGCTCAACATTTCCCTGCATGGGTCCGCATACACTATTACACACACACATTTTCTCTCTCTCTAATATTTTATATAGTAGCAAAAGCAGAACCCCATAATAAATGGGGTTTCGATCTGGACTTTGACTAGGCCAACTTAAATTCCATGTTTAACCATTCTGATGTAGACTTGCTTGTGTGCTTTGGCCCACTATGTTCTGCATAACCTAGGTGAGCTTCATCTATTGGGCAGTTGGCATGACATTCACCTGAATGCTCTGATACAAAGTAGAATTAATGGTCCCTTTAATGATAACAAGTCATCCACCTCCTTATGAAGCATAGCATCCCAATTCCACCACCATGTTTGACTGCTGGTACGAGGTTCTTCATGTGGAATGCAGTTTTTGCTTTTCGCTAGACCTAATGAGTCCAATGGCACCCAAAAAAGTTCCTGTTTTAACTCATCTTTCACAGAACATAGTTCCAGAACTCGTAAGGATCATCCAGGTACTTTTTGGCAAAGTCTTAATGAGAATTCAGGTTCTTAGCAAGCAGAGGTTTCAGCCTTGCTACTTAACTATGAATACCATATTTGCACATTTTGTTGCTGATGGAGTCAAACACAGACCTTCACAGAGGCCAGTCCGCCCTGCACATTTCTGGATGATCAAACCACCTCCATTTGGTCAGTATTGCTCTGACTGTAGATTGATGGAGCCCCAGAATCTTAGAAATGGCTTTGTAACCCTTTCCAACCTAATGTACAGCAACTGTTTTCCAGCAGTTGAGAGGAACTTTGGATTGTAGCATGATGTGGCTTTTGAACGTTTGCGGACAATTTCAATCTGCTAGCAAGGGCCAAAGATAAATTTATACCGGGCACGGCTGTACCAAATCAGGCCTGATAATTGACCAAGGTATTCAAACACCTGACTCCAATACTACCTTTCATTATCCTGAATTCTCTAAGGGCGCAACAATTTTCCCACCTGAATATTTAATGTTTGATTACCTAGCACACAAAGCAAATGAAACAAGCACCAAACTTTGATGTCTCTCTCAAAATCCACCAATTGAGGAAGTGTGAGAACTTACTGATAAATCCTTTCCGCTTAGTACATGTGAAACACAGGAACCAAGGGGCAAAGTATCTTCTGTCCAGGAGGGCAGGGTACGTTTGATAGCCCCTTAATGAGCAATGACGTGCCAGGACGTGCGACTCATATAATTAATCTGATCACAGGGGGAATCTAAAATGGACTGCTCAAGCCATTCATGCTCACATGTACCTGCTCTCATAATAAAAAAGGTAAATAAAAATAGACCTTGGTCCACCGGTGCAGACAACCCCTGGGCCACTGGTCATTAAGGGGTTAAAAGGATTTTAGCAGCTGAGACACCCTCCCTAATCCACTTTATCTCTACCAGGCATGCTCAGTTTTAACAAAGAGCTAGGCGTACAACTGAATTGGAACAATAAAGGGTACCCCTTGAACTAGAGAACCTAAGAGGACCACCCTGCCTGGGACCTGAACAGAAGCTTTACCTCTGGGAGGGAGGTCCAGTGTCTAACATGGACTAAGGAGGGGAGGGAAAAAAAAAAATAAAGTTTAGTCTTACCTGTTAAATCCTTTTCTATTAGTCCATAGGACATATACAGGTACCACAGGGAGGAGACATCCTTCCTAGTAGGCTGGAACATTTCAAAGAAAAGGTCTTAGAGGTGCAGCCTTCCCTTCTCCTCATCAGGTTACCCTAGCCCCACACTTTCCAGTTTGACATGAGACTAGCTCACTAAATAGGACAGCAAAAGAAAAAGGTAAGCTCCTGAGAGTAATAAGACCCAAGAAGGACTCCCACGTCCAGCTAAGACCAAGCAAGGTCCTCTTTCACTGGGTGGGAGACCTGTATATGTCATTATATCATATTGACTGAGAAAAGGATTAACAGGTAAGACCAAAATCCTCTTTTCTGTACCATCCAACAGGACATATATGGAAACATCCAACAAGTGGAGATCCCTCTACTTATCAGATGAATGGTCAGGACAAAATGAAGGAACCACAATCTCCTGATTGATGTAGAACTCAGAGGCCACCTTAGGAAGGAATTCCTGTTTGAAGTACAATCTTGTCCTTGTGAAATACTAGGAAAGGGAGGCAGGGAAAGTGTGAGCAACCACCTGAATGAATACCTTGACATCTTGCAAGATGGCAATGCGTCTCTGGAAAAATACAGAGAGAGACAAAGTCTTAACCTTCAAGGAACTTAGACTGAGTCCTTTGTTGATACCGTCCTGCAAAAAGGACAGGAACACCGGAAGGTCAAACTCCTTTGAAGACAGATCACTTGACACACCAAGAATGGAAAATGGACCAAATCCTGTGGTAGACCTTACAGGAAACTGGGTTCCTACCCTAGATCAGTGGAGATAACCTCAAAGGAGGAACCTTTTCTCCTCAGCACGGAGGCTTCAACAGCTATGCTGTCAATGCCAACCGCTATGCTGTCAAAGCCAACTAATGCTCCACATCCTCCTTCCAGAGGTACCACTGAAGTATGTACATCAGGCAATAAGGCAGCATGTCTCTGAAAAGTAAAGCTTAAATATGGAACTTACTAGAGCCAAGACAAAGCCCTTTCTTTACCCCATGCTGAAGAAAAGCCATAATTACTGGAATACAAAAAGGTTGCTTCACACTGCTTATAGAACAAGCTACTTACCTAGTAGTACTCCTTAGAAGAAACTGGTTTGCGAACCTGCAACAAAGTAGCAATGAACATTAAAAACCTTGTTTCTCAGGATGCTGGATTCAAGAGGCAAGCAGTGAAAGTCAGCTTCTCCACGTCTGAATGACACCGTGGACCCAAAAGATAAGAGGTCTGGCCTCGAAGCAGAAGGAACTAAAATTGCTCTGCAACTGATAGACTGAAGTTCTGAAAACCAGGCCTGAAGGAGCCAGAACGGGACAATAAAATGTCACAAGCCTGCTCCATCCTGAGTTTCCTCAGAACTCTGGGTATCAAAAGAAACATACATTTTACCTCTCAACCCTTTATGGTTTGAGAGATAATAACAAGCAAAGTTTCCCCTCACTGACCAAACAGTTAAGTCTGCCAATCTAGCTGTCATATTTGGAATCCAGTCCGCAGACAGGCCGTGGCTCTACAGCAGAGCCGAGATCGCGAGATATAAGAACTACTTCATTTGAACTGTCTACAAAGTGTGCCTGGTTTACAATCACACTTCTTAGACCCTTCCAATGAAATAGTTATTTTTAGATCTTGTGATTTCGGCTCTGCTGAAGAGCCACCAGTTGATCTGCGGACTGGATTCCAAATCTGACAGTTAGATGGCATACTTCACAGTTTTGGTAAGACTTCTATCGTTCATGTTTTTTAATGCATACAAAATAAAATAAAGCTAAAACGAAGTATTACTATCCCTTTAAGAGAGTTAAGTAAATTTGCTCTTCCTTACATCTACCTGGCTATCTAATTCATCTCTCCAACCCTTTCAATAATCTTGTAGGGTTCATGCCATGTTGCCAGGAATTTATTTTCTGATGTGGTGACCAAAACTAGTATTCTGACTCAGGGCTGAAATACACGGACCCTGGAATTCCTATTATAACTATTTTCCTGAGCTTGCTGGGCCTTCTCCATATGTAAGATGGGCATAATAGCGGCCATACATTCCTGCATCTGGGTTATATGTTCAATTACATTACGATGTGGGGTAGCCTCTTGTTCCCACGTTTCCTTAGCTATGTCAACTAGCCCCCTGGGATGTCTACCATACAACAGTTCAAAAGGAGAGAGGTACTTCCCTAATAGCAAACATTACGTACGGCAGTAAACAGTCCCAATTTTTCCTATCCTTGTCGATCACCTTCCATAGCAGACTTTAGAGGTTTTATTGAACTGTTCCACCAAACCATCAGTCTGTGATAGCGGTTCTTAGATGCTTTATGCGAAGAAATGTACATAATTCCCCTGTAAGCCGGGACATGAATGGAGTACCCTGATCCGTTAGGATTTCCTCGGGGATCCCAACCCTGCGAAACAGCATCATTAATTCTTTGGCAACTGATTTGGCCAAGGTAGTGCGCAGAGGAATTGCCTCAGAGTAACGAGTAGCATAGTCTAATATTACCAATATGTACTGACGCCCCCTAGCAGACTTTACTAGGGGTCCCACAAAGTCTATTGCTATGTGTTCAAATGGGACTTCAATTACAGATAAGGGCAATAATGGGCTACGATATGCTGTGAATGGTGCTGTAAGCTGACATTCTGGACATGAACAGCAACACTGTATTATTGCAGCCACTACCCCATGCCAATAAAATCTCCTAAATATACGCTCTTTTGTCTTGTATACCCCTAGGTGGCCCCCTAGGACATGGCTATGTGCAAGATATAATGCAGTGTGTAGATACGCTTGTGGCACAACTGTTTTGTTAGAACAGACTCCTTATTCTCAACCCAATATAACAAATCATTGTCTACTTTGGGATAGGGATAAGTAAGAGGTTTCTCCGGATTAGCAGGGTAACCATCTTTAACTGAAATGGCGTTTCTGGCTGCTAATAGAGTGGGGTCAGACCACTGTGCACTCCTGAACTTACCTGGGCTAACCTCCAGGTCAATAAGCCAAGTGTCTTCTTCAGATCTACCAGATGGCACTCAATTCTGGGTTGTCACCAACCAGCGTTTCCAGAGGGGACAACATCTTACTCTCAGATCCATCCCTGCTATCTAGTTCATCTACCACAGTGTCAGAAAAAGGAAAATAATCTTTACATTCACCTGGCGGACTAGTCATGTGGTTTACAGCATAAGCCCGGAGTCCTAAGAAATGGGGAAATTCTCTACCAATTATTGTATCATGAGCTAACTTTGGTACCAGGTCAACTCAACAATTTACAGAACCCAATTGTGTTTCAACACATATTTCAGCAGTAGGATACCTATGTATGTCATCATGTATACAGGTAATATCAATAATTTGGAAGTCATCTATGTGAGCTCCATTTACCAAAGCTTGGTTTATAAGGGTAACCATACTGCCTGAATCTAGTAATGCCTGTATCTTTTTACCTTCCACATTCACAGAACACCAGGGGTGGATATATAGACAGCCACTTTTTTTGCAGAACACATAGGATGAGAATACAGTGAATAACCACTCTTGTTGTTACCCAAACTACATTCCATCAGTTCAACGCTTTCAGGACAGTCTTTTGCAATATGTTCATATTTTTGACATTTAAAACATTTCATAGCATAGTTTGTCATTCTCAAATCATTTGTGGGCTCTTCAGATCTCACAAAGCCCTTTTCCCTTGGGCTCATGTCCCTGGGGTTATAAAACACAACACGCTCACCAAAAGTCCCCCTTTTCCCTGGAACAGTCTTACCAGTTTTGCTGGGGCTCTGGGTTTTCGAATTCTGAACCCGCTCTTGGACACGAGGTTGAAGCATTTCTCCCACTGCAACATACTGTTCTACCAATGTGACCAACTGATCTGCTGTTTTGGGATTGTTCTAACCCACCCACCTTCTGAGAGCAATAGGCAGTCCTCTAAGGAATAATTTATTACTAGCCGCTCCACAATGTAGCTGGACGAGTTGATTTCTGGTTGTAACCATTTCCTGGCCATATGTATCAAGTCAAACATCTGCGATCAAACATTTTTCTCTGGGTGGTAAAATCCAGGAAAGGAATCTCTAAGCTTGGACCACAGTTGTTACACCCAGACGGGCCAAGATCTTTGCTTTCCATTTGCTGTAGTCGCTGGCTTGGTTTGGTTCCAGATCATAATATGCCTTTTGGGTCTCTCCACTCAGAAACGGTGCCAATAAACTTGCCCATTCAGTCATAGGCCACCCTTCTCTTTCTGCAGTTCTCTCAAATGCCATCAGGTAAGCCTCCACATCATCTGTATCCACATTCTTTTGCAGATAGTTACTCACTCTGAGAGACTTGGGGCCTTGAGGTTCTGCAGCAGTTCTGATCAGCCTCTCAGATAGTCCCTGGATCATCAAAGCATCTTTTCTTTCTGTGCCACAATCAGTTGCTGCAGTACTGAATTACCCTCAGCGGCCCTTCTTTCAGTTTCTCTCTGAGCCTCAGCATCCCTTCTTTCAGTTTCTCTCTGAACCTCAATAAGCCTTCTGTTAGTTTCCTGCTGTAGTGCATTAGCCTCAGCTGCCCTCTGTGAGGACTGTTTTAGGGCTTTAATAACATCCTCCATTTCTCCCGCAGTCTCTATTTGCAACTCACTGACTCTAGTGAAGTGCCCGCATTCTCCACCATATGCGACAAAAAGTACCTTGTAATGTGTTATACCTTCTGTCCTGGGATCAGCCTTCTAGGTTGAAGAGACATTTCACACACAGGAGGTGGTTAAATCAAGTCTGTGCCTGTTTATTTGTATCCAATTGGTGAAACAGCAGCTTAACAAAAAAAAAAAAAAAAAAAAAATCCTGCTCTATAGAGAATTAACTAAACATATCAGCATTTTTTTTTTCTCCTTTCTTCTGCTTCCGGACTCCCCGAACGGCGTGCAGCCACGGGAGGAGCCCGGAATTCCATGACTATCATAGTACGTCCTGGGTCGTTCAGTCAGATCGACCCTTGACGTACTATGACCGTCAAGGGTCGTTACAGGGTTAAAAGATTCATCTTTTATTGACATGCAGTGGAAAAAAAAATGTTGCCAAGATGTGGCTAGTATTACCTATTTTCTCGCTCTTCAATATCTGATGTACTTGCAAGGCGTCTAGGTATGGTTGGGGCAACATATGCAAGTCTAGTTCCTCTACCATCCTTTTCCTGGGGAGAAAAAAAAACAAAAAAAACAAAAAACAAAAAAACAAAAAACTTTAATTTCAATAATTTAAAGTGAAACTATCATCATCATAACATTGCCTCCTAATCCATTACTAATACAGCGATAGGCAAAGGCATACTTCTATTATGTTGAATATGTCAGTGTTGCTGAAGTAAACCAGCTTCTTCTGCAGGCACATCGCTTACAAGAGCAGCCCTGTGAACCTGCGCAGTCAGCAACTTAAATTACCTTAAGGTAACCAACAAACATCACTACCAATCTGGGCACTGCATGGGACAGCCAACATAGACCTAAAGGTAACTTTCCTCTAAGATGCCTTGGCGGTTGTCCTCTGGTGGCTACAGAAGAAGTTGGTTTACGTCAATAACAGACTTATTCAGCATAACAGAAGTATGCTTTTGCCTATAGCTATATTAGTAATGGATTGCGGAGCAAAATGATGATGATGATGATGATAATATTGCCGCTTTAAAACGTTCAACCATCACATTTCTAAAACCTCAGCATTTACAGAGCAATGTACTCTAGAAGAGTAGGCCCGGAGGAAAATAAATAAATAAATAAATAATTTGAGGCCGTTTTACTCATCAGGACACACTAGGTAGGTCTCAAGCTTTAATTGCTCCTTATGTTGTCCATTTCTTCAATACGTTTTTAAAGACATTTTACGTCCTCTTGAACTGGCCAATTGTACTTGACTCTATAGTATTTCTATTTGCAAATATTCTTTAGGTACTCAAATACTATTTTGTGCGCTCTTATTTTGTTTCCAATACCGCACAATTACTATCAGAGCAGTGATTCTAAACAGTAGTCCTCAGTACACACCAAGAGGTTAGGGTTTTATGGATATCTCTGCTTCATCATAGGTGGGTAATCCTTGGATCATTGGGACAGCTCTACATAATCCCTGCCCGTCAGCAGCAGCAGTAGCACTTTACAGACATCAAATATACAATAGAAAAAACAGAGCAGGAAAGCACCACACAAGACAACAAGCAGCCCTGGATGGTTTTCAAACGTTTATCTCCAGAAGGACTGAGAGAAAAGGTTTTATTGGCAAGTACACAATTTAAACCCCCTTTTCTTCCATCCACTGTGGAACACAGGAACCATGGGGACATACAAAAGCTGTACCAACCAGAATTTCAGGAAGGGGGGGGGGGGGGGAGTTAACGTTCCCAAAGACAAATCAGATAAATCTCATATAAAACCATGAACCTAAAGAGGCCAATAAACACTGCCACATAAAACTAAGCAACAGAAGGGTTACTAAAGAGGAAATGAAAAAGCACCTATCCCCTGGAAGGCTTTTCTCCATAAACTAGCCTCAGCTGTAGCCAATAAGTCAACAATAATTCAATGTTTTGGAAAGTGTCAAGGACTAATTCTTGCTTGCTCAAGACACACCCACTACTCTGGTGGAATGTGCTGTTACATAAAAAGCACTGGACTCTATTGACATAGGACCAACTAATTGCCATCTCGAGCCAGGAGGCCGCTATTATAGATGGTACTTGGCCCACATGCGTGCCACATGGAATAAAGATCATCAAAACCAGCTTGCTAAAGGATCTTGTTTGGTGAATGTAAAATTTAACTACATCCAGGCAGTGTAGGTCCTGCTCATCTAATGGACAGATCAAGACAAAAAGACAATCTCTTGACTAATAAGGAAATCAGAACCATCTTGGGGAGAAAACGAAGAAGAGTGCTCAACCACCTTACCTGCTGGAAAAGGTCAGAAAAGAAGCTCTACAAGTTAGTCTGCAGTTCGGACACTTGATGAACAAACAATCCTTACCAAAGACAGGTACAAAAGCCAACAAGGGCCAGATTCAGATCCCATGAATGTGTGGGACCCCTAAAGGCAGGGTCAGCACATTCCACCCCCTCAAAGGTCTTAACATCGGGTAAAAGAGCTGCACACATCTAAAAAAGAACAGGCAAAGCAGAGAGCTGAACTTTTATAGAGATAAGCTGAAGATCCTTGTGGAGGCCTTCACTAAAAAAAAAAGTACAAAACAACCAGAAGGTGAAAAGGATGTCTATATGAACTATGTCCTACACACCATGTGAAGACAAAAGATCAGACCCTATGGCAGAACTTTGCTTTAAATAAATCACAGTGGCCATCTCAGAGAAGCTCTTCTCTGGGTATTTTCTTCAAGAGCCACACAGTCCATATTAACCTGTGTCTAGACAAAGTGGACCCTGACAAAGGAGGTGTGGAAAATGAAACCACCACTGCTAGTCTATGGCCAGGGTGATTAGGTCTGTGTGCAGAGCTCTGTGAAGGCAATGAGGTGCAATCAGAATGTGTGCTCAGTCCATCTTGATCTTTCAACAAATGGGGATAAATGGAAAGAGGAAACAAGCAAGCCAAACGGTAATGCCATGGAATAACCATTCATCCACCATGAAAGCTGGTGGATATGAAGACCTGCAGAAAGATACCATAAGGTCTAGAACTGGCAGATCCCACTTCTAAATTATGGCATCAAAAACCACTTTAGTTCTTGCTTCCTGGGATCAAGGCACTGATGACAGTATGCAGTTACATTGTCTACAGCTGGAATATGAATTTCTGGCTCTTTCTTGCACTGCAGCTTCCCACCTAGAGAAACACAAGTGAACCTCAGGCCATGCAGCCACACTTTTGGTCCCTCCTTGGTGACTGACATATTCCAAAGTAGTTGTATTGTTGGACTGGACCAGTAGCGAGAGTCCACACAGCAAATGGGACTAGAGCTGAAAAGCTAGACAAACTGCCTGAGGCTCCAGCACATTGATAGAAATCTTGCTTTTGTAACCGGATCAAACACACTGGGCAACCTGGTGACTGAAGGTAGCTCTCCAGCCTGATAGGCTGACACCTGACTTCTCTACAGATCATTACACTACACCAGGTGACCTTCTCTTTTTGGGAGGGCCCTCTTGGCTTCCCAGGCTGACTTGGAACTGAGGAAAACAGGCTTGGCTCAAAGAGGTGTGGGTGGATGTCTTACACAACAATTAATCGTATCCAGGGTTGCTTCACAAAAGAGGATTTTGGTGTATTCAACATTAAATCCTTTTCTTAGTTAAAGTAGAAAACAGGAACCATAAAGCAAAGTATCCTCCTCCAAGAGGGCTGGACACTTGACCCATCCTGCTAATCTCCGTTTTAACGTATAGAAAGCCAAGAGACAAACAAAACAGAAGGGAAGGATAAGGGAATAACCTGATCAGAGAACCCAAGTGTACCCCCCCTTTTTTTTTTTTTCTTTTTCTTTCTTTCTTTAGGAGGGAGTCCTGTGTTCCACATGGATTATGAGAAAAGGATTTAAAGGAAAATAAACTAAAATTGCCCAGGAACCATGAGGATATACAAAACATAACCACAATATTGCAGGGAGGACTGTATCTGGTTTTTTTATATAAAAAAAAGTGATTATAGGAGTACTGGGGCTAAATTCCAGTTTGCCAGTCCTGACAATCTAAATATACCGGGGATGTATCCGGTTTGCCAGTCCTAATTAATAGATATTATCTAAACTGATAATATCGACAAGAGTATAAATTATTAGCTGAATGTCAAGATTTTATCAAAGAATCTGGATATATTTGTGTACCGGACGTTCGGTTTGCCAGTCCTGATAGAATCTAAAGATACTGCAGTTGTTTCGGTTTGCCAATCCTATTAAATGGCTCTAATCTACATTAATATAATCTACAGAAATCTAAATCGATTTTAATACAGGGGCTAATTCCTGCTGGTCAGTCTCAGATCTCAGTATTTTAGCATATACCGGGGGCTCTATCCAGTTTGCCTGTCCGATCACTGTACATCAAAAACAAACACTAGATCCCTAATCCCAAAACTTCTCTATACTCATCTCATGGCACATTAAGTGGCAGGGATAGTTGGGAAATACAAGATTAAAAACATTAGTGAGAAACAAAAGCGCCAATGCGCATTTCGTTTAATACTTTATCATAGGCATGGTTTCAGATGCTAAAGCTCTTTACGAGCCTCTTTTAAAACACCCCAACTAAACAAGCAAATACCATCCAGACAATAAGATTATAGGGGATGGTCTCTCAAATCCAATCAGGTCAAATGAACTGCCGACCCGAAAATGTTATTGACAATCATCAAGGTTTTTGTGTCAAAGTATTCATACAATGAAAAATAACCTTCGTTACAATGTAGCAATATGTAATACGATGTTTAACAACATATAATTATAATGCTTATAAAGACAATATATCAGAATAATCACTAACTTTATTCCATTTTATTTCCTATGGAATCAAAGAATAAAAATAAAAAAATAGTTAAGAAAACACAAAGAGTGGGGATTGATTATGTGACAAAGATCACATCATGTAAACATACTTCAACCCCTTAAGGACCGGGAAAATCTGAGTTAGATTTGACTTAAGGACCGGAGCAATTTTGACTTTTTTGACTATGTCTTTGTTAAACCATATTTTCTCTTTAATTCCTTTTGTGCACCCACATAAATTATATACTGTTTTTTCAAGCACAAGTAGGGCTTTCTTTTGATACCACAATTATATGAATACCTCATTGTTTAATTTGATTAAAATAGAAAAAAAGAGGAAAAAAATTGAAAAAAAACAACATTTTGATTATATTTTTCTGTCAGGATTTGCATACTATTAGTTAATGGAAAAAAAATACCCCTAAATATATTCATTTGCTTCTCCTGAATATAAGAGTACCCCATATGCCTAGTATTTTAGTCCTTTACTCACATTTACAAGGTAAATATTACAAGATGGCTGCTGTTATTTCCAACTTGTGATGTTTCAACAATTGGCATGTGAGCATCATAGCTTAGCTGACGGTGCCAGAACCAAAAATGTCCCACAAAGGTATATGTTTCTGAAAACTACACAACATAAAGTAAATAATCAGGAGAATTTTGGAGTTTTTCATGCAGCTATTTTTCCAGAAAAAAATTTCAAAATTGTGGTAATATTTTGTTTTTTTGCAGTTTTCACACTTACATTTCAATACTACTGTTGATATCAAGCACATGATAGGTGAAGATTTTTAAAAATGCATTGTTTAGTGTTCAGCTCCTTCTTCTGAGTACGGCAATACCCCATATGCATAGGTTATTCAAGGTTTGCGGGAGCTATGGGGCCCAAATTGGAACATGCGCGTTTCCAGTTTCACACTTTGAATTTTCACAGCTTGTATCACTGGTGCCATGTCTCATTTGGGGCTGTGTAACAGTGCTCCACTCTAAGATTTCCCCCCAAAAGTATATATTTTTGGAAAGTAGACACCCCAGGCTTTCATTTTATGTATGTTTTCAATTTTTTTACGCAGCCATTTTACCACCAATCGCTCGTAAATCTTGACGTAAGTTAAAAAAACACTGTTTTTCACACTTGCACTTCAATGTTGATGTGAATTTCAAGCACAGGATAGGTGAAGATTTTTAAAAATGCATTGTTTAGTGTTCAGCTCCTTCTGAGTACGGCAATACCCCATATGCATAGGTTATTCAAGGTTTGGGGGAGCTACGGGGCCCAATTTTGAACAAATATTGAATTTTCACATCTTGGTTAACTGGTGCCATTACTCATTTTGGGCTATGTTCCAGTGCTGCACTTTAGAATTTCCCCCCAAAAGTGTATATTTTTTGAATGTAGACACCCCCAGCTTTCATTTTAGGTGTGTTTTCAAGTTTTTTACACAGCTATTTTGCCACCACTTTCTCATAAACTTGACGTAAGTAAAAAAACAGCGTTTTTCACACTTTGCCTTCAATGTTGATGTGAATTTCAAGCACAGAATAGGTGAAGATTTTATAAACTGAATTGATTAGTGTTCAGCTCCTTCTTTTGAGTACGGCAATGCCCCATATGCATAGCTTTCTCATGGTTTGGGGGAGCTACGGGGGCCAAATTGGAACATTCGTGTTTCCAGGTTCACACTTTGAATCTTCACAGCTTGCGTTACTGGTGCCATGTCTCATTTGGGGCTGTGTAACAGTGCTCTTTTTTAAGATTTCCCCCCAAAAGTGTATATTTTTGGAAAGTAAACACCCCAGGCTCTCTTTTTAGGTGTGTTTTCCAATTTTATACACAGCCATTTTACCACCAATCCCTTGTAAACCATGACGTAAGTAAAAAAAAAAAAAAACAGCGTTTTTCACACTTAGGGTTGGCGGCAGTATACTGGGCTGCATACAAATTGGTTTGGGACACAATTTCACCTAAAATGTCTTCCCCCAAAAACAAATCAAAAAAATTATCATGGGTAAATCCTTCCACATCAATTTGAATCCCTGGGTTGCCTGTGAATTCTGAGATTTGTGGGCATAAATTGATACCCATTCATTAGGATCCGGAGTGGCAGGTGTTGGGGCATTTCTTTGGGCAGGTCTTTCTTTGGGCAGGTCTTTGGGCAGGTGCTGGGGCAGTTGCCAGGGCAGCACTTGGGGCAGCACTTGGGGTAGGTATTTTGGTAGGTCTTTGGGCAGTTCTTTTGGCAGGTGCTGGGGCAGTTGCCAGAGCAGCTCTTGGGGCAGTGCGTCTTTTCTTGACAGAAGGCCCAGCGTCATCACTAGAACTGCTCTCACTTTCTGAAAACTGCGCTATGTCAAAATCTGACGCAGTGTCTGTTGCCTCAGAGTCAGACGCCAAAAAGGCATATGCCTCTTCAACGCTGTACCTGCACTGCATTTTGCCCACTAAAAAAACTTTTTTTTCTTACGCTATCCCTAAACCTAAATCTAACCCTAAAACTTACCCTAGCCTACGTATATCCTGAACCTACCTAACCCAAGTGAACTACCTATCTAAAATGCACTTATTATATATTTTATTTTTTTTTTGGGGGGGGGGGGGGGGTGGTTTGGGTTTTTTTTTTTTTTTCTTACGCTATCCCTAAACCTAAATCTTTTTTTTTTTTTGGGGGGGGGGGGGGGGGGGGGTTGGGTTTTTCTTTTTTTCCCTAACACACGTCTACACTAAACCTACCAAACTACCTACCTAAACTATATTTACTATTTAAAAAAAAAAAAAAAAAATTAAAAAATTAAAAAAAAAAAATTCCAGGGGGATGGGGGGTGTCCCACAGATCAGAAAACACTGATCTGCAGCAAATTGATCACTCCAAGAGTGATCAGATGGGGGGAACTTATTGATCACTGCAGAACAGTGATCAAAGGGTTAATTTTTTTTAATTTAAACTTTTTTTTTTTTTTTAACTTTTTTTTTTTCCAGGAACACTGGAACACCATCTCTCTATGTCTCTCTCCACCTCAGCAGTATGCAAGGTGGAGGGAGGCATAGAGATCTGACAGGGACAGTATTTACAAATACTGTCCCTGTCATTCAGGTTTTGCAACATGTGATTCGCTTTTGAAGCGAATCGCATGTTGCAACAATGTTTCTGCAGCTTGTTACTAAGTGTCCCGATACCGGGACACTTAGTAACAAGCGGCTTGAACTCTTACATCGCTCCGTGCGGCCACGATGGAAGAGTTTAACCCTTGACGTACCGGGACCGTCAAGGGTCGTTGGATCACTTTTACCCTTGACGGTCCTGGTACGTCAAGGGTCCTTAAGGGGTTAATAGATGAATAATCAAGAAATCTCATATCATTCACAGATGACTTGTACTGATCAACACAGAGCCCCGGTACATGCTAAAATACGGAGATTTGCCACTGAGACTGACAAGCTGGAATTGGCCCCGGTATTAATAACTGTTTAGACTTCTACAGATACTATTAATGTAGATTAGATCCATTTAATAGGTTTTGGCAAACTTCCCCGGTATCTTTAGATTCTATCAGGACTGGCAAAACGGACTTAGTCCCCGTACACAAATATATCCAGATTCTTTGATAAATTCTTGACATTCAGCTAATAATTTATACTCTTGTAGATGGAATCAATTTAGATCATATCTATTAATTAGCACTGGCAAACAGGATACAGCCCCGGTATATATAGATTCTGTCAGCAATGGCATACTGGAAGTCAGCACCAGTACTCCTCTATATTCAAATTTTTTTATAGAATATTGGTATTTGGTTATATTTATATATAATTTTTTTTTTTTAATCAGAGTGGCAAACTGGATACAGCCCTGGTATTCCCCTTCTTTGTACCTAGATGTTTGAATTAGGATTGAGTAACGGTACTTAACCCTGGTATTTCTACATACCTAGTATTTTAACACAAGACTAG
Organism: Rhinophrynus dorsalis; assembly: GCA_037306005.1. Taxonomy (NCBI): domain Eukaryota; kingdom Metazoa; phylum Chordata; class Amphibia; order Anura; family Rhinophrynidae; genus Rhinophrynus; species Rhinophrynus dorsalis. The sequence continues at coordinate 244,721,776 of CM074721.1, forward strand.
GCTTATCAAATCCAGCATCAGTACCTTGCAATACTTTTATTTCTAGGTCTCATTGGTTTACATATCTTAAGATGACTGTAAGATATGTTACATTCTACTCATCAGACCTGATGAACTAGTTCCGGTAATTATAGTGCCAGTTTACAGGCTATCATATTGAAAACCATAATGAGCCATAACCATTAGCAATATTTTTATAAGTAACACTGAATGTGTGAAGCCTCAGTCCCGATCCTGGAGTAGGCGCTTGTGTGAGCCAACAGCAGACTGAGTAGGCAAAGTTTGTTGTTCAAGTGTGTCCGCCATGTCTTTCGTTTATTCAAAAAGGAGATAGTGGGGAGGGGCGAAGACTGCCCCTGTGTATTTCTTGCTCAGTGCAACATGTAGGAGATATGGTTATCTCCTCCAAGCTGCACCCTGGGGTGTATATCTTGGACTCAGGCAGTCTATGGGAGATCGGCATATGTGCTCTTTGCTGCCAGCCCAGGGGGTGTGTTTATTATAATTGAGTGTGAAAGTCAGGCTCAGGCAATGTGAGGGCATATGCATATCTCCTCCCTGGGGGTTTCCCCACCCCTACCCCTTGATCAACAAGAGTTATATGGAAAAGACTGAACTCTATTGAAGCAAGTCTTTTCATAATCAGCTATGTTTCTATAAACCTCGTTTCTAAGTGAAAAAATCCCCAGTACTGTTATCTCTGTGGGAAAACAGTTTTTTCATAAGTAAATCACTGCTCCTTTATGTCTGCAACCCTAATGGCATGAAATTATTTATGAACCACTTAATTTGGCCACCAGTCATGTAGTGATTACCTTTTCTTTGTTGTCTAAAGTAGATGATAGCCTGGGACTTGAGGCAGACCGCATCACTCCAGTAAAATCTCTATCTTTCTGTGCCTCTTTGGATGCAGTAATTTCAGACAATGCACCATAGCTCCCAGTCTTTCGAAGACCCAGACGCCAGGAAGCTGGAGATTCATCTTTCCTCTCCTCTTCTTTAGGAGATATTTTGCTTGCTGGAGTAGGAAACTGCAAGTATAAAATAATTTTATTCCATAACAGGCTATTATATATATTTTTATTACTTTATAATTTTTTACTAAATCCAGTAAAGGAAAAACGGAATTTGTGTACTTACCAATAATACTTTTCTTTTAGACCTGGTGGAACACAGGAGAGCTATGCGGTAAAGATACTACCCCAAGAAGGCAAGCCTCTTACAAAATAAAGCTCTCTGAGGGTGAACTCACTCCCAGCTCCACTTTACACTTAACCAGCCACAGCAGTCTCCGTTTTAACAAACATGTGAGAAGAAAGTAGGGTGGTCACCATACCAGGGTATCCATAGAACATCCCTGCCAAGAATGCAAACAAAGTTGTTTGTTTGTTTTTTCTCCAGGAGGGATGTTCTGTGTTTCAGAAGGATTAAACGATTATTAATCTGTAACACACAATCCATTTTTCTCTTTCATCTATTGTGGAACATGCGAACCATAGGATATACCAAAGCTTTCTCATCCAGGATTCCAAGGTCAGGGGGAAAAGAATAAACAAGAAAATCAGTCAACATAGACAAACCATAAACAGTTATGAACCTCAGGTGTCAATGGACACCTACATAGCAGAACATTTTCCAGTAATAGGCCAGTACAGAACTCTCTAATGTTTAGCAAATGTGCAGAGAGACTACACGTCACTGCAGAACTATTCCACAGATGCCTGGTTCTTGTAGGCCCAGGAATTACCCACCACGCTAGTGGAACAAGCTGCCAACTTTAAATGTACTGGTCTCTTCCCAATGACACAAGCTTGGTGAATGGTAGCCTTGACCCACAAGGCCACCGTTACCTTAAAATCCCACTTGACACACATGCACTTGGGCTATCAGGGATAATGAAAAGCAAATCTGATTTACAAAATTTAGTGCAATGAAAGTAGTATTTCAGAACCTAAGTCCAAGCTGTGAAGCTCCTGCTCATCTGTTAGACAGAACCAGACAAAAAAGGAAGAACAATTTACTGATTAATATGAAAATTGGAAATCACCTTGTGAGGAAACCCAATGGACGCTCAGTGAACCACCCTATCTAAATGAAAAATCAGAAAGCACCTGTAATTTGGCCACAATGCAAACATACACTATCATTAGAAGTAAAATGTGAGAGAAATTGGCACAAACAGAATCCTCTGAAGCATCTCAAGGACCAGACTTAAGACACATGGAGCAGTGAGATCCCAAAAGACAGTCATGAGGCACACCTTGCACAAAAAAGTACATAACAAGCAGAAAGGCAATGTGCTTCTGCAAAACAAGTCAAGGCTGAAATCTGGACCTTGACAGACAAGTAAGTGCTTTATGGATACCATATTGGAGCAAAGCCAAAGTGAAAGGTGAAAGGTGAAAAGAATGTTGCGAGCACCATTATTTACACCATTTGAAAAACAAAGACCAGAACCTATAATTTGCCTTAAACAAAACTAATTTATAGGCAGTCATCATGGTGCTGTCAAGGCAAAACTCTCCACATCAGTATGACACAGAAGACCCAGTGTTAAGAAGTCTGAAGAAGAGAGAGGACAGTGCTTGGTTACTGACAGATGCATCAGATCTGAGAGCCACACTCACTCAGAGGCCAGTAACATGGAAATCAATTACATGCTTCCTCACAACCCTTACCATTATTAACAATGCCCTTAAAGTCTGTTATATCCATATCAGAACTCTCCTTGCTTCCTAGTTCATGTACGTCCATGATTTCTTAGGTACACGACAGTTGACACATTGCACGATCTTACCACTTTTCCTCTTCAGCTCTATTTGAAGCTCCTGAAACCATCTTCTTTCTGCCCTCATTTGCAGAATGTTTATTTGAAGGGATATGTCTGCTGCTGACCAAATTCCTTGGGTTGTGACACTGTCCTACATTCCTCCCCCAGTGTCTTTAGGCTGACATCTGCAGAGCTCATTTCCCACTGTAAGTCCTCTAGTGGACATCTTCTAGAAAGATCGTTCCTGTTCATCTGCTCTAATAAATCCTTTCTGATCTCCAAAACGGAATAATTATTTTGGCTGGATTGCTTGTGTTTCGCCTTGCAGTATTCCTACAAAATTGTTTTGTATGGGCCTTAAATGGAAGGCCCATAAGGTTCCTTATTCCTAAATTCCTTATTCCTAATATACTTAGGAAATATATGCCATGCCTTTTATCCAATGGGACCCCAACAAAATTCCAGGTTCCAAGAGTGGTGCAGCTGACTTTCTTCACTTACTATCTAGCCCATGCCCGCTAAGTGTTTAACACTCTGAATAATGTGTTTAAATTGCTTGATATCTGGACCCTGCAACAAACACAAGATCATCACGGTATGGGATTATGGTAATCCCATTATCCTTCAGGCATTACAATGATACTGACAAGTCTTCGTTAAATACTCTGAGAAAAACCTGAATGGAAGTTTCTGGCTGAACAACTTTCAATAACAGGTCACTCCTACCAGCCATGGCCCTTGCAGCCCATGCTGTGGCAAATACTGGGAGAAAGGATGCCTCACACTGAAAAGTTTGCCATCAGAAGTGTGCCCTGGCATTTACCTGCCTGATCTTTGGATGCAGCTAAATCTGCAATTGGCAAAGTTATGTGCTTAGCTAGGTGAAAAATAGAAGTATCAACTACCAATGCTGTAAAGGATACAGATACAGTAGAGGAAAGTTCCTAGGTATGAAGAGACTCTTATGGGGTGACTTTCATTCCTCAAGGACCACCTGATCAAGGAAATAAGGAGGGAAGAGTATAGGAGGGAACCGGAGTTTGAAGAATCAGACCATAAGCATCTCTAACTACCTGAATAAGACCAGCAACCGAACTCCCAGGGTCTTCCTCAAAGGAATCCCCAGGGATGACGCATGTCTTCCTCCCTCGTTTCCCCATCTTTGATAGATAAATTTTCCTCTGCTGGAAAAGAGTAGATCTTTCTCTTAGAGGTAGCAGAGTGACCCTGGTCTCAAGTATCAAGAACCCATTTGATGATCAGAGGGATGCCAGCCCTAATAGAGATGAGCGAGACTAGACTGACAAGTTGGGCATTAGACCACTGCAGAAACCGCAATAGTTCTGTCAATACTTTGCTTCCCCAAGTCTACTTTAGAATCTGACATGATATGCAGACCACAAAAAAAAAAAAAAAAAAAAAAAATCATGTGAGAGCATGTTCCTTATCCAAGATGGTGACCTCAGGCACTGCACCATAAGAGCATCAAAGTCCCATAATCATGTGCCCAAGAACCAAAAACTTTTGACAAGGAAAAGGGGGTGGTGGGGGGGAGACAAACCAAAATTAAATAAATTAGTACCAGAGACCTCAGGTTGTGGCCAGCTGACAGAAAAAAAAGGGACAAGACATTTTTAGGACCTGTAAACACTGCAACTCTGATTACTATTTTGTCCTCAGGCACCTAAAACAAAGAAAGTAAAAGGGAGATTGACTTACATTCATTAGTCATTCCAGGACAGACCTCAGGCCCACGTACAAGTTTGTCCCTGTTCTACTCATTGCTAGAGGAAAGGGGCATAAGAGACAGCCTAATAGGGGACAAGGAACACCATATCAGGTTTAAATTAAAAAAAAAAAAAAAAAAAAAAATAAGAATCTTCAGCCCTCATGAGTCTGTTTAGAAGATCACTTTGAAACAGAGGCCGCTACTGCTGGGTGATGGGATAGTGGAGGTAGGAGCGAGTCTGCACCTTCAAAGAACTCTGTACAGCAAAAGTACCATAGCTCCTTAAAGTAGCAGCCTGTGTTCCTGTGGACAAAAGAAAAAAAAAAAAAAAAAAATAGAAAAAAATTATAAGAACTTAGGCTGTACTTAAGCTGAAGAGGAGAAAAACAGCACTATAGGGGACAAGTAAAATGCCCTTAACCCCTTGAGTGCCAGAGGGGTATGTAACGCATTGCTTTGCAATGCACTGCGTACCACCTGGCACTCCAAGGGTTAATCCATATACTGAAATTGGGTTTATCCACTTAATTGTTAAGAGGTCTCCAACACTTTGCCTCTAGCATTCAAGGGGTTAAGGGCCCATTTTAAAACACTGAAATTGTATTATTTGTTCCCAGTTGTGCAGTTGGTCGCCTCAGAACTGTTCCACTTTAGCTTCCAGAGTACAGTCCATATTTACAAGAAGCCCATTTGGTGGCATATAATTTACCCAGTCTAGCAAATTCCTGGGAATCAGGATAGCAATTAGGTACTCAACTGAAAAACACTGTGCACAAAAAAATTGTTAATACTATTAATATGTCCCAAACACCCAAGGATAATATGACATTTATCCTGTTAGTTATCTCGCTGAAATTCTGCATATATCACTGGAAACACACCACACTGGAGTAAATGAAGCCCATGCATAGTGATTAAACATGTTCAGCAATCTGGAATCACAGTTAAGTGTGCACACCAGTTCCTCACCAGAGACTTGTCACCTTTACTTGGCACAAGGATAATGCCAGTTTTGCGTAAGCCCTGTCTCCATGATGTAGGATGAATGGACTCCACCACTGGCATGAAAGGTGCAATGAAATCATACTGAACCAAAAGGTGAGTAAGACAGAATAAGATAGAAATCAGACAAAAAGAATCTAACAGATGAACACACCCACATATTGAGCCCCACATGTAAATGGAAAGTGATGATATGTAGAGGAAACACCCACTGTACTATAGGTGACAAACATTCCCAAGTTCCTTTTTTTTATTGATTTTTTTAACCCTTTAAATGTTAGATACACTGGAAAGAAATGCACTGGACACCTCTAGCACTCAAGGGGTTAAAAGCCACTTATACTGGAAGTTCTGACTCTCCCCCAAGGTTATGTTTGTTTGTCCCATGATTGCTCCACTTTGCTTTTATACATAAGGCCCATTGCATCAGAAAATTGAGGCATTGCTGCTGATGAACATTTTTTTTCTTTGAAACACCATGCATTTTGTTATGACTACTGACTGTAGTGTTCAAGAGCTCGTCAGGTAGATTGTGATTTCATTTTATCTTGGTACTTGTGGAACACGAACCAGAGTAAAATAGATTTGTCTAGGAGTCAACAAGCCATTTACCCTGAAGGCTGCACAAGTTGCCCCCCCCTTTTACCCTATTTTGTTCTCAATGTTTTCTGCTCTAGAAGGAAAGGCTTAAAGAGTTTGCCACTTTTCAGCTCCACAGAATGGTTACCTTAATGCAGGAAACAGCAAAGTTAGATGCAGCCTAGGCTGCCAGGAATGACAACAAGCAAATCAGATTTCCAAAAAGGCTGTGTGCGATGAATGTAGTACTTCAAGCACCTGACAAAATCCAACCTTGGGCAAAAACCCCAAAGGCTTTCACAAAACCACCCAGTCTGGATGACAAACCAGAAAAGGAGGCTTATAAGACAAAGCCTGAAGTTCAGCTATGCGCCAAACAGACATAATGGACAGAAGCAGCACTGTATTGATAGTCAAAAGACAAAAAGAAATTGAAGATAGAGGTTGATACTGGAGCACTCCCATTAGCAGTTTCAAATCCCACGTAGTGATGGGATTCCATAAAAGACAGGGTAGGAAAAGCCACCACTTGTACAACAGTGTGCAGATCAAGTAGCATGGAATGTGCTGCTGGAAAATAACGCAACAAGCAGAAATCTGAGCCCTGATGGACTACTCCCTTTCTTAACACCATCCTGAATAAAGGCCAAAACAACCAGAAGACAAAGGCCACATGCAAGGCTCAGTCAGTACACCACTTATAGACGAGGGACAAAAACCTATGACAGGACTTTGAAGAAACTGGCTTTCTAGCCTATAGCATAGTAGAAGAGAGTCAGAAAGACTTTCAGCATGCTGGCCTCAAGAGGTGGCTTCTTCAGAACGGGACCAGAGTCAGAAGATCTGGATGCAAGGGAAGCCTAATAGGCTCTGCCACAGATAGACTGCTTAGATAGACTTAGTAGATCCAAAAACAAGGCCAGAATGGAGCAATCAGGATGACATAAGCCTGCTCCATTCAGACTTTTCTCAGAACCCTGGGAATAAAGGGAATTGGAATAAACACACCAGAGAAAAATTATAAAGGATGGTCACTACATCCACCACAATAACCTGAAGCAGGATTAAGGGACTTTGCAATTCAGATTAGAGGCCATGAGGGAAACTGCAGACAATTGTGTAGAACACGCTGTAGTTGAACTCCCAGTTTCTTGTATCCAGGTGTTGGTGACAAATCCCGCCACTATATTTTCTAATCCAGGAATGTAAACCGCAGAGAGGGATGGCGCATGGACCTCAGATTGCAAGAGATACCTCATGACCTCGGCCCTGGTTGCCATATTTTATGCAAGACACCATCATGAGCTGTAGGTCTGAATCTGCACTGGGGGATCCTTGATGGGAGGGCGTCCAAACATACAAAGCAAGCCAAACTGCCCTCAGTTCTAGAACACGGATGCCAGAAGGCTATCCACCCTAGTTCAAAGGCCCAGCAGCCTAGCATCTGTGGTGTACCCAAACCCAAGGCATGGCACATGAACTTCCCAGTGTCCGATGGGACCACTGAAGCCACCAGCAAAGGTGCTCCTTCAACCAAAAGGATAGACATGACACAGAGGAGACCGATGCCAGGATCAATTCTTACTGTACAGTTACAGCTCATGTGCGTGGAACGGAGTAAGCTAAACTGCCTCCAGAGCGGAGACCACGTAACTCCACAACTTCATTTAATGCCACAAGGTTGCTGATGGCCAGGATATTATCTGACACCCTTGAAGTGACAAAGACTGAAGCTTGTCATCTAGGTTAAATGCACTCACTTGGAAGGTAGTGAATATCATGCAGAGAAAATTAAGGACCTGGCACAGAACCAGAGACTTTCTTGAAACTGAGTACCCAACTGTGCTGCTCCAGAATGAAGAAAACCGTTGAAGCAGACTTGAGGGAAAAGTCATCTAGGTAGGGAGTCAGATCCCTTAAGTGCATGAATAATGTAGACATGACCTTTGCAGAGACACGGAGTGGGAGCCAGACTAAATGAAAGGGCAGAGAACAGGAAGTAAGTGCCCTGAAATGCAAAGCACAGGAAGTGCTGATGATCTGGATGGATCGTGATGTCCAGATAAAGCATCCGTCAAGTCTAGGGTGGCTAGAAACTCCCAGGGATACATAGCTGCGATGACAGAGCAAAGACTGCATCTTGAACCATTGGACCAGCACAAGACAGTTGAAGCACTTTGAATCCAGAATACGACATCAACATCATCCGCATATTTAGCAGGGAAGCTGATGCCAAAAAGAAAAGATGACCAGGATCCAGAAGAATCCTGCACAGGAAAAATAAGAGAAGAGGAAGGGACATTAATTTGATAAAATACATTTCTAAAATAACCCGCAAAACCTACTGATCCATCACAGAAACAATCCACACCATGGAAAAAACTGAGGCGACCTACGAGCAGAGAAACCTCAAGTCATACGGTGGTGGACTTTTTGGCCTTAGATTTCTGAGAACTTGTCTTGCCTACCCACGCCTGCTTGGATTTGGGGGTGGATGCATACCCAAACTTGCGGGATAATGAAAACCGCAAGTCTTGACCTATAGCCATAAAATATTCTTGCCCTCAGTGGAATGGTTGATAATTGTTTGGCCTTGAATTGGTCAAAGTTATCCGCCTACAAAAGTAAGAGAAACCAGACACTACTTGAATGATTGTAAGGAGACTAGAACTTGAGCCAGAGTGCAACACATGGCTACAGAAAAGGCAGAGGCCTTGTCATAAAGCTTAGCTGCTTCAAAGGACGTTTCAGCAAAATAAACATTCATTACACGGACCTTGGAGAGCAACACCACCCCCTCTGATGGCAGCCAAGTATTCATCACCAGATTACCATGGACCTAAATAATCAGGCAATGGCAAAGATGAGTAGTAAGGAGTCAAAGGCCACAACATTTTTATTGGGGGGGGGGGGGGGGGTTTCAAGTATTTAGCCAACTGATACTTAAGAGCCACAGCAAAGCCATGAATTTGGAGACAGACTAAACCAGGGGATCAACCACAGGATGGATAGTCCACTGCGCCAAGGCCTGTAAGGAGACTTCCATTCCTCCGGGAGAACCTGGATTAAGGAATGGTTAGGAGGAAAGATGGGAACCGCCTTTTCTCTTTTAAAACTACCAACGGAAGAGGAACTGGAATTAGAGGATTCTGAAGTGAAGCATCCCCAGCACTATCCAAATAAGCTCCTCTGTCAAGGGGCTAGAGTTATCCTCATAGCAAACATTCAAGAAAGGGGAGTCTAAATTGTCATATTCAATCTCTCCACCTTGATCAAAGGAGTCCCCAGTGAAGTGTCTCCCTCCACCAATTACAGGGCTCACGTGCCTCCTGGGTAGCCCAGGGTGTCTTGCAAAGGGTTCAGGACCCGTTAAATAGAGCAGTGGATAGAGGTAATTGAAAAGCTAAAAGCCTTAACCCAAACTGGTTCCTAGTTGGCAGAAGATGGTCCAGGAGGTGGTGTAGGGCCACAGTGCAAGAGGAACACAAGGTACCAGAATACGCCCTATGAAGCCCAGTCTGACATGAGGAGCAGTGGGTTAAATTAATTAGGGGGACTTCAATTCTTAGCACTGAGCTTGCCCATGTGCGTCTTAGTTTGTCAGTGTAAAAAAGTTAAACGTAGAAAAGATCCAAAAAAGTATTGGGGGGGGGGGGGGTACCAGTTAATGCTCCTCATAATGTGAGCAATGTGTAATATTAAAGAATAAACCTAAAAAGGTCTAAATAATAGTGAGGAACAGTAAGCAAATCAAAAAAAAGCCCACTGCCTCAAAGGCACAGTCTCCCAAGTGGGAAAGATATGCCCAAAGAAGGAGGAAGGTAATGCAGGGGTTAACCAGCCTGTAATGGTACAGCAAACACTAAAAACCACTTCCATCCTTATACATGCATCCAAAAAGAGGATTTTAGTCTTAACTGTTAAATCACTTTCTCTTAGTCCACACAGGTTACTGGTAACTCTGAGTAGGTGATACACCCCTTTAAGTAGGCAGGAACAATTCTAGAATTGATTGCAGGGGGTGGAGCCTTCCTTCCCTCATTGGCTGCAGCTAGCCAACCAGCTCCAGAAAGATTTGAGACACTATTGACTAGATAGTGAAAGAAGACTCCTGTGAGTATGACCCCGAAGGACCCCCACAATCTGCCACAGGAGTGCCAAGCATGGTCCCTTGACAGGGTGGGAGACCAGTAACCTGTATGGACTAAGAGAAAGGGATTTAACTCTAAGGAATCCATGTATAAAGTGGAATCTGAGGCAAAAGGTGATTCCTTGTTAAACTTATTTGCATATGCCTACCCAGAATCCCTTGCAAATGTGAGATTTCTGTGGGAAAAGCAACTCTTATGGCTTGACTGGTGTGTCAAATTGTTGTTTAACATTGTATCTACCACACAACAGGTAAGACTAAAATACTCTTCTCTCTGTCATCCAATACAGGTTACTGGTAACTTTGGGATGTTCAACCACACGGGTTTCCCAGAGGTGGAAAGGCAAGGACCAGGCGCAAGGCCCCAAAGTCATCAAAACAGATATGAACCATCAGATCAGAGATAGCCCAACAAACAAAGAAGTGTCAACGGACACCGAACAGGGGTAACACAGCACACTGAACTAGAGCCAACAGGGCTCAAAAGTGAAGGAAGCACCAAGAACCAAAGAAAATCCTAGACAGGCAAGACTGCCCCAGGATTATCCTCCCTAAGCTGACATCAGCCGATGCTAGCACATCAACCCGGTAGTGCTTCGAAAAGGTGTGCACAGACGACCAAGGTGGCAGCCTTGCACAACTGATCAGCGTAGGCCTGATTCTTGTAAGCCCAATAAGCACCAATAGATCTTGTAGAATGAGCCAAGACCCCAAAAAGGGAACAGGTTCTTCCTCAGCTCATAAGCCTTACGAATAGTGGACTTGATCCAGGATGCAATAGTCACTTTGGATTCAGGTCTTCCTGCCCTGGAAGCCTCAGGAATGGCAAACAGCGCGTCAGACCGCCTGACAGACTCAGTGTGATGTACATAAAACATGAGACAACGCACCACGTCTAACAAGTGGAGATCTCCCTCCTTGTCAGATGTGGGGTCAGGGCAGAAAGGCGGCACCACAATCTCCTGATTGATGAGCAACTCTGAAACCACCTTCAGAAGAAACTCCTGAGAAGTGCGAAGTACCGCCTTGTCCTTGTGAAACACCAAATAGGGTAGTTTACAGGACAAACCATGTAACTCCGCGACACAGTGAATGGATACAATCACCAGCAGAAAGGCCATTTTCCACGTCAACAGGAGAAGAGGAATAGTAGTCAAAGGCTCAAAGGGAGGGAGCTGAAGAACACCCAAAACCAAGTTAAGGTCCCCTGGAGGAGCTGGAGTCTTGAAGGCAGGACAAGTATGAGTAACGTCCTGGAAGAAAACCTTGACATCAGAAAGGTTGGCAATGCACCTCTGAAAGAAAACAGAAAGCACAGAAGTCTGAACCTTAAGGGAACTCAAACGGAAGCCCTTATCTACACCGTCCTGCAAAAATGCCAGGACTGTAGGCAGATCAAATTCCTGAGACAGGTCCTTATCAGCACACACAAAGATAGAAAGGTCGACCAGACACGATGGTAGATCTTGGAAGAAACAGGCTTGCGGGCACGGAGCATAGTAGTCACCACACCAGACGAAAAACCTCTTCTTCAACATTGAGGATTCATTTCCAAGCCATCAAGGCTAGCCAATGAACGTCCTCCTTCCACATGTAACCCTGTAGAAGAAGATCTGGGTGGCAAGGGAGCCCGAATGGCTCCGCCACTGACAGATCCAGAAGATCCGGAAACCAAGCTTGGCGAGGCCAGTACAGAGCAATCAGAATGACTGGACAATGCTCCAGTCATAATTTCCGTAACACCCTGTGCAACATCGGCAGGGAAGGAAAGATGTAGGCCAGAGGAAATAACCAAGGAATGGACATACTAGCATCCACCACCAGAGCTAGAGGGTCCCCCCATTGAGAGCAAAACCTCGGAACATTCCTGTTGTGTCTTGTCGCCATCAGGTTGATGTAAGGAAGTCCCCACTTCTGAACAATGAGGGTGAACACCTATGGGTGTAGCTCCCACTCTCCGCTGTCCACTGTGTGTCGACTGAGGAAGTCCGCCATGACGTTGTCTACACCAGGAACGTGCACTACGGATATGGCAGAAACGTGTTCTTCTGCCCAGGACAAAATAGCCTTGACCTCTAACCAAGCAGAGAGACTTCTTGTTCCACTCTGCTTGTTGATGTAAGCCACGGCCATGGCGTTGTCAGACTATACCCGGACTGGACAGTCTTCCAGCTTAGATGTCCAATGACAAAGAGCATGAAATATCGCTCGAAGCTCCAACAGGTTGATGGGAAGGAGAGATTCCTCCAGAGACCACTGAACCTGAGCACTCAGGGATCCAGGACCGCTCCCCAGCCAGAAAGGCTGGCATCTGTTGTCACCATGGCCCAGAAAGATACCAGGAAGGACTTGCCCTTCAGCAGATTGCGCGCCACCACAACAAACTCTGTTCCACTTGAAGAGGGAGGGATACTGAAGTCTTCAGAAGGTCCGGCTAACCCCTGCACACCTGGATCACAAACCTCTGGAGTTCCCCGGTGTGAGCCATGGAAAACGGGACCGCTTCTATGGTGGAAATCAACTTCCCCACCAGAGAGGACAGCTTCTTGGCTGGAACTGGATCTTGAGCCAGAACAGCAGAAACCCTGTGGGCAATATGGTGAGCCACCGCGCCCGTGAGAAACACCATGCTCTTCTGAGTGTGAAGACAAGGCCCAGGAAGACCAGACGCTGGGATGGGATAAGGTCTGACTTGACCATGCTGATCCACCCGTGATCAGTGAGAGCATGAATGCAGTTCTGAACCTGCTGATGAAGATCAGCAGAAGGGGCTTTCAGAAGCAGGTCGTCCATGTACGGGGTAACTGATGCCGCCCTGGTGGAGGACGGACACTAAGGCCCCCAGGACACTGTTGAAGACTTGAGGAGCTGTAGTCAGACCAAAGGGAAGAGCTGAAAACTGAAAGTGCCCTTGGTCGCAGGCAAATCTGAGATACTGCCTGCTCTCTGGATGAATGGCAATATGAAGGTACGCGTCCTGAAGATCCAGAAAGGCAAGGAATTCCCCTGGGGACATACCAGCAATCACTGTCATTAGAGACTCCTGGTGATAAGGAGTCCAGATCACAAAAGAATTGAGATCCTTCAAGTCCAAAATGGATGACAACCACCATCCTTCTTGGAGAGACAAAGAGGTTTGAGTAAAAACCCATACCTCTGTTCTGAACTGGAACCGGCTCTAGGACATCCTTGTCCAGAAGGGCCTGAATAGCGCCGTTGAACAGACGGCGTTTCTCTGCACCCTGAGGCGTATGAGAAGGAAAGAAGCAAAAAAGAGGAAAAGACAAAAGGGATCCTGTACCCTTCCATCACCACCTGTAAAACCCACGGGTCTGCCAATGAATCCTCCCAGATGCTGCGGTAGTGACGCAGATGGTCACCCACAGCAGAATGGGGACCTGGGTTTGGTAAGTCATGTCGAAGGCGGCTTGGAAGAGACCTTGGACTTCCACTGCTGTTTGGGCTTGGAGGAGGCACGTGGAGCTGAAGGAACCGCCTGGATCACCGGACATGTCCCAGTCTGAAAGGAACAAAAAAAACAATTACGCTTGAGAGGCGCTTTCTTCCTGGGGACCAAAGCAAAATGTATTTTTACCCCCCCCCTCCCCCCGTGGCCTCACTAATCAGATCTTTAAGATCTGGTCCAAACAAAGAGGTGCCTTGAAAAGGCAAGGAGAGCAAGGCTTTCTTTGAAGCAGTGTCAGCAGACCAGATCTTGAGCCAAAGAGCTCGTCTGGCAACCACAGACATGGTGGAAACCCTGGACACCAAACGGATGGCATCAAACAAGGCAGTAGAAACATAGTGCTGGGCCTCAGAAATGTTGGCAAGAAGGAGCAAAATATGCAAAGTAGGAGTACCCTGACAGACAGCCAGGGTGAGTTCAGTCCAGACCGCAATGGCCCAGTTAACCCATGCCGCAACGAACGCGGGACTAATTGCAGTACCCTCAGAGGCAAAAATGGACTTGAGGGAGACCTCAAGTTGCTTGTCAGTCCAGTTTTTCAGAGCAGAGGCATCAGAAACTGGCAAGACAGACTTAGATAGCCTGGAAATAGGAGCATCCACTTTGGGGGGGATGAACCCACTGAGCAAGTGCAGTCTCAGAAAAGGGGTAAAGCTGGGCCAATTTCTTGGAAACAGAAGGTTTTCTGTCCAGGGATTTCTACTCTTCAGACACAAGGCGGTCAAGAGTGGTGTTAGGTGGAAAACAAGTAAGACTTTTTAAGCTCCTGAAATACATCAGAGGGATCAGAAGGTACCTCCTGAACTAAGGGAATGTTTAGGGTAGTCAAAAAAGCCCTGATCAGGCACTCAGCCGTGGGCTCAGGACCGGCCTCAAAGGGGTTGCTGAAGTTGCTAGGTGGAGCGGTTGCAGAAACGTGTCCCAAACTGTACAGTCCCATAGGAGGGAATGGAGCAATGGTGCCTATGCGGTAAAGTGCGCCTTAAAGGAGCTGAACTCAAATTTTACAAAGTTGAAACAGTAAAAATAAAAATACATGAAACATAACTAGAACATGTTAGGAGACCCAAAAAACACTAAACCAGTAGGAAAAGTGTCCAAACAAAACAAAACAAAACCAGCAGTTAAAGGGTTAATTACCACATAAACCTGCTCCAAACACCCAACAGACATACAGATCGACCCAATGAGTGCAGGAGTGTGCAATAGGAACTCCAAAGGAAACACCCTGTGCGGAGGGGCACTGTGGGACATGTGGATCTGCAGCACTCAAAGGGTTGCTCACCTTTCCTGCAGATCTTCTGTCTTCAGATTACCATGTAGTAAGAAGCAGCCTTGTGGGAACTCCTGAGGAAAGAACTTGTAGCCAAGATTTCCCCCCAGGGCTTAAGGTCCACAAAAAGCACC
This sequence comes from Rhinophrynus dorsalis, assembly GCA_037306005.1. Classification (NCBI taxonomy): domain Eukaryota; kingdom Metazoa; phylum Chordata; class Amphibia; order Anura; family Rhinophrynidae; genus Rhinophrynus; species Rhinophrynus dorsalis. The sequence continues at coordinate 244,736,879 of CM074721.1, forward strand.
TGGATACTGAGCTAGCCACGTATACGGGCGTTTTCAGTTATGGTAATCCGCCTAATGGTGATATTCCATTTCTAACAGAAAAATAAAAAAATGTCTAAAACTATAGCAGAACTGTTCTCTTTGCCTGTGTCTTCACCAAGGCACAAGTCTTTCTGGAGATGGTTGGCTAGCTGCAGCCAAGGAGGGAAGGTAGGCTCCACCCCTGCAATCAATTCTAGAATTGTTCCTGCCTACTTAAAGGGGCGGATCGCCTACCCAGAGTCACCAGTAACCTGAATTGGACGACAGAGAAAACAGAGATATGTACATTATATGCAGAAGAGAGAGAGAGCAAGCCAGGCAATAGTCCACATGAACAAGTGCCATATAACAGGGACATACACAAGACCGAACAACTTAATAGGTTAACTTGCATGTAATCTCCAGTCTTCAGCACCCCTCCTTCAGAATGAAAGAAAAGTGCTTCTAAGAATCTATAGTGAGGTAAAGGCTATTAAAGGGATAGTAATACTTTGTTTTAACTTTATTTTATTTTGTAGGCATTAAAAAAACATGAAGAATGATATGTCTCATCTCTCAAACCTTTATGGTTTATGAGATATTCACAAGCAAAGTTTCCCCCTCCCGCCCCTTTTACCTAGTGTAAGCAATCTCTTCTCAGATGTGGAATGCAGTCCATAGACCAGACAGATAACAGAAGGGGACACTCTTATTCCTATGAAAACAATGAAAACCCTGCCCCCCTGACAAGCTTTTCAGGTTTTTCCCTTATCTTAATTGAAGATTGTCCCACTCTGCAGTCTACCTGGGCACCTCCCTTCTGCTGTGGCGGAAGAGTGTGACATCAGTAAAAGGGCCGGGAGGGGGACACTGTCATTGAATTACTCTGGAACTACAACTCTGACAGAATTGAAATAACTCTACAAAATCCAAATAGTATGATGATTAATTAGAGCTGCTTTTATTATGAAAAATTACTATCGCTTTAAGACAAGCCAATTTTCACAGGTTTGTCCTCCTGGAAAAAGAACCATTGCACTGGACAATCCAGGAAGCCAGTAACAGGAGCCTTCCAAATAGGGGATTACACAAACTGGACAACAGAGAAACAGGTTTACTGGCCCTCAACATGGTTGCTCTAACAGGCTCAGAAATTACTCTTTCTTAGACGACCAGTTTCAAAAGCTAAGCAGTCAAAATCAGACTTCTGCACATCTAGAGAACCCAGAGTCAAGACATCCAGAAGAAGAGAAAGGCGATACAGCTCGGCAACTACAGCCAAGAACCACGATCAGCGAGCACAGTAAGGTGCAACAGATAACATGCACATGGTCCATCCCGACATTCCTGAATACCTGGAGATTCAGAGAGAAGGGAAGAAACAAATATGCCAGGGAAACCACCACAGAATATCCATTGTGTTCACTATGGGTGAGAAAGCCCCGAGACCTGGAGCGAAACAGAAACCTTATGATTCAGACGCCATCAGATCCACAACCTGAATAACCCATTATCTGGACTATGGAGTCAAACACATGATGAGTCAATTTCCAAACACCAGAATTCAAGAACTGACAGCTAAGAATGTCCATTGCTGCATTTTCTACTCCCAAAATACAAATTGTTGAGGTGGCTGGAAAGTGAGCTGCTGTGAAAGCTGTAATCAGACAAACCTCTGACCACATGGCTGATCTTCTGGTCTCCCCATTGAAGTTGCATTGCAAGCCCTGAATTAACGGGGACCAAAGCTGAAGAGCTAGACAACTCTCCTGAAGCTCAAACAGAATGATAGAAAGATGAACCATTTTCAGACCAAAGACCCTGAGCTGTCTAAGAGCATGCCCTCCCCCAAACCTTCAGACTATGCAACTGCCTTAAAGTCTGAGACAAAATATCCCAACATCCTCGTGTAATTCTGCACCATTTCCAACTAAGTTTTCTGCACCTGAATGGTGTCCTCTGGAAGAAAGTGTCTCAATTCTCATGCCGAGTAATACCAAAACTTGGGACTGTACCAGAGTTCCGTAACAGACAACAGAAATTTCAGGAAATCACTTCTAGCCTCTGTGCAATTTTTTTTTTTTTTTTTTTTTTGTCCAACTTTTCCAGGTATAGAGAAGGTTGAATTATTTTCACATGTTCATGTTTATAAGCTCTCATATGTACTTTACAATCAGTTTTCATTTAAAGAACTTTAACTTGAGGCCTTAGGAATAAAACCAAATAAACTATTTTGGAGCAAACCAACTGTACAAAGATCTCATTCAGTTTAATGGGGCTTTTAACCACTTGAATGCTAGAGTCGTCTACAATGCATTACGAAGCACCTCTAGCTTCAAAAAGTTTAAGCCCCATTAAAACCCTAAGTTGAGACTTCTATAGCTTCAATAATATAACATACCAAAAGATAACCGAAAGCAATATTCTATGGAAAAATATATCTAAGTGCCATGTTCTGACAGTTTCTGGTATTATAAATAACTTACAGATGCCATTATGAAAAAATGATGTATTGTAGCATAAAATACTGTTGAAGGAGAGTTTGTTTGCAGAATGAAGTTCTCCATAGGCAGCAATAGCAACAAAAATGGTCAAATAACAAAAATTGCAGTCTGCTTTTAAAGGGTTAGTAATGTCAAAAAAAAGTGTTTTTGCATCTAGAAGAGCTTAAAAAGTTGAGCTATATGCAAAAAACAGTCTCTCTCAAACCGCCATGGTTTGAGAGATACAGGCATTTAAAGTTCGATGTTCAAGCACACGTTTTAGACCATTCCAATGAAGGGATTCGTTGTCAACGCGATTGCGGTTCTGCTGCAGAGCCTCTGTGTCAACTGACACAGATCTCCTGCTGACTGCTTTACAGCTGTCAGCAGGAGACATTGAACTTTAAATGCCTGTATCTCACAAACCATACAGAGACGGATTTTTGCATTTAGCTCAACTTTTTAAGCTCTTCTAAATGCAAAAAAATGTTTTTTGACATTACTAACCCTTTAAAAGCAGAAGAGAGGATTTTAGTTTTACCTGTTAAATCCTTTTCTCTTAGTCCATATGAAATGCAGGTACCATGGGGAGGTGAAAGCTCCTCCAGGTGGGCTGGAACAATTCTGAAAGAAGTGCAGGGGTGAAGTATCCCCCTCCTCCATATCAAGCGTCCTTAGCCCCTCCCCACCAGATGGATCTGAGAAAATAAACCTATTGACTAAGATAGGAAGAAGGAAAAACTCCTGTGAACGATGAACCCAAAAAGGACTCCTACATCCAGCCACATGAGACCCAGCATGGTCCCTTTCACTGTGTGAGAGACATGTGAGTTATATGGACTAAGAAGAAGGATTTAACAGGTAAGACTAAAAATAGGATTTTAGTCTTACCTGTTAAATCCTTTTCACTTAGTCCATACAGGTCACTGGTACCATGGGATGTGTAGTCCCCTTTAATAGGCAGGAACAATTATGCAAATAATTTGCAAGGGGCGGAGCCTCCCCTCTTACTTAAGCCACCTTCTGGCCAGAGCCACCCATATTGATTTGAGACCCTAAACTGACCCCAGGTAAGCAAAAAGAAAGACTCCTGTGAGCATGCCCGAACGGTCTCCCACTGAATGCCACAGGAGAGCCAAGACTGGTCCCTTGACAGGGTGGGAGACCAGTGACCTGTATGGACTAAGTGAAAAGGATTTAACAGGTAAGACTAAAATCCTATTTTCACTGTCGTCCAATACAGGTCACTGGTACCATGGGATGTACAAACATTGAGCTGATCCAGAGGCGGGAAGTAAGGCAAGGACCAGGCGCAAGGCCCAAGTCACTAGAACTGTTAACCAGTTGATAACATAGCCCAAACTGTAAGTGTCAACGGACACCAATCAAGGGAACAATCCCTGAACTTAACACAGCACACGGAACACGAGCCAACCGGGCTCAACAGTAAGGAAGCACTAAGGATCACAGAGCGGAAGACCTACACAGGCAAGACCGCCTCCAGGACCTTCCTTCCAAAGCTGGCATCAGCCGATGCCAGTACATCAACTCGGTAGTGCTTAGAAAAAGTGTGCACAGAGGACCAAGTGGCCGCTCTGCACAGTTGATCAGCAGAAGCTTGATTCTTGTAGGCCCAGGAGGCCCCAATAGATCTGGTGGAATGGGCAGTCACCCTGAAGGGAACATGCTTATTCCTCAACTTATAGGCTTCACGGATGGTAGCCTTAATCCAAGAGGCAATGGTAACTTTGGAAGCCGGTCTTCCTGCCCTAGGCCCCTCAGGAATGACGAATAGAGCGTCAGACTTCCTGATAGATTCGGTGCGGTGAACATAAAACTTGAGGCAACGCACCACATCCAACAAATGGAGATCTCTTTCCTTGTCAGATGAAGGATTAGGGCAGAAAGAGGGAACCACAATCTCCTGATTGATGTGAAACTCAGACACAACCTTGGGTAAGAATTCCTTGGTAGTGCGAAGCACAGCCTTATCCTTGTGGAACACCAGGTAAGGAGGTTTACAAGACAATGCCTGTAACTCTGCCACCCGGCGTACTGACACAATAGCCAAAAGGAAGGCCATCTTCCAAGTCACAAGACGTAATGGAATGGAAGCCAAGGATTCAAACGGTGGTCGCTGAAGAACTCCCAGCACCAAATTGAGATCCCACTGGGGAGCAGGACTCTTGAAGGCAGGTCGAACATGAGTCACACCTTGGAAGAAGACTTTCACATCAGGAAGGATGGCAATCCGTTCCTGGAAAAACACAGACAAGGCAGAGGTCTGAACTTTGAGGGAACTCAGACTGAGCCCCTTGTCCACACCGTCCTGCAAGAAGGCCAGGACAGTGGGAAGATGGAAGTCAAGAGACAACTGCTTGACAGAGCACCATGTCACGAAAGTTGACCAAATGCGATGATAGATCTTGGAAGACACAGGCTTACGAGCACTGAGCATCGTCGACACCACAGAAGGAGAAAAGCCTTTCTTAGCTAGAATCGAGGATTCAACCGCCATGCCATCAAACGGAGAGAGTGAACATCCTCTTTCCACAGATACCCCTGAAGAAGCAGGTCCGGACGGGCTGGAAGTGGGATTGGATCCTTCACTGACATGGCCATCAATTCCGGAAACCAGGACTGGCGAGGCCAGTTTGGAGCAATCAGGATGACAGGACAACGTTCTCTCTTCAACTTCTGAATAACTCTGATCAATAGAGGAAGAGGGGGGAAGATGTAAGCCAGGGAGAAGTCCCAAGGGATCGACAAGGCATCCACCGCTAGAGCAAGGGAGTCCCTCAGACGGGAGCAAAACACCGGAACCTTCCTGTTGTGTCTGGTAGCCATCAGATCCACCACTGGCATCCCCCACCGTTGAGTGAGCATGTGAAACACCTCTGGGTGAAGAGCCCATTCTCCGCTGTCGACGGTGTGACGACTGAGGAAGTCCGCCATGACGTTGTCCACGCCTGGAATATGAACTGCAGAGATGACAGGCACGTGATCTTCTGCCCAAGACAAAATATCCTTGACTTCCCACCAGGCGGAACCGCTTCTTGTGCCGCCTTGTCTGTTGATGTAAGCCACCGCCGTGGCGTTGTCGGACTCTACTCTGACTGGAAGACCGGTCAATTGAGACTCCCAGTGCCTCAGGGCCAGCCGGACAGCTCGAAGTTCCAGAACATTGATGGAGAGCATGGATTCCTCCAGACCCCATTTCCCCTGAGCACTGAAGCGACCCCAGACTGCACCCCAGCCCCGAAGGCTGGCATCCGTTGTGACTGTGGTCCAATGAGGAACTAGAAAGGATTTCCCTTTCAAGAGATGAGAGAGATCTAACCACCAGTGCAGACTCGACTCGACATGAGGAGGAAGAGAAACAGACAGATGTTGATGATCTGGATGATTCCTGCACGTCTGGATCACAAATCTCTGAAGATCCCTGGAGTGGGCCATGGCAAATGGTACTGCTTCGATCGTGGAAATGAACTTCCCCACTAAGGACGACAACTTCGGAACTGGAATTTCGTCCATGTCCAGAATCCCAGCCACTCTGACGGCTATCTGGTGAGCCACGTCCTCTGGAAGAAACACCATGCATTGGCGAGTGTCGAACAGGAGACCCAGGAACAGAAGCCTCTGAGAAGGAATCAAGTCCGACTTGTCCAGATTCAGGATCCATCCGTGACGGTTCAGGGTGTGCATGCACCTCTGCAACTGCTGATGGAGAAGCTCCGCTGAGGAGGCCTTCAGTAGGAGATCGTCCATGTAGGGTGTCACTCTGATCCCATCCTGATGGAGCACCGCTATCAAGGAGCCCAGCACCCGCTGGAAGACTTGAGGAGCTGTAGTCAGTCCAAAGGGGAGCGCTGTAAATTGAAAGTGTCCCCTGTGGCAGGCAATCCTGAGATACTTCCTGCTCTCTGGATGAATAGGGATGTGAAGATAAGCATCCTGAAGGTCCAGGGAGGCAAGAAACTCCCCTGGAGACATTGCTGCAATCACAGAGCGCAGGGACTCCTGGCGGAAGTGGGAAGTCACCACATAGGCATTGAGATCTTTGAGATCCAAGATGGGACGGGCTCCTCCGTCCTTTTTGGCTACCACAAACAGGTTGGAATAAAATCCTGAACCTGTGTCCCCCTGCGGAACCGCCTCCAGGACCTCTTTGTCCAAGAGATCCTGAATAGCGTCGTCGAACAGACGCCTTTTTGAGGGTTCCTGAGAAGGACGAGTAAAATGGAACCGAAAAGGAGGAAGGGAAGAGAAAGGGATCCTGTATCCCTCTGACACCACCTGAAGAACCCATGGGTCCGCCACTGACTCCTCCCAAGACCGGCGAAAGATGCGGAGACGACCGCCTACAGCCGGATGCGGACCCGGGTTCGGCGAGTCATGCCGAAGCAGTCTTGGAGGTCTTGGCCTTGGAGGCAACTTTGGGCCTCCAGGACTGTTTGGGCTTGGAGGAGGAGCGCGTAGTGGGAGGACCCGTTTGGGCCGAGGAGCGTGTCTCAGTCTGAAAGGAACGAAAGGACCGATTGCGTTTGGCTGGAAACTTTTTCTTAAAGACTGAGGGTAGAAGAGTACTTTTACCGCCAGTAGCCTCACTGATCATTTCTTTGAGCTCAGAGCCAAAGAGCAAATTCCCCTGAAAGGGCAAGGAAAGCAAGGCTTTCTTAGAGGCTGTATCAGCAGACCAAATTTTCAGCCAAAGAGCGCGTCTAGCCACCACAGAAGACGTGGAGGCCCTCGCCATCATGCGCACAGCATCAAAAGCAGCATCAGCAACATAGTTCTGAGCTTCAGTGATATTAGCAAGAAGCTGCAACTGTTCAGATACAGGCGCATCCTGGCGAACCGCTTCAGTCAGTCGTTCAGTCCAGGCTGCAATAGCCCTATTAACCCATGCCACAGCAAAGGTGGGGCGCATGGCAGTGCCAATAGAGGCAAAAATAGATTTAAGAGAGAGCTCTAATTTCTTATCCGTCCAGTCCTGCAAGGCAGAGGCATCTGAGACAGCCAAAGCAGTAGATTTGGAGAGTCTAGACACAGGAGCATCCACCTTGGGAGGATGAACCCATTTTGCCAGCTCCGCTTCGGGAAAAGGGTAAAGTTTGGCAAACTTTTTGGAGACAGAGGAAGATCTATCAGGATTCTTCCATGCCTCAGAAACCAGACGGGCAAGAGTAGGGTTAGTTGGAAAACAAACAACAGGTTTAGATGGCTTTTTCTGAAAAACATCAGTAGGATCATAAGTGGATTCCTGAGTCAGAGGAAGGTTGAGCGTATTCAGAACCGCTCTGATCAGACCCTCAGCCGAAACTTCAGGGTCACACTCATAGGGGTCCCCAATGGACCTGTTAGATTCAATAACAGTACGTTCCTCAGCATCAGAATCCTGTAAAAGTTCTTCTTCAGAAGAATCAGTGATATCAGGAGCTCCTTGTGGCTTAGGCAGGGAGGTCCTGATAGTAGAGGGGGTCTGCCAGACCTGGAGAGCCCCCTGTACCTGAGAGGGAAAGAGTTGAAGCGTGGATCTGAGATCCCTAGTGGCAGCTTTAAACTCCCTCACCCAAGATGGCTCAATAGCGTGGCTGGGAAGCCCAGGGTTGCTATCTTTATCAGTACAATTAGGGCATAGATCCCCCACATTATCGCAATCCAGCCCAATGTGGCAAGAGGAGCAAAACGCCATGGGGGTAGAAGACCCCCCAGCCTCCTTAGTCTTGGGTCTAGCCCCTAGCTCCAGTGAAGTAGACATGCTCACAGCGTCAATATACCCCACAACAAACACTATCACCCAGAAAAGTGTTAAAGATTAAAGTTTCACCCCAGAAAAGGTCTAAAAACGGACTTATCTGGCCAGCGAAGGGTTAATCTGGTGAGGAGAGAGAAGGCTCGGTCCCTGCGTAGTGTACTCGCCTTGGAAAAGTACCACAAAATGGCGGCCGTCATGACAGCCAATCAGAAACGAGCGCGAGCTAAGCGCTCATGGGAAATGTAGTTTTCCCTATGCAAGTACCCCAAACAGTGCCCGAAGCCCCCCTGAACCCCCTACATTAATAAAACACCAACCGGATGATAGAGCAGGAGCCTAGCAGTAAAATGAGCCCACTCTGAAGTTGCTGTGACAAGCGGTTTCAGAGATATGTCCCAAACTGTGAATTCCCATAGAGAGTAAAGGAGCTCTGCTGCTGAGCGGGAAAAAACCGCGCTTAAAGGCGCGGAACACCATTTTTAATAAAGTTTAGTAAAACATTAAAAAGTGCCCAAACAAGCATGAAATACATGAGAAACATAAATAAATGAATACCCAATGCTCCAAAACTCAGAGAATAACACAGAAATTGCATAAATAGTGATAATGCAATAAAAACACCCTATGAGTGCTGGAGTGTATTAAAACTCCCAAATACAAGCCCATCAAAGGGACACTGTGGGGACAAGTGGACCTTCAGCACTCAATGGGTGACTCACCTTTCTCGCAGACTTCTGTCTTCAGGTGACCATGATAGGGAGGGAAAGAACCAGAGGTAATTTCCCCAACAGGGGAGCTGCTTAACACAAGCTGTCCCCTCATCAGGTATAGGTCCACAGAAATCCCTGGAAGCTGCACTAGCCACTTCGGGTGAGGGCATTCACAGCCATGGTCACCCTCCTAATGGTGGTATTCCATATTTGAAGAAAAAATAATAAAACTCTAAGAAGCATAGCTGTTCTCTGCCTGGTGTGCAAGCACACCAGGAACAAATCAATATGGGTGGCTCTGGCCAGAAGGTGGCTTAAGTAAGAGGGGAGGCTCCGCCCCTTGCAAATTATTTGCATAATTGTTCCTGCCTATTAAAGGGGACTACACATCCCATGGTACCAGTGACCTGTATTGGACGACAGTGAAATCCTCTTTTCTCTGTTGTCCAATATAACTCACCTACCATGAGAATATACCAACATCGAGCTCCCAGGGTGGGAAGAAAAAGGAAAGGACCAAGCACCGGTCCTCAAGAGAGTTCCCGTCGACTATCCAGGACACGAAACAGCCCGAACCAAGTGTCAGCAGACACTGAATAACTGATAACAGCACACAAGAACAAGAGGCAACAGGGCTCAAACAGTTAAAGAGCTATAAGGAACAGGAATGAAAAAGTCCTAGACAGGCAAAACTGCCTCTAGGACTTTCCTGCCAAAAGCTGGACTCAGCCAAAGTCAAAATATCAACACGGTAGTGCTTGGCAAAGGTGTGCAGAGAAGACCAAATGGCCACCTTGCATAGCTGTTCAGCATAAGCCTGATTCTTCTAGGCCCAGGAGGGACCAACAGACCTGGGGGAGTGTGCTGTAATGTGGAAGGGAACAGGTTTCCCTCTGAACTCATAAGCCTTGCGGATGGTAGACTTAATCCAGGATGCAATACTTACAATGGAAGCTGCCAAACCAGCCTTGGGACCCTCAGGGATGACAAACAAAGCATCCGTCTTGCAGATTGAATCAGTACAATGCACACAGAATTTAAGGCAGCATATAACATCCAAAAAGTGATCCCTCTCCTTGTCAGATTTTCGGTCAGGACAAAAAGGCAGGCACAACAATCTCCTGATTCATGTGGAACTCAGAGACCACCTTAGGAAGAAATTCCAGGGAGGTAAGAGAACAGCCTTATCCTTGTGAAACACCAGGAAAGGAGGCTTACAGGACAAAGCCTGCAACTCAGCAACTCTGTGTACAGAGACTACAGCCAAAAGAAAGACGACTTTGACATCCGGCAACATGGCAATACGTCTCTGGAAACAGACGCAAGGCTGAGGCCTGGACCCTCAAGGAACTAAGGCTAAGACCCTTGTTCACACCATCCTGCAAAAAGGACAAGATGGATGGAAGATCAAACTCTTGTGAGGACAGATCCCTGTCAGCACACTAAGAATGAAAAGTAGACAAAACCCTGCGATAGGTCTTAGAGGAAAGAGGTTTCCTGACTTAGATCATAGTGGAGAACACCTCAGGAGCAAAACCGTACCTCCTTTAGATAGTCTTACACCACCATACCCTTTAAGCCAGACTGACCACGTCCTCTCTCCAGATGTAACCCTGTAGGAGGAGATCTGGTCTGTGTGGCAGAGGAAATGGATACTGAGCAGACAACACCATCAGTTCTGGAAACCAAGGTTGTCATCAGTATGACTGATGCACTGTCCATTCGAAAAGATGAAAGGCAGTGGAGGAAAAATGTAAGCTAGATGAAAGCGCCAAGGAATGGACAAGGCGTCCACTGCAAACGCCAGAAGATCCCCCAGTGGGAGCAAAACATTGCAACCTTCCTGTTGGCCCTGGTAGCCATCAGGTACATTGAAGGGTGCCCACAATTCTGGACCAGCTGGTCAAAGACCTCAGGATGGAGCTCCCACTCACAGGGGTCCACCTGACATGCACGGTGGAGATGACTGGAATGTGTTCTCCTGCACAGGCCAAAATAGCCTTTGCCTCTAACCAACTGGAAGTGCTTCTTGTGCCTCCTTGCTTGTTGATGTAAGCCACGGCCGTGGCACTGTCTGACTGAATGCGGACTGGACAGTCCCATAGTGGAGAGGACCAGTACACACCAGAGTATGGAAAATCGTTTTGCGCTCCAGAATGTTGATGAGTAGGAGGGTCTCCTCCACATTCCATCTCCCCTGAACTCCCAGGTGACCCAGGACAGCTCCCCAGCCATGAAGCCTGGCGTCAGTCATCACCAGAGTCCAATACTGGACAACAAAGGGTTTCCCCCTTTCATCAGGTTGGAGCTGTCCAAACACCAGGAGGTCCTGCCTCATTTCCTACTGGAGAGACTAGACAATCCAAGAGTTCCGGATTACCCCTGTAAGCTATGATAGTGAACCTCTGAAGCTCCCTGGTGTGCACCATGGAGTTCGGAACTGCTTCCATGGTAGATATCCTCTTGCCCACAAGGGATGACAACTTGCGCTCCGGGGCTGAGGGCCCCTCCAGAGCACAAGACAGACTATGCCCTGACAGGTGTCAAACCAGAGACCCAGGAAAACCAGATTCTGAAAAGGAACCGGAGCAGAATTGGCCATGTTCAGAATCCATCCATGCTGGAGGAGGATCTGAGCACATTCCTGAATTTGGTGGTTCAGGAGGTCCAAGGAAGGAGCTTTCAGCAGAAAGGTTGTACATGTACGGCGTCACCTGGATCCCCTTGGTGTGTAGGATGGCAGTTAAGGCTCCCAAGACCCATGTAAACACCCGAGGAGCAGTGGTGAGCCCAAAGGGAAGAGCAGTGAATTGAAAGTGTCCCAGAGTGCAAGCAAACCTGAAATTCCCCAGAAATTCCCATGGACACATCTCTGCGATGACAGAGCACAAAGAATCCATCTCGTAGTGAGTATGGACCACAAAAGAAATTGAGGTTCAGGATAGGGTGACTGTCGCCATCATTCTTGGGAACCACAAAGAGGTTTAAATAGAAATCTAAATCTCTATATTGTGGAGGAAATGGACTCAAGACTCCAATGTCCAAGAGAGCATACACAACCCTATTGAAAAGACTCAACTTTTCTTGACCCAGAGGGCAGCGAGAAAGGAAGAATCTGAAAGGAGGCAGAGATGTGAAGGGAATCCTGTAGCCTCCTCAAACCACCTGTAATACCCGCTGATCCACAACAAAGCCTGCTCAAATGTTTGAAAAATGCTGCAGGCGACCACCTACAAGGAGATGCAGACCAGGTTTTGGAGAGTCATGCCAAAGGAGGTTTGGTGGATTTGGGCTTAGTGGAGGAGTGCTTGGACCTCCACTGCTGCCTGGGCTTGGGAGTGGAGCACAGGGTGCTGGCCTAAGACCCACCAGGATTCAACCTTAGCATTTGTGGGGATGAAAAAGACTCTGCTTCAGCACTAGATTAGGGCGTTTAGGAACTAGAGGCAACAAAGTGCTCTTACCGCCAGTGGCATCACTGATATTCTTCAGTTCAGGCCCAGAGAGACATACCCTCTTCTTAGAAGATAAGTCAGCAGACCAAATCTTAAGCCACAGAGTGCGTCTGGCAGCCACAGACAAAGCAGAGGCCTTAGCCTCAATCCTAACAGCATTCAAAGAGGGCATCAGTCACATAATTCAGAGCCACAGACATGTTTCCTAGAATAGCCAAAAGGTCCTCCTTAGGGGCACCTTTGCAGACAGCATCAGCAAGCTGTTCAGTCCAAACAGCACTGCTTTGGCAACCCATCCAGAAGCCAAGGTAGGTCTCAAAGAGGCCCCCGTGGCAATGAAGGTAGACTTCAGATAGCTTCAAGCTTTCCATCGGTTAAATCTTTAAGTGCGGTGGCGTCCGCCAAGGGCAAAGCAGTGGATTTAGTCTAGAAATAGGAGGATCCACCTGAGGTGTATCCCACCAAGCCAAAGCAGAGTCAGAAAAGGGATACTGCTTAGAGAATCTCTTAGACAGGACAAGACATTTGTCTGGAGTCTTCCACTCATCCAGGACAACCTGATGAAGAGTGGCATTAGATAGAAAAATAGTGCAGGACTTGCACCTTTGAAAGACATCAGAAGTAGACTGATTCTACAGGGTTAACAGGAATGTTAAGAGTAGTTAAAACCACCTTGATGAGACCCTCGGCAGAGGGTTCAGGGTCAGCCTCAAAGGGGTCACCATCCTCAGACTCCTCAAAGAAATCCTCAGAGGAATCAGATCAAGAATACCAGAGGCTTTAGGGGGCCACAAACCTGAACAAAGTGGGTTTTTTTCCAAGACTGATGGAACTCCCTGAATAGAGAGGAAACTGTGCCATATAGGACTAAGTTCTTGACTCAGTGTGGCTCTTGTTCTTCACTGGAGGGCCCTGATGGAGAAGCAGTGGCCACAGCATACAAGGTGCATAAGTGACCTCTGGGAAGCCCCACTTGGTATGAGGAACAATAAGCTGGGGGTGTCAGACACCCCTAAGTTCATAGCCTTAGGCCTAGCCCCATGCCACTTTTGATTTACCATCCTAATAGGCAAAGTGTCTTACAGTAATAGGGAACACAAATATCACCCACATTAATAAAATCACCCCAGAAAGCCTAAGCATAATATCTGGCAGGCGAAGAGAGTTAACATGAGGAGGAGCGCAAAGGAATACAGGCCCTGCATGGGATACTCAGCCCAAGAGAGAAAATGGCTTCTAAAGTCAGAGCCTATCAGAGAAAAGCCAGTGAAACTGGTGTTATAGGAAATGTAGTTTCTCTCTGAAATGTATGCCACAAACAGAACTAACCACCCCATGGACCACCAAGACACTGCAAAGGTGAACCTGAGGTATAGGACAATGGGAGGCAAGAAGAACGAGCCCTCTCTCAACTTGGTACATAGAGTGGTTTCAGAGATGCGTCACAAAGCAGCCTGTTCCATCCATAGAAGTCAATGGAGCATTGCGTGGTCTTAAAGGAACGGAATTCACATAAAGCGGAAATAAAGTGACATCTAATAAGCATAAGAAAACACATGAATCCAAAAGGAAAGTGATAAAAAAAAGTCCCTCAACCCACATAAGAATGGCAGTGAAGGGGTTAATTGCCACAAAACAGCCCAAAATGCTCCAAAGACCCAGGGAACAGAGACATAATTACCCAACATGAGTGCAGGAGTTATAAGGAACTCCAGAAAGACCGCTGGGCGGAGGGGGGACTGGGGAACAAGTGGACCATGGCACTCAGAGTTGCTCACCTTTTTTGCAGGTCTTCTTTCTTCAGACTACCAATGGGAAGGAAGAAGCCTCAGAGATTCCTTCTGGAGATAGAGACATGGGTCGCATGATTCTCTCCCAGGATTGCAAGGGTACACAGACAGCACCTTTTAACTGGGCAATCCTCCAGGGGAAGCCAGTAACAGTAATCCACCTAATGGTGGAATTTGGACAGCCCAAACCTAAGAAAAAAATAAAAGGTTTGTTCCATGAACCTGGTGAGAAGGCTATCTGGTGGGGAGGGACTAAGGAAGCCTGATATGGAGGAGGGGGAGGCTCCACCCCTGAACTTTTCAGAATTGTTCCAGCCCACTGGGAGGAGCTGTCACCTCCCCATGGTACCTGTATGTCATATTGGATGACAGAGAAAACTTGTTTTTTAGCTGCAAAAACCTTAGAATGAAACATATTGCAGCAGTAACAGTTTGCAACAGTAAAATAACTTATCAGTAAGCCATTATTTAAAGAATACATTCAATCTTAGCTATTGATTACCTTTTTCACTGGAGATGTTGGTGTGACTTGCCCAGATTGTATTGCAGATGCTGGCGCTATAACAGAGGTCTGGTGTATACTGCTGCTATTTATGCTGTGGTTAACAGGTGCCACTGGTTTGTTTTTTTCTGCAAGAGTTGAATGAAAATTTACCACCACATTTTACCAATACTTCTTCAGAGTAATACAGATTAAAGGAATAATAAACCCCCATTTACATTATTTTGAACAGAAAATCCAAACTGCCACTCAATCTATTCCGTTCGCAATGAGTCTACACAATCTTTAGCTAGTAAGATTATCATGATCATGGAGACAGACATAGTTGCTTTTGCAAGACTCAAAGATTCCGATCAGCTCCCACTGAAGTCTCTTTTCAGCCTTTAGTGAGAGGACTTTGATTACACAGAGCCCTTGAAAAGTAATAATTTCTGCTATTTCTGCTATGACAGTAGATATCTAGTACTAATTACAAATTAATCTTGGAAAGCCAATCCACTCAGAAAGGATTCATACTGGCTATTTGGATTTTCTTCTTAGATTAAATTAAATGGGGGTTTATTATTAAGACATATCAGTGTTCCTTTAAAGTAAGCATCTCCACATTTTTTTGAAAGTTTTGAAAATGACATCCTGACATCTCCATTCATGAGCATGTCATCACAGATGGAGATATCCACTAGGCACCCAGGAAACCAAGAAGTATTTGGAGGTAGACACACCTAAGACACACCTCCAAAGTGTCCCCTCTTCAGGAGGGACAGTCCCTTGGAGATTCAAATCCCTCTGTTCCTCTTTACCACCCTGGTATCCCCCTTTTTAGGGGATTAGAATATTCTGTGTTCATACACATGTATAACTTTGCTCCACAGAAAGGTTCTTTAAACTTCAGTACATGAATTTATAACTTAGTCTGTTTAAGTCAATACCTTCTTGTTCTAAAAGGGGAGTTTTCTGCACAAATTGATAAATCCTTTTCACTTGGTCCACATGAACCATGGGGTAAAGTATCCTACAGCAAGTGGGCAGGATTATATGACTAAAAATGCTCTCAGAGGCAGAGACTCCCTTCCCTTTTTTCGTTCATGCAATGTGGAACAAAGTCATGGGGCTATACCAAAGCATCCACCAAGATTCCTGGGAGGGAAAGAAAAAAAAACCCTCAAAACACAGACTAGGTCTAATGGAAATGAACTGTACCACATGAACCTCATATCAAATGACACCACAAACCAAAGAACAAGAACCAAGTTGTTACTGGTCAAAAAGGAGTCAGGATGGACACGTACACAGGCATTACAGCCTGGAGGATTTTCGGGTCAAAACAGGATACAGCTAAAGTCAGCACATTAACACAGCAGTGTTTGCCTGAAGATCCAAACACCAGGCCTTCCCGAACCAGCACAAGGCAATTAGAATGCTATGAGCCCTGCCCATCCTGATTTTCTTCAGTGCATTGCCAATAAGGAGAAGCAGGGAAATACGTTTGTCAGGGAAAAATGTCATGGATTGACCATCGCATTCACCACGTAAGCTACAGGGTTTCAGAGTCTTCAAAGAGCTGGATAACCTTGCTGTTCAGCAGAGAGGACAATAGGTCCACCATTTGAGTACAACACAGAAGAACAAGAGTCAGGTACTGCCTGGTTGATCCCCCAAATACCAGGATCCATGCACTGAAGACTGAGAAAGTCTGCCACTATGTCTACCCCGGGATATGAACAGTGAAGAGAGCTGGCACCTGGCTCATGAAGGTCTGCCTTTGTGTAGTCTGACAGTGATATGACTGGGAAGAGAGAACTCTGATGTCCGAAATAATTCCTGGGAATTTTCAGTTACAGCTCCCGTGTATGGAACCGACCTAACTGCTCTGCTCCCAGAGCAGAAATAAGATAACTCATCACCTTCATATTATCGCACTGTCACAGGTAGTTGAAGTATAGCCTGGGACACCTAGTGAGACTACAACAAAATCTTGTCTTCTGGTATGTATTGAAGCAGAAAAGATTTCTTGAAATTGAGAACCTAACCATGTTTATCGAGAGTAGCTTGTGCTGTCAAAGCCTGACCTTTTAATGTTGGGGCACTTTTGGGAGACTTGAGGGATTTGCACCCTCTGCCCCCCTGATTGGCAGGGGAGAGATGCACCTTAGAGAAAACAGGCTTGCGGGCACTAAGCATAGTGGCCACCACACCCACAGAGAAACCCTTCTTCAATATTGAGGATTCAATTTCCAAGCCATCAAACCCAGATGGTTGACATCCTCCTTCCACAGGTCCCCCTGATGAAGATGATCTGGATGGCGGGGGAGGCGGAGGGGCTCCGCCATGGAGAGATCCAGAAGCACCGGAAACAAAGCCTGGGAGACTTGAGGGATTTGCACCCTCTGCAGGGCAGGGGAGAGATGAAACCCACGCATCTTCCTTACCAAAATCTTGAGCCACAACATTTGGCATACCAAAACAGAAAAGGCCGATTTCCTAGAAAACTTAGCCACATCAGATAGACTTTCAGTAATGTAAGTATTAGCCTCCATAATACTGGCAACCAGAATCAGCATGTCCTACCTAGGGACATCAGAATGCAGTTTCAGACAGCTGTTCCCTCCACACTGCAATAGCCCTATTGACCCAGGAAGAGGGCAAAGAGGCCTCAGTGCTGCCCCTGTAGCCACAAAATTGGCCTTAAGTAGGGAATCAAGCCACTTCTCAGCCTGATTATTGAGCACTGCTGCATACGCAAGGGGAAGGGCAAAAGCAAGAGGTGGTGGTGGTGGGGTTAACATCCAGGGAGGAACCAACTGATCCAGTGCCCTTAAGCTGTAAAAAGGTATAGCTTAGAGAAACCAAGTAGTAAAGACAGGAGCATCTTTCTTGTGCCTCTGTAAAAATGGAGCAATCAGAATGACCTTCCAGGTGCAGTTTCCGCAACACCCTGTGTAGCATGGGAATGGGAGGAAAGAGCCATGGGATCAATATGGCATCCACTGCAATGCGTTGTGTGCCGCTCTGGCACTCAAAGGGTTATGACTACGTACTGAGGAGTTGTCTGATCAGACCAGACTGGGGGTTGTCCCCGGCTGAAATCCTCCATAGCCAGGGAGTTAACCGGGATATGGCCCGGGGTCACCCGGATGCTGAGCATAAGATGGATACTGAGCCAGTGCGCTTGCATACAGGATTTGAATGAGATGCTGTTATTTTTACTTGCCCCTGTTTTGCCACAGAACTGCCCCACCTTTGGCATTGTGTGTATTGCCTACAATGGTACCCAACAGTCCAAAGACTGTCCATTTCCACATTCCATTGGTTCTTTCCTCACAAAACCCCATTTTCCTTATCTACACTACTCACTCGAACGGACCCCTCAGGAAAGGCTGCATTGACTTCACCCTCTTCCTTGCATCTGTCATTATCTGCATAGTTTTGTGCTCCATGCCAGAGTTTTCCATGGCCTCAGACTCCAGGCAACAACCTTGCCTAGCACACCCAGTTCACTGGTCTTATGCACCATCTCTCTGACAGTAACCAGCGGTAGTCACAGCTAGCGTGCCCCGAGTTACATTACGGCAGACACATAATATAATAAATACATGTATAAATTACGAACACTGATTGCCAGAGGGATCCCCTCTAACAGTCATATGGTCAAAGACACTCTTAGCTGAGAGGTATATGACAGGAGCGTGCTCGTTCCCAAGGATAGCTGGTGAGGGAGGTAGGAGGAGATCTGTAGCACAGAGGATGTCCTGCAGAGCTATACAGCTTTCCCCAAAGAAAAGGGAAATGGATATCACTAGGTAAGATTTAAAATACAATATCTGATAGTGTTCAGATTTCTTTGGGAAAAAAAAAAAATTACAACCCAGAGACAACTTTATGAATTACATCCAATGGCATATAAAGTGGCCTGAGGGTGATAGTATGAAACCATTACATTTAAAATGGAACTGAGATTTCCTTCACTTGGACAAATAGGCTGTAACATATGTTGTAATCATGCTGGCCTGGAAGTTGCAGCATGAGTACCTATGAGGCTGCAGTGATCAGATTGTTGTAATGTTTACCACAACATCCAATTATGTATGACAAGCTAAAAAGGAAAGGCTGCACCCCATCTGACTGTCCACGGTGCCATGCGAACACACACAATTTATTATCGGGCATCTATTACAATTAACAGAGTAAAAGAGGAAAATCCAACACTTTAAGAAGCGCATTGCAACAAACAGCACCATATCTTCATTTGTTAATTTGACTTCTCATGAAGAAGACAAATTATATTTCTGTTAGCATTCCCCACACTTTTTTGTATCTCCAGAAAGTCGAGATTGCATTACACGACTTATTTGATTGGCAATAACAGATATTTCCCCCCACCCCCCCCAGAGAACCTGACCTAGGCTAGGCCCAAAAATACACTCTGCAGCTCAAAAGAATGCTGTATGTTTATGTTATACCTTTGAAAACTTACACAACATCTTTACGTGTTCATCAGTAAAGTCCTGTAAGAATTGACTTTTTGGTTTGTTTGTTTTTTTGGTGGTGGTGGTGGGGGGGGCGGTGAAGAGAGACACAGAACCCATTGGACTGGTTTCCACTGATCACCATATTACCATAAAACTAAAATATGTGATGCTCCAAGTAAAAGTGGTGCAATTCTGGAGCCAACCAATATAATCATAGGGAACAAACATCACATTGGGATTTAAATGGGGTTTTATTCCTCTGAATACGCAGGGTCTCAAACACCTTGCAAAAAAACGTGTTGGAGGCATCACTAGGATTCAAGTGGTTAAGTGACCCATATAAATAAACTGGAACTCTGAGAATGTTTGTTTCCTATAGGGCAGTTCATTTGCTCCTAAACTGAATCCAGACCATTAACTAGAAACTTCCTACAAAGGACAAACTTCTATCAAATTATGTGGACTCAAACTGATCAGATAGAGAGTGCAACATTACAGGACAAAATGTTCTTAAAATCAAACCATGCAGTTTCAGTGATTACCGGTTTCTGTTTCAGACTCCGAGTCTTCCTCCTCCTCTTCTTCACTAGAGCAGCTAGATTCATCTTTCTTCCCTTCCTCTTCTTCATCAGCCTTCTCTTGCTCAAGAGACTCTATAGTTGATAAATTCTTCTCTTGTTCAATAAATAAGGTTTCTTTGCTAAAACAGAACACATTGTTTTACAAGACATGTATCATTGATTCAGTAGAAAAAGTAAATTCAGAATTCCTGAATTTCATCTATACACATTTCTTTATACAACTTTAATCCTTTGGATGTCAACTCAAACTGTTATGGCAGGGGTGTCCATTTATTTTTCTTACTTTTTATTTATTCTCTCCACAGGAAAGTGTGAAAAATATATTTTTTCTCTCTCTCTCTATATCTATCTATCTATCTATCTATATATATATATATATATATATATATATATATATATATATATATATATATATATAGAGAGAGAGCGAGAGAGAGAGAGAGCGAGAGAGAGAGAGAAACACATACAATACAGCCTTAAGCTATTGAAAATGGGATTTTTGCATACTTACAGATAACATCCTTCTCTTAAACCATGTGAAACACAGGAATCATAGGGTAAAATTCCCTCCTGCAGGAAGGCAGGACACTATTTAAAAAAAAAAAGACAGGGCCTTTGAGGAAGATACTCCCCTCTACTCCCTTCCAGTTTTTAGACTTTCTCTGCGATCAGCATCTGGTTCCTTCAGATAGGGAACTGATCTAGTTTATTCTCAGGTGGGATCTCCCTGTGATGGACTTAAAAATTGTTCCAGGGTCTCGGATCCTCTGGCTTTCTGTGGTATTTCCCAAGACTTATGTTTTTTCCTCCCCTTACCCAGATTCCCAGGGTATGGAGAAAACTCAGGATGGATAGGGCACACACAATACTAATTGTGCCACACTGGCCTCGCTGGGCATTGTTTTACTAGAGAAGCCAAGAGGACCTAGGACTCATACAATTAGTTTTTCATAGGGAGGGAAGTCCTGTGTTCCACATCAAATAAGAGAAGGATTTATAGGAAGAAAGGAGAAAAACCCTTCCAAACACACCAGTTTTAAAGAAAATGAAACCGTACAATCTTGAACCTCAGGTGTCAAACACCAAAACTACAAACCAAAGAACAGGAAAACGGATTACTGGCCAAAACAAAACAAACCGTAAAGGCACCTACACAGGCAAAATGGCCTGTAGAACCTTACGGTCAAAGCTGGCTTCAGCCGAAGTCCGCACATTAAAACGGCAGTGTTTGACAAGCATATGGAGGGACAACTACGTTGCCACCTTACACAACCGTTCAGTAGATGCCTAATTCTTACAGGCTAAAGATGTGCCCACTGACCTGGTGGCAAACTTAACCCAAAAGGGCACATGCTTCTTCCAGAGAACATGTGCCTAGCGAATGATCACCTTAAGCCAAGAAGCCATTATTACCTTAGAAGCAGCCTGGCCTATGCGAGGGCCCTCAGATAACAAAAAGCACATTAGATTTCTGAAAAAGTTGTGTACAATGAACTTGGTACTTTAAGCACCTAACCAGATCTAAAATGTGTAGCTTTGGCTCCGATTATATAGAGCTGGAAAGAAAGAAAAGGAAAGCAATTTAACAGCTGATAGGAAACTCAGAAAGCTTAGGATGGAACCATGTGGGAGTCCACAAAATTCCCCTCATCACGGTAGAAAACCAGAAAAGGAGGTTTAAAAGGTAAAGCCTGAAGTTTGAAAATTAACATAATATCCAAGAGAAGCACTTCAGCATCAAGAAACAGAAGACAAAGTTTCAAAAGGAGCCTTCTGAAGCACATTCAGAACCAGATTCAAATACTACTGACGCATACAAAATATGTGAGAGGCTTCTGAGGACTAACAAATAGCACAACGGCCTGTTCTTTGGCTACTCACTGCCCAGAAAGCTTAAGGTTTTAGCTCTTTAGTGCCATTACAGAGAAGAAATTTCCACATAGATATTAGATTAATCCCACCCATAGGGGCGGTCCAGTTCCAAAATGACAGGCAAGTCCCTACTGTACGGGAACACCAGCTAACCTCAAACATATTTCTGCCTTGTTGGGCTCGTCAGGGAGGTGTATCTGGATTCCATAGGCACTCTTAGGAAGACCCCATTAGAGTACTTAAAATATGCATACAAAATGTGAGAGGCTTCTGAGAATGAATAGACAGCACAATGGCTGGTTCTTCGGCTAGTCGCTGCTCAGAAGCATCACTGTTTAGTGCTCTAGTGCCATTACAGTGGAAATGTACGTATGGGGTTAGCTAGTGTTCCCATGCAGAGCTGACTTTCCCATCATTTAGCAACAGAGAAACTCAGTGAGGTAAAGACTTAGAAAGCAAAGTCAGCCTGCACAAAAGGAAGGTCCTGATATGAACCCATCAACAGCGTAAACCATGAACAAGAATTTCCAGTTAATGGAGCCCATCTTATGAGAAGTGGGATTTACACATACCTGCATTACCAGGAATTAAAATAAAATGCAAGTCTAAGAGAAAAAACAATGTCTCTACGCCCGCTTCTCTGAGGTGGCCACTTCAAACTGGAATTGGGAGGCGGGGGAACAGTGGAGGGAAGATGAGAGTCTCCACCTTAAAGGCTTAAAGGGGACTTTACTCCTGTGTTCCATATTGAACAGCAAAGAAATACTCTTGCATACTCTGAAATTCTGGGGCAGTACGCCACACATTATGTATTTATCACTAAAAACTCTGGGCAAAAATTGTAAAATACTGAATTAGGAGAGAAGAGTAGGAAGGATCCACGTTTCTCCTACACTGCATCACAGGTGCATCTGATCATCAGAATGATCATGTTCTTCAAACTCATAACATTTCCCTTTTTGATTGCAGGGAACCGGACAAACATTTTCTTCTGAGGTAGCTAAAATAGGAAGCTTGGAGGAGAAAAAAAAAAAAAAAAGTGTATGGTGGTCTGTGCTCATGTATACGATCCCTCCTAATGAGAGACTGAATAGCCCATATAAGTTATAAAACAGAGTATGACAAGTGGGGGAAAACTGGAGTAAGGAGGGTGTCTACTGCTCCAGAGAACTTTTGATTCAAGTGAACACCCAGCCTCCTGGAGCAGTCTTTACCATATGGTTCATCTACTCCACAATTGACAAGAGAAAAATGTAAAGAAAATAAATAATGGTGCAGTAGGTCAGTAAATATTTTAAATCCTAAGGGAGTGAAAACATTATACAAATGGCTACTACAATTTCCCAGTCTAAACAAAGTATGACATCCCTCAAGGGCTGACAAATGCAATCCATGGTTCAAGCACTAGGGAAGAGAGATGCATTTTTGGTAGATTATTGTGAGTCACTCTACCCATTTAAAGGAGCACCAATGGGGTACTCAACAGTGTAAGGTTTTGCTGGGCAGTCCCCCAAGTCTCAGAAATGATGCCAGTAGGACACAAACAAGGACAAACAGTATACAGAACTCAGTAACTATGAGGAGGATGAGAGTACCCTTCAATCAGTTGGTAGCAGGCTTGTTGATCTATTGTACAACTATCTCTGCTTTCATGGTCTGAAATAGGTCCACCCTCAAGGAGAGAGGAACTGGTGACATCAATAGATGAAGATTAAAAGTTAAGATATATAGGCAGTTGAAACAAAATCACATTTTATTTGTAGGAGGGTAATAACTTGTTAACATACTTTTTTAGGGTTTTCAAAGACTGATTGTTTCTGTTGTTGAAGATTCAATTAAGGGAGATTTCTTCTCTTGTTTCTCACTGAGAAGCTGAAAAATAAGCAGTTACAAAAAAATAAGAATGCAAAGAAGAACAATGACCCAGAGAGAGAGAGAGAGAGAGAGAGAGAGACAGAGAGAGACAGAGAGAGAGAGAGACAGAGAGAGACAGAGAGAGAGAGAGAGACAGAGAGAGAGAGAGAGACAGAGAGAGAGAGAGAGACAGAGAGAGAGAGAGAGACAGAGAGAGAGAGAGACAGAGAGAGAGAGAGACAGAGAGAGAGAGAGAGACAGAGAGAGAGAGAGAGAGACAGAGAGAGAGAGAGAGAGAGAAGAGACAGAGAGAGAGAGAGAGAGAGACAGAGACAGACAGAGACAGAGACAGAGAGAGACAGAGAGAGACAGAGACAGAGAGAGACAGAGAGAGACAGAGACAGAGAGAGACAGAGACAGAGAGAGACAGAGAGAGACAGAGAGACAGAGAGAGACAGAGAGAGACAGAGACAGAGAGAGACAGAGAGAGAGAGAGACAGAGAGAGAGAGAGACAGAGAGAGAGAGAGACAGAGAGAGAGAGAGACAGAGAGAGAGAGAGACAGAGAGAGAGAGAGACAGAGAGAGAGAGAGACAGAGAGAGAGAGAGACAGAGAGAGAGAGAGACAGAGAGAGAGAGAGACAGAGAGAGAGAGAGACAGAGAGAGAGAGAGACAGAGAGAGAGAGAGACAGAGAGAGAGAGAGACAGAGAGAGAGAGAGAGGACAGAGAGAGAGAGAGACAGAGAGAGAGAGAGACAGAGAGAGAGAGAGCGCGCGACAGACAGAGCGCGCGACAGACAGAGCGCGCGACAGACAGAGCGCGCGACAGACAGAGCGCGCGACAGACAGAGCGCGCGACAGACAGAGCGCGCGACAGACAGAGCGCGCGACAGACAGAGGCGCGCGACAGACAGAGCGCGCGACAGACAGAGCGCGCGACAGACAGAGCGCGCGGAAGACAGAGCGCGCGACAGACAGAGGCGCGACAGACAGAGCGCGCGGACAGACAGACAGACAGACAGACAGACAGAGACAGACAGACAGAGACAGACAGAGACAGACAGACAGAGACAGACAGAGACAGACAGAGACAGACAGACAGAGACAGACAGAGAGACAAATTTTAAAGAAGACTTGAGAGCATTATATGGAAAGAAAAGTATAACCCTTTATAATATAACTGACCAAATTTTGCTTCTTTTGAAGTTCTTCCAAATATCCTAAAATATCTTCATCTGCAACATCAAAAGCAGTTTGACCCTGCAACAGAAAAATAGTAATTTCTTATTAATCATTAATACTGCAAGAAAGCTGAAGAAAAAGAACTTTCAAAAAACATATTGGGTACATTCTCCTTAAGCCCTTAGTGACCAGACTGTTTTACAATTTTTATATTATATATTATATTTTTTTTTTTTTTTTTTTTTTTTTTTTTTCCATATTGAATCAGATTCCCGGAATTCCATGACAGTCCTGATACGTCATCGGTCCTTAACAACTTAAGGACTACATGACGTACTATGACCGTCATTGTTCTTAAATGCTTAAGGACCGATGACTAATAGTACGTCACGTACTTTTTACTTACAGTGCTCCACTGGGAGCGCTGTAAGAAAAATGAGACCTAAATTTGACTGTTCCAAGACTGGAGCGATCTTTCAGGCCCCAAAGTGGCGCGCCGATACACACAACAGGTCACGTGTATTGGCGCGTTGGCAAGGATCAAAGCGGTCGTTATGGGACTGAAAACATCCCAGGACCGCTGGTCCTTAAGGGTTAAAGCAAATCCAGCCGTGACATACCAGGACAGTCAAGGATCCTTAAGGAGTTAATGTACCAACACATTATATATTGTTTTTCTCACTGTAAGGAGGGCTTTAAGATATTATTGTCAATATATCATGTAATGTATTTTAAAAAAGTAAAAATATATTAAAAATTGTAAATAAAAAAACACTATTCCTGACTTGCTTATCTACAAAAGATAATTAAAACGAAGCTCATAAATACATCCTAATATTTGTTCTGAGTTTAGAAACACCCAATGTTTACATGTTTTTTGCAAGTTATAGGGCAATAAGTACAAGTAGCACATTGCCATTTCAAAACAAATTTTTTTCAAAATTAGCGATAGTGACATTGTAACACTGATATCTGTAATTAATAGTTTATATTTTTTTAAAAGTAGATAATTCAAGGTACTAAACTTGGGGTATTTTGACTCTCTTCATGTAACCATTTTAACACCAATCTATGGCAAGGTTTGAAGAGAATTTTTTTGGGCGATTTATTTGACAGATGGCAATTTAGGAACACATTTACTGAGAATATAAAGGGTTACTGCCAACCACCTCCCAATATGTGTTCAGCGACATCTCCTGAGTACAATGATACCACCCATGTATAGGTCTGTCAAGTTCTTTGGGGGCTAAAAGGCCTTATTTGGGATATACGCATTTCAGTTTTCCAACTTGGAATTTTGACATCTGTCATCATGTAACTATGTCCTATTTGGGACATTTTTGAAGCCAGCCAATGTAATTTACCCCCATCAAACCATATATTTTTGAAATTTATACACCCCTAGGGTATTTCAAATGGTGGTATTTTTACACTTTCCTTGAACTAATTCTATCGCCAGCATTTGTCAAACTTTTGGGTAGTAATTTTTTGTGTTATTTTTCACACACATTGTATTTCATGCATAAATTCACAGATCCTTTTGTGTGTTACTGCCAAACAATCCTATGTAATAATTTGCTAGGATGTTTGTCATGATGCAGTCATGCACAGTGGAGACTGACCGTGTTCGGGCAGTGTCTACTGTGCATGATTGCACCGCGTAAGCGAGGTGACACAAGACTGAATCGCGTGCAGTGAGGTAGCAGCCTCTTAACATTACCCAGTCCTTGGCCCGTGTACACGGGCTTTTACACTAGTACCCCAATATGTGTTCAGCAACATCTCCCAAGTACAGTGATAAGGCCCATGTATAGGTTTATTGGGGTCTTTGGGGGCTAAAAGGCCTTATTTGGGAGGTGTGCATTTCAGTTTTCCAATTTGCAATTTTGACATGTAGTCAATATGCACCCATGTCCTATTTGGGACATTTTTGAAGACGGCCAATGTAATTTACCCCCATCAAACCATATATTTTTGAAATGTAGACACCCTAGGGTATTTCGAATGGTGGTATTTTTACACTTTCCTTGCACCAATTCTGTCACCAGCATTCGTCAAACTTTTGGGTAGCAATTTTTTTTTTTATTTTTCACATACTTTGTACTTCAGGCACGAATTCACAGATACTGTTATGTGTTACTGTCAAAACAACACCCCAATATGTGTTTAGCAACATCTCTCGAGTACAGTGATACCACCACCCATGCATAGGTTTGTTTGTCTGTTGGGGGAGGTGCAATGCCAGTCCTCTGAAATGTGCTTGCCACTTTTTCAAATTTTACATATCTTTGCCTATTTTCTTTTTTTGGGACCTTTTTACATATCCCAGTTTATTTTATTTCCATGAATCTGCATATATTTGAAAATTTTACACCCCAATGTATTGTATATGGAGTGTTTTGATGCCTTTGATGCAACAGTTTTAGCCAAAAA
Source organism: Rhinophrynus dorsalis (assembly GCA_037306005.1). Classification (NCBI taxonomy): domain Eukaryota; kingdom Metazoa; phylum Chordata; class Amphibia; order Anura; family Rhinophrynidae; genus Rhinophrynus; species Rhinophrynus dorsalis. Next base: position 244,763,968 of record CM074721.1, read on the forward strand.
AATTGAAGAAAATGTGAGGTGGTAATTTTTCATTTTTACACACATTTCTTTTTGACTGTGATTTAGGAGAGACTGTTGCAAGTTACTGCAAGACACACCCCAGGTTGTTTTCTGCAAGGCCTTCTGAGTACACTCATGCCCCCCCCATTCATAGGTTTGACAGGATTTTGGGAAGGTTCAGTTACAATTGTAGGACTTGTCATTTGAACTGAAATGGAGAGTATTTCTTCCGATAGGCCTATCTTTAGTTTGGGGACTATTGCATACCCCAGATTTATTTATTGCCATGAATGTGTATGTATTTGAAAAGTTGACACTGCAAGGTATTGTATATGGAGTGTTTTGATGCCTTTGACGCAACTGTCTTAGTCCAAAAAATTGGAGAAAGTGTGTGCTGGTTTTGTTTTCTGCCAGGCCTTCTGAGTACACCCATGCCCCCATGCATAGGTTTGACAGGGGTTTTGGTAAAATACAGCACCAATTTTAGAACTTGCTCATAAAAATGGAGCAGTTACATGTAAAAGTCTGGAGCAGTAAAAGTAAAAACTTAACTCAGGAACAGTAAAACAAAATAAATAAATAAATAAATAAATGAATAAAAATGGACCAGAGTATGGTAGTGTTTGAAACAGTCACCAATGCAGAGTCCAGGTTATCCAGGGCAATCAGGACAGTAGAATGTGGTGTCCTTTCTTTGCTCCCTCTTATAACAGACTCTGCATTTTTGGGGGGTTTCTGCTGTGTCATAGTAGGAGGAATTTTAAAAATAAAGTGGGTAGCCCCATCTCTGCTTTACCACATCACCGCCCGAGGAGCAGGTGCATCTTGGTACAAAATCCCCAAAAGGACATGGAGCTGAAGCTGTAAAAAATTCAGTTTCATTCCAGGGTTTGCTTTTTTGTACAATATAAAAGCGTTGTAGGTTGCAATTTGCATAAGATAAATCACAACCTTTTTGTACCAGGCCCTTGTCTTCTGCATAATTAGGTTGGGCTGTAGCAGCAGATCTGCCAGATCAACCCCACACATATGCTGGTTATATACCTTGATGCACACTGGCTTGTTTGTGACCTCAGCTCTGCCACGTACAGAGACCTCCACAGTCCTCTCAGTGTGGATGGTGGTGAGAAGGCATACATCCTTCTCATCTCTGTACTTGACTGCCAAGAGCTCCTCTTGGCACAGAGCTGAGGTCTCCCCACTTTGTAGCCAGGTGTGTGCTAGTTCTGGGAATCCTACACGGTTTTTGTGAATAGTACCACAAGCTGCTGTTTCAAAACAAAAAAAAAAAAAAAAACTGTCAAGATACAAGTGGTACCCTTTGTTCAACAGGGGGATCTGCCACTGGGTTCCCAGATGTTCTGGGCAACCTGGACGGTCAAGGTGGCTATCCTTTCCCTCGGTGGCTATCCTTTCCCTCGTACACCCGGACGGCCTGAGTATACCCACTCTCACTCTCAAAGAGCTTATACACTTTCACAATACACACAAAAAAAGCGTTCAAAATGCTGTGGAGAAGTACCAACAATAACACTACAGAACCCTCACCAATGATAAATCAAGGTGATGATTGTGTAACATCTACAAATAGTCACACTACCTTAACCATTTAAACATCCAAATTGCTATATATATATATATATATTTACAGATTCAGTAGCTAACTGGGACTCTTGAAATACAGCTCACTGTATGGATGAATAACAAACACCATAAAATATGGAATTGTTACCATCCAACAGAAATTAATTGTCCAAAATATAAGTCTCAGATCCCCAAACAAAGAAGAAAAAAAACAAAAACAAAACAAAAAAAAAACATGAGATGCGATCCAGGTCCAATATTATTTATTTATTATATATATATATATATATATATATATATATATATATATATATATATATATATATATATATATATATATATATATATATATATATATAGGACAAATGAAATGTAAAGATGTGAAATGAAAAATGGATATGATAAACAGTCAATCTGTTCCATATGTCGATCTCTTACTACTGACAGATAGTCCTCCTGCTGCTCCTCTCGTGGCCTTGTTCCCCAATCCACACAAATCCAGTCTATCAATAAATAGAAAAGCAAAGAAAAATATCTAAAAGAGTTTTATTATAAAAACTTCTTGCACAAAGTGAAATTGCACTTACAAGATACAAACGCATGTAACTCACCCCGGTGTTAGCGTCCCGGGCTTGGCATCCTCCATTCTTCTTCAATATGAGAGTAGTTTCCATACCACAAATGGTCTAACAGAGTGACTCCGCTGATGGAGACAGAACCTCTTACTACAAACAGTGATAGCAGTATCGTCAATCCACCCCGAACGTATGACTGCGTCTGTTGCCGTGCAGTATGTAAACAAAATATATTAAAAACCCAATAAAAACTAACAGAATGCCTAACATCACCACCAACTACTTCACAGGACACATGAATTCTGGGAAATGGGTGGGGCTTGACCTGGAGGAAGCCGAGTCAGTCTCTACCCCAAAGATGCTGTCTTCTGTGATGTGCTCTGCCCCCCAGGAGGAGGGATCAACCCCATTGTACCGGTTTTTCATATTGGGTATAAGAGAAAAATAGGATTTTAGTCTTACCTGTTAAATCCTTTTCACTTAGTCCATACAGGTCACTGGTACACTTGAGGCGATCCGCCCCTTTAATAGGCAGGAACATTAATTCAAATGTATGCAGGGGGTAGAGCCTCCCCTCCTACTTAAGCTGCCTTCAGGCCAGAGCCAAGCTAGATTGATTTGAGACACATAACTGACCAGAGGTAAAAGGTCTCCCACTGAATGCCACAGGAGAGCCAAGCATGGTCCCTTGACAGGGTGGGAGACCAGTGACCTGTATGGACTAAGTGAAAAGGATTTAACAGGTAAGACTAAAATCCTATTTTCACTGTCGTCCAATACAGGTCACTGGTACACTGGGATGTACAAACATTGAGCTGTCCCAGAGGTGGGAAGTAAGGCAAGGACCAGGCGTAAGGCCCAAGTCACTAGAACTGCTATGAACCAGATAATCATATAGCCCAGTAACAGAAGTGTCAACGGACACCAACCAGGGGGAAAAATATAAACCCCCAAACTAACACAGCACACTGAACTAGAGCCAACCGGGCTCAACAGTAAAGAAGCACTAGGAATCACAGAGTAGAAGTCCTAAACAGGCAAGACCGCCTCCAGGACCTTCCTCCCAAAACTGGCATCAGCCGAGGCCAGTACATCAACACGGTAGTGCTTCGAGAAGGTGTGCACAGAGGACCAAGTGGCCGCTTTGCACAGCTGATCAGCAGATGCCTGATTCTTATAGGCCCAAGAGGCCCCAATTGATCTGATGGAATGAGCAGTAACCCTGAAGGGAACATGCTTATTCCGCAATTTGTAGGCTTCACGGATGGTAGATTTAATCCAAGAGGCAATAGTTACCTTGGATGCCGGTCTCCCTGCCCTAGGCCCCTCAGGAATGACGAACAAGGCGTCAGACTTCCTGATAAATTTTATGTTCATCGCACTGAGTCTAAGACAACGCACAACATCCAACAAATGGAGATCACTTTCCTTGTCAGAGGAAGGGTTAGGGCAGAAAGAGGGAACCACAATCTCCTGATTGATGTGAAATTCAGAGACAACCTTGGGTAAAAACTCCTTGGAAGTGCGAAGCACTGCCTTATCTTTGTGAAACACCAAGTAAGGAGGTTTACAAGACAGAGCTTGTAACTGTTACCCGGCGAACCGAGACAATAGCCAAAAGAAAGGCCATCTTCCAGGTCAAGAGACGCAAAGGAATAGAAGCCAAGGATTCAAATGGGGGTCTCTGGAGAACCCCCAGCACCAAATTGAGGTCCCACTGGGGAGCAGGACTCTTGAAGGCAGGCCGAACATGAGCCACACCTTGGAAGAAAACCTTATCAGGAAGAATGGCAATCCTTTCCTGGAAAAACACAGACAGAGCTGAAGTCTGAACCTTGAGAGAACTCAGGCTGAGTCCCTTCTCAACCCCATCCTGTAAAAAGGCTAGGACTGTGGAAGATGGAAATCTAGAGACAGATCCTTAGCAGTACACCATGCTACAAAGGTGGACCATATGCGATGACAGATCTTGGAAGATACAGGTTTGCGAGCTCTAAGCATCGTAGACACCACTGAAGAGGAAAAGCCTTTCTTCTTTAGAATTGAGGATTCAACCTCCAAGCCATCAAATGGAGATGCTGAACATCCTCCTTCCACAGATATCCCTGAAGAAGCAGATCTGGACGTGCAGGAAGCGGGACAGGATCCGTCACAGACATGGCTAGAAGTTCCGGATACCAGGACTGACGAGGCCAATTTGGAGTGATCAGGATGACAGGACAACGCTCCACCTTCAGCTTCTGGATGACTCGGATCAACAGAGGAAGAGGAGGGAAGATGTAAGCCAGAGGAAACGTCCAAGGGATTGACAAGGCATCCACTGGCAGAGCAAGAGGGTCCCTCCACAGGGAGCAAAACACTGGCACCTTCCTGTTGTGTCTGGTTGCCATCAGATCCACTACTGGCACCCCCCACATCTGGGTGAGAAGGTGAAACACTTCTGGATGAAGCGCCCATTCTCCGCTGTCGACTGTGTGACGACTGAGAAAGTCTGCCATGATGTGGTCTACGCCTGGAATGTGAACCGCTGAGATGACGGGCACATGATCTTCTGCCCAAGACAAAATGGCCTTGACCTCTAACCAGGCGGTGAGGCTTTTCGTGCCGTCTTGTCTGTTGATGTAGGCCACTGCTGTGGCGTTGTCGGACTCCACTCTGACTGGACAACCTTCCAGCTGAGATTCCCAGTGCCTCAGGGCAAGAAAGATGGCACGAAGTTCCAGAACATTGATGGAGAGAAGAGATTCTTCCAGACCCCATTTCCCCTGAGCACTGAAACGACCCAACACTGCCCCCCAACCCCGGAGGTTGGCATCCGTCATGACTGTGGTCCAATAGGGGACACGAAAGGATCTCCCTTTCAGGAGATGAGACAGGTCCAACCACCACTCCAGGCTCAGCTCTACATGAGGGGGCAACGATACAGAAAGATGCTGGTGATCTGGATGAGATCTGCAAGTCTGAATCACAAACCTCTGAAGTTCCCTGGTGTGTGCCATGGCAAAAGGCACCGCCTCCATCGTGGAAATGAACTTCCCCACCAGAGAAGACAACCTTGGTACTGGCACCCTGTCCATTTCCAGGATCCTGGCCACCCGGACAGCAATCTGATGAGCCACTTCCTCCGGCAAGAACACCATGCACTGCTGAGTGTCGAACAGGAGACCCAGGAAGAGGAGCCGTTGAGATGGGACCAAGTCTGACTTGTCCAGATTCACAATCCAGCCGTGGCGATTGAGTGTATGTATGCACAACTGCAGCTGCTGGTGAAGGATCTCCGCAGATGAGGCTTTCAGGAGCAGATTGTCCATGTAAGGAGTCACCCTGACTCCATCTCGATGAAGCACAGCAATCAAAGCTCCCAATACCCTCTGAAAGACCTGAGGAGCTGAAGTCAGACCAAAGGGAAGAGCTGAAAACTGAAAGTGGCCTTTGTGACAGGCAAATCTGAGATACCGTCTGCTCTCTGGATGAATAGGGATGTGAAGGTATGCATCCTGAAGGTCCAGGGAGGCAAGGAACTCCCCTGGAGACATTGCTGCTATCACAGAACGCAGAGATTCCTGACGAAAGTGGGAACTCACAACAAAGGATTTGAGATCCTTGAGATTCAAAATAGGACGAGCACCTCCGTCCTTTTTGGCTACAACGAACAGGTTGGAATAGAATCCTGAACCTGTGTCTTCTGGTGGAACTAATTCCAGGACCTCTTTGTCCAAAAGATCCTGAATAGCGTCGTCGAACAGACGACTTTTTGTAGGCTCCTGAGAAGGACGAGTAAAATGGAACCGAAAAGGAGGAAGGGAAGAGAAAGGGATCCTGTATCCCTCTGATACCACCTGAATAACCCAAGGGTCCGCCACAGACTCCTCCCAAACCCGGCGAATGATGTGGAGACGTCCACCTACAGCCGGATGCGGACCCAGGTTCGGCGAGTCATGCCGAAGCAGTCTTGGAGGTCTTGGCCTTAGGGGCAACTTTGGGCTTCCAGGACTGTTTGGGCTTGGAGGAGGAGCGCGTGGAAGACGGACCTGTTTGGGGCGTGGAGCGTGTCTCAGTTTGGAAAGAACGAAAGGACCGATTGCGTTTGGCTGGAAACTTCTTCTTGAACACCGATGGCAGAAGAGTACTTTTGCCACCAGTGGCCTCACTAATCATCTCCTTAAGTTCAGATCCAAACAGTAAGGACCCCTGAAAGGGCAAAGAAAGCAAGGCTTTCTTAGATGCAGTGTCAGCAGACCAAATCTTCAACCAAAGAGCACGTCTAGCTACTATGGAGGAGGTAGAGGCCCTCGCCATCATGCGCACAGCATCAAAAGCAGCATCAGCAACATAATTTTGAGCTTCTAACATATTAGCAAGAAGCTGCAACTGCTCAGACACCGGAGCATCCTGGCGAACCGCCTCAGCCAATTGCTCAGTCCAGGCCGCAATGGCCCTATTAACCCACGCCACTGCAAAGGTTGGACGCATGGCAGTGCCAACAGAGGCAAAAATGGATTTAAGGCAAATCTCTAACTTTTTGTCCGTCCAATCTTGCAGGGCCAAAGCATCAGACACAGCTAAGGCAGTAGATTTGGATAACCTAGAAATAGGAGCATCCACTTTAGGAGGATGAACCCATTTTGCCAGTCCAGTCTCAGGAAAAGGATAAAGTTTAGCAAACTTCTTGGACACAGAAGAGGACTTTTCAGGGTTCTTCCATGCGTCTGAGACTAAGCGGGCAAGGGTAGGGTTAGTAGGAAAACAAACCACAGCCTTTGATGGTTTTTGGAAAACATCAGTAGGATCATGAGTGGATTCCGAAGTCAAAGGAAGGTTGAGCGTAGTAAGTACAGCTCTGATCAAACCCTCAGCCGAAACTTCAGGGTCGCATTCATAAGGGTCACCAATGGACCTATTAGATTCAATAACAGTGCCTTCCTCAGCATCAGAATCTTGTAAGTTCTTCTTCAGAAGAATCAGACACATCAGGAGCCCCCTGTGGCTTAGGCAGGGAGGTCCTGATTGAGGAGGGGGTCTGCCAGACTTGCAGAGCCCCCTGAACCTGAGAGGGAAAGAGTTGAAGAGTGGATCTGAGATCCCTAGTGGCAGCTTTAAACTCTTTTACCCAAGTTGGCTCAATAGCATGGCTGGGAAGCCCAGGGTTGCTATCCTGACTTTCTGCACATTTTGGGCATAAATGACCTGAAAATTCTCTAGGCAGCCCAGAGTGACAAGAGGAGCAAAACGCAATGGGGGAAATGGTCACCCCAGCCTCTTTGGTCTTGGGTCTAGCCCCTGACTCCAGTGGAGTAGACATGCTCACAGCGTCAGATATACACCACCTAATAAAACCACCCAGTAAAAGTGTTAAAGATTAAAGTTTCACCCCAGAAATGCCTAAAATTGGACTTATCTGGCCAGCGAAGGGTTAATCTGCTGAGAGGAGAGAAGGCTCGGTCCCTGCGTAGTATACTCGCTGAGAAAAACACCACAAAATGGCTGCCGCGACGGGAGCCAATCAGAAAACGAGCGCGAAGCGGCGCTCATGGGAAATGTAGTTTTCCTCAGAAGTACCCCTAAACAGTGCCCGAAGCCCCCCCAAACCCCCAACACACTGAATCTAGTCACCGGATGATAGAGCAGGGGAAGACCAACAAAATGAGCCCTCTCTGAAGTTGCTGTGACAAGCGGTTCCAGAGAAACGTCCCACAATGTGAAATCCCATAGAGCGTAAAGGAGCAATGGCGTCTATGCGGGAAAAAGCGCGCTTAAAGGCGCGGAACACTAAATCTCAATAAAGTATACCAAAAGTGAAAAGTACACCAAACACACTTTTGACAATGGAAAACATGAGAGAATAAGGACCCAATGCTCCAAAACCCAGGGAATACCACAAACATTGCATAATTACAAGCAATAGAAATAAAAACACCCTATGAGTGCTGGAGTGCAGAAAGCAAACTCCCAAATATAAGCCCAGAGAAGGGACACTGTGGGGACAAGTGGACCTTCAGCACTCAAAGGGTGGCTCACCTTTCTGCAGGACTTCTGTCTTCAGGTAACCATGTTAAAAGGATATTAACCAGAGGAAAATCCCCCCAGCAGGGAAGCTGCTTGACTCAAGCTGTTCCCTCTTCAGGGCATAAGGTCCACCAGAAAATCCCTGGAAGCTGCACTAGCCACTTTGGAGAGGGCAATTCACAGCCATGGTCATCCGCCTAATGGTGGTATTCCATATTTGAAAGAAAACAATAAAAAACTAAAGTTTAATGAGAGATGTTCTCCACCTGGTGTGCACAGCACACAGGAACAAATCAATCTAGCTTGGCTCTGGCCTGAAGGCAGCTTAAGTAGGAGGGGAGGCTCCACCCCCTGCATACATTTGAATGAATGTTCCTGCCTATTAAAGGGGCGGATCGCCTCCCAGTGTACCAGTGACCTGTATTGGACAACAGTGAAATGGGATTTTAAATGTTTTTAACTTTTAAATCTCTCTTTAGTCCATATGGAATACACCTCCTCCAGGAGGACAAGGCACTTGGGGTGGAAACACGCCAGGAAAAACCAGGAAAGGCAACTGGCAAGACAGAGTATTACTGGAAGTTCAAACTCTTGAGAGCACAGAGACTTGTCCACACACCAGGAATGAAAGACCACACCCTGGTAAGCCTTCAATGAAACAGGCTTCGAGCCTGAATCATAGTGGAAACAACATCAGTTGAGAAACCCTTTCTCCACAGAATGTGGGCTTCAAACAGCCATGCCATCAAAGCCAGTTTTTCCACATCCTCTTTCCAAAGGTAGCCCTGGAGAGGAAGGTCCGGTCTGGGTGGCTGTGGAAAAGGATCTTAAAAAGAAAAGGCTCACTAACACCGCAAACTTCGCCCTCTTGGCCCAATAAGAAGCAACCAGAACCAATGTCACATCGTCCATTCTGATAATCTTGTCCATGGCAAAGGTGGAAGTGCCACTGAATAGTCACCACGTCCATAGCAAATGCCAGATCTCCCCCATCAGAAGCAGAAGACCGGAACCTTCCTGTTGTAACTCGTGGCCATCAAGTCGATCTGTGGAAGTCCCCACTGTAACAGTCACGTGGAAACACTTCCAGACAGAGTTCCCACTACCCCAGATCAACATCTTGGAGACTTAGAAAGTTTGCCAGAAAGTTTTCCATCCCTGGAATGTGAACGGAGGTGCGCTTCTGCCCACCCCAGAATGTGCCTCACTTCATACCATGCGGTGGCACTTCAGCTGAACCCCTGACAGATTATGTAAGCCATGGTCATGTGTTGTCTGACTGGACTCGTACTGGGTGACCTTTCAACTGAGCAGTCCAGTACACCAGAGTGAGACAAATCATTCTGACTTCCAAAACATTGATTGACTGAAGTGATTCTTCCATGTCCACTAGTCCTGGATGACCCAGCAGCCGCTCACGCTGACATCAATCGTAACCACAGTCCATCCCGGAATCACAAATGTCTTCCACAGATCCAGGTGGCTCTGTTGCAACCACCACTGCAGGTCCTGTCTGCCTTCCAGAGAGTGGGAGATCTGCTGATACAGAAGAGCTGAATCCCCATGCCTCTGAAGCATACTGCTTTGTAACGGAGAGTAAGGCACCACTTCTAAGGTAGACACTAGCCCCATATCCAAGAACAACATTAAAAAAATCTTTAAAAATAAAATCTAAAAACAACTAAGAGGATGGCCAGGCCCATCCAGCTCCTAGCAGGACACATGAATTCTGGAAGTAAGTGGGCGGAGGCAGCCGGAGGAGTTCAACCCCAGGGTACCAGTGTTCCATATTGGATGGAAGAGAAAATCCATTTAATGGGAGAACTGTCATTTTTCTCTAATAGTGCAACTTATTTTCCACAGAAAGGCTCCACTTCTCTTTAGAAGATCTGCAGGTGTGTTTATGAAGAGGGAACTGTTGGGAGATGCTGGTGCACTACTTTTATACTGTACTTTGTAGGGGAAGGTGGCCATTCTTCTTAATCACTATGCAAGGTACTGTTATATATTGTACTGTGTCAGTGCTTCACAATGAGTTAGACACCCTACTGACAATCAATGGTTATTGAACCTCTAGGCTGTCAAAGACAGGAACTTACTCTTAACTCATTGATGCACATCACCATTAACCTATATAACACTAGAGACCTGTGAAATGTAATAGAATATTTTTTGTCTATGGTAAACATAGCAGGCTACTAGCAGCTGCTATTGAGATTTGCCTTTGTCTTTATAGTTGTGTTTATTCCACCAATACCCTCTGCTACTAACGACACACTGTCCAGCCAGCTTGGTACATTTCTGAGCTTATCCTGATAATGTGACATCAGATTATTACCTACCCCTCTTAGCCTATCTTGCCTTTTGCTCATTTTTTATTGAAATAAAGTGTCAAAGGGATGTGAAACACATTGCTTTGCAATGCATACCTCTCTAGCACTGAAAGGGTTAAGGCCAGAAGTTCTCATGCAAATATACAAAACTCAAGACATACAAGATAATTACTTAAAACTTAACTCCAGTCCCCCATGTTCTTTGCTGAAGACTTCAGAAAATGACATAAATTGCATCAATGGTGATATCACAGACATGAATGATCTGATCAGTGAACAATTTTTATCAGCTGTAATGTCCACGCAAGGTGACGTTGTACTGGTTCCTATGGACTTCAGATTTGTAGACATGTTATTTTAGTGCAATTTTGCTACTAAATGACAATTGGGAAACCAGGCTAGTTTCATAGTGGGTTTTTTTCTACTATTACTAATTGAGCATTACATTGAGGTCTTATAGTGGTGCTGTTTTTGTGTTGTGTAAAGAGGTTTACTTCTGCATGAAGAGCAAGACTTTGATGTAGTCTTATTTAGTTTTGGTGCAATGAATCTGCAGCTTATTTCAGGTTTTGGTGCAGTTAGTGTTATTAGGGGTTAATTAGGTAAGGTGCTTCACGGTATTGTTTAATGACATTGATGCACTGTCAGGTTAAGAATGTCTGCACTATTAGTGTTTTACATTAGTTTTGCTTGCAGGCTAGAGTTGTAATGATGCAGTAATAGGAGGGCATTGTTTGTAGTGTAGTGCTGCTGTTCTCTGATGAGAAGTATAACAGGGTAATTTCTTATGTCAACCAATGCCAAAGATTCGTGACATCACCAGTGTAGGTCACTGATGATATGGGAGGAATTGTTTGAGGACATAGGCAAATTACACAGGAGCGTGGACTTTAGTATGAAGAACTTAATCTGTAATTGCTGGCTTTTGTGCCTTTGAGTGAGAAATTATCTCCAACTTTAATAAATGTTTTGTCATTGAATTTTCAACTTAAATTGTGGACATTCTAAATAAAGAAGACACATACACACTATAAAATGTCAATTACTTGTACACCCAATCCAAAAACAAAAAGGCTGGAAGTATAAAGAGCAATTCTATGTTTAAAGGGATAGTAATACTTCGTTTTAACTTTTATTTTATTTTGTAGGCATTAAAAAAACATGAAGAATGATATAAGTCTTATCTCTCAAACTTTTATGGTTTATGAGATATTCACAAGCAAAGTTTCCCCCTCCCGCCCCTTTTACCTAGTGTAAGCCATCTCTTCTCAGATGTGGAATGCAGTCCATAGACTGGACAGATAACAGAAGGGGACACTCTTATTCCTATGAAAACAATGAAATCCCTGCCCCCCTTGACAAGCTTTTCAGGTTTTTCTCTTATCTTAATTGAAGATTGTCCTTCTCTGCAGTCTACCTGGGCAGCTCCCTTCTGCCCTGGCTGAAAAGTGTTACATCAGTAAAAGGGGCGGGAGGGGGACACTTTTCTTGTGAATATCTCTTAAACCATAAAGGTTTGAGAGATAAGACTTATATCATTCTTCATGTTTTTTTAATGCCTACAAAATAAAATAAAGTTAAAATGAAGTATTACTATCCCTTTAAGCCTTTCTATACAGATCTGGAAGAGATAAGGATGGGACAGTGCTTAACTCTGGGTATTTTTTATGAACCTTAATTCTCCTTCCAAAATTTAGGCAATATAGACAATTACATTGTAGATTAATATAGCAAAAAACTACTTACCACTTTGTTGACAGTCTCTATGTCACAAAGATTTTCTACAAGGATTCTACACGCTTCTTCTTTACCCCAGTGAGCAGCTGCATGAAGGGGTGTCCATCCATCAAAGTCTTTTATATTAATATCATACCCTGCCTGAATTAAAAGCCTGTGAAGAGAGAAACTTATTTCACACACAATTCAAGATCAAGTTAATGAGCTACAGAGTTCAGATATTCATGTTTCAAGAATTTCCACATTAAATCAGAATTAGCTAGCCACTGAATGCTAGAGACACATTCAATATTTTTCTAAGCAAACTGCTTACATCTATATAGCATCATCAAGGGACAGTTTGTTTTGCTTGTAAAAATTATCCTCTGTGTCAAGAGTGAACAACGAATATCAGACAATTAAGAAAATGTACAGGGCTATGTGCACAGGACTACATTGGTACAAACCATAAAGAAAGTCAGGTTGTGGTAAGAAGCTCGATTCCCTAAGCCACTAAAACATTAACATTTACTGCAAGAAGTGGTAACTGACACGTAACAGATGCATGCACAGACAGGGGAGACAGACAGAGACAGAGGGGGAGACAGACAGACAGAGACAGAGGGGGAGACAGACAGACAGAGACAGAGGGGGAGACAGACAGACAGAGACAGAGGGGGAGACAGACAGACAGAGACAGAGGGGGAGACAGACAGACAGAGACAGAGGGGGAGACAGACAGACAGAGACAGAGGGGGAGACAGACAGACAGAGACAGAGGGGGAGACAGACAGACAGAGACAGAGGGGGAGACAGACAGACAGAGACAGAGGGGGAGACAGACAGACAGAGACAGAGGGGGAGACAGACAGACAGAGACAGAGGGGGAGACAGACAGACAGAGACAGAGGGGGAGACAGACAGACAGAGACAGAGGGGGAGACAGACAGACAGAGACAGAGGGGGAGACAGACAGACAGAGACAGAGGGGGAGACAGACAGACAGAGACAGAGGGGGAGACAGACAGACAGAGACAGAGGGGGAGACAGACAGACAGAGACAGAGGGGGAGACAGACAGACAGAGACAGAGGGGGAGACAGACAGACAGAGACAGAGGGGGAGACAGACAGACAGAGGGGGAGACAGACAGACAGAGGGGGAGACAGACAGACAGAGGGGGAGACAGACAGACAGAGGGGGAGACAGACAGACAGAGGGGGAGACAGACAGACAGAGGGGGAGACAGACAGACAGAGGGGGAGACAGACAGACAGAGGGGGAGAGAGACAGACAGAGACAGAGGGGGAGAGAGACAGACAGAGACAGAGGGGGAGAGAGACAGACAGAGACAGAGGGGGAGAGAGACAGACAGAGACAGAGGGGGAGAGAGACAGACAGAGACAGAGGGGGAGAGAGACAGACAGAGACAGAGGGGGAGACAGACAGAGACAGAGGGGGAGACAGACAGAGACAGAGGGGGAGACAGACAGAGACAGAGGGGGAGACAGACAGAGACAGAGGGGGAGACAGACAGAGACAGAGGGGGAGACAGACAGAGACAGAGGGGGAGACAGACAGACAGAGGGGGAGACAGACAGAGACAGAGGGGGAGACAGACAGAGACAGAGGGGGAGACAGACAGAGACAGAGGGGGAGACAGACAGAGACAGAGGGGGAGACAGACAGAGACAGAGGGGGAGACAGACAGACAGAGGGGGAGACAGACAGACAGAGGGGGAGACAGACAGACAGAGGGGGAGACAGACAGACAGAGGGGGAGACAGACAGACAGAGGGGGAGACAGACAGACAGAGGGGGAGACAGACAGACAGAGGGGGAGACAGACAGACAGAGGGGGAGACAGACAGACAGAGGGGGAGACAGACAGACAGAGGGGGAGACAGACAGAGACAGAGGGGGAGACAGACAGACAGAGACAGAGGAGGGGGGAGACAGAGAGAGCGAGACACAGACAGACAGAGCGAGCGAGCGAGACACAGACAGACAGAGCGAGCGAGCGAGACACAGACAGACAGAGCAAGCGAGCGAGACACAGACAGACAGAGCGAGCGAGCGAGACACAGACAGACAGAGCGAGCGAGACACAGACAGACAGAGCGAGCGAGACACAGACAGAGAGCGAGCGAGACACAGACAGAGAGCGAGCGAGACACAGACAGAGAGCGAGCGAGACACAGACAGAGAGCGAGCGAGACACAGACAGAGAGCGAGCGAGACACAGACAGAGCGAGCGAGACACAGACAGAGAGCGAGCGAGACACAGACAGAGAGCGAGCGAGACACAGACAGAGAGCGAGCGAGACACAGACAGAGAGCGAGCGAGACACAGACAGAGAGCGAGCGAGACACAGACAGAGAGAGAGCGAGACACAGACAGAGAGAGAGCGAGACACAGACAGAGAGAGAGCGAGACACAGACAGAGAGAGAGCGAGACACAGACAGAGAGAGAGCGAGACACAGACAGAGAGAGAGCGAGACACAGACAGAGAGAGAGCGAGACACAGACAGAGAGAGAGCGAGACACAGACAGAGAGAGAGCGAGACACAGACAGAGAGAGAGCGAGACACAGACAGAGAGAGAGCGAGACACAGAGAGAGCGCGAGACACAGAGAGAGCGCGAGACACAGAGAGAGCGCGAGACACAGAGAGAGCGAGCGAGACAGAGAGAGAGCGAGCGAGACAGAGAGAGAGCGAGCGAGACACAGAGAGAGAGAGCGAGCGAGACACAGAGAGAGAGAGCGAGCGAGACACAGAGAGAGAGAGCGAGCGAGACACAGAGAGAGAGAGCGAGCGAGACACAGAGAGAGAGAGCGAGCGAGACACAGAGAGAGAGAGCGAGCGAGACACAGAGAGAGAGAGCGAGCGAGCGAGACACAGAGAGAGAGAGCGAGCGAGCGAGACACAGAGAGAGAGAGCGAGCGAGCGAGACACAGAGAGAGAGAGCGAGCGAGACACAGAGAGAGAGAGCGAGCGAGACACAGAGAGAGAGAGCGAGCGAGACACAGAGAGAGAGAGCGAGCGAGACACAGAGAGAGAGAGCGAGCGAGACACAGAGAGAGAGAGCGAGCGAGACACAGAGAGAGAGCGAGCGAGACACAGAGAGAGAGCGAGCGAGACACAGAGAGAGCGAGCGAGACACAGACAGAGAGAGCGAGCGAGACACAGACAGAGAGAGCGAGCGAGACACAGACAGAGAGAGCGAGCGAGACACAGACAGAGAGAGCGAGCGAGACACAGACAGAGAGAGCGAGCGAGACACAGACAGAGAGAGCGAGCGAGACACAGACAGAGAGAGCGAGCGAGACACAGACAGAGAGAGCGAGCGAGACACAGACAGAGAGAGCGAGCGAGACACAGACAGAGAGAGCGAGCGAGACACAGACAGAGAGAGCGAGCGAGACACAGACAGAGAGAGCGAGCGAGACACAGACAGAGAGAGCGAGCGAGACACAGACAGAGAGCGAGCGAGACACAGACAGAGAGCGAGCGAGACACAGAGAGCGAGCGAGACACAGAGAGCGAGCGAGACACAGACAGAGAGAGCGAGCGAGACACAGACAGAGAGAGCGAGCGAGACACAGACAGAGAGAGCGAGCGAGACACAGACAGAGAGAGCGAGCGAGACACAGACAGAGAGAGCGAGACACAGACAGAGAAAGCGAGACACAGACAGAGAGAGCGAGACACAGACAGAGAGAGCGAGACACAGACAGAGAGAGCGAGACACAGACAGAGAGAGCGAGACACAGACAGAGAGAGCGAGACACAGACAGAGAGAGCGAGACACAGACAGAGAGAGCGAGACACAGACAGAGAGAGCGAGACACAGACAGAGAGAGCGAGACACAGACAGAGAGAGCGAGACACAGACAGAGAGAGGTCAAAGATTACCTACTCACAGAGCTGCCAAAATGAACATAACCTTCAATAAGACCCCAGGAGCAGACGCCAGACTAACTGGGGCACCTGTCTATTCCTGTGAAAATCTCTGCAATGACTTTGCCCACCTTCAACATCAGCTGCTACAACAAAAAAACATGGCAGACTCTCACCGCATAAAGCACTCACCACCCGCCAGCAATACTACCCTCTACTACTATCTCCTGCACCACCGTTCACCACAAACTCTATTCAATTAAACCTCTCACCTGCGAGTCCTACCCAGCACGGTCTGGCCCGGAGCCTACCCTCCCAAACCACCCCCTGGCTCACCCCCTACCGAATCCTTCTCACACATAATGAACCCCCCCCCCCCCGGATAAGCTGTAAAACCTCATCTGGTGTCTGATCATCTGGGCCTCAGAAACACACTGCAGCCATCATCTGGGACCGGGACTCAAACACACTGCCACTCACTCCTTTACCCATTTGCCATGTCCCTCTCACCCTTGGGTTACATCTGTTGAACTCCATCACTTCCCTCAGTTCTGTCACCGGATTCCTTCTCTTGTATACCTAGAAAAGTTTTCTAAAGCCATCCTCCCCTGGCTCCAGCATGCAGTTTGCCATCTTCTTCCCCACTTATCCATGAGCCTTGCCACGTTCCTCCCCACATGCTCATGGATGTCTCCAAATTAGCAAATTTTCTGTGCAACACCATAGTAAAATAGTAATTTAGGTTGAAACAAGACTTGCATCCATCTAGTTCAACCCTTTTCCTATTCCTCTTTACCATCGTTGATCCAAAAGGCAGCAAAAAAAGCCTCAATACAGCAATTTCAAATTCTGCATTGAATGGGGGGGGGGGGGGGGAGACAATTCCTTCTTGCTTCCAAATAGCAATCAGATTTCTCCTTGGATCAACAAGCACTTACTAAATATTAATCCCAATACTAACGTACATAGCCCTCTATGTTCTGCTCTTTTAAACAAGTATCTAGGCCTTTTTTTAAAGGCATCTAATGTAGTCAATAGCACCACCTCTTCAGGCAGTGAATTCCACACCTTGATTGACCTCACTGTAAAGAAACCGTTCCGCTGCTGTAGATGAAATCTCTGTTCCTCAAGTCTAAGCGGGTGACCCCTTGTCCTTTGTACTGTACTTACCCTTTGTATGGGCCCTGAACATATTTATATAGTGTTATCATATCCGCTCTAAGACACCGTTTTTCTAGTGTGTACAAGTTTAACTTTTCTAGCCTTTCTTCATAACTAAAACTTTCCATTCCCCTTACTAGTTTTGTAGCCCTCATCGGCACTCTCTCTAGCTCCATAATGTCCTTTTTCAGAAAGGGTGCCCAGAATTGAGCAGCATATTCTAGGTGGGGTCTCACCATGGACCTGTAAAGAGGCATAATATCTTCCTCCCTTGAGTCAATGCCCCTTTTAATACAAGCCAATATCTTATTGGCCTTTGCAGCTGCCACTGCATGCTACAGCTAAGTCTATTGTCTACCATTTATCCCAAATTCTTTACATTAGTAGATTTCCCCAGAGAAACACCATTTAAACTATATGTTGCATTTTTATTATTATACCCAAAATGCATAACTGTACACTTGTCTATATTGAATCTCATTTGCCTGCCCAGTTACTCAATTTGTCCAAATCCTCTTGTAATGAAGACACATCCAGTTCAGACCTTATTACCTTACTTAATTTTGTGTCATCGGCGAACACGGATACATGGCTCCCTATGCCCTCTGCAGTATGCATCATTTTTATGTATTTGACAGGGCACATGTCAAATTCAAAGATGGCTGCACAGGCAAAGAAAGTTTATAAGCAGTTTATATCAAAGTTGCATTGGACTGTGGTGATTAACCCTTTGAGTGCCAGAGAGGTATGTAATGCATTGAAGAACATTCAAAGGGTTGATATTTCACCTGGAACTGCAGTAATAAGTGACAGCGCTGTTACTTCTATCGGCATGTTACTGAATTGTATTCATCACTGGCTGGCCCATCTTGTAAGGCAAATGTCCACTTGGGCCAGCCACTGCCACCTGGTCCTGATTTCAGGTCACAGTTCCTGCTTTTAGCATCTCGCCTCTAGATACGGATGTCCTAGTTTGTTTCCCCCCTTTTTAACTGAACTTCGACAGCATTTTATATGTGCTTATCAATAAAATGTTAACATTTTACTTGTTTCCTGCACTGTTTTTGTCTTTTCTTTTTTGTTTTATAAACAGATTCTTAAAGGGATAGTATTTGGACTTTGGAGAGTTATTTCAGTTCTGTCAGAGTTGTAGTTCAGGAGTAATTCAATGACAAAGTATCCCCCTCCTGCCCCTTTTACTGTTCAGCCACAGCAGAAGGGAGGTGCCCAGGTAGACTGCAGAGAGGGACAATCTTCAATTAAGAAGAGGGAAAAACCTGAAAAGCTTGTCAAGGGGGGCAGGGATTTCATTGTTTTCATAGGAAGAAGATTGTCCCCTGCTGTTATCTGTCTGGTCTACAACCAGATTCACGTCTGAGAAGAGATGGCTTACACTAGGTAAAAGGGGCGGGGAGGGGAAACTTTGCTTGTGAATATCTCATAAACCATAAAGAGAGATAAGACTTATATTGTTCGTCATGTTTTTTTTAATGCCTACAAAATAAAATAAAGATAAAATAAAGTATTACTATCCCTTTAAGTATTACTAATCCCTATATTAAAGTCCTATTAAAAATACATTTATTGCCCCCAGCGTCATCTCACAAACCATTATGGTTTGAGAGATGATCGTTCCTAAAGTTGCCCTCTCCCTCCCCCGAAGTCAGCGCTGTAGCTGACTGAAGGGAAATCCGGTCTTAGATCAGGCAGCTCTGCAGCAGAGCCAAGATAGCATTAATAAAAAAAGAAAGCTTTTACTGAAATGGTCTTCTGTGTGTGCTTGGTTTGCAAGCACACTTAGAAGACCATTTTAGTGAAATAGGATTTCCCTTCAGTCAGCTACAACGCTGACTTCGGGGAAGAGGGAGGGAGAGAGCAACTTTAGGGGCTGTCATCTCTCAAACCATAATGGTTTGAGAGATGACACTGGGGGCAATACATTTTTAATAGGACTTTAATATAGGGATTAGTAATACTTAAGTATTACTATCCCTTTAAAGTGGAACTTTCACATATTAATAAGTTGTCATTAAACATATGGCAACTAGCTTGATAATACGCATCTTACCTATCAAAACTGGCAGATTCTAAAGAAATCGTTACTCTTTGGAGACCGGAAGCCAGGCAACAATAGAGACATCTTGTCTGTGCGCCTGTGCCATCAGTCCCTGTCTCCTGCAAGAAGAATTGCAGTGTGCCACGCAGCATCCAGAAGGGACTGACTGTACAGGAATGCACACTGCACTAACCTGGCCGTCAGTCTCCAAACATTAAAGATTTCTTTAGAATCTGCCAGTTTTGATAGGTAAGACATTTTCAAGGTAGTCGCCGTATGCTTAAAGAATGAAGGGCGATTAATATGTTAAAGTTCCGCTTTAACCCTTTGAGTGTGTATCCCTGTGGCACTCAAAGGGTTAATGTGAGCCTCAGTAAAACAGGAGAATAATATACAGTCTGTACATTAATATACATTATATATACACACTTCCTCAGTGAGGCTCACATGAACCCTTTCAGTGGCAGTGTGTTGCATACCCCTCTGTCACAGTTAAGCATTGCTCAAAAAAAGAACCAAAGACAGAGAATGCCACTCCACACTGCTAGTAATGTCAGAAATCAGATTGCTTTCCTCTTAACTTCAAGGAACTCTGGTTAGGAAAAAAAATTTGAAGGGCAAAGGACACGAAGCCTATGCAGTAGCATTAATAAACTGCATTCAAAACACACTGATCCATCACTGAGGTTGTCCATGCATTGAGAGGAAAAAAAAAAAATGGAGGCAACCCCTATGAGCAGAGAAGGACTGTGGCCCCCATGAGTCATACGGCATTGGGCATGTCAACAGTTTTCTAAGTAGCCTTCTTGCCTGCCAGTCATTTTGGGGGAAGACACACCTCTGGGGCCTGGGGAACTGGTGTCCTAGTTGGGTACCCAAACTGACGGGGTGAACGAAAACCCTGGGTTTTCTTCAGGGGAAAAAAAGGAAAGCTTAGGTGTAACTTGTGGTAGTAAAGTGCTCTTGTCTACTGTGGCCTGATAGATAGCCTTCTCCAGTTTAAGGTCAAACTATTTTTCTGCCCACAAAAAGGAAGAGATCCAGAGATTTTTTGGAAGACTGGTCAGCCAATCAGCAGCAATATAATTTTTTTTTTTTTTTTTTTTTTTTTAATGTAAAAGTTTTCCCTGAGAACCTGGCAGCATCAAGAGCATGAAGGGCACAGACCTTGAATATTCCCTTGATAGCCCTGTATGGCACGAGGAACAATAAAGTGAGGGTTAATGAAAGTACTGGATTTGCCCATTTTCCCCTTCATGTCCAACATGCCACTGAAAACAAGTCCAGAACCTGGTAAACACTACATAAATGTCCCCAGAATAGAGAGATCCCTAAATGCACTTATCTGGAATGTAAAGGGTTAATATGGAGTAGGAGAGCAAAGAGTGAGTCAGCCTCTGCAGAGGAAAAGTAAGAGAAGTAAAATGGTCAAAGTGACAGCCAATAGGAAGAAAGCCAGTGAAACAAGCATTCTGGGTACGACAGTCTTCTCCATTTCCTGTTGCCTAGCAATGCCTACAATTTCAGCCACATGCCGCAGTATGCTCTCTGGACACTTAGAAAGAAGAACAGATAAAAAGACACGAAAAGATTAAGCCTGCTCTCTGACCGTTGTAGCCTAAAGAGCTGCAGTTTTACCCATAAAACTCAATGGAGCAAAGACGGCCATGAGCGCCGATGCACACACTAAAGGGCTGCAAACTAAAAACTCCAGAATATACCGGGGGGGGGGGGGGGGGGGGATTATTAAAAAAAAAAAAAAAAAAAAAAAAAAAAACAGGTAGTGGAGAAGCAAAAAATAAGCCTCCCAAATCTTACAATACATCCCAAGTAAGCATAAGAAGTATAAAAAAGGTTAACTAAACAGTAAAATAGCAACCATCACCAAAGTCCTGTAGCGAACAAGAGACCCATAAAGAGTGCCAGAGCACACATTCATGCTCACAATAGCTTGGGCAGGAAGATTAATCACAAACTAGAACAAAGTGGATCAAGGGACTCAAAAGTGTTACTTACTAGTATTCTGTCTTCTGGTTAACACCATAGGAGTGGGGAGAATATCAAGCGACTCAGCCATGAGGGTAGACTTCTCATAAAGCCAGACTCCACAGGGCAAGGGGTTCACAGAGCACCAACTTCAGGGAAGCCCAGTGATGGCAACTCATTTAATGGGGGACTACACAGCCCCATATCCAATAGGAAAATAATAAAATACAAAAAAAGTGGCCTTTCCTTTTCTGGATCAGCATCTTGACAACTGAGAAAGTCTGTCAGTACATTTTGTACACCTGGGATGTGTACTGCTCAGATGATTGGAATGGAGCTTCCACCAATTGAGGCGATCCTTCAACATCCTCCATGCTAACTTGCTGTGGGTTAATCCTTGGCAATTGATGTACTCCACCACAATGTCTAATTGAACTCTTAATGGAAAGAGCCAGATGATTCGCTCTGAGCGCCAAAATGTTAATGGACAGTATGTGCTCCTCCCCTTTCCACTAGACCTCACAGAGGTCCCCTCCTTGATTGTGGCTGACTGCCCTACAGTGCCTGAAACAAGTCCTGGAGCAGAATCTGAATCATCTCCGTGACAAAGACCATCGCCTGAAAGGCGTAGGGCTTCTCACACTGGAGCACCATTACCTGTGAAGGTATGTGAAAAGACTTCTAAATTATGCACACACTCTTGGATATTTTCTTCTGAAGGAGCTTTGAGCAGGAAATCATCCAAATATGGAGTCAGAGAAATGCCTTGGGCATAGATTCTGGGTGCCAAAGCAAGGCCAAGCAGCAGAGCCATGAGCTGGAAGAGATTGGTGCAGAAAGCAAAACACATGGAGTGTTTGCTGTCTGGGTGGAGCCTTGTATGTATGTATGCGTCCTGAAGATCCAGGGAGGCCAGGTATTACCCCTGGCCACATTAAACTATGACAGAATGCAAAGATTCCATCTTGAAGCACTTAAACAACAACATACTGGTTGAGAAATTTGAGGTCCAGGATAGGACTTTGCAGGATCCACAAACAGAAACCTGAAAAGTGTCTTTGGACTGGCACCAGAACCTATTTTATCAGCAGAGTGGCAATGGCTTTGTGGAAAATCTCACCTTTTGTGGTTTCCATGGAACCTTTGAGGCAGGGGGGGAAGCAGACTGCACCTAAACATAGTAAATTAGGTTGAATAAAGACACAAGTCCATCAAGTTCAACCTTCTCCTCATACCTCCGTAACTGAGAATTTTATAGCTTTCCTGCTACCAATTAAGTTAGTCTTTATCAGACCTTCCTGAACTGCCTACTGATAAACAGTATAACTCTGTATGTTTCCTTTTGAAAGAAATGTATCTAATCTTCTCTTAAATGTATCCATTGTATCTGCCATAACCACCGACTTGGGCAATGAATTCCACAATTTAACACACCTTACCGTAAAAAACCCCTTCCTCTGCTGAAGTTTAAACCTCCTTTCCTCTAATCTCAGGTGGTGTCCCCTGGTCACCTATCAGGCCTTGGAATAAATAACTCACCGCAGAGATCCTTGTATTGACCTCTCATATACTTGTACAGCGTGATAAGGTTTTCTCTTAGTCGTCTTTTCTCTAGAGTAAATAAACCAAGTTTGTCTAGCCCATCATATGTCAAGTCCTCCAGTCCCTTAATTTTGTTGCTCTTCGCTGTATCCTCTCTAGTTCTTTTTCAGAACCGGTGCCCAAAATTGCACTGCATACTCAAGATGAGGTCTTACCAATGATTTGAATTATGGGAAAATAACGTTATCCACTCTTGCTTAGATACTTCTTTTTATGCAAGACAGGATTTTGTTTGCCTTTGCTACTGCTGTTTGACACTGGTCACTGTTTCCAAGTTTATAGTTGACAAGAATACCCAGGTCTCTCTCTAGCAACGAGTCCCCTAAAATGATTACATTAAGTACATAAGTAGCCTTGGGATTGTTTCCTCCCAAATGCATGACTTTACACTTCCCCACATTAAACTTCATATTCCATTTGTTTGCCCAATCTGACATTGCATGTAAGTCCCTCTGTAGAGAGAAAGTGTCATGTTTTGAATTAATGACCTTACATAATTTAGTATCATCTGCAAATATTGGTATTTTGCTTTCTATCTATTTCTAGGCCATTTATAAACATGTTAAAAAGCAGGGGACCTAATACTGAACCCTGAGGTACTCCACTCTCCACTTTAACTGTATTGGAGAATTTTTCATTTACAACCGCACACTGTTCCCTATCCTTCAACCAGTTTTGTATCCAATTGCAAAGATCATCTCCTAGCCCCAATTTATTTTAAACACCAGCCTTCTGTGTGGCACTGTATCAAATGCCTTTGCAAAGCCTAGATATACTACATATACTGCCTTGCCATTGTCAAGGTTGATGCTTACCTCCTCATAGAAGCTGAAAAGATTAGTTTGGCATGATCTATTCTTCATAAAACCATGTTGATTCATGGTAATGATTTTTTGTGTTGTAATCCCGAATATAGTCCCTTATTATCCCTCCTAGCAGTTTTCCCACTACAGAGGTCAAACTCACAGGTCTAATTTCCAGGTTCTGTTTTAGTTCCCTTCTTAAATAGAGGCACTATGTTAGCTCTTCGCCAATCCTGTGGCACTGAGCCTGTGGTAATAGAATCTTTAAAGAGTAAATATAGGGGTTTTGCTAACACTGCACAAAGTTCCTGAAGAACCCTTGGATGTATACCATCAGGACCTGGTGCTTTGCCGGTCTTAATTTTGTTCAGTCTTCCCATGACATCTTCTTGAGTTAACCCAATATCTGTTAATTGTATTGTTTTATTTGTTACTTGTGGAGGCTCTTCTACCATTCCTTGCTCCCTTGTATATACTGATGCAAAGAAAGTGTTTAAAACATCGGCCTTTTCCTTTTCCTCACTAACCAACTCACCCATCTCATTTCTGAATGGTCCAATGCACTCCTTCTTAAGTTTTTTGCTATTTATATATTTGAAAAACTTTTTTGGATTAGTCTTGCTTTCCCTTGCAATTCGAGTTTCATTATCTATTTTTGCTACCCTAATTGCCTTTTTTGCAATCTTTGTTGCACTCCCTGTATTTTAAGAAAGACTGTTCAGTTCCTTCACACCTAAATAATTTTAATGCGTTATTTTTCCTTGCCATTTGCTTCTTTACATGTGCAGTTAGCCACAATGGCTGCGACGTACTTCTTTTGCATTTGTTCCCCATTGGTATATACTGTTGGGTACATTTCTGCAACCTAAATTTGAATTCTATTTTTCCCCTCTGTATTTTTGCCTTTAAATAAAATATCCCAGTCTATGTGTTGCATTGAAGCCCTTAACAATTTGAAGATGGCTTTTTTAAAATTAAGAGTTTGGGTTGAACCTACACAGTTTTGCTTTGCCAGACAAATCTCAAATGTAACCATGTTGTGATCATCGTTTCCCAAATGTTCTCTTACCTTAATATTGGATACCATCAGCCTTAAGAGTATGGCTTACAGAAGAGTAGATTAAGGAAAAGCCAATTATTAGGACTCCTTCACTAATCCATTAGGATCTGATCAGGAGTGCTGTTGGTGGGGGGGTTTTAGGGAGACAAAACAAGAGAATACTTTCTGTCCCTCCGGAAAAATGCCCAGAGAGGTAGATCCCACCTCCTGCGGTGTCCCCAACCTAAAGGGTCTGCAACACAGTCTTGATGAGTCCCTTAGCGGTGACCACACCAGCCTTGTAAGAATATCTCCAGAAGAAAAGGAGGAGTGCAAGCCATCATCCTCCATCATGTCCAGTTCTTCCTTGGATGATGCTCCAATAACCTGAGTGTGCCCTTGAATACAGGGTCAACCTGTTTAATAGTGGGCAGAGGTTTCCAAGAATGGAGAACCTGCTGAACTGAAAAGGTATGTGTGCCACTGATTAAAGTAGTGTTTTAATCCATGCAGGCTCTTGTTCAGTGCTGAAGGAGGCTGGAGAAATGGTATGGGGTAGAGGTAACAGCACAAGAGGGGCATAGAGACCATGGAAGCCCAGTACAGCATGAGGCACAGTGGGTAAGGGGGGGGGGGTTAAGGAAAGCCCCTGAATCCTCAAGCCTTGGACTTCCCCATATGCTCCTTAGTGTCAGACATGTCCCTGAGAGTCTAAATCTATTGTAACTACTTTAAATGTAAAAAAAAGTCCAAAAAATTTACTTATCTGGTATGCAAAAGGTTAAAACTAGAGAAGTAAGGAAAGTCCACCTCTGTGTAGGATAAGAAAGGTGGAAGATGGCCACCAGCAAGTGTGCCAGCAAATTGGAAGAAAGCCAAGGAAACGGAGTATAGTGGGAACTGTAGTCTTCTCCATTGCTTGTTGCATAGGAATGCCTGTAAATCTGGCCTTGGGCCAGGGCGTGCCCCTGGACACAGAACATGGAGCAGAGGAAAGAGCACGAGGGACAAGAAGATTGGGCAGAGAACAGAAATAAGCCCCCTAAGGCACAACCGCAAAAACCAGAAAAGCAGAGAAAGGGTTAACTATCATAAATGAAAGCAGCCATCTGTTCTTCCAGACCCCATGAAAAGAAAATAGAGCTAGTAATGAGTGCATTATATGTACACATGAGTGTACAATAGCTCAGAATGGGATATACAATTGACCAAGAAACTAAAAGGATCACTAATCTTTCTTCTGGCTAACATAATAAGGTACGGGCAGAATCTCGGAGAGACAAGAAAGGTCCACACAAAACCTGAAAACTGAGCAATGCATCTTCAGGGAAGTCCAGTAATGGGAGCCTGCCTCATGGGGGACATACAGCCCAATATATAAAGAAAAAACAATAAAACTCTAAGATCTAAGGTGGACACTGCATCTACCAATACTTCTCAGTACACATACGTTCTGGGAAGTAGGCCATGACTGAGCTGGAGGAAAGATCCTGTATTTTGTAATGTGTCCTACACTCCAGAAGGCGGCACTCAACCCCATGGTATCCATGTTCCATATTGAAAATTAGGGAAAAAAAAATTTAATGTAGCCCTGTCACCTTAGGATACAAGCTTAAAAGGTTATTAAAAATTGCATGTATGAGTACTAGCCATTTATTTGTAATAAAGTAGTTTTGAAAATGTAAACATTTGTTTTTGGCACACACACCTAGCAACGAACAGGACTTCTGCCAAGAACACCCAATTCAAAACAGGGCAGTCATTGTGCAATCACATTTTACAAGTCTCTGCCTTTGGTCAGTTGGTTCGTCATAAAAGAGGACTTCAATGCAGGCTATATAAAGGCATCTGAAAAGCCAGTGTAAAAGACAGACATCAGTATTTTAGATTGCTATACATAGAACTCTGTTAGGCAAATTTCATATAGGTGACAACTGTTGCAGCCAGTTCTGTTGAGTGCAGTTTCACTCTCATCTCTTCTGTGGTCTATCTCTGAATCGAACACAGGAGAGGTGCATCTACCAGATGAGCCAATGTGAGCACCAGGCAATATTACTGGCTGATATCCATGTGGGTCGGCTTTTCACTGGAGTTTGCAATCAGCATCAACGGTACCATAACCCGTTGTGCAGACCATCCTTACTACAAATTAACTGTGTTCCTTAAACTCCATAAAACTGTATGCTGAACTTTGGTGTATACCCATGACATGACAGGCACCAAAGTCCAGAATATTACATTTTACTAGGGGCAGCATAAAATGAAATCGCTATATTGGCATTGCCAGTGTGAAAATGGCCTAAAAATTACATTTCTGTACTTACACTGCCCCTTTAACAAGAGACCATCACAAGATGGAATGGGGGAAGGGATAGAAAGCAATTCCACTAAAACTGGTTACCTGTACAAGAATGGCATAAGTCAAAAAGTAAAAAGTATTACATTAACTAAAAGGAACATTTTACATTTACAATTACCACAAATTAAAAACCAAGGATAAAGAAAACAAGCTTACTTTAAAACTTCTGTGTAACCTTTAGCAGCAGCTACATGAAGTGCTGTACCACCAGACTTTGAATGTCTGACATCGTTTATGTGTCCACTGTTTAGCCACTGTCTTGCATCTCGAAGCATTATTCTTTCTTCCTCTTTCCTAGCTGCCTCAACATCGATACCTATAGGCAAAGCAAACATTAAAAGATTTAGTAAATCAAATTTGAAACGTAAAGTTAGGGAGCACACAAGTTTTAATTACCCTTCACTCAAAAATACATTTGCCCAGGAGCTGCTAATCAGATTTTGCACACAGTTGCTCTTCCTTTGCCAGCAACAAGGGCAATGGCCTTCTAACCTAAACAGAGAACACAATCCGTACAATGAAGAGGATGGTGCATTAACAAATAGTGCAAACCTGGACCAAAGCAACTGCACCACAGGTAACAAAAAAGGATTTTAGTCTTGCCTATTAAATCCTTTCCTCTTAGTTCATATGACATACAGGTACCATAGGGAGAAGACAGCTCCTCCAAGTAGGGAGGAACATTTCTAGACAAAGTCTTCAGGTGGAGCCTCCCTCTCTTATCCGGCTATACCCTAGCCCCACCTGCAAGTTAGACTTGAGAAAAGTAAGCTCCTGTGAGCAACAAGACCCAAGAGGACTCCCAAGTCCAGACAAGTGAGACTAAGCAAGGTCCACCTTTCACTGGGTGGGAGACCTGTATGTCATATGGACTAAGAGAAAATAGGATTTTAGTCTTACCTGTTACATATTTTTCACTTAGTCCATAGAGGTCACTGGTACTCTGGGAGGTGATCCGCCCCTTTAATAGGCAGGAACAATTATGCAAATGATTGCAGGGGCGGAGCCTCCCCTCCTACTTAAGCTGCCTTCAGGCCAGAGCCACTAGATTGATTTGAGACACTAAAACTGACCAGAGATAAGCAAGAAGGAAGACTCCTGTGAGCATGCCCCGAAGGTCTCCCACTGAATGCCACAGGAGAGCCAAGCATGGTCCCTTGACAGGGTGGGAGACCAGTGACCTGTATGGACTAAGTGAAAAGGATTTAACAGGTAAGACTAAAATCCTATTTTCACTGTCGTCCACTACAGGCCACTGGTACTCTGGGATGTACAAACATTGAGCTGACCCAGAGGCGGGAAGTAAGGCAAGGACCAGGCGCAGGGCCCAAGTCACTAGAACTGCTATGAACCAGTTAATTACATAGCCCAAAATGTAAGTGTCAACGGACACCAACCAGGGGAAAACAACCCCTGAACTAACACAGCACACAGAACCAGAGCCAACCGGGCTCAACAGTAAAGAAGCACTAAGAACCACAGAGTAGAAGGCCTAAACAGGCAAAACTGCCTCCAGGACCTTCCTCCCAAAACTGGCATCAGCCGAGGCCAGTACATCAACCCGGTAGTGCTTTGAAAATGTGTGCACAGAGGACCAAGTGGCCGCTCTGCACAGTTGATCAGCAGATGCCCGATTGTTGTAGGCCCAAGAGGCCCCAATAGATCTGGTGGAA
This sequence comes from Rhinophrynus dorsalis, assembly GCA_037306005.1. Taxonomy (NCBI): domain Eukaryota; kingdom Metazoa; phylum Chordata; class Amphibia; order Anura; family Rhinophrynidae; genus Rhinophrynus; species Rhinophrynus dorsalis. Next base: position 244,792,762 of record CM074721.1, read on the forward strand.
TGGGCGGTCACCCGGAAGGGAACATGCTTATTCCGCAACTTATAGGCTTCACGAATAGTAGCCTTAATCCAAGAGGCAATGGTAACTTTGGAAGCCGGTCTCCCTGCCCTAGGCCCCTCAGGAATGACGAATAGAGCGTCAGACTTCCTGATAGACTCGGTGCGATGAACATTAAACTTGAGGCAACGCACCACATCCAACAAATGGAGATCACGTTCCTTGTCAGATGAAGGATTAGGGCAGAAAGAGGGAACCACAATCTCCTGATTGATGTGAAACTCAGACACAACCTTGGGTAAGAATTCCTTGGTAGTGCGCAGCACAGCCTTATCCTTGTGGAACACCAGGTAAGGAGGTTTACAAGACAGAGCTTGTAACTCTGCTACCCGGCGAACTGAAACAATAGCCCAGAGAAAGGCCATTTTCCAAGTCAAGAGACGTAATGGAATGGAAGCCAAGGATTCAAACGGGGGTCGCTGGAGAACTCCCAGCACCAAATTGAGGTCCCACTGGGTAGTAGGACTCTTGAAGGCAGGCCGAACATGAGTCACGCCTTGGAAGAAAACTTTCACATCAGGAAGGATAGCAATCCTTTCCTGGAAAAACACAGACAAGGCAGAAGTCTGGACTTTGAGGGAACTCAGACTGAGCCCTTTCTCAACACCGTCCTGTAAAAAGGGCAGGACAGTGGGAAGATTAAATTCTAGGGACATCTTCCGATCAGTACACCAAGCTGCAAAGGTGGCCCAGATACGATGATAGATCTTGGAGGACACAGGCTTACGAGCACTAAGCATCGTCGACATCACTGAAGGATAAAATCCTTTCTTCTCTAGAATCGAGGATTCAACTGCCATGCCATCAAATGGAGATGCTGAACATCCTCCTTCCACAGATATCCTTGAAGAAGTAGATCCGGACGGGCAGGAAGTGGAAACGGTTCCGCCACTGACATGGCCATCAACTCCGGATGCCAGGACTGGCGAGGCCAGTTTGGAGCGATCAGGATGACAGGACATCTCCTGCTTCAACTTCTGGATGACTCTGATCAATAGAGGAAGAGGAGGGAAGATGTAAGCCAGAGGAAAATCCCAAGGGATTGACAAGGCATCCACTGCTAGAGCAAGAGAGTCCCTCCACCGGGAGCAAAACACCGGTACCTTCCTGTCGACTGTGTGACGACTGAGAAAGTCTGCCATGACGTTGTCTACGCCTGGAATGTGAACTGCAGAAATGACAGGCACGTGATCTTCTGCCCAAGATAAAATATTCTTGACCTCTAACCAGGCGGTGCAACTTCTTGTGCCGCCTTGCCTGTTGAAGTAGGCCACTGCGGTGGCGTTGTCGGACTCCACTCTGACTGGGCAACCTTCCAGTTGAGATTCCCAGTGCCTCAGGGCAAGCCGGATGGCACGCAGTTCCAGAACATTGATGGAGAGAAGAGATTCCTCCAGTCCCCATTTCCCCCGAGCACTGAAACGACCCAACACAGCACCCCATCCCCGGAGGCTGGCATCCGTTGTGAGCGTGGTCCAATAAGGAACTTGAAAGGATCTCCCTTTCAGGAGATGAGACAGATCCAACCACCAGTGCAGACTCAATTCGACATGAGGAGGTAGAGAGACTGACAAATGCTGATGATCTGGATGATTCTTGCACGTCTGGATCACAAACCTCTGAAGTTCCCTGGAGTGGGCCATGGCAAATGGTACCGCTTCGATCGTGGAAATGAACTTCCCCACCAGAGATGTCAACTTTGGTACTGGAACTCTGTCCAGCTCCAGGATCCCAGCTACTCGGATGGCTATCTGATGAGCCACTTCCTCTGGCAGAAACACCATGCATTGGTGAGTGTCGAACATGAGACCCAGGAAAAGTAGCCTCTGAGATGGGACCAAGTCTGACTTGTCCAGATTCAGGTATGTGTGTATACACAGATGCAGTTGTTGGTGGAGAAGCTCCGCTGAGGAGGCTTTTAGGAGGAGATCGTCCATGTAGGGGGTCACCCTGACACCTTCTTGATGAAGTACAGCTACCAAAGAACCCAACACCCTCTGAAAGACCAGAGGTGCCGAAGTCAGTCCAAAGGGAAGAGCTGAAAACTGAAAGTGTCCCCTGTGGCAGGCAATCCTGAGATACCGCCTGCTCTCTGGATGAATAGGGATGTGAAGATATGCATCCTGAAGGTCCAGGGAAGCAAGAAACTCCCCTGGAGACATTGCTGCAATCACAGAGCGCAGGGACTCCTGGCGGAAGTGGAAACTCACAACATAGGAATTGAGATCCTTTAGACCCAAGATAGGACGAGCACCTCCGAACTTTTTGGCCACCACGAACAGGTTGGAATAAAATCCTGAACCTGTGTCCTCTGGAGGAACCAATTCCAGGACCTCTTTGTCCAAGAGATCCTGAATAGCGTCGTCGAACAGACGTCTTTTTGTAGGTTCCTGAGAAGGACGAGTAAAATGGAACCAAAAAGGAGGAAGGGAAGAGAAAGGGATCCTGTATCCCTCTGACACGACCTGAATAACCCATGGGTCCGTCACTGACTCCTCCCACGTCCGGCGAAAGATGCGGAGACGTCCACCAACTGCCGGATGCGGACCCGGGTTCGGTGAGTCATGCCGAAGCAGTCTTGGAGGTCTTGGCCTTGGGGGCAACTTTGGGCTTCCAGGACTGCTTGGGCTTGGAGGAGGGACGCGTAGAGGACGACCCCATCTGGGACGTGGAGCGTGTCTCAGTCTGAAAGGAACGAAAGGACCGGTTGCGTTTGGCTGGAAACTTTTTCTTGAAGACTGAGGGTAGAAGAGTACTTTTACCGCCAGTAGCCTCGCTAATCATTTGAGTTCAGAACCAAATAGCAAGTTCCCCTGAAAGGGCAAGGAAAGCAAGGCTTTCTTAGAGGCTGTATCAGCAGACCAAATTTTCAGCCAAAGGGCACGTCTAGCCACCACAGAGGAAGTGGAGGCCCTCACCATCATGCGCACAGCATCAAAGGCAGCATCAGCAACATAATTTTGTGCTTCAGTAATATTAGCAAGGAGCTGCAACTGCTCAGATACCGGTGCATCCTGGCGGACTGCCTCAGTCAGTCGTTCAGTCCAGGCCGCAATAGCTCTATTAACCCACGCCACTGCAAAGGTTGGACGCATGGCAGTGCCAATGGAGGCAAAAATAGACTTAAGAGAAAGTTCTAGCTTTTTGTCCGTCCAATCCTGCAGGGCAGAGGCATCAGAGACAGCTAAAGCAGTAGATTTGGATAGCCTGGAAACAGGAGCATCCACTTTGGGGGGATGAACCCATTTTGCCAGTTCAGTCTCAGGAAAAGGGTAAAGTTTAGCAAACTTTTTGGACACTGAGGAGGATTTGTCAGGATTCCTCCACGCCTCAGAGACTAGACGGGCAAGGGTAGGGTTAGTTGGAAAACATACAACCGCCTTAGATGGTTTTTGAAAAACGTCAGTTGGATCATGAGTAGATTCCTGAGTCAGAGGAAGGTTGAGCGTAGTTAACACAGCTCTAATCAAACCCTCAGCAGAAACATCAGGGTCGCATTCATAAGGGTCCCCAATGGACCTGTTCGACTCAATAATAGTGCCTTCCTCAGCATCAGAATCCTGTAATAATTCTTCCTCAGAAGAATCAGACACATCAGGAGCCCCCTGTGGCTTAGGCAGGGAAGTCCTGATTGTAGAGGGGGTCTGCCAAACCTGGAGAGCCCCCTGTACCTGAGAGGGAAAGAGTTGGAGAGTGGCTCTGAGATCCCTAGTGGCAGCTTTAAACTCTTTCACCCAAGTTGGCTCAATAGTATGGCTGGCCCAGGGTTGCTATCATGACAATCAGTGCATTTAGGGCATAAATTACCAGAACAATCTCTAGGCAGCCCAGAGTGACAAGAGGAGCAAAGCGCAATGGGGGGAACAGACACCCCAGCCTCCTTAGTCTTGGGTCTAGCCCCTGGCTCCAGTGGAGTAGACATGCTCACAGCGTCAATATACACCACTTAACAAATATCACCCAGTAAAGGTGTGAAAGATTAAAGTTTCACCCCAGAAACGCCTAAAATCGGACTTATCTGGCCAGCGAAGGGTTAATCTGCTGAGAGGAGAGAAGGCTCGGTCCCTGCGTAGTATACTCGCTGAGAAATAACACCACAAAATGGCGGCCGTCAGGTCAGCCAATCAGAAAAGAGAGCGAACCGGGCGCTCATGGGAAATGTAGTTTTCTCTCAGAAGTACCCCCAAACAGTGCCCGAAGCCCCCCTGAACTCCCCACACCCTGAAAACATACACCGGATGATAGAGCAGGAGCATAGAAATAAAATGAGCCATCTCTGAAGTTGCTGTGACAAGCGGTTCCAGAGATATGTCCCACACTGTGAAATCCCATAGAGAGTAAAGGAGCAATGGCCTCTAAGCGGGAAAGGCGCGCTTAAAGGCGCGGAACACTAAATCTTAATAAAGTCCCACTGAACTTTAAAAAGTGCTAAACAGTTACCCAATACATGAGAAACATGAGTAAAACTATACCCAAAGCTCCAAAACCCAGAGAATACCACAGAAATTGCATAAACATGATAAATGCAAATAAAAACACCCTATGAGTGCTGGAGTGCAAAGCAAACTCCCAAATACAAGCCCATCAAAGGGACACTGTGGGGACAAGTGGACCTTCAGCACTCAAGGGGTGGCTCACCTTTCTGCAGGACTTCTGTCTTCAGGTGACCATGATGAAGTAGGAATAGACCAGAGGTAAATTCCCCAGCAGGGAAGCTGCTTGACTCAAGCTGTTCCCTCTTCAGGGCATAAGGTCCACAGAAAATCCCTGGAAGCTGCACTAGTCACTTTAAAGAGGGCAATTCACAGCCATGGTCACCCTCCTAATGGTGGTATTCCATATTTGAATAAAAATAACAAAATACTAAGTTTAATGTATAGATGTTCTCCACCTGGTGTGCACAGCACACAGGAACAAATCAATCTGGTGGCTCTGGCCTGAAGGCAGCTTAAGTAGGAGGGGAGGCTCCACCCCTGCAATCATTTGCATAATTGTTCCTGCCTATTAAAGGGGCAGATCGCCTCCCAGAGTACCAGTGACCTGCATTGGACGACAGTGAAAAGGATTTAACAGGTAAGACCAAAATCCTCTGTCAGCCAGTAGGACATACAGATACCATGGGGATATATCAATATTCATCTCCAAGAGTGGGAAGAGAAATGAAAGGACCAAGCACTAGTCCCATTGATACCAGAGTTCCCTAGGACGATTCAGGAGTAGGCACAGCCCAAACATAACAGTGTCAATGGACACTGAACAATAGCACATCACACAGGAACAAGCACCAACCGGGCTCAAACAGTTAAAGAATAGTAAGGCACAGGAAGGAGTAGGGCCTTAGACAGGAAAAACTGCCTGTAGGTCCTTCCTGTCAAAGGTGGCTTCAGCCAAAGCTAGAACATCAACTCGATAGTGTTTGGTAAAGGTGTGCACGGAGGACCAAGTCACCACTGTTCAGCAGAGGCCTGATGCTTGTACGCCCAGGAGGCCCCAACAGACCTGGTGGAGTCTGTTGTTAAACGAAAGGGAACAGGTTTCTTCCCGAGTTCATAAGCCTTGTGAATGGTAGACAATGCAGGACGCAATAATGACCTTGAACACAGCCATACTTGGACCCGCAGGGATGCCAAAGTCTTGTGCAAAGACTCAGTACTGTACACATAGAATTTTAGACAGCGCACCAAATCTAACAAGTGGAAAACCTGCTCCTTGTCAGATTTGCGGTCAGGACAAAACAAAGGCACAATGAACTCCTGATTGATGTGGAACTCAGAGACCGAAGGAATTCCTGAGAGGGATGAAGAACAACCTTGCCCTTGCAAAACCAGGAAAGGTGGTTTGCAGGACAAAGCCTGCAACTGTGCTCACAGAGACCACAGACAGAAGAAAAGCCATCTTCCACGTCAGAAGACGCACAGGAATGGTAGCAAGGGACTCAAAAGGGAGATCACTGCACGACACCCAAAACCAGATTAAGGACCCACTGGGGAGTGGAAACCTTATAGGCAGGGAAAGCATGAGTGACACCCTGTTAAAAAAAAAAAAAAAAAAAAAAAAAAAACCTTGACATCTGACAAGATGGCAATAAGTCTCTGGAAAAAACACAGAGGGTGCTGAAGTTTGAACATTTAAGGAGCCAAGACTGAGCCCTTTCTCCACAAAAGAATTGAGATTCCTGAGGTCCAAGATAGGATGGCTGCTGCCGTCCCCTCTTGGCCACCATAATCGGGTTTGAATAAAAACCTGAACCTCTCTTGAGGAGGAACTGGAACCATTACTCTTGTCCAAGAGAGCCTGAACCACCTTGTTGAAAATCAAAAGAGTCCAGGACTGCACAAATCTGTAGGGAGGAAGGGATTTGAAGGCAATCTTGTACCCTTCCAAAACAACACCTGCAGAACCCACTGGTACACCACCGACTTTGTCCAGGTAGTTGAAAAAAACTGCACAGACATCCATCTGCAGGCAGCTACAGACCAGGATTCTGAGAGTCATGCAGAGGAAGACTTGCCAGACTTGGGCATGGAGGTGGTATGCTTAGAGTGCCACTGCTGTCTGAGCTTGATGGTGGGGTGGCAGTTTGAGACATGCTCTGTTTGGAGGGGGGGGATGAAAAAGATGGCATTTCCTCGCCATATTATGGCGTTCGGAGACCTGAGGTAACTGTGTTCATGCCGCCAGTGCCCTCACTGATAATCAGCTTCAGTTCAGGCCCAAAAATTTGCCCTGAAAGGGGAGATAAATCATTGACTTATTAGATAAAAGTATCCCTTTTAAAAGAACTCTGAATTGGGACCCCTACAGGTTCACCAAAAATTAAAAATGATGTTGTGCTTAAGGACATGACCAAGTGTCAAACAAGTAGCAATAGAGAAATAAGAGGATTTTAGTCTTACCTGTTAAATCCTTTTCTCTTAGTCCATACAGGTTACTGGTAACTTTGGGTAGGGGATCACCCCCTTTAATAAGCAGGAACAATTCTGAGAAGTGACTGCTGGGTGGAGCCTACATCATCTCTTTTGCTTGCAGCTAGCCAATCCCCAACCAGTAAGATTTGCAGACTATCAACTAGGTAGTAAGACGGTAAAGGAAGACTCCTGTGAGCATGAACCCGAAAGGACCCCTATGTTCTGCCACAGGAGAGCCAAGAATGGTCCCTTGATAGTCCATACAGTTTACTGGTCTCCCACCCTAAGAGAAAAGGATGTAACAAGACAAGACTAAAATCCTATTTTCTCTGTTGTCTAATACAGGTTTCTGGTAACTTTGGGATGTCCAACCATTAAGTTCCCCAGGGCAGGAAGAAAGGCAAGGACAAAGCACAGACCTCCAAAGTCATCAGAGCACCAATGAACCTAGAGATCATAAATAGCTCAACACTAACCGCAAAGTGTCAACAGACACTGAACAGGGGTAAAACAAACCCCATGAACTGTTACACAGCACACTGAACTAGAGAAAACAGGCTCAAAAGTGAAAAAGTACTGAGAGACTAAAAGATCCTAGACAGGAAAGGCTGCCTCCAGGATCTTCCTCCAAAATCTAGCATCAGTCAATGCCAGCACATCCACACGATGGTGTTTAGAAAAGGTGTGCACAGATGACCAAGTGGCCCCATTGCACAACTCATCAGCTGAGGCCTGGTTCTTGTAGGCCCAAGAAGCCCCAATGGACCTCCCAGAATTAGCCGTAACCCTGAAAGGGACAGGCTGCTTCCGAAGTTCGTAAGCCTTGCGAACCATGGACTTGATCCCAGAAGCGATGGTAACCTTGGATGCAGGCTTCCCTGCCCTAGGACCTTGAGGAATGAGTGTGTCAGACTGTCTCAAGGACTCCGTGCAATGCACACAGAACTTAAGACAGCACATAACATCCAGCAGATGAAGATCCCTCTCTGTCAGAAGTAGGGTTAGGACAGAAGGAAGGGACCACAATCTCCTGATTAATGTGGAACTCAAACACCACCTTTGGGAGAAACGCAAGAGGTACGAAACACTGCCTTGTCCTTGTGAAAAGCCAAAAAGGATGGTCTACAAGAAAGGGCATGTAGCTCCACAACTCAGCGAACAGAAACAAATCGCCAGGAGAAAGGCCATCTTCCACGTCAGCATACATAGAGAAATGGTAGCCAAGAACTCAAAGGGAGGATGCTGGAGTACACCCAGAACCAGGTTAAGATCCCACTGAGGAGCAGGGGACTTAAACACCGGACAGGTATGAGAAACACCCTAGAAGAAAACTTAGACATCAGGAATGATAGCAAGAGGCCTCTGAAAAAAGACAGGGAGAAAGTCTGAAGCTTAAGAGAACTCCGACTGAGAACCTTATCCACACCATCCTGGAGGAAGGAAAACTGTAGGAAGGTCAAAATCCTGAGACAGGTCTTTGTCAGCACACCAAGCCAGAAAAGTAGACCAAACCCAAATTGTATGCCTTAGAGGAAACAGGCTTAAGGGCACTAAGCATAGTAGCCACCACTCCAGAAGAAAAAACTCTCTTCAAAATTGAGGATTCAGTCTCCATGCGTCAAAGCCAGACGATTAACGTCTTCCATCCAGAGGTAACCCTGTGGAAGGAGGTCTGGATGGAGGGGGGGGGATGTTCAAAGAGGTTCCACCACTGAGAGGTCCAGAAGCTCTGGAAACCAAGCCTGACGGGCCAGTATGGAGCAATCAGAACGACTGGGCAGTGCTCCAGTCTCAGCTTCCTAAGAACTCTGTTTGAAAGGGGAACAGGAGGGAAGATGTAAGCCAGAGAAAACGTCCACAGGATCGACAAGGCATCCACTGCCAGAGCCATGGGGGAACACTGAGACATGGGACCATGGTACTCAAAGGGTTACTCACCAAACTTGATCTTATAATGGTATTCTGAAGACAGAACAGAGCCTCGGAGAGACCCAGTTTTGGAGAAAGAAACATGGGCTGCATGATTCTCTCCACAGGGCTGTAACGGTCCACAACAGCACCTGTCAGTTGAACAATCCTCCAGGGTAAGCCAGGAATGTTACGCCGCCTAAAGGGGGAATTGTGATATCCAGTACTGAATATAGAAAATAATAAATTCTAAACTAAGCAGAAAAGTTTTCAGCCTTCACAAAGGATATGGAACAAGTCTAACTGGAAGGTGGGTCTAAGAGCTAGCCCACAACTTTTTTTTTTTTGTTTGTTTTGTTTTTTTTCAACAGAACTGTCACAGCCTACTGGGAGGAGCGGTCATCTCCCCTGTGGTACCTGTATGTCATATTTGAGATGGTGGCTTCAAATCATTGTCGGACAGACACAGAAGCATGAGCACTTTAACACTTTGCGCACCAGAGGGGTACTCAACGCATTGCTTTGCAATGCGCTGTGTACCCCTCTGGTACTCAAAAGGATAAAATCAGGAACGGTGCCTGCAGTTCAGCAGCAGTTCTTATTATTGCTTTCAATGGGTCCTATGTATCAATGTAGCAGATGTTTTAGTGGAGTGATGTGGCCACCAGAGCCACAGGGTTGGAATGTATGCGAGGGAGAGAAAATATCAACCCTAGGTGCTGCAGATTCCATTCCATTCAACCACTGTGACAGTGACTGAGTGAGACTGTGTGTCACCCATGGTTTTTGTTTTGTGGAGACAGATTTTGAGGGAGGGCAGTCAGGAGGAGATGTGCGTTATATCACCTCCTAGCTGCTGCCCCAGTGTGAACAATTGTTGGTGAGTGTGTATGTCAGTTTCATCCAGTGTGGAAGAGATTTGCATATTTGCCACTAGCTGCAGCACAGGGGTGACCACTTTGTATATCTATATCCTATACTCTAAGAGACACACACACACATACACACAGCACATACACATTATTAAAAAGCTATGTGTAGGGCAAAATACCCAGTTATCTTTATTCTAACTAGTTTGACATTGAAGAAAAACAAAGCCATTGTTACCCAATATCAAGAAAACCACTATTACTTGGACAATACTCATTGAATACCAGAAGTAAATTAGTCTTGCTGAAATTAGTCAATCATACCATTTTTACATGAAATACTAAAGTAAATATCTAAGTTAAGATTCAAATTTGATGAAATGAAGTTTGTTTATTACAAAGTATGATTTTTTTTTTGTTCTGTATTAGCAAATAAGATCAAAATGAATCACACAAGTGCAGCGACAAGGTGGCCTACAGAAGCATTACATTTTAAATTTTTGTATTTATTTTTGTTACCTTGACGATTAACTTCATTTTGAAGGAGTTCTTCCATTGCCTCTTCTTCAGCAATATCCAGCGGAGTATCGCCTTCACTATTTACAGCCCCTACATTTGCTCCTTTACTAATTAAATACCTAATAAAAAAAATATATATATATACATATTAAAAAAAATATACGTAATATATATTTATATATATATACACACACACTTATTAACCCTTTAAAGGGTTAAAAAGTACAAATATATAAACAATTCACAAGCAGGGATTTGTATTGACCTTGAATGTATTTATAAATATTCATAATTCTACTCAGAAGTCTCATCTCTAATGTAAACAAAGCCAGTATGTCTCTTTATGACTAAATTCTAGTCACCATCAGTTTTGCCACTTCTATACTTCGTTCAAGCTCAATTTATTTTTTAGGAACGGATATCCAAACTATACTTCACATCTTATTTATTTTAAAGATATAGTAATGTCTATAAGCTTCAATAATTAATCATACTTTTTCAACAATGCAGAGAGTTATTATAATGCTGTAATTGGACTATTTCACGTGTAATTAAATTATGAAGTGTCCACCTCTCGCCCCTTTTACATACATAATGCTGCCTCCTCTTACATCTGGAATACAGTCAGAGAACGGACAGATCTCAATAAGGGACAATATTCTTGCTATCAGAATAAGTAAAATCCTGCCCACTTGAAGAAGGGCGGCAGGTTTTTCCTTACGCCGATACAGAAGATTGTCCTTCACCATGATCCATTCAAACTGGCTTGCTGCCTTGAGGGGACATAGACTTATGTATGTAAAATGGGAAGGAGGACGACACTTAAAATCAATTACACATGAACTAGACTGATTACAGCATTGTATTAACACTCTCTGCATTGTTGAAAAAAAGAGGATTTTAGTCTTACCTGTTAAATGCTTTTCTCTTAGTCCACACAGGTTACTGGTAACTTTGGGTAGGCGATCCGTTCCTTTAATTGTAGGCAGGAACAATTCTAGAATTGTAAGCAGAGGGTGGAGCCTACCTTCACTCCTTGGCTGCAGCTACCCAACCAGCTTCAGAAAGATTTGAGAAAGTAATTACTGACTACATAGTGGAAGGGAAAGAAGACTCCTGTGAACATGACCCCGAAGGACCCCCACGGTCTGCCAACGCACCACATCAAACAAGTGGAGATCCCTCTCCTTTTCAGAGGTGGGGTCAGGGCAGAAAGAAGGCACCAGAATCTCCTGATTTATGTGGAACTCCTAAAACACTTTCGGAAGAAACTCCTTAGAAGTGCGAAGCACCACCTTGTCCTTGTGAAACACCAAATATGGTGGTTTACAGGACAGAGCATGTAACTCTGCGACACAAGGCAAACTGATGGCCCTGAAGAAAGGCCATTTTCCACATCAAAAGGTGTAGAGGAATAGTAGCCAAGAACTGAAATGGGGGTGCTGAAGAAAGCCCAAAACCAACTTAAGATCCCATGGAGGAGCAGGATTCTTGAAGGAAAGAGGAGTATGAGCAACGCCCTGAAAGAAAACCTTGACACCAAGAAGGATGCAATGCACCTCTGAAGGAAAACAGAGAGAGCAGAAGTCTGAACCTTAAGGGAACTCAAAAGGAGGCCCTTACCCACAACATCCTGCAAAAAGGCCAGGACCACAGGCAGATCAAATTCCTGAGACAGGTTCTTGTCAGCACACAAAGATAGAAAGTCGACAAGATACGATGGCAGATCTTAGAAGAAACAGGTTTGCGGACACTGAGCATAGTAGCCACCACACCAGAAGAAAAACCTCTTCTTCAATATTGAGGATTCAATTTCCAAGCCATCAAAGCTAGCCGATGAACATCCTTCTTCCACAGGTAACCCTGTAGAAGAAGATCCGGACAGCAAGGGAGCCGGAATGGCTCCGCCACTGACAGATCCAGCAACTCCAGAAACCAAGCTTGGCGAGGCCAGAACTGAGCAATCAGAATGACTGGACAATGCTCCAGTCGTAATTTCTAACACCTTGTGCAACAGTGGGAGGGGAAGAAAGATGTAGGCCAGAGGAAACAACCAAGGAATGGACATTGCATCCACTGCCAGAGCTAGAGGGCCCCTCCACCGAGAGCAGAAACTTGGAACCTTCCTGTTGTGTCTCGTCTCCATCAGGTTGATGTAAAGAAGACCCCACTTCTGAACAATGACGGTGAACACCTCTGGGTGCAGTTCCCACTCTCCGCTGTCCACTGTGTGTCGACTGAGCAAGTCCGCAATGACTTTGTCTATGCCAGGAATGTGCACGGAGGATATTGCAGGAACATGTTCTTCTGCCCAGGACAAAATAGCCTTGACCTCTAACCAAGTGGCTAGACTCCTTGTTCCGCCCTGCTTGTTGATGTAAGCCACGGCGTTGTCAGACTGTACCCGGACATGACAGTCTTCCAGCTGAGATGTCCAATGATGAAGGGCATGAAATATCGCCCGAAGCGCCAACACATTGATGCAGAGGAATCTCTCCTTCCGAGACCACCGACCCTGAGCACTCAGGCGACTCAGGACCGCTCCCCTGCCAGAGAGGCTGGCGTCAGTCATCACAGTGGTCCAGAAGGATACCAGGAAGGACTTGTCCTTCAGCAAATTGGAGAGGTTGAGCCACCATGACAAACTCAGTTCCACATGAAGAGGGAGGGATACTGACATCTTCAGAAGGTCCGGCTGACCCTTGCACTCCTGGATCACAAACCTATGGAGTTCCCTGGCATGTGCCATGGCAAACAGGACCACTTCTATGGTGGAGATGAATTTCCCCACTAGAAAGGACAGCTTTTTGGCTGGAACTGGATCTTGAGCCAGAACCGCAGAAACACTGGGCAATCTAGTGAGCTACCTCGTTCCTGAGAAATACCAGTTTCGAAAAGGCCCAGGAAGACCAGATGCTGGGATGTGACAAGATCTGACTTGTCCATGTTGATAATCCGTGATGGGTGAGAGTGTGAATGCATAGCTGAACCTGCTGATGAAGTTCCGCAGAGGGGGCTTTCAGAAGCAGGTCGTCCATGTATGGAGTAGTAACACTGATATCGTCCCGGTGGAGGATGGACACTAAGGCTCCCAGGACATGGTTGAAAACTTGAGGAGCTGTAGTCAGATCAAAGGGAAGAGCTGAAAACTGAAAGTGCCCTCGGTCGCAGGCAAATCTGAGATACTGCCGGCTCCATGGATGAATGGCGATGTGTAAATACACATCCTTACGATCCAGAGAAGCAAGGAATTCCCCCGGGGACATAGCAGCAATCACTGTCCGTAAAGACTCCTTGTCACAATGAGTCCGGATCACAAAGGAATTGAGAGCCTTCAAATCCAAAATAGAGCGACAACCACCATCCTTTTTAGAGACCACAAAAGAGGTTTGAGTAAAAACCCATACCCATGTCCTGCACTGGAACCAGCTCTAGAACATCCTTGTCCAGAATAGCACCTGAATAGCACCGTTGAACAGCCGGCGTTTCTCCACGCCCTGAGGCATATAAGGAAAGAAACGAAAGGGAGGCAGAGAGACAAAAGGGATCCTGTATCCTTTCGACACCACCTGTAAAACCGATGGGTCCGCCGCTGAATCCTCCCAGATGCTATGGTAGTGACGCAGACTGCCACCCACAGCAGAGTGGGGACCCCGGGTTTGGTGAGTCAGGCCGAAGGCGACTTGGAAGCCTTGGGCTTGGAGGAGGCCTTGGGCTTCCATTGCCGTTTGGGCATGGAGGAGGTACGCGGAGCTGAGGGAACTGTCTTGTTCGCCGGACGTGTCTCATTCTATAAGGACCGAAAATACAGATTATGCTTAAGGGCCACTTTCTTCCTGGGGACCAAAGGCAGAAGGGTACTTTTACCCCCTGTGGCCTCACTAATCAGATCCTTGAGATCTGGCCCAAAGAAAGAAGTGCCTTGAAAAGGCAAGGAGAGCAATGCTTTCTTAGTAGCAGTGTCAGCAGACCAGATCTTGAGCCAAACAACCCGTCTGGCAACCACAGACATGGTGGAAACCCTAGCCACCAAACAGATGGCATCAAATAAGGCAGCAGAAGCATAGTGGAGGGCCTCACATGTTGGCAAGAAGCCACAACATATCCGAAGTAGGGGAACCCTGACGGACAGCCAGGGTGAGCTGTTCAGTCCACACGGCAACGGCCCGGTTAACCCATGCAGCAGCGAACGCTGGACGCATGGCAGTACCAGCAGTGGCAAAAACGGACTTGAGGGAGACCTCAAGTTTCTTGTCAGTCCAGTCCTTCAGAGATGACACATCAGAAACTGGCAAGGCAGTAGACTTAGATAACTTGGAGACAGGAGCATCCACTTTGGGAGGATGAACCCACGGAGCAAGCACTGCCTCAGAGAAGGGATAAAGCTTGGCAAATTTCTTGGACACAGAAGGTTACCTGTCCGGAGATTTCCCTCGAGACACAAGGTGGTCAAGAGTGGGGTTAGGTGGAAAGTAAGGGGCTTTTTAGGCTCCTGAAAAACAGAGGGGTCAGAAGGAACCTCTTGAACTAAAGGAATGTTTAGGGTAGTCAAAACAGCCCTAGTCAGGCCCCTCAGCAGTGGGCTCAGGATCAACCTCAAAGGGGTTCCCAAAAAACTGAGAGGAGCCCACAGCAGAACATTCCTCAACATCTGAATCCACCAGCAGTTCCTCCTCAAAGGAATCTAATACGTCAGGTACTCCCTGTGGTTTTGGCAAGGAAGACTTGACGGAAGAGGGGGTCTGCCAAGAATGGACGACCCCCTGTAACTGGGATGGAAAAAGTTGCAATGTAGACCTAAGGTCCCTAGTAGCAGCCTTGAACTCTTACACCCAAACTGGCTCTAATGCATGGCTGGAGCTCCCTGAGAGACCCTCAGGAACATCAGAACATGCTGGGTATAAATGACCTGAAAATTCTCTAGGTAACCCTGAATGACAGGAAGAGCAATGCGCAATGAGGGATACAGAGACCCCAGCATCCTTAGTCTTAGGTCTGGCCCCAAGCTTCAACGGTATAGACATTCTCACAGTGTCAAATAACCTTACCGTATAAGAAATCACCCAATTACAGTGTGTAGGATTAAAGTTTCACCCCAGAAATTGCTAAAATAGACTTATCTAGCAGGAAAAGGGTTAATCAGCAGAGGAGAGAAGGAGATTCCAAGCACTGCGTAAGATACTCGTTCTGGAAATGGCACAAAATGGCTGCCGTGGCAGGAGCCAATCAGAAACTAGCGAGGGAAGGTGTCATGGGAAATGTAGTTTTCCAGAAAAAGTACCCCAACAGTACCCGAAGCCCCCTGAGCCCCCAACACACTAGAAACATGAACCGTATGATAGAGCAAGGGCAGACAATAAAAATGAGCCATCTCTGAAGTCGCTAGGTGGAGCAGTTGCAGAGATACGTCCCAAACTGTACAGTCCCATAGGAGTGAATGGAGCAACGGCGCCTATGTGGTAAAGCGTGCCTTAAAGGCGAAGAACTCAAATTTTACAGAATTGAAACCGTAAAATAAAAATGCATGAATTGCTAGAACATGTTAGGATTCCCCAAAAAAAAAAAAAAAAAAAAAAAAAAAAAAAAAAAAAAAAAAAAAAAAGCAAAACCAGCAGCTAAAGGGTTAAAGTACCATATAAACCTGCTCCAAAACACCCAACAGACATACAGATAGACCCATGAGTGCAGGAGCGTGCAATAGGAACTCCAAAGGTAAAGCCCCCTGTGCGGTGGGGCATTGTGGGACATGTGGACCTGCAGCACTCAAAGGGTTGCTCACCTTTCCTGCAGATCTTCTGTCTTCAGATTACCATGTTTTAAGAAGAAGCCTCGTGGAAAGAACTTGTAGCCAAGATTTTCCCCACAGGGCTTAAGGTCCACAAAAAGCACCTGGTTACTGATCACATTTAAGGGCATTGTCAGTTATAGTAATCCGCCTAATGGTGGTATTCCATTTCTAACAGAAAAATAAAAACATTTCTAAAACTATAGCAGAACTGTTCTCTTGCCCATGTCTTCACAGAGGAACACATCTTTCTGAAGCTGGTTGACTAGCTGCAGCCAAGGAGGGAAGGTAGGCGCCACCCCCTGCATACAATTCTAGAATTGTTCCTGCCTACAATTAAAGGGGCTGATAGTCTACCCAAAGTTACCAGTAACCTGTATTAGACGACAGAGAAAATAGGATTTTAGTCATACCTTGTTATAGAATGCATGTACCATGAGAGGTTTTCTTCCTTTGGAAGGTAGAATACAGAAAAAAAAAAAACAAAAAACACATGGTTTTGAGGGTGGAGCCTTCCTTCCCCTTCTGCAGGGCAACCTTTCCACTTCTATGATGCGAGACACAACCACACCATGTAGGGACAGCGAAAGAAAGCTCCTGTGAGAAAATACCCTAGGAGGACTCCCACACCCAGACAGGTGAGACCAAGAGAGGTCCATTACTCTATGTGAGAGACCTGTGTTCTATATGGACTAAGAGAAAAGGATTTAAGGTAAGACTAAAAACATTTTATATATCGTCCAACATGGAACACAGGAACCATGGGGATAGAATAGTAGGCTCCCAGAGGCTGGCAGTCAATCTAGATGGTTATTCACTTTTTAGGAGGGACAGGGTTAATAAAAGGGGAGGAGGGGTATGCCTATATGTAAAGCGGGTCTTAAAACCTAGTTTAAGGGAAGATATAAATGAAGGGTCCAATGAAAAGGTAGAGGCCTTGTGGGTTGAAATACATACTGGGGGCACACATAATAAAAAGATATTGGTGGGGATTTGCTACAAGCCAACTAATGTTGGGGAGTTGGAGGAAGCCCAACTTTTACTGCAAATGGAAAAGGCTGCTAGGTCAGCAAAGGTAATTATAATGGGAGATTTCAACTACCCTAAAATTGACTGGAGAAATAGGACTTCAGGCACAACAAAGGGAAATATTTAGTATGATAAATGTTAATTTTATGTCCCAACTAGTAGAGGAGTCAACTAGAAAAGAGACCTTGCTTGACCTAGTGCTCTCAAACGATTCTGACATGGTAAACAATGTGCAGGTAAGGGAACATTTGGGCAGCAGTGACCACAATATTGTATCCTTTAAAGTTTGTTATGAGAAACCAAATAGCAAGAGTTTAACCAAAACTTTCAATTTCAAAAAGGCTAAATTTACAAAGTTAAAAGAAGCTTTAAAGGATATCCAGTGGGATGTAATTTTCAAAGATAAAAATGCACAAGAATCATGGAATGTATGAGCAAATATACACGTCAATATATACCATTGGGGAATAAGCACAAGAGAAGTAAAGCAAAACCAATGTGGATTAATAATGTGGTTAGCAGGGAAATGAGAAATAAAAAGCAGGCTTTTAAGGTGCTTAAGTCAAACGGGCCAGATGCATCATTTAAAAAATATAAAGAATGTAATAAAATCTGCTAACAAGCAATTAAGCTAGCTAAAATAGAAAATGAGAGAAACATTGCAAATGAGAGCAAGAAAAATCCTAAACAATTCTACAAGTATATTAATAACAAAAAAAATTAAGGTTGATATTGGTCCTCTTAGGACAGACAGGTGAATTGATTAGTGAGGATAAAGCTATGGCTGACACCCTAAATACGTTCTTTGCTTCAGGATATACAAAGGAAGCAGCAATGACAAGCTGTGGGCAAACAGACAAAACCATGGAATTTCCTCCAACATCTACATGGCTTACTGAGGACAAGGTCCAAGAGAGACTGGAAAGGGTTATAGTGAATAAAGCGCCTGGACCGGACGGTATACACCCAAGGGTACTTAAAGGGATAGTAATACTTCGTTTTAACTTTATTTTATTTTGTAGGCATTAAAAAACCACGAAGAATGATATAAGTCTTATCTCTCAAACCTTTATGGTTTAAGAGATATTCACAAACAAAGTATCCCCCCCCTGTTCAACAAGATCAGAAGGGAGGTGCCCAGGTAGACTGCAGAGAGGGACAATCTTCAATTAAGATAAGGGAAAAAGCTGAAAAACTTGTCAAGGGGGGGAAGGGCTTTCATTGTTTTCATACAAAGAAAATTGTCCCCTGCTGTCATCTCTCTGGTCATACAACCCGATCCACATCTGAGAAGAGATGGCTTACACGAGGTAAAAGCGGCGGGGAGGGGAACTTTGCTTGTGAATATCTCATAAACCATAAAGGATTGAGAGATAAGACTTATATCATTCTTCATGTTTTTTTAATGCCTACAAAATAAAATAAAGTTAAAACGAAGTATTACTATCCCTTTAAGGAACTTGGTTCAGTAATAGCAAAACCATTATACTTAATATTTATTGATTCACTTTCATCAGGCATAGTGCCCTGTGATTGGAGGAAAGCGGATGTAGTTCCATTGTTTAAAAAGGAGCAAGAACCGAACCAGGAAATTATAGACCTGTGAGCTTGACTTCCATAGTGGGCAAGATACTAATACTAGAAGGGTTACTATCTGACAGTATTCAGAACTATATGAAGACAAACAATATTAGTAGGAATTAGCATGGTTTCATGAAGAATAGATCATGTCAGACTAATTTACCAGCATTTTATGAAAGAGTGAGTAGTAATTTGGACAGGAGAATTGCTGTTGATGTAGTATACTTGGATTTTGCAAAAGCCTTTGACACAGTGCCTCACAACAGGTTACTGCATAACTGAAAAGGCTTTGGTTTGGGTGGTGTTATTTGTACATGGATTGAGAACTAGTTAAATGATAGATGGCAGAGAGTTGTTGTAAATGGATTTTTTTCAAATTGGTCTAGGGTTATAAGTGGGGTGCCACAGGGTTCAGTCCTGGGACCAATACTTTTTAATTTGTTTATTAATGATCTAGAAGTGGGAATTGAAAGTAGCATCTCAATCTTTGCTGATGACACTAAGCTATATAAGGAAATACATACAGAGCTGGATGTTTTTTCCCTACAGAAGGATTTAGATAAACTAAGTGAATGGGCAGAAAAGTGGCAGATGTCATTTAATGTAGATACATGTAAGGTTATGCATTTGGGCTGTAGAAACAAACTTGCTACATATACTCCAAATGGGAAACAACTTGGGAAATCCTCATTAGAGAAAGATTTAGGAGTACTGATAGACAATAGACTTCACAGCAGTGTGCAGAGTCACTCAGCTGCTGCAAGAGCAAATAGAGTACTAGCCTGCATAAAAAGAGGTGTAGAAGCAAGGGATGCTAACATTATCCTACCTCTGTATAAATCCTTGGTTAGGCCTCATCTAGAATATGGAGTACAATTTTGGGAGCCTGTTCTTAAAAAAAAAAAAAAAAAAAAAAAAAAAAAAAAAGACATTACTGAACTGGAAAAGGTGCAGAGACTGATAAAGGAATTGGGGGATCTGAGTTACAAATAGAGACTAGCCAAACCAAACTGAGCTAAGAACAAGAGGCTATCCATTAAGACTTGAGGAAAGGTGCTTTCGACTAAAACATAGGCAGGGATTTTTTACAGTAAGGGCGGTAAGACTATGGAATGCTTTGCCTCTGGATGTTGTGCTTGCAGATAATGCAACTGCATTCAAAAAAGCAATGGATGCCTATCTAGCACAGAACAATATTGACAATTATGACAGATGGCTTCAAAGCAAATAGGATATTGATCCAGGGAACTATTTGACTACCAGTTAGAGTCTGGAAATTGCTCCAGAGGGTTGTTTTTTTGGCCTTCCACTGGAGCAACAGGGGTCTGATTGGCATGGGCTGGACTTGATGGACTCGTGTCTTTTTTCAGCCTTATCTACTAAGTTACTATGTTATTATGCACAGTGTTTGACAAATACTGCTGATAAGGCTGAAATATGTACCTTAAGGGATGCTGAGCTTAGACCCATATCTAAGCCTTTGCACAAAATAAATCCAAAATAGACACCGTTGTGACTTCTTTTGATATGTTATTCTGTATACACCATCGTCTGAAGGTCTTCCATATCTATCATAAATACTGTGAAGAGGACTTTTGTCCAGATATGGTGGTACTGGCTACTTTTTCTGAAAAATCCTTATTCTCAGCCTCCATGCTGTTAAGCAAAAAAGACTGTGGTTTGGATGGAGCATTTGGCTGTGGTTTGGATGGAGCATTTGGCCCTGAATCAGAAGATCCTTCCTGTCTGGAAAGGGTCAAGGCTTGTGGCTTAACAACTTAACCATCTCAGAGTACAAGCTTCATCTGGGCCAATTCTGGGTGATTAGGATGACCTTTCCAATTTTACCTTGCTGAGCACCTCCCAAAGCAGCGTCACAGGAGGGAAGACATATGCCAGAAAGAAGGTACAGGATTGTTTCAGGGCGTCCTGACCCAATGCTGCCTCGTTTTTCCATCAGGGTTGCCATAAGATCAATAACTGGAGCTCCCCATCTGGCAGTGACCTGCTGGTATACCTCCTGATTTAGGGATCACTCTCCCAGATCAAATCTGGTTCTGCTTAGATAATCCACCTGGTTGTTTTGTACCCCCGAAATGTATGAGACTAATAGTGCTAGCAGATTTTTCTCTGCCCATCGAAAAAGTCTTGCTACTTCGTTCAATGCGACACCACTTGTCCCTCCTTGCGTTTCTATCGACAGGACTGCCATCATGATGTTGGAGAGAATGAAAATAGCTTCTCCTTTTATGCGCTGTTGAAAATGGAGCAGAGTGTTCTTTACTGCTCTGACCTCCAAAATATTTGTATCCAGTTGCTTTTCTTTCTTGGACCATAGACCTTGGGCTGTCCTGGTGTCCCAAATGCCTCCCCAACCAACAGGGCTGTTTATCGCTTTCCATTCTGGATCCTTCCTACCCCCTTTGCAGGAGATGTTTTTGCCCACCAAAGCAATTCTAGTCTGGTCTCTGTGGACAAATGGATTTTTTGGAGCAGATCCTTTTGATCCAGATTCCACTGTTTTAGGAAGTGAGCCAGTAGATGCCTTGAGTGAAACCTTGACCAGAGAATCACTTGTATGGCGGATATCATTACTCTCAGGCACTACATGATTGAGTGGGCTATGGTGAACTTTTCTGAATTTTTTCTTACTCTTTATGATACTCCGCACCCTTTCCTCTTACAGAGTGACTTCTGCCTTTTTTGTATTTATCCTCATTCCTAAAAATACCGGGTCTGGCGAAGGAAGTAACAGGTTTTCTTGTGGGTTAATTGACCACCCCAAGTGATAGATGTTGGAATACGATGTGCGTGTAATCTGCCTAAGGTTTCTCACTCTGCAGTGATAAGAAGATTGTCCAGATATGATATAAGGGAGATTCCTCGTTCTCTGAGGGGGTTCTATGGCAGATGCTAGTACCTTGGTTAAAGGGATAGTAATACTTAAAATGTAAGAAAAAATATGTTGTAGGGTTTATCCCTCTGAGTAAAACAAGAGTACTCTCACTGCTGAAAGGTGTTTCATTCAAAAGTTATTAATTTACAAAGCTGAATCTTTTTTTAGGTGCAATATCACAGTGGCCTGAAATTGTACAGTGGCGCTGTTGCTACACGATTCTATGGACAACTCTGGTCCCAGGACCATAAATCTCCACAGGGTGGTGTAGCAACAGCGCCACTGTACAATTTCAGGCCACTGTGATATTGCATCTACAAAATTCAACTTTGAAAATGAAGAACTTTTGAATAAAACACCTTTCAGCAGTGGGAGTACTCGTTTTACTTAGGGGGATAAACCCTACAACATTGTTTTTTTTACATTTTAAGTATTACTATCCCTTTAAAAACCTCAGAGCTGTGGATAATCCAAACAGGAGGGCTTTGATCTGAAAATGAAGATCCCCCTAGGCAAATCTGAGGAACCTGCGGTAATTGTTCCTTACTGGATTATGGTGATAGGAATCCTGCAGATCCACTTTGATCAGGAAGCAGCTTGGAAATACCAATCTTATTACTGAATAAGAGGATTTTAGTCTTACCTGTTGAATCCTTTTCTCTTAGTCCATACAGATTACTGGTAACTCTGGGAGACTATCCACTCCTTTAAGTAGGCAGGAACATATGCAGGGGGTGTAGCCTCCCTTTCCTCCTCAGCTGCATCCTAGCCAGCTAGCTCCAGAATGATCTGAGACACTAATAACGGACTAGAAAATAGAAGAGAAGACGACCCCTGAGAGCATGCCCCAAAGGACTCCCACGTATTGCCACAGGAGAGCCTAGCATGGTCGGAGACCAGTAACCTGTATGGACTAAAAGAAAAGGATTTAACAGGTAAGACTAAAATACTCTTTTCTCTGTCGTCCAATACAGATTACTGGTAACTCTGGGATGTCCAACCATTGAGTTCCCCAGAGGTGGGAAGAAGGTAAGGACCAGGCGCAAGGCCCCCAAAGTCACCAGAAGCTCTATGAACCAACTGGTCAAAGAAGCCCAACAATACTAAAGTGTCAACAAACACTGAACGACTGAGGAAGTCTGCCATGACGTTGTCTACGCCTGGAATGTGCACTGCGGAAATGACAGGAACACAAACCTCTGCCCAGGACAGAATGGCCTTGACATCTAACCAAGAGGCGAGACTCCTTGTTCCGCCTCGTCTGTTGATGTAAGCCACTGCCGTGGAGGTGTTGGACTCCACTCGGACTGGACAGTCCTCCAGTTGAGACACCCAATGACAGAGAACATGAAATATTCCAGGATGTTGATAGGGAGAAGGGACTCCTCCATGGACCACTTCCCCTGAGCGCTGAAGCAACCCAGAACAGCTCCCCAGCCCAAGAGGCTGGCATCCGTCGTGACCTTGGTTCAGTAGGGAATCAGGAAGGATCACCCCTTTAGGATATTGGGAAGGTCCAGCCACTAATCAAAGCTCAACTCTACATGAGGAGGAAGACAGACAGCTTCTGATAATCTGGTCCATCCCTGCATGTCTGTCACAAACCTCTGAAGTTCCCTGTTGTGTGCCAATGCAAATGGAACTGCCTCTATCATGGAAATGAACTTCCCCACCAGAGAAGACAACTTCGGAGTTGGGATCCAATCCCGGGATAGAATCGTTGAGACTGGGTAATTTGATGGGCTACCTCATCCAGTAGAAACACCATGCACTTCTGAGTATCGAACAGAAGACCCAGGAAGATCAGTTGCTGGGATGGGACAAGATCTGACTTGTCAAAGTTGACAATCCAACAGTGATGGGTAAGGATTTGAATGCAGGTTTGAACCTGCTTATGAAGAAGGTCCGCAGAGGAGGCTTTCAAAAGCAAGTCGTCAATGTAGGGAGTCACTCTGATGCCGTCCCGATGGAGAATGGCTATCAAGGCCCCCAGAACCCGTTGGAAAACCTGAGGGGCCGTTGTCAGACCAAATGGAAGAGCTGAGAACTGAAAATGACCCATGTCGCAGGGAACCCTCAGGTATGGCCTGCTCTCTTGATGAATTGGGATGTGCAAATACGCATCCTGAAGGTCCAGAGAAGCAAGAAACTCCCCGGAGACATGGCAGCAATCACTGTGCGCAGAGATTCCTGAAGATAGTGAGTCTTTATCACGAAGCAATTGATATCTTTCAAATCCAAAACAGGGCGACATCCGCTGCCCTTTTTGGTCACCACAAAGAGGTTTGAGTAAAACCCCAAACCCCTGTCCGAAGGAGGCACCAGCTCCAGGACATCCTTGTCCAGAAGAGCCTGAATAGCGCCTTCGAATAGACGGCCTCTCTCGACTTCCTGAGGAGAGCGGGAAAGATGAAAGCGAAAAGGAGGAAGAGAAAAGAAAGGGATCTTGTATCCCTCTGACACTAACTGTAAAACCCATGGGTCAGATACTGAACCTCCCAAATCCCACAGCGGGATGCGGACCCGGGTTCGTTGAGTCATGCCAAAGCACTCTTGGGAGCCTTGGGCTTTGAAGTGGCCTTAGGCTTCCAATGCTGCTTGGGCTTGGAGGAGGGACGCGGAGCTGATGGAACCACCTGGTTCGTCGAATGTGTCTCAGGTTGAAAGGAACAAAAAGGACTGGTTACTTTTAAATGGCAACTTCTTAAAGACCAAGGGTGTACTCTTACCCCCTGTGGCCTCGCTAATTTTTTCCTTAAGTTCAGACCCAAACAAGGAAGTACCCTGAAAAGGCAAAGAAAGCAAGACTTTCTTGGAAGCAGTGTCAGCAGACCAAATCTTAAGCCAAAGCGCACGCCTGGCCACCCCAGAGGTAGTGGAGGCCCTTGCCATTATGCGGACGGCATCAAAAGCAGCAGCAGAGACATAGTGTTGCACTTCAGAGATATTAGTAAGAAGACGCAATTTCTCTGAAGTAGGCGCATCCTGACGGACAGCCGTAGTGAGTTGTTCAGTCCAGACTGCAATAGCCCGGTTAACCCACGCAACAGCAAAAGCTGGACGAATAGCGGTGCCAATAGAAGCTAAAATGAACTTGAGGGAAACTTCAAGTTTCTTGTCAGTCCAATCTTGTAGAGCAGAAGCATCAGAAACAGGCAAGGCAGTAGATTTAGACTTGATATGGGTGCGTCCATCTTAGGGGATGAACCCATTTAGCCAGTTCTGTTTCAGAAAAGGGGTAAAGTTTAGCAAATTTCCTGGACACAGAAGCAGATTTGTCTGGATTTTTCCATGCGTCAGAAACCAAACGGTCAAGAGTTGGGTTAGGAGGAAAATAAGTAAGGGGCTTTGCAGGCTCCTGAAAAACATCAGAGGGATCAGAAGGGATCTCCTGGACCAAGGGAATGTTGAGTCTGGTCAATACAGCCCTGATCAGGCCCTCAGCAGAGGGTTCAGGGTCAGACTCAAAAGGGTCCCCAAGGGACCTAGAAGACTCCAAAATTGTACCATCCTCAACATCTAAATATTGCAACAATTCTTCCTCAGAAGAATCTGACACATCAGGTGCACCCTGAGGTTTAGACAGGGAAGATCTGATGGTAGAGAGGGTCTGCCATAATTGAAGAGCCCCCTGTATCTGGGATGGAAAGAGTTGTAGAGTGGACCTAAGGTCCCTAGTCGCAGCCTTAAACTCTTGCACCCAAGCTGGCTCAATAGCATGGCCGGAAGGCCCTGGGTTGCTGTCAGAAACTTCAGAACATGCTGGGCATAAATGACCAGAGAACTCTCTAGGTAGCCCTGTGTGACAGGAAGAGCAATGCGCAATGGGAGATACTGATACCCTAGCCTCCTTAGTCTTAGGTCTAGCCCCAAGCTCTAGCGTTATAAACATTCTCACAGTGTCAGAATAACCAGCTGTACAATAAATCACCCAATTGTAGTGTGAAAGATTAATATTTCACCCCAGAAACCCTAAATATAGACTTATCTGGCAGGTGAAGGGTTAATCTGCAGAGGAGAGAAGGGGAGTCCAAGCCCTGCGTAGGATACTCGCTGAGAAAAGCTCACAAAATGGCTGCCGCAATGGGAGCCAATCAGAAAAAAGGTGTGAAACAAGCTCTCATGGGAAATCTAGTTTTTCCCAAAAAGTACCCCAAAGCAGTGCCTGAAGCCCTCCAAGCCCCCAACACACTTGAACTATAAACCAGGTGATAGAGCAAGGGTAGACACATAAAAACCCACTCTGAAGTTGCTGTTTGAAGCAGTTGCAGAGATATGTCCCAAACAATGTTGACCCATAGAAAATAAATGTAGTAATGGCGTCTATGCGGTAAAGTGCGCCTTAATGGCACGGTACACAATTTTAATAAAAGTTAAAATAGGAGTTAAAAACATGAAAAACATACAGGGAACATGTGTGCATACTAAGAAAACACTGACCCAGTAGTGGAAGTGTCAGAAAACCCTACAAAACGTGTCAAACCAGTAGACAAAGGGTTAAGTTACCACATAAACCTGCTGCAAATACCCAACAGACATACACATATATACCCAATGAGTGCAGGAGTGTGCAATGAGAACTCCCAAATACAAGCCCAGCAAAGGGGCACTGTTTGACAAGTGGACCTGCAGCACTCAAAGGGTAGCTCACCTTTCCTGCAGAACTTCTGTCTTCAGGTTACCATGTAGAAAGAATTACCTCAGTGAGTAATCCATGGGGAAGCACTTGTAACCAAGATTTTCCCCCTCAGGGCTTAAGGTCCACCAGAAAGAATGTGGATACTGAGCTAGCCACATTGAAGTGCATTTGTTAGTCATGGTAACCCGCCTAATGGTGGCCTTCCATATCCGACAGAAAAATGAAAAAGAAACCAAAACAACAAATGTTCTCTACCATGATCGTAACAGAATGGTGAACTGGAAAGCTGGGGGACATTTTCCTGTTTCCCAGGAAGGCTGCATCTATTATAGCCAACTCTTTGTTCCTCAGTCAAGCCTAGTATTTTCCCAAGACATTTTACAACACAATCAATTTGATCTAAACTAAAGGAGTCTGAATCCTCCACTATTTTCCCTTCTTCCGAGGAATATTTGGATGGTTCCTGCAGACCGGTTACATCCTCTGACTCCATAACACTAGAGAACGATGTACCTTGCCTAGGGTCATCTAGTCTTCGACTTTTTCTTGGAATGGCTGCTTCTTGCATAGCAGAGGTGGTCTCCTACACAGATGACTTCATCCAGAGCACTATCAGCCTTATCCTTAGAAGCACTTCCTTTGGATGTTGATGACATACTGAAAAATAGGATTTTAGTCTTACCTGTTAAATACTTTTCACTTAGTCCATACAGGTCACTGGTACTCTGGGAGGCGATCCGCCCCTTTAATAGGCAGGAACAATTATTCAAATGTGAGCAGGGGGCGGAGCCTCCCCTCCTACTTAAGCTGCCTTCAGGCCAGAGCCACTAGATTGATTTGAGACACTAAAACTGACCAGAGGTAAGCAAGAAGGAAGACTCCTGTGAGCATGCCCCGAAGGTCTCCCACTAAATGCCACAGGAGAGCCAAGCATGGTCCCTTGACAGGGTGGGAGACCAGTGACCTGTATGGACTAAGTGAAAAGGATTTAACAGGTAAGACTAAAATCCTATTTTCACTGTCATCCAATACAGGTCACTGGTACTCTGGGATGTACAAACATTGAGCTGACCCAGAGGCGGGAAGTAAGGCAAGGACCAGGCGCAAGGCCCAAGTCACTAGAACTGCTATGAACCAGTTAATCACATAGTCCATGTATAGAAGTGTCAACGGACACCAACCAGGGGAAAACAACCCCTAAACTGACACAGCACACTGAACTAGAGCCAACCGGGCTCAACAGTAAAGACGCACTAAGGATCACAGAGTAGAAGTCCTAAACAGGCAAAACTGCCTCCAGGACCTTCCTCCCAAAACTGGCATCAGCCGAGGCCAGTAGATCAACCCGATAGTGCTTTGAAAATGTGTGCACAGAGGACCAAGTGGCCGCTCTGCACAGTTGATCAGCAGATGCCTGATTCTTGTAGGCCCAAGAGGCCCCAATAGATCTGGTGGAATGGGCAGTCACCCGGAATGGAACATGCTTATTCCGCAACTTGTAGGCTTCACGAAGAGTAGCCTTAATCCAAGACGCTATAGTAACTTTGGAAACCTGTCTCCCTGCCCTAGGCCCCTCAGGAATGACTTCCTGATAGACTCGGTGCGATGAACATAAAACTTGAGGCAACGCACCACATCCAACAAATGGAGATCTCGTTCCTTGTCAGATGAAGGGTTAGGGCAGAAAGAGGGAACCACAATCTCCTGATTGATGTGAAACTCAGACACAACCTTGGGTAAGAATTCCTTGGTAGTGCGAAGCACAGCCTTATCCTTGTGGAACACCAGGTAAGGAGGTTTACAAGACAGCGCTTGTAACTCTGCTACCCGGCGAACTGAAACAATAGCCAAAAGAAAGGCCATTTTCCAAGTCAAGAGACGTAATGGAATGGAAGCCAAGGATTCAAACGGGGGTCGCTGGAGAACTCCCAGCACCAAATTGAGGTCCCACTGGGGAGTAGGACTCTTGAAGGCAGGCCGAACATGAGTCACGCCCTGGAAGAAAACTTTAACATCAGGAAGGATAGCAATCCGTTCCTGGAAAAATACAGACAAAGCAGAAGTCTGAACTTTAAGGGAACTCAGACTGAGCCCTTTCTCAACACCATCCTGCAGAAAAGCCAGGACAGTGAGAAGATGAAAATCTAGAGACATCTTCCGATCAGTACACCAAGCCACAAAGGTGGCCCAGATACGATGATAGATCTTGGAGGACACAGGCTTGGGAGCACTAAGCATCGTCGACACCACTGAAGGAGAAAACACTTCCTTCTCTGGAATTGAGGATTCAATCGCCACGCCATTAAATGGAGATTCTGAACATCCTCCTTCCACAGATATCCCTGAAGAAGCAGATCCGGACAGGCAGGAAGTGGAAACTGTTCCAACACTGACATGGCCATCAACTCCGGATACCAGGACTGGCGAGGCCAGTTTGGAGCGATCAGGATGACAGGACATCTCCTGCTTCAACTTCTGGATGACTCTGATCAAAAGAGAAAGAGGAGGGAAGATATAAGCCAGGGGAAAATCCCAAGGGATTGACAAGGCATCCACTGCTAGAGCAAGAGGGTTCCTCCACCGGGAGCAAAACGCCGGCACCTTCCTGTTGTGTCTGGTAGCCATCAGGTCCACTGCAGGTACCCCCCACCTCTGGGTGATTAGGTGAAACACCTCTGGATGAAGAGCCCACTCTCCGCTGTCGACTGTGTGACGACTGAGAAAGTCTGCCATGACGTTGTCCACGCCTGGAATGTGAACCGCTGAAATGACAGGCACGTGATCTTCTGCCCAAGATAAAATATCCTTGACCTCCAACCAGGCGGTGAAACTTCTTGTGCTGCCTTGTCTGTTGATGTAGGCCACTGCGGTGGCGTTGTTGGACTCCACTCTGACTAGGCAACCTTCCAGCTGCGATTCCCAGTGCCTCAGGGCAAGCCGTATGGCACGCAGTTCCAGAACATTGATGGAGAAGAGATTCCTCCAGTCCCCATTTCCCCTGAACACTGAAACGACCCAACACAGCACCCCATCCCAGGAGGCTGGCATCCGTTATGAGCGTGGTCCAATAGGGAATTCAAAAGGATCTCCCTTTCAGGAGATGAGATCCAACCACCAGTGCAAACTCGATTCAACATGAGGAGGCAGAGAGACTGACAGATGCTGATGATCTGGATGATTCTTGCACGTCTGGATCACAAACCTCTGAAGTTCCCTGGTGTGAGCCATGGCAAAGGGCACAGCTTCAATTGTGGAAATGAACTTCCCCACCAGAGACGTCAACTTCGGTACCGGAACCCTGTCCAGTTCCAGGACCCCGGCTACTCGGACGGCTATCTGATGTGCCACAGCCTCTGGCAGAAACACCATGCACTGCCAAGTGTCGAACAGGAGACCCAGGAAAAGGAGCCTTTGAGATGGGACCAAGTCTGACTTGTCAAGATTCAAGATCCAGCCGTGACTGTTCAGAGTGTGTATACACAGATGCATCTGCTGGTGCAGAAGCTCCGCTGAGGAGGCTTTCAGGAGGAGATCGTCCATGTAGGGGGTCACTCTGACACCTTCTCGATGAAGCACAGCTATCAATGATCCCAATACCCTCTGAAAGACCAGAGGAGCTGAAGTCAGTCCAAAGGGAAGAGCTGAAAACTGAAAGTGTCCCTTGTGGCAGGCAATCCTGAGATACCGTCTGCTCTCTGGATGAATGGGGATGTGAAGATATGCATCCTGAAGGTCCAGGGAGGCAAGGAACTCCCCTGGAGACAGTGAGGCAATCACAGAGCGCAGGGATTCCTGGCGGAAGTGGGAACTCACAACATAGGAATTGAGATCCTTTAGACCCAAGATAGGACGAGCACCTCCGAACTTTTTGGCCACCACGAACAGGTTGGAATAAAATCCTGAACCTGTGTCCTCTGGAGGAACCAATTCCAGGACCTCTTTGTCCAAAAGATCCTGAATAGCGTCGTCGAACAGACGCCTTTTTGTAGGTTCCTGAGAAGGACGAGTAAAATGGAACCGAAAAGGAGGAAGGGAAGAGAAAGGGATCCTGTATCCCTCCGACACTACCTGAATAACCCATGGGTCCGTCACAGACTCCTCCCAAGTCCGGCGAAAGATGCAGAGACGTCCACCTACTGCCGGATGCGGACCCGGGTTCAGTGAGTCATGCCGAAGCAGTCTTGGAGGTCTTGGCCTTGGGGGCAACTTTGGGCTTCCAGGACTGCTTGGGCTTGGAGGAGGGACGCGTAGAGGACGACCCCATCTGGGACGTGGAGCGTGTCTCAGTCTGAAAGGAACGAAAGGACCGGTTGCGTTTGGCTGGAAACTTTTTCTTGAAGACTGAGGGTAGAAGAGTACTTTTACCGCCAGTAGCCTCGCTAATCATTTCTTTGAGTTCAGAACCAAATAGCAAGTTCCCCTGAAAGGGCAAGGAAAGCAAGGCTTTCTTAGAGGCTGTATCAGCAGACCAAATTTTCAGCCAAAGGGCACGTCTAGCCACCACAGATGAAGTGGAGGCCCTCACCATCATGCGCACAGCATCAAAGGCAGCATCAGTAACAGAATTCTGTGCTTCAGTAATATTAGCAAGGAGCTGCAACTGCTCAGATACCGGTGCATCCTGGAGGACCGCTTCAGTCAGTCGTTCAGTCCAGGCCGCAATAGCTCTATTAACCCACGCCACTGCAAAGGTTGGACGCATGGCAGTGCCAATGGAGGCAAAAATAGATTTAAGAGAAAGTTCTAGCTTTTTGTCTGTCCAATCCTGCAGGGCAGAGGCATCAGAGACAGCTAAAGCAGTAGATTTGGATAACCTGGAAACAGGAGCATCCACTTTAGGAGGATGAACCCATTTTGCCAGTTCAGTCTCAGGAAAAGGGTAAAGTTTAGCAAACTTTTTGGACACAGACGAGGATTTGTCAGGATTCTTCCACGCCTCAGAGACTAGACGGGCAAGAGTAGGATTAGTTGGAAAACATACAACCGCCTTAGATGGTTTTTGGAACACGTCAGTTGGATCATGAGTAGATTCCTGAGTCAGAGGAAGGTTGAGCGTGGTTAACACAGCTCTAATCAAACCCTCAGCAGAAACCTCAGGGTCACATTCATAAGGGTCACCAATGGACCTATTAGATTCAATAACAGTGCCTTCCTCAGCATCAGAATCTTGCAAAAGTTCTTCTTCAGAAGAATCAGACACATCAGGAGCCCCCTGTGGCTTAGACAGGGAGGTCCTGATTGAGGAGGGGGTCTGCCAAACCTGGAGAGCCCCCTGTAACTGAGAGGGAAAGAGTTGGAGAGTAGATCTGAGATCCCTAGTGGCAGCTTTAAACTCTTTCACCCAAGTTGGCTCAATAGCATGGCTGGGAAGCCCAGGGTTGCTATCATGACAATCAGTGCATTTAGGGCATAAACTACCAGAACAATCTCTAGGCAGCCCAGAGTGACAAGAGGAGCAAAGAGCAATGGGGGGAACAGACACCCCAGCCTCCTTAGTCTTAGGTCTAGCCCCTGGCTCCAGTGGAGTAGACATGCTCACAGCGTCAATATACACCACTTAACAAATATCACCCAGTAAAAGTGTGAAAGATTAAAGTTTCACCCCAGAAATGCCTAAAATCGGACTTATCTGGCCAGCGAAGGGTTAATCTGCTGAGAGGAGAGAAGGCTCGGTCCCTGCGTAGTATACTCGCTGAGAAAAACCCCACAAAATGGCTGCCGCAACGGTAGCCAATCAGAAAACGAGCGCGAAATAGGCGCTCATGGGAATCATAGTTTTCCTCAGAAGTACCCCAAAACAGTGCCCGAAGCCCCCCCCCCAGACTCCCAACACACCGAATCTAGCTACCGGATGATAGAGCAGGGGAAGACCAACAAAATGAGCCCTCTCTGAAGTTGCTGTGACAAGCGGTTCCAGAGATACGTCCCACACTGTGTAAACCCATAGAGAGTAAAGGAGCAATGGCGTCTATGCGGGTAAAAGCGCGTTTAAAGGCGCGGAACATTAAATATTAATAAAGTACACCTGAAAGAAAAATTTCACCAAACACACTTCTAGTACATGTAAAACAGAAGAAAATAACAACCCAAAGCTCCAAAACCCAGGGAATACCACAGACATTGCATAAATACAAGCAATAGAAATAAAAACACCCTATGAGTGCTGGAGTGCATAATGAGAACCCCCAAATACATGCCCAAAGAAGGGACACTGTGGGACAAGTGGACCTTCAGCACTCAAAGGGTGGCTCACCTTTCTGCAGGACTTCTGTCTTCAGGTAACCATGTTAAAAGGAATTAACCAGAGGAAAATTCCCCAGCAGGGAAGCTACTTGACACAAGATGTTCCCTCTTCAGGACATAAGGTCCACCAGAAAATCCCTGGAAGCTGCACTAGCCACTTTGGAGAGGGCAATTCACAGCCATGGTCACCTGCCTAATGGTGGTATTCCATATTTGAAGGAAAACAATAAAAAAAACTAAAGTTGAATGAGAGATGTTCTCCACCTGGTGTGCACAGCACACATGAACAAATCAATCTAGCTTGGCAGCACAAGTAGGAGGGGAGGCTCCACCCCCTGCATACATTTGAATGAATGTTCCTGCCTATTAAAGGGGTGGATCGCCTCCCATTGTACCAGTGACCTGTATTGGACGACAGTGAAAACAGGATTTCAATGCTTACCGCTATACTAAGAATTGATGGGGGGGCACTTGTATATAAGCAATGGTCCTGCATTAATGAGAGCCCGCATAACGGGGGATTATATAGTCACATATCAGAATAAAAAGTCAAACTAAGAAGAGTGCCAACCAGCCCTTTTCCTTTGGTAGATCACTTTAAACTGGGGCAGTGGGTTAAGCTGGAGGGAAGTCCATCTCAAAAGTTCTGCCTTTTTTAAGTGCCTTCTAGCCTGGAGGAGTGAATTTTATCCCATGGTTTTGCTGTTTCACATTGGATGTTAGAGGAAACTTATGGGGTCATCCATTACCTTATTCACATTACTTAATTAACCTGTGTCAATTTTAAGGGAACCAAAATTAGCCTTGATACAAAGTCCAATTTTATTCAAACTTAGCACATAGGAGATAATAGGGGGTGGGAAAATGCAAGTACAAAGGCTTATTGGATTTTAATCTCTTGAGAAAAGAGTGCTACATTACAGTCTTAATTCCTTGAATGCAAAAAGGTATCCAACACATTGTAAAGCAATGCTTTTTAAGACCTCTAGCATTCAAGGGCATTTAAATCAACTGGAATGTTCGTGTTTCATGGGGCATTTGGTTTATACCAGAATATGCACTCTTTTAAAATGCCAGAACTTGTTGGTATGTATGCATGTTCCCACCACCACCCCTTTCTAGGGTGTGCAGTGAATGGATAGGCTTCTTAGGGTTTTATTTTGTAGTATCACACATTCAACATTTTTAATTAAAACCATGAAAGTTAAAGGATGCATGAAATCAGACACCACACACAGACAGATGTTTAACATGTGAAATTCTAAAGAAAAAAACAATGCTTACTCTGCTATGTCAAGATATCCACAGGATGAAGCAGCATGCAGTGGTATCCAGCCTTCATTATCTGGTTGATTAATACTGGCACCATTCTCCACAAGAAATTTGACCATATCTATGTTATCATCAATGCAGGCCTGCAAGAATTAAAACATATCAATAAATGGCATTTAATAGGCAGAAGATTAAAAAGAAAATGTGATCATAGCATGGCATATACATTAACATATATATTTGTATACATTAGCAAGTGTATTAACTTGGTATACTGGAAGCCTCTAGTTTGAGAGAGGATATTTCAGCAAAAGGCAAATAAAAGGGGACACAAGAGTAGTCCAATGCAAAGAATTGCTACAAAGACGTGCATACAATGTGTGCTAATAAATACTTATGGAAATAGAAAAGGCTTACCCTTTCATGTATAGACTGTATTAACACCATAAGAGTCCCTTAAATACAACAATTCGTTCGAGCCTTACCAGCGAAAGTTGACTTTTTGACATTACAAAAACATATCCTTGACTATATCTGGATTGGCAAAATGTGAGAGTCACAATACATACAGTATGTAATTAATGTAACTAGTTGTTGCGCTATTAACAGTGCTGCAGAATTTGTTGGAGTTTCACACACACACACATTATATATATATATATATATATATATATATATATATATTTTTTTTTTTTTTTTTTTTTTTTTTTTTTTATCCATAACAACTCTACAACATTTTTTTGAGACAACTACTTCACTTGTCCATTTGCATTATTCATCATTAATGGACATAACGTTACAAAGGATGAAGAATGAGTAGCACTGTCCTCAGGAAACAAATTTGTTAGGCTAAAGCAGTAGTTCTGAAACAGGGTGCCGTGACATTTTGGTGCAATGTGCACACCCACTAAAGGTGCTCATTTTTTTTTGTCAGTCTCATGAAAATGAGAATGTGAAGTTTCTAATTTGTATTTATTGAAATTCTTACACTATTTGTTTTAACCATTGTGTTTGCGAGAGAACAAAGATATGGGGTGTGTGTGTGGCGTACGTTGCATGTGCCATTATCAACAGAAAGATTGATAACCAATTCATGAGACCAAAATCAATTCGTTCCAAAGCTTTTGATCAAAAACTGCTTTCTTGTTCTTTCTTGTTCTTATAATGGGAAATAAGCTGATCTGACTTTACATTCACTGACATAAGTATTAAATATACAAATTTAGTACTGATTATAGTACTGATCACAGTCACTTGACCAGTTTTGGGTGTAAATATTATATTTTATATGTATATAATTTTATATATAAAAAATTATTTTTATACTAGCGTTTGAAATATACCTTGATTATAGGTTTTTTTTTTCTTCTTACCAATATAGTACAAGGGTACTCTCACTGCTGAGAGATCCTTTGTTCTAAAGCTATAACAGATCAAATTGTTTTAACCCTCTTAGTGCCAGGCAGAGTAATCTACAGTCTTTCAGAAGAGGTTGCAGCAGGGTGAAAAGTCTAAATGTTACAACTGGTACCTAAATTGTAAAGGGAATTTAATAAAAAAAAAAAAAAAAAAAAAAAAAAAAGCATCACTTCACCTGCACCTAAAAAGTCTCATTAGCGCTCTTTTTGAAAATTTGCTGTTCACACCTAAATTGCCATTTTACAATACAGAATTACTTCAAATAAAACATTACTGTTTACTTTCAGGTAAAAGTACCCTATATCTATATTAAAGTTACATACAAATCCAGGTTATGTATCTGACACCAAGACAAACTTGTTCATAACCAATACATATGCATTAATTCTCCCACTCCCTGCCTGAGCAATGTTCTCCCAAGAACCCCTCCATCAAAACCAGTAAGGGTTGGCAAGCCAATACATTCCAACTGTTTCCCTGAACTTCTCATCCCTTCCTTTTACAATTGCACAAATGAAAGCTGCTGGAAAACAAATAACTGGGTTCAAGGGATGTAAACTGCCTACCTCTACAGCATTCCTAGAAAGAACTGTGCATACATGTATGCTGCCCTCTTGTGTTCGGTTATGACCACAGAGCATGCTTAAAGGGATAGTAAAGAAGTAGAAGTGCCATCTTTCAAACCTTTATGGTTTGAGAGATATAATAGGATTGTAGTCTTACCGTTAGATCCTTTTCACTTAGTCCATACATGTTACTGGTAACTCTGGGAGGCGTCAGTCCCCTTTAAGTAGGCAGGAACATTCTCTAAATGTATGCGGGGGGTGGAGCCTCCCTTCCCTCTCAGGCTGCCTCATCCAGTCTGCCTCCAGAATTGTTTGAGAACTAATCGGACTAGATAGAAGAAGGAAAGAAGATTCCTGTGAGCATGCCCCGAAGGACTCCCACAGAATGCCACAGGAGAGCCAAGCATGGTCTCTTGACAGGGTGGGAGACCAGTAACCTGTATGGACTAAGAGAAAAGGATTTAACAGGTAAGACTAAAATCCTATTTTCACTGTCGTCCAATACAGGTTACTGGTAACTCTGGGATGTCCAACCATCGAGTTACTCTGAGGTGGGAAGAAGGCAAGGACCAGGCGCAAGGCCCCCAAAGTCACCAGGACCTCCATGAACCAACCGGTCAGAGATCCCAACTAACCAGAGGTGTCAACCGACACCAACTATAGGTAAAAACAGACCCCGAGAACTGTTACACAGCACACTGAACCAGAACAAATAGGGCTCAACAGAAAGGAAGCACTGAGAACCTCAGAAAAGAAAGATCCTAGACAGGCAAAACTGCCTCCAGGATCTTCCTCCCAAAGCTGGCATCAGCAGAGGCCAGCACATCCACAAGGTAGCGCTTCAAGAAGGGGTGCACAGAAGACCAAGTGGCCGCCCGGCACAATTGAGCGACAGATACTTGATTCCTGGAGGCCGAAAAGGCCCCAATTGATCTGGTAAAATGGGCTGTAACCCGAAAGGGAACATGCTTTTCCCTCAATTTGTAAGCTTCATGATTAGAAGACTTAATCCAAGATGCAAAAGGCACCCCGGATGCCGGTCTCCCTGCCCTAGGACCCTCAGGAATGACGAACAGGGCGTCAGACTTCCTGATAGACTCAGTGCAATGAACATCAAACGTGAGACAACACAACATCCAACAAGTGAAGATCCCTCTCCTTGACAGAGGAAGGGTTAGGGCAGAAAGAGGGCACCACAATCTCCTGATTGATGTGGAACTCTGAGACCACTGTATGCAAGGACTCCTTAGAGGTGCGAAGCATAGCCTTATCCTTGTGAAACACCAGATAAGGTTGTTACAGGACAGAGCTTGCAAGTCCGCCACCCGGCGAACTGACACAATAGCCGGAAGAAAGGCCATCTTCCATGACAAAAGGCGCAAAGGAATAGTAGCCAAGGTCTCAAAGAGAGAACGCTGGAGAACCCCCAAACCAGACTAAGGTCCCACTGAGGAGCCGGACTCCGAAAGGCAGGGCGCACAGTAGCAACACCCTGGAAGAAACCTCTGACGTCAGGAAGATAGTAATTCGTTTCTGGAAAACGACAGAAAGCGCCGAAGTAAGAACTGTAAGAGAACTCAGAGTGAGTCCCGTGCCAACACCGTCAAACCAAAAGGACAGGACGGTGGGAAGATCAAAGTCATGAGACAGATCTCGGTCAGCACACCAAGACACAAATATCGATCGGACATGGTGATAGATCGTGGAAGAAACAGGCTTATGACACTAAGCATAGTAGAAACCACAGCAGAAGAAAACCCTGTCTTCCATAACAGAGGATTCAACATACAGGCCGTCAAATTGAGCTGAAGAACATAGTCTTCCACAGATAACCCTGTAGATGAAGAGCTGGACGAGAGGGGAGCCGAAATGGCTCCACCACAGATAGGGTCATAAACTCCGGATACCAGGGTTGACTATGTCAATCCCGAACAATCAGAATTACCGGACAAGGTACCAATTACGATGCCCATATAAACGGAGAGAGGGAGAGAGAGAGAAGAAAAATGGCCAGAGAATGGACATTGCATCAGCAGCAGAGTTAGAGTGACGCTCCACAGGGAGCAAAATGAAGGAACCTTCCTGTTGTGTCCCACTGCCATCAGATCCACTGGGGCATTCCCCATCTCAGAACCAGGAGTTGAAACACCTCCAGATGTAGTTCCCACTCTCCGCTGTCGACTGCGTGACGACTGAGGAAGTCTGCCATGACGTTGTCTACACCTGGAATGAGCACTGCGGAAAAGACCGGAACATGAACCTCTGCCCAGGACAGAATGGCCTTGACCTCTAGCCAGGCGGCGAGACTTCTTGTCCCGCCCTGTCTGTCGATGTAAGCCACTACCGTGGCGAAGTCGGACTCCACTCAGACTGGCCCGTCCTCCAGTTGACACTCCCAATGATGGAAAGAAGGGACTCTTCAATGGACCACTTCCCCTGAGAGCCAAATCGATCCAGAACAGCTCCCCAGCCCAGGAGGCTGGCATCCGTTGTGACCTCTGTCCAGTAGGGAATCCGGAAGGATCTTCCTTGTAGGAGATCGGAAGGCCCAACCACCACTCCAAGCTCAACTCGACATGAGGGGGGGGGGGTGAACGATAGTGCTCGATGATCGGTCGGACCCTGCATGTCCGTATCACAAATCCCTGAAGTTCCCTGGAGTGTACCATGGCAAATGGAACCGCCTCTATCGTAGAGAATAGCTACCCCACCAGAGAAGACAACTTCGGAACTAGTATCCAATAGCGGGATAGGATCATAGAGACCCTTTGAGCAAATTGATGGTTACCTCGTCCGGTTGAAAAATCATGCACCTCCGAGTATCGAACAGAAGACCCAGGTGCCGAGACGGAACAAGGTCAGACTTGACCAAGTTCGCAATCCAACCGTGATGTGTAAGGAAGTGAATGCAGGTCTGGACCAGCTGATGAAGAAGGTCCACAGATAATGGTTGCAAAGGGCAAGTCGTCCATGTACAAAAGCACTCTGATGCCGTCCAGATGGAGGATAGATAAAGGCCCCCCAACACCCGTTGGAAAACCTGGGGGGGGGCTATTGTCAGACCAATGGTAGCTAAAACTGAAAAATGACCTCTGGCGCAGGCAAACCACAGATACTGCCTGCTCTCTAGAGGGATTGGGATGTGCAATATGCATCCTGAAGGTCCAGAGAAGCAAGGAACTCCCCCGGAGACATGGCAGCGAATACTGTGAGCA
Source organism: Rhinophrynus dorsalis (assembly GCA_037306005.1). NCBI lineage: Eukaryota > Metazoa > Chordata > Amphibia > Anura > Rhinophrynidae > Rhinophrynus > Rhinophrynus dorsalis. Next base: position 244,831,668 of record CM074721.1, read on the forward strand.
GAGACTCCTGGCGATAGTGAGACTTCACTACAAAGGAATTAAGATCTCACAGACCCAAAATAGGGCAGCATCCGCTGTCCCCCTTTTTTTTTTTTTTTTTTTTTTTTTTCACCACAAAAAGGCTTGAATAGAATTCTGAACCCCTGTCCGCAGGGGGTACCTGTTCCAGGACAACCTAGTCCAGAAGAGCCTGAATAGCGTTTTCGAACAGACGGCTTCACTCGACTTCTTGAGGAGAACGAGAGAGATAAAGACGAAAAGGTGGGAGAGAAAAGAAAGGGATCTTATATCCCAGACACCACCATCAGTCCGAGTGTTGGCGAGTTATGCCGAAGCAGCCACGAAGTCATGGGCTTGAATGCGGCCTTGGGCTGCAATTGGTGCATGGGCTTGAAGGAGGAACGCGGACCAGATGGAACCACCTGGTTCGTCGTACGTTTCTCAGAGTAAAAGGAACTAAAGGACCGGTTACGTGTAAACTGCTACTTTTTTTTTTTTTTTTTTTTTTTTTTGGGAAGCCGTGACAGCAGACCAAATCTTAAGCCAACGCGCACACCCAACCACCACAGGAGTAGCAGAGGCCCTTGCCATCATGCGGATGGCATCAAAGGCAGCAGCAGAAACATACTGTTGATCCACAGAGATAATAGCAAGGAGACGCAATCTCTCCAAAGTAGGCGCATCCTGACAGACCGCCATCGTAAGTTGCTCAGTCCAGACTGCAACTGCCCGAATAACCCATGCAACAGCAAAGGCTGGACGCACAGCAGAGCCAATAGAAGAGAAAATGGACTTGAAGGTAACCTCAAGTTACTTATCAGTCCAATCTTACAGCGCAGAAGCATCAGAAACATGTAAGACAGTAGATTTAGGCAGTCTAGATATGGGCGCGTCCACCGTAGGGGGATGAACCCATGCAGTCATATCTGTTTCAGAAAAGGGGAAAAGTTTAGCAAACTTTCTAGACACTGAAGAGGACGTGACCGGAGTAGTCCATGCGTCAGAACCAAACAATCAAGAGTTGGGTTAGGAGGAAAATGAATAAGGGGCTTTGCAAGCACCTGAAAAACAGAGGGATCAGGGGGAACCCCCTGAACTGATGGAATGTTGAGAGTGGACAATACAGCCCTGATCAGGCTCTCAGTAGAGGTTTCAGGATCAGCTTCAAATGGGTCCCCTAAGAGACCTGAAGATTCCAAAAGAGCACCAACCTTAACATTCAAATCTAGCAACAATTCTTCCTCAGAAGAATCTGACACATTAGGTGCTCCCTGCGGTTGAGGCAGGGAGGATCTGATAATAGAGGGGGTCTGCCATAATTGAAGTACCCCCTGTATCTGGGATGTAAAGAGCTGTAAAGTGGACCTAAGGTCTCCAGTTTCAGCCTTAAACTCTTGCACCCAATCTGGCTCAATAGCATGGCTGGAAGGCCCTGGGTTGCTGCCAGGAACTTCAGAACATGCTGGGCAGAAATGACCAGAGAACACTCTAGGTAGCCCTGTGTGACAGGAAGAGCAATGGGGGATACTGATACCCCAACTTCCTTAGTCTTAAGTCTAACCCCTAGCACCAGCGATATAGACATTCTCACATTGTCAAAATAACCAACTGTACAATGAATCACCCAATTGAAGTGTATAAGATTGATATTTCACCCCAGAAACGCTAAATATAGACTGCTCTGGCAGGCAAAGGGTCAATCTCCAGAGGAGAAAAGGACTGTCCAAGTGCTGTGTAGGATACTCAAGGAGAAAAGTGCCCAAAATGGCTGCCGCGACGGGAAATTAGGTGCAAATCAAGCGCTCATGGGAAATGTAGTTTTTCCCAAAAAGTACCCCAAAACAGCACCCGAAGCCCCCCAACACACTTGAACTATAAACCAGATGATAGAGCAAGGGTAGACAATTAAAATGAGCCCTCTCTAAATTCGCTGTGTGAAGCGGTTACAGAGATACGTCCCAAAGAGTGTTAACCCATAGAAAGTAAATGGAGCAATGGCGTCTATGCGGTAAAGGGCGCCTTAAAGGCGTAGTACACAATGTTAATAAAGGTTAAACTACAAGTTAAAAACATGAAACACATGCAGTGAACATGTATGCATATACAGAAAACACTGATCCAGTAAGAAAAGTGCCAGAAAACCCTATTAAACCTGTCAAACCAGCAGAGAAAGGGTTAAGTTACCACAGAAACCTACTCCAAATACCCACAGACATACACATATACACCCAATGAGTGCCGGAGTGCGCAATGAGAACTCCCAAATACAAGCCCAATTAAGGGACACTGTGGGACAAGTGGACCTTCAGCACTCAAAGGGTGGCTCACCTTTCTGCACATCTTCTGTCTTCAGGTTACCTTGTAGTAAGAATTACCTCAGAAAGGTAAGCCATGGGGAAGCACTTGTAACCAAGATATTCCCCCTTCAGGGCTTAAGGTCCACCAAAAGGTCCTGGACACTGAGCTAGCCACTTTGGAGAGGGCATTTGTCAGGAAAGGTAACCCACCTAATGGTGGTATTCCATATATGACAGAAAAAAAAAAAAATAAAAAATAAAAACTGACGAGATGTTCTCCACCTGGTGTGTTCACACACAGGAACAAACAAATCTGTAGGCAGACTGGATGAGGCAGCCTGAGAGGAAAGGGAGGCTCCACCCCCCCGCATACATTTAGAGAATGTTCCTGCCTACTTAAAGGGGACTGACGCCTCCCAGAGTTACCAGTAACCTGTATTGGACGACAGGGAAAAAAAGGTCCCCCGTAACTCCCCTCTCTCTGAGATGAGCTGTAAAGCTGTTCAAGTTTCTGGTCGAGTGACCAGATGGAGGTTCTTCAGTAGAGACGAAATAGCGCGATCTAAAAACAAATGCTTCATTGGAAAGGTCTACAAATTGTGCCTGGTTGGCAGGCACACTGTGTAGACCGTTCCAATTAAGTATTAGTTTCTAGAACCCGCTATTTCGTCTGGTCCCGGTTTCCTTATGCTCACTGAAGACTATCCCTCTCTGCAATCCATCTGGACAGTCTTGCTGCTCTGAGGTATGCAGTGTTACATCAGTAAAAGGGACGGGAGGGGGATACCTTTATCATTCAATTACTCTTGAACTATAACTCTGACCCTACTGAAATAACGCTCTCCATGGCCCAAATACTATGAAGATCCTGCCCCTTTCACAGACGTCAGCTGTCTAGCTGACAGAAGAGACCAGGGATGTGTGACTCAACTAGCAAAGTGAATTTAAATGCCCACAAATGATTTGTATCCCATCAGCCATTGGTTCTCTAGACCCTATACAATTATACACAGCACACTATGCTGAATCATGAAATGCATCTGAGTAGCTTCTTGATCAGAGTGGGTGGTGTGCCTATGGAAGAAGCAACATTTGTTAGTTGTATACCCTAGGAGATTTTTGTCACATTTGGTAGCAATGCGCCATCAGTCACAGGAAACAAGCAACCAAAGACCAATGTGAAAAATCATAAAATTAAACCTTAGAGATTGGACAAACAGAAATTCGGCAGTGTGTGTACTTGCTGATAAATCTTAGTCTTGAACACAGGAACCATGGGTTATGTTGCTACCCTGAGGTGGCAGGGCACTTTCAAACTAAAGCTCTCTGGAGGATGAGACACCCCCCAAATCTATTTTGCCACCACCAATCAAATAGCAAAAATTGAAAACTGTAGCGAGGCAAGAACGGGGTCACCTGAACCACAGAACCCAAAGGGCCCTGCTACCTGGAACAAAGTTTCTTTGTTACCCTACAAGGGTAAGAGAAAAGGATTAATCTACAAGTACACAAGAATTCCCTTTTCATCTTTCGTCCAACGTGGAACACAGGAATCCTGTGTATATACCAAAGTTATCCCAAACAGAATTCCAGGGAGGGGAGGGACCCCCCCCCCCCATAAAATAGCTTTCAGACACAAACCAAATGCAACCATGAACCTCAGGTGTCAGACAAGGGACAGCATCAACTCTCTCATGTTCAAGAAATACAGAACTTGAGAAGGTGCCAGAGAAGATTTCTTGACACAGAGTATCCAACAGTGTTTGCTCCAGGATGAGGACGCAAGTCGTGAATCTGAATGAAGCATGGCTTCTGAAAAGTCCTTGAGGTTATATAAGAAGTCAGGGATTTCCCTTGAGCAGGCATGCTGGCTGCCAAAGTTGCTATGACCTTTGTAAAGAAGGGGAGAACTGTGAACTGGTATTGACTACTCTCGAAGGCAAAGCCTAGAGTGCGGATGGTCTGAATTAATCAGGACATGACGATAGGAGTCCTAGAGATTCCTGGTTTCATGGAAGCGATAATAGGTCATAAAAATTGCATTGAAGCATGGAACTAGCTCATACTGGTTGCGACCCTTCAAGTCCAGATTAGGACATCAGCCATCATATCTTTTGGTAAAGACAAAAAAGACTGAAGTGAAATCGTATGAGGCTTTCCTGTCCTTGAGTGGGAATCAAGACCCATTTTTCCAACAGGGAGGATACTGCAGCTAAGTCTGAGGAGCTGAAAACCCACAAAAGCGAGTGCTTTGAAGTGGTGCTACGGTTCATGGCTAGCGACAGTAGACTACTCCCTATCTCTACTGGATCTTGCTGCAGCAAGGGCTGAATAAAGCTGCCTGCTGCAAGGTCAGATTGTTCCCCTTCAAATGGAGCTGGAGAATACACAGGATGGCATCAGCGGGAGTAGCGAGAGCTCTCCTGAGGGGAAGAGTGAAGGCTAGGGTTTGTCGCTAGGGAGCGAAGTAAGGGGCGAAGGCCACCCACAAAGGAGTGGAGTAGATAGCTCTCCAGAAAACAAAAGAAAGGGTATACCAGTACCCAGCAACAGGTGGAGACAGAGGTACAGCCAATTATGCTGGACTGGAAACTGCACAAGGGTAACTGGAGACCCAAGCTCCCAGACCAATGGAGAAAGCCACAGAGCAAGGAGGAGAGAACTACACAGGAAGAAGATCTCTTACCAGTATCATAGGGCCAGAAACAGCACAGATACAACAGGCAAGCAGATAGTCAGGAACTAGCAGGGTCAGCAACTGGGATAACAGAGACTAGGAAAACAACTTAACTGAAGATTAACAGGAAATAAAGAAGAGGAAGTATACAGAGCCTGTAATGACTGACAGCGATCAGAGATGCAGCTAAAGGGGATCACTGGCTGCGAGGCAGTTAAAGGGCATGACTGTCTATAGATGCACCCAAACTGGATTCTGAGAAACTCTAGTCAAAAAGACAGCAGAGTTTTGAGATCTATGCAGTACAAAAAGTAAAAATAAATAAAAACACACAAAACCAGCTGGTCCATGAAGAAGACTCCCATGCATCTTGAAAAATAGCGAGCTGGCCTCCTACGGGTAAAGATGAACAAGGACTCCGCAAGTTATGCAGAGGTGGGTTTTTATCTGGCTTAGGCTTCTGAGCAAACGTCTTATTCTGCCAAGCATTTGAACCATAGACGCTCTGAACTAGCAAGGGTAATGAAAGGCCCACAGCTTCTTAGGGGGAAAAAAAGGCACATTTAGGTACAATCTGAGGCAAAAATATGCTTTTGACTCCAGCAGCATCACTAAACCTTCCCCAGGTCAGGGTAAAAAAAAAGTTGCTGTCCTATACAAGGGACACAGACTTTATGGAAAATTGGTGCACTAACCAAAACTTGAGCCACAAAGTGACACACATGGCTACTGGTTGAGCCAATGCCTTTTCAGAAATTATAGTGGTATCAAACACAGCTATATATTGCTTTATCTTTCCCAAAAGCAGAGTGAGATAGTCAGGCTCAACCACCACTGAATACCAATGTGGCTGCCAGACATTCACAGGACCTACATACTCAGAGAAAGAATCTGTAGTCTGCAGGGCTGATAATGCAAGCCATCCTCCACCAGACCAAGGTCCCTGAAGTATGTGCTCTGCTTGAAACAGACTTGGGAGGCCAGATTAAAAAGTGTCCCGTTCTTAACAAAATAATAATAAAAAAAAAATGCTAAGAGAAACTTTATCTTGCGTCCATCCAATGAAAGGTTACTTTCAAAACTAGGCATTTCAAGGAGGGGGGGGGTAAAGTGGATCAGGTGGAAGTCTGCTTCAGATTGCCTTTTTTAGTCAAGTGCCCTGCCAATCTGCTGGAAGATACTTTACACCATGGTCCCTGTGTTGCACATAATTTGTGAGGAAAGTAAAAAAGCTAGAAAAGGCAAATCTAATCCTGGGACAATGGCAGTATTACTAAGTGCCAAGTATAGCAATACGCCACAGACCTTAGATTGTGGCTGTCAGACAAACAGAAAGAGGGGCATAACAGGACCTGTTAACTCTGAAACTGCAATCCTCTTCAGTCTCATGATGTACAGAGGAAAAGAGGAGACTGGCAACCATCCTCAACAACACCCCAGGTCCTGTAAAGATCAGCAACATTATCCATACCTATTGTGGAGAAACAGGGAATAGCCTACAGATGGACTGAACAGCCCTGTGCAAATTAGAAAAATAATAAAGCAAGCTAAGAGAATCTGTGCCCCGACTGTCTCAGATGAGCTCGTTGGTGGAGGTAATGTGGAGAAGGAAGGGAGTCAACCTCCACAGAACTCTTTATTCAAGTATTAAAGTTCCCTGAATCTTTGAGGATACTTTACAACACAGAACCTCTGTTCCACAATGAATGAACAGATTTTTACAGAAGCCAGTATGAGGTATAGGTGATTGTGTGTATACACAAATTTAGTTAATTTTTAGGTGTTCGTGTTCGTTTAACACTTCATTTTATAGTTTTGGTTTTTTTTTCTAACTCTGTATATGTATTTTACATACATTTTTATGCACTAGAAAAAGTAGAATACTATAAACCCAGTCTCTCCTACTCCTCTCTCACCTTCCGTCTTTTCCTTATTCCATACATTTTTGCAGCTGTGCAATACATTAACATCTGCCTTATCCAACACAATAATATTATACAAGATGTTCTTTTGAAAATAGTATTTAAAAAGGCCCAAACTGCCTTACAACTTCTTTAATCACATTCTAAATACATCCTCAGTGTCGATCCATATCATTGGTAAAATTATCTCAGACTATGGTATTATACATTGAGCTAAATAATAGATATTTGGTAAAGTGGCCTGATAATTGTGAAAAACATTTTAATTATAGCATTTAGTGAGTGGTCATGATAATGTCTAATTTATTCAGATCTGAACAATTTTACCCATTTTACAATTAGGGTTATCTAGTACAACATACCTAGTATCCTCCAATGAGAACAGCACATTTGCTAAGGCAAAGAATAGTCTCTCTTGCACATTACAAAACAGGAATAGCCAGTCTTAAGATATTTGTCCAAATTTGGTCAGCTAATTGTGCCTTATTTGGCAATAACCAGTTTGAACAGCTCAGACATTCTTTCACTAGTCATTTTGTGGTTTGCGGATGTTTCTTTTCACTAAAGAAATGCAACAGAACAGGCAAGGACACACTCTGGGCTCAATTTAATTAACCATTTTACAAACATTAGGTTGTATATAAACATCCACTTTTGTGCCATAAATCACAAGGTCTATGACCTAATTTTCTTAGAACAGGGGTGTTCAACCAGTCCCTCAAGGGCTACAAACAGGTCAGAATCTCCCTGCTTGAGCCCAGGTGGGTCAGTCAAAATGAGCCACTGATTAACTCACATGTGCTTAAATCAGGAATATTCTTAAATCTTGGTCTGTGGGTAGCACTCCAACACCAAACTCTGACATGTCTGGATCAGAATGGGAATTATATCAGCAGAGACTGTGCATCCCATGGACACCAGATTCAGGAACTGTTCTGACAACTCCCTGCAGTTTCAATCATTCTGTGCTTTACTCCATGGGTAATGTGGGTGTTGTGGGGCTGTACATATGGACTTCTATAATGCCACTGGGGATGATAAACTATACAAAAGTTGTGCAAACCAAGTGTATCAGGTAAAAATAAAAAAGCCCATTGCTTTAAATGGAGATTTTAACCAACTGAATTTGTATGTGCACAATGCATTGAAGACCTAGAATTAAAGATGCTAAAAGGCCTATTTAACCCTTTTGAGTGCCATAGGGATAATGCAACACATTGCAGAGCAATGCATTGCGTACCCCTCTGGCAGTCAAAGGGTTAAAGCAATGGGAATTTAGACAAAGTTTCTTTATAGCCTATGGTTCAACTGTCTTGCATTAGAATTGTACCACGTTTTCTCAAAAAAAAAAAAAAAAAAAAAAAAAAAAAAAAGAAGAACACACACAACAATATCCAAGGAATAAAGTGCTCAGAATCTGCTCTAGCACCCACATTCTGGAATGCTCTAACCTTCACCTCACATTCCTATGCTCTTCAGCTCTTTTGTAGTTTGTTTATTGGGGTTTTTTTCGACCACAGAAATAGTCAAGTAATGCCCATAGACAGGTAGAGCATGGTTAAAATCCCACTGGTGCGAAGGATAGAACATTTTATTGGTGTGCTGCTCAAGCATGCACGTCAATGACAGGGAAGCGCGGGGGCTGCCCGACAGGGAAGCGCGGGGGCTGCCCGACAGGGAAGCGCGGGGGCTGCCCGACAGGGAAGCGCGGGGGCTGCCCGACAGGGAAGCGCGGGGGCTGCCCGACAGGGAAGCGCGGGGGCTGCCCGACAGGGAAGCGCGGGGGCTGCCCGACAGGGAAGCGCTCAACTTCAGTCCAAGGGACTCACAAAACAGGACAGGGTTTAGGGAAATCCTTAATTAAGCACAGGTATATCAAAATGTCTAAGCCCCCAATTACCTACCTATTATCGACCTAGGATATCCTGAAAACATGGTGTGTCTCAAGGACGGATGTTAGGAATCACTGCCCTAGACCCATTTTCCTCATTTTTATATCCCAGCCTCCTGTGACCACTGTATCAAATGTCTTTGCAAAATGTACATTTACTACATTCACTGCTTTACAATCATCTAAGTTGCTACATTTGCATAGAAGCTCAAAATATGTTTGACAAGAGCTATTCCTCCTAAAGCCATGCTGATACCTGCTAATAATTTAGTGCAATCCTGAATATAATCCCTTCAGGCAGTTTCCTCCACTACAGAGAACAAACTCATTGGTCCATAATTCCCAGGTTCTGTTTTAGTTTTCATCTTAAAGGGATAGTAATGTTTCAAAATAAATGTAGTTCCAATTAATCTTCCTAGTATTTGGCCAATAGAGAGTGTTATTTCAATACTGTCAGAGTTATAGTTCAAGAGTAATTGAATGACAAAGTATCCCCCTCCCACCCCTTTTACCGATACACTGTTCACCTCAGAGCAGCAAGATTGTACAGGTAGATTGCAGAGAGGCATAGTCTTCATTGAGCATAAGGGAAAACCTGAGAAACCTGTCAAGGGGGCAGTGTTTTCATTGTTCTCACAGTGAGAGGACTGCCCCTTGCTGTGAGCCGTCTGGTCTTAAGACCAGATTCCACATGTAGGGGAGGTGGTTAATAGTAGGTAAAAAGGACTGTCACAGGCGAAGGTTATAGGCCCTGCTGAGACAGTGAGGAGTGTGTGGGAGTGACAGGGTTAACAATACCAGACACCTGGTTACCTGTTACTATTCCTAGCAACCACCAAATTAACCACTGAAATCCCTTCTGCACTCTCACCCCAGTACTACAATTCGCTGCCACCACCAAGACTTTATATCTGGGCGTCTTAGGTAACCCCAAACACAAAAGAATTACAGTATAAAATCACCTTATCAAGCATTTAGACTTAACCCCTTAGTAGCGTATTCCGAGCTTCCTTCGGAGTTGCGAGTTCATGTTAGAAAACAGACAGGAGCTGATTAATTTAACTGAAAAAAGGCTTCACAAGTGCTGGTTATAAAAATACAGAAATAAAGGACATACACAAAGATTATACATTCTCAAAACAGTCCATAAAATAAAATGGGAGAAACAAGAAATCCTTAAATACAATTACCGATATTTTAAGAATCCTTGGGAACTTCTGATGGTATTTCCCCCTTCGGTTGTTACAAAGAAATTCCCTGTTTTTATCCAAAAACCCATATTAAATAGAAGTCCACAGTTGCTTCTAAGAGGCCAGACCGCCTGGGTGTTACCTGGGAGGGTCAGGGGTCTGGCCTGACCGTTTACAGCCCACTCAATCAGACCTGTTAGGGATGCTACTGCAGAGTTCTACCTGAAAAAATCATAAGGCTTCCCAAAACATGCAACCCACAGCACACCTCTATAATGTTATAATAATCACATTCCTCATATCTGTGTGAATATCTGGACAAACAAACATGCTGGGTCTAACTGGTTGCAAAGTGGCTATTTTTGTAACTCCTATCAGGAACACCTCCCCCTGGTATGTTTGGTACCTACCAAAAGGGTAAAACCTGGGCATTCTGAATATATATTTGTATTGAACCTTTTTTTTACACTATATATACATGTTCTCCCTATTTCAGGTTATTTGGGCGTCCCCTGGATGACCTCCATCAGAGCAGATCTTCCAATACGTTTTATAGTACCCCTACATTCTGCTCTGGAGAGATTATCTACGCAGCTAATTTAGCTAACACTTTAAAAGGTACAATAAAATACACAAAATAAACAAATTATACATACCAGGGCCAACTCATGCCTTGGCATGACAGGGACGAGAGGGGGATAATGCATCAATTACTCTTGAACTGGCAGTACTGAAATAACACTCTCCATGCACTACACTGGCTTTATGCCAATCTTGTGGTATTGAGGAGAGAGAGAGAGAGAGAGAGACTGACTTTAAATATTAAAAAAAGAGAGGTCTTACTAACACTGCACAGTTTCTGAAAGTGGAACTTTCATGATGTATAAAGTCGCCCTACAATAAGTATATAGCTACTAGCTTCAGAACAGTTATTTTATATCTCCTAAGTACCCAATTCAACAGTTACCCTTAATCTTCAGAGACTGGAAGGCAGGCACCAGCACACACATCTTTGTCTATGCGCCTGCACTGTCTGTCCTGGTCTCCTCTACAAGGTATTGCATTTTACCTTAAGGTAACCGGAAGGGGCTGACGGCAAAGGTCTGCAGACGGCACTAACCTGTCCGCCAGTCTACGAAGATTAAGGATAACTTTTGAATCGGGTACTTCTGAGATGCAATATAACTATTCTGAAGCTAGTCACCATATACTTAATTATTGTAGGGAGACTTTATACAACATGAAAGTTCTGTTTGAAATACCCTTGGATGAAATCTCTTACGTCCACTGTTAAAAGGAATAGTAATTTTTTTTTTTTTTTTTTTTTTTTTTTTGCAAAACAAGCAGCTCAAATTAATCTTTATAGTATTTGGGAGTGTGTTATTTCAAAACTGTTGGAGTTGGAGTTCAAGAGTAATTGAATGATCAAGTTTCCCCCTCCCTCCCCTTTTACCTAGTGTAAGCCCCCACTCGTCAGATGTGGAATCTGGTCCACAGACCAGACAGATCACAGCAAGTGAATCTTCTGACTGTGAGAACAATGAAAGCCCTGCCCATTGACAGTTTTTCCCTTATGTTAACTGAAGATTGTCCCTTTCTGCAGTCTACTTGACCACCTTCTTTTTGTTCTGAAGTGATCAGTGTTACAACAGTAAGAGGCAGGAGAGGGATACTTTATCAATTACTCTTGAACTACAGCTGAACTGACAGTACTGAAATAACACTCTCCATGGCCCAAATACTATGAAGATTAATTGGAGCTGCTTTTATTATGAAACATTACTATCCCTTTAGGCAAAGAAGCATACATACATATTGCCTGTTGACCTAACATTGTTCCATTGGTTGTCCCAGAATAACACATGACAATTCCCTAGCCTTGTGCTGCGCTGCCCAACTAGTAGCCACAAAACCACACATATACTGCCCAACTCATCAGCCTCATTTGACGGTCCAGTGGTAACCACAGAACCGCATACACCGGTAGTCACCAGAGCAGATATGAACCATCAAATCAGAGATAGCCCAACAAAACAATGATGTGTCATCAGACACTGAACAGGGGTAACACCACCCCAAACTGTTACACATCACACTGAACTAGAGCCAACAGGGCTCAAAAGTGAAGAAAGCACCAAGAACCAAAGATCATCCTAGACAGGCAAGACTGCCTCCAAGATTTTCCTCCCAAAGCTGGCAGCCGCCTATGCAAGCACATCAACACAGTAGTGCTTTGAAAAGGTGTGCACAGATGACCAAGTGGCAGCCTTGCACAACTGATCAGCAGAGGCCTGATTCTTGTAAGCCCAAGAAGCACCAACAGAGCTTCTTCCTCAGCTCATAAGCCTTACGAACAGTGAACTTGATCCAAGAAGCAATAGTCACTTTGGATGCAGGTCTTCCTGTCCTAGGACCCTCAGGAACGATGAACAGCTCGTCAGATTGCCTGATAGACTCAGTGAGATGTACATAAAACTTGAGACAACACACCACATCCAACAAGTGGAGATCCCTCTCCTTTTCAGAGGTGGGGTCAGGGCAGAAAGAAGGCACCAGAATCTCCTGATTGATGTGGAACTCCGAAACCACTTTCGGAAGAAACTCCAGAGAAGTGCGAAGCACCGCCTTGTCCTAGTGAAACACCAAAAAAGGTTGTTTACAGGACACAGTATTTAACTCTGCGACACGGCAAACTGACACAATCGACCAGGAGAAAGGCATTCATGTCAAAAGGCGTAGAGGAATAGTAGCTAAGGACTCAAAATGAGGGCGCTGAAGAACGCCCAAAACCAAGTTAAGATCCCATGGAGGAGCGGGATTCTTGAACGCAGGACGAGTATGAGCAACACCCTAGAAAAAAAACCTTGACATCAGGAAGGATGGCAATGCGCCTCTGAAAGAAGAGAGCGCGCAGAAGTCTGAACCTTAAGGAAACTCAAACTGAGGCCCTTATCTACACCGTCCTGCAAAAAGGCCAGGACCGTAGGCAGATCAAATTCCCGAGACAGGTCCTTGTCAGTACACCAAGACAGAAAGTTGACCAGACACTATGGTAGATCTTAGAAGAAACAGGTTTGCGGACAATGAGTATAGTAGCCACCACCCCAGAAGAAAAACCCCTCTTCAATATTGAGGATTCAATTTCCAAGCAACCAAAGCTAGCCGATGAACATCCTCCTTCCACAGGTAACCCTGTGGAAGAAGATCCAGACAGCAAGAGAGCTGGAATGGCTCCGACACCGAGATCCAGCAACTCCGGAAACAAAGCTTGGCCAGGCCAGTACGGAGCAATCAGAATGACTGGACAGTGTTCCAGTCACAATTTCTGTAACACCCTGTGCAACATTGGGAGGGGAGGAAAGATATAGGCCAGAGGAAACAACCAAGGAATGGACATTGCATCCACTGCCAGAGCTAGAGGGTCCCTCCACCAAGAGCAGAACCTCGGAACCTTCCTGTGGTGTCTTGTCACCATCAGGTCGATGTAAGGAAGACCCCACTTCTGAACAATGAGGATGAACACCTCTGGGTGCAGCTCCCACTCTCCGCTGTGTGTCGACTGAGGAAGTCTGCCAGGACGTAGTCTATGCCAGGAATGTGCACTGCGGATATGGCAGGAACGTGTCCTTCTGCCCTTGACCTCTAACCAAGCGGCGTGACTTCTTGTTCTGCCCTGCTTGTTGATGTAAGCCACGGCCATAGCGTTGTCAGACTGTACCCAGACTGGACAGTCTTCCAGCAGAGATGTCCAATGACAAAGGGCATGAAATACTGCCCAAAGCGCCAACACAATGGGAAGGAAAGATTCCTCCAGAGATGACCGACCCTGAGCACCGCTCCACAGCTGGAGAGGCTGGCATCCGTCACCGTGGTCCAGAAGGATACGCCCTTCAGCAGATTGGAGAGGTTGAGCCACCACGACAAACTCAATTCCATATGAAGAGGGAGGGACACTGACATCTTCAGGAGGTCCAGCTGACCCCTGCAGACCTGGATCACAAACCTCTGGAGTTCCTTGGTGTGTGCCACGGAAAATGGGACCGCTTCTATGGTGAAGATGAATTTTCACACTAAAGAGGATAACTTCTTGGCTGGAACTGGATCTTGAGCCTTTCTGCAGAAACCCTGTGGGCAATCTGGTGAGCTACCTCATCCGTGAGTGTCGAAGAGAAGGCCCAGGAAGACCAGACGCTGGGATGGAACAAGATCTGAGTTGTCCATGTTGATGATCCACCCCTGAAGGGTGAGAACATGAATGCATAGCTGAACCTACTGATGAAGTTCCACAGATTGTGTATTCAGAAGCAGTTTGTCAATGTAACTCTGATGCCGTTCCGATGGAGAATGGACACTAAGGCTCCCAGGACATGGTTGAAGACTTGAGGAGCTGTAGTCAGACCAAATGGAAGAGCTGAAAACTGAAATTGCCCTCGGTCACAGACAAATCTGAGATACTGCCGGCTCTCTGGATGAATGGCGATGTGTAATTATGCGTCCTGAAGATCCAGAGATGCAAGGAATTCCCCCAAGGACATAGCAGCAATCACTGTCTGTAAAAACTCCTGGTGATGATGATTCCGGATCACAAAGGAATGGAGATCCTTCAAATCCAAAATGGGGAGACAACCGCCGTCCTTTATGGAGACCACAAAGAGGTTTGAGTACAAACCCATACCTCTGTCCTGAACTGGAACTGGCTCTAGAACATCCTTGTCCAGAAGAGCCTGAATAGCGCCGCTGAACAGCCGGAGTTTCTCCACACCCTGAGGTGTATGAGAAGGAAAGAAGCGAAAGGGAGGAAGAGACTAAAGGGATCCTGTACCCTTCCGTCACCACCTGTAAAACCCACAGTCCGCCACTGAATCCCCCCAGATGCTGTGGTAGCAACGCAGACAACCACCCACAGCAGAGTGGGGACCTGGGTTTGGCAAGTCATGACAAACAGCCAGGGTGAGCTGTTCAGTCCAGAACGCAATGCTGGATGCATGGCAGAACCAGCAGTGGCAAAAACGGACTTGAGGGAGACCTCAAGTTTCCTGTCAGCCCAGTCCTTCAGAGCGGACGCATCTAACTGCGAGGGAAAGAGTTGCAATGTGGACCTAAGGTCCCTGATAGAAGCCTTGAACTCTTGCACCCAAACTAGCTCTAATGCATGGCTGGAGGTGCCTGGGAGACTCCCAGGGACACCAGAACATGCTGGGCATAAATGACCTGAGAATTCTCTAGGTAACCCTAACTGACAGGAAGAGCAATGAGCAATAGGGGATACAGAGACCCCAGCATCCTTAGTCTTAGGTCTGGCCCCAAGCTCCAACGGGCGAAGGGTTAATCAGCAGAGGAGAGAAGGTGATTCGAAGCCCTGCATAGGATACTTGTTCTGGAAATGGCACAAAATGGCTGCCGCAGCAGGAGCCAATCAGAAACGAGCATGCGGAGCAAGCGTTCTTGGGAAATGTAGTTTACCCAAAAAGAGTATTCAAATAGTGCCCGAAGCCCCCTGAGCCCCCCCAACACACTAGAAACATGAATCGGATGATAGAGCAAGGGCAGACAAGAAAAATGAGCCATCTCTAAAGTCGCTAGGTTAAACGGTTGCAGAGATATGTCTCAAACTGTACAGTCCCATTGGAGTGAATGAAGCAATGGCTCATATGTGGTAAAGCGCGCCGGAACTCAAATTTTACAAAAATTGAAGCCGTAAAATAAAAATGCATGAAACATCACTAAAACATGTTAGGATACCCAAAAAACACTGAACCAGTAGGAAGTGTCAGAAAACCCCCAAAGAGATGCAAAACCAGCAGCTAAAGGGTTAAATACCACATAAACCTGCTCCAAACACCCAACAGACATAGACATACCCAATGAGTGCAGGAGTGTGCAATAGGAACTGCAAAGGTAAACCCCTGTGCGGAGGGGCACTGTGGGACACGTGGACCTGCAGCACTCAAAGGGTTGCTCACCTTTCCTGCAGATCTTCTGTCTTCAGACTAACATATATTAAGAAGAAGCCTCGGTGAGCAACTCCTGAGGAAAGAACTTGTAGCCAAGATTTTCCCCCCAGGGCTTAAGGTCCACAAAAAGCACCAGGTTACTGAGCTAGTCACATCTAAGAGCATTGTCCGTTATGATAATCGGCCTAACACTGGTATTCCATTTCCAACAGAAATAAAAAAAAAGTTTCTAAAACTATAGCAGAACTGTTCTCTTGCCTTGTGTCTTCACCAAGGAACAAATCTTTCTGGAGCTGGTTGGCTAGGTGCAGCCAAGGAGGGAAGGTAGGCTCCACCCCCTGCATACAATTCTAGAATTATTCCTGCCTACAATTAAAGGGGTGGATCGCCTACCCAAAGTTACCAATAACCTGTATTGGACGACAGAGAAAAGGTGAAATTTGCTCACCGATATTTTGTTTTCCTCTGTGTACTTCCACAGCAATGGACTTAATTGTTAAATTAAATTACTTTTTTAAGCCTCTAACCAAATTTGAAAGTTTTATATCTTGGAAGAAGGTGGTAGAGACGTTTCCATTCTATACAGATTTTTTTTTGTCGAAACAGACTATCCTTAAATGTCAGCTTTCTTGGCAAGATGGAACGGGAGAAGTTATTGGGGATCCTGTCTGGTTAAATATTTTGGATAGAGTATTCAAATGCAACATTAGTTTAAATACCTGCGAACAATCCTTTAAAATGTTGCATCAAACATACTTAATCCCTGAAAAGTTGCCCAGGATGTATCCGGATGCAATAGATCTATGCTTTCGGAATTGTGGTGAATTGGGTTCCTTCATTCACGTGTAGTGGAGGTGTTCACAAGAAATCCGTATGAAAGGGAGAAATTTTTCTTACCGATATTTCCTTTTCTTCTGTGTCCCTCCATGGCGATAGAGACTAATGGGGTGTGTCAGCGCCCCCCAGCTAGCGTAGGACTAAGTTAAAATTATAAAAGGAGACTTCCCGCTCCTCCAGACAGTCATCATTTGTCAAAGCTAAAAAACATAAATGGAGACGTTAAAGAGAGGGCAGGGGCGCCATGGAGGGACACAGAAGAAAAGGAAATATTGGTAAGAAAAATTTCTCCCTTTCTTCTGTGTCCCTATCATGGCGATAGAGACTAATGGGGACATACCCAAGCAGTAATAAAACAATGGGTGGGTAGAAAAAACAGTGTCCCTACTAGTTAATCACATGTCTGCCCATACATATGAAATATATAATAGAGAAAAATAAGGAGAGGATACCACATTCTTACCGGACCGGTCTGTATGGCTGTTTCAAGGACCTTCCTTCCGAATTTTGCCTCTGCTGAGGAATGTACATCTATTTGATAGTGCTTTATAAACGTGGAGATATAGGACCAGGTGGCTGCTCTACAGATTTCTTCAGGGGAAGCAGAGGCTCTTTATGCCCAGGAGGTGGCTACCAGTTGGGTAGAATGGGCTTTCAGGATCTTAGGAGGGATTTTCCCTGCTTCCAGATAAGACACTCTTATGCACTGGGTTATCCATCTTGACAAGGAGGATTTTGAGGCTGAGGATCCTTTATATCTCCCTTGGAAGTGGACAAAAAGGGAATCAGTCTTGTAGATAGAAACACACTCACCAAATCCAGATTATGCAGCCTTTTCCCCTTTTGGATTAGGGCAAAACGAGGGTAAAATGATGTCCTGGTTCAGATGAAACGCGGATACCACTTTTGACCTAAATGAAGGCTTGGTTCTTAAAACTATCTTATCTTGATGGAACACCGTGTAAGGTGGTTTAGAGGATAATGCTTGAATTTCTGAAACTCTTCTTGCAGAGGTTATCGCAGTTAGGAAGGCCGTCTTTATAGTAAGCATTTTTAAAGGTATTTCTTCTAGAGGTTCAAATTTTGGAGATGAAGATAGTTGATCAAGCACCATATTCAAGTCCCATGGAGGAATAGCCTCTCTTATTCGAGGTCTAACTTTTGTTATGGCTTTTAGGTATCTTTTTACTAGATGGTCTTCTGCAAACTGTTTTGCCAGTAAAGCTGATAATGCTGAAACATGCACTTTTAATGTGGATGGTTTTAATCCTCTTTCAAACCCCTGCTGTAGGAAATTCAGAATATGTGATGTTCTTATGCAGGATCTTTTTATTTTTTCAGATATACACCATGCTGAAAAAAACTTTCCAAACCCTGCAGTATATTCTGGAGGTGGACTTTTTCCTTCCTTCTGCTATTGTACTTATGACTGCGCCTGAGAGTCCGCTTGTTCTTAGCGAGTTCCTCTCAGCCTCCAGGCCATCAGTTTCAAAAAGGCTGGGTTTTGATGAAACACTGGACCTTGGGACAGGAGGTCCGGCCGGATTGGAAGTGGCCAAGGATCCCCTATCGCTAGATTGATTAATTCTGAGAACCAAACTCTCCTTGGCCACTCTGGAGCTATTAGGATGACATTTGCTTTCTCGATTCTGATCTTTCTTAGAACCCTCGGTATCATAAGGGTTGGTGGAAAAATGTATGCCAGAGGAAAGTTCCAGGGGTGAGCCATGGCATCCATCCCTTGAGCTTTTGGATGTCTTGTCCTGGAAAAGAAGGTGTTGCATTTCTTGTTTTCCCAAGTTGCCATGAGATCTATCACTGGATTTCCCCATTTGCTGACAATCTGGTTGTAGATCTCTGTGTTGAGGGACCATTCTCCTGGCTCCATCTTGTTTCGTCTCAGGTAGTCCGCTTGGAGATTCAAGACACCTGCTATGTGAGTGGCTGACAGGGCCACTAAGTTCCTTTCTGCCCATTTCAATATCTTCTGAGATTCTAGGTTCAGAGCTTTGCTCTTTGTTCCTCCTTGGTTTTTTATGTAAAGGACTGCCACCATGCTGTCCAACAGGATCTGGACTGGTTTGTTTTTGACAAACTTATTCAGGCTCTTTAGGGACAGATAAATAGCCCTGAGTTCCAGGACATTTATGTGTATAGCTTTTTCCTGCTGAGACCATGTCCCCTGAATGGAGATGTTGTTCCAGCAACCTCCCCATCCTGTCAGGCTTGCGTCTGTTGATACCTTTTGCCAGATTAAGTCCTGTAGAGAAGTTCCTTTTCCCAGATTTCCTGGGTCTGTCCACCAAAGTAGTTCTGATTTTACTCGTGGAGTCAACAGGATTCTTTGCGAAGTGTTGACTGAGTCCTTGTTCCAGTGAGCTAGGAACAACTTTTGGAGGGGCCTTAGGTGACTTCTGGCCCATGGTACTATTTGTATCGCAGAGTTCATTATTCCTAGAATTCTCATATATTCGTGGGCAGTGTGTACTTTGTTTCCTGAAGGACTTGATTCTGTTGATTATCCCCCTTATCCTCGATGAAGATAATGTCACCTGGTTGACTTTGGTGTCGAAGGTCATGCCCAGAAAATCCAGGTGCTGAGATGGATGAATTTGGCTTTTTGGAATGTTGATTATCTAACCCAGCTTTTGTAGATGGTGTAAGGTTTCCTGGGTATCCATCTCCAAACGAACCTTGGATAGAGATACAATGAGGAGGTCGTCTAGGTATGGGATGATAGTTATTCCTTTCCTCCTCAGAGGCTCTAAAGCTACCGCAAGGATCTTTGAAAAAATCCTTGGGGCTGAAGAGAGACCAAATGGCAGTGCTCCGAACTGCCAGCGTTGTGCCATGAAGCAAAATCTCAGAAATCTGCGATGGACTGGGGCTATCTTGATATCATAGTAAGCCTCTTTGAGATCCACTGTTAGGAAAGATGCTGGATGAACCGTCTGAATTACTGATGACGTACTTTCCATCTTGAAGGATCTTGTCTTTATGCTTGCGTTCAATGTCTTTAGATCTAGAATAATTCTGAAACCCCCTGATGTCTTTGGAACTGCAAAGATCACCGAGTAGAAGCCCCCTTTGTCTTGTGGTGGAACAGGCTCTATTACTTTGTTGAGGGCAAGGTTTTGAACTGAATTCTCTAGACCTCTTGCTGCCATGGGGTCTCTTGGCATTCTGGAAGTTCTGAATACATTTTCTCGGGGAATGCAGCCGAATTTCAGAAAATACCCTGTCTCTAATATTTGAATTGCCCACTTGTCTGGCACAGCTAGATTCTTCCAGGCTTGTAGGAAGCTTTCCAGGCGACCGCCGACTGGAATTAGAGGCAGGGTAGTTTGAACTTCATGAGGCATCCTTCTTGAATTGTCCACTTCTGGCTCCTGTCTTCTTAAATGAACCTCTTGAGGTCTGACCATAACCACTTTTTCTCTGATCATCAGATAAATCTTCAAAAAGGCTGGATTCGTCTGCTTCAATATGCATAGAGGATGTACCTTCTCCAGGATCCTCAAGTCTAGGCCTTTTTTTGGAAATGGAAGGGGCCTGCAAGGAGGATAATGTTTGCTGCATAGAATCCTTCATCCATGTTAAAAAATCTTGAAATTGGGATGGAACATCTGTATTGGCCGCCTTTTTTAGACAATCTGGACACAGCTTTGAAGACTCCTCTGTGGATAATAGGTTATCACATCCTAGACATGACAACTTTAGGAGTAGTTTTCTCATCTTTATCAGAAATAGTCTTGTCTTTTTCCTTCTCCTTTTCCTTAATAGGTAAATTCTTGGAGGTAGAAGACATATTTCACCATAAAACTTAACTTTTACTGTTAGTCATAAAACAATACTTAAAACAAAAATATTCAACTCTAGAGAGCTAAACAAAGTTGGCCTCTTAAATACAGTAGGCCCTGGGCATGCGTTCCACTCTGGAACGCATAGGCCCTCCCCCCAATGATCACAGAAAAGGATTAATAGAGGGTGGCTTACAGCCCTTACCTTTTTCCCCCCTTGTGCAAGCGATCCATAGCAGGGGGAAGGATTGCCGGTAGGAGGTAGCCTGCCACCGGATCGGTCCTTTTCCTG